>CAKKXW010000001.1:112098778-112788000 GCA_920937365.1 Sphaerophoria rueppellii | reverse complement strand
TAGTGCTATTTTTTCAATCTTAAACGTCAGATCGATGTAGTTATAATGGGGAAGTCCGCCTTGAGGTTCTTCAAACTGAGTTCTCTCAATCGAACTTGATTTTTTACTTGCGATATTAACATGTCCGAAGGTAGTGCTACGAATATCCCAACAACGGCCGAAACAAGGAAATGCTGGAAGAATATTCGACGTCAGACGGCTACAATCGCAAGAGATCGCCATATCCTTCTCTGATCGAGTGTCAAATAACCTTTTAAGAAAAGGGAAACCCCTGGTTCGATTTCGAAGAAGAATGCAGAATGCCCATGCAGCCAAGCAGGAGACATACAAAGCTGCGCTGCATAAAAGAACAAGAGCTCTACGAGAAAAAGAGAAGAGAGGAACGCCGCGCTGGCTTCTCAAGAAAAAAAAAAGAGAGAGTACGATAAGCGTCAGATCGAGAGAGTTAATAGCAGGAATGAAGTTTTGAGGTTTTATAGGAAGGTAAAACAGCTGGCTCAAGGTCATCGAGCAAGAACCGATAGATCGATCAGAGATAAACATCATAGTATAATCGGAATTAATGCTGGGGATTTGAAAAGACCACTTCTGTAGACGGTATAACGGCAACGACGTACAAAATCTCATTCATCGGATACGATGATAATCAACAATTCCGTGAACCCGACTTAGAAGAAGTGAAAACGGCAATATCACGGCTGAAATCCAGCAAAGCCGCTGGAGCAGATGGTCTAGCTGCTGAGCTGTTCATGCCCGATGAATGGAAACTCAGCATTAAGACGGAAGCGGCAAAAATGGGTTTTGTGGTAAATGAGGACAGAACGAAGTCTATGCTGTCTTGGTGGAAGGACAACCAGAACCGAAGGCTCGGACAGAACGTCACAATAGACGCATATAATTTCGAAGTAGTAGAGGAGGAGGAGGCTCCACTACTAACACGGGCAATAACACCAGGCAAAAAAACTAGTACTCTTCCACCATGATAACTTCAATCAAATAAAGAGATAATGCCCGCTACGTAGGCAAACTTTGCAGGTTTAAAGGGGCTAGAGCATCGCCTATAAAATGCATCATGCTGGGTACTACATAGTAGTGTCCCACAAGTGCTCTCCGAAAGAACACGGAGCCACCTCATTCATAATCGAAAAAGTGCTTCCAAAATTGCTTTTGTGATACGCTTAGTCATAGTCTTCTAAAATATTTTAAAACGCAAGTACTCCATTTTCATTCTTTATAGACAACTTAATCCTAAAAAAAACCTGTATTCGAAGTTCGAACGTTCAATTGACCACATTCATTAATAAATGACTTCTCCGAATAAACATTAACAAGTCTGCATTCATAATAATATCAATCATTAAATGACTGCATTTATCTCAAAGAATCTGTAAACCAGCGAGCAGCGAACTCTCAACAACCAACACTCCAACTACAAACAAGTTATCAATCACAAACTTGTTCGCGTTAACCTCAACATTTATTTCCCATTCAGCTAGCACCCTACTTTGCGATAATTTTTCTTTTTTCTTTTCGCTAACCACAAACGAGAAAGCAAAATAGAAACCACAAAAAAAAAACAATATTTATTTTTTATGAATAAAAATCTTTACAGCGCACTTGTTAGTTTTTATGCAAAATATAAATAAATTATCACAATTAAATGAGAACAACGAGATTAGTTTTAGCCTGCGAGCCCGATTGACCTGAAAAAAAATGAGGGCAGCACGTGACCATGCTATTATCTGTGGTTTATTTTTATCAACATGTTGAACTTTGACTGTTGATGGTGTATGCAAGCGTTTTCGATGGTGTTTCCTTATTTTCGATTAAAACGTAGAGAAAAAGGAAACCTTATCGTGATGAGTCATATCAGCTTAACGAGGTTGATGGCTTGCTTTTAAATCGGATGTATTTGAAGCTTCTTCGTCTTATAAAGAACTGAAAAATCAACAAAAACACGTGACTAACACACAACTCCATCGACATTCACATCAGTTATCACTTAACACAAACAACAAGACCACATCGATGTTCGAGAAGCTCGATCGATCAATTGATTCGTCGTAATCTTACTCATGCCCAACCGAAATAAAAAACACCTCGACATCAATCTATAAATCAATTTGCTAGAGCAAATCAACTTGTTGCGCTCAAACACATGAGCTTCAGCAAAACGTAAATACGATAAGTGCAAAGCAGAACACTAAACAGATATTGTCACCAATTAAAATAGCACAATGCAAACCGACAGACCACACGAACACGATGTTAAGAAAAAGCCAACAGACGCACGATGACGTTTCGCTGATCAAAACTGATGAGAGCGAGAATTGTGTACATTGCAAGAGAAATTAGATCTATAGTCAATTGTCTGTCATGTAGACACTGATGTCGTTGTTTTTCTTGTCGTATTCGGTAATGAAATCGAAAACAAGTGTATATTTATTCTAGAGGCATGTTTGTTTTCATGGACGTGAACATTTTAGCGCAAATGTTGATGGTATGAAAAGTTTGAAGGCTCTTCGCAAAGAACTATGAAAAATATTATCATTCAGAGATCAGACTGACACACCGAATAGCCTAGTTATCATTGACCTAAATCTTAACCTTGCATGACCGATTTTTCTGTCGCAAGTAAAAAGAAGTGACAGCCTTCGTATTTCATGAAAAAAGTTTTATCAAAGCAGAAGTCCTTCTTGCTGAATGCAAGTTTAAAATTTAAAGATTCAAGACATCTGTTCAGGGCAACGACTGTCGGGTCTGCTTTTAGTGCACCCAACCAAGTTTTAACCAATCTGGAATCCACTTGTTTGTATGTTCCACAAGCATTTGTTAACATGGGACCAGCGAAAAAAATCTCAGTCACATATATATGGACACATTTAAACTTTATTCAATTGTACGCATGTACGTATTTATTAGCTAACCCGATAAACACTGTTCCTGTGCAGAAACATTTTTCGAATGTAGGATACACTACCGGTCAAAGTTTGAGACCACCTCTGAGATTTGAATATCGAGTTTTAACCCCGAAACTGTATGATTTAGGAAAAAAGTTAAGACGTGAAAAAAGTGAAGGGCATGTCTTGTTGTAAATGATAGAAAAATATAAACTTGTTTTTTACTAAACATAAATTATTTATTTAAAAAACCAATTAAAGTCCTAAATTGAGTTTTCATCAAAAAACCCTCCTTTAAATTTAATAATTTTTTTAACAATTCTGGGCAATCTTCTTACAAGTTTTTATATTTTTTCTTGTGGGATATTATTCCAACAATTTTGTAGAGTTTGCCAAAGAGCAGATTCCGATGTTATGTGGTGATTCCGGACATTTCTGTCAAGCTCTTCCCATAAGAGCTCAATGGAGTTAATATTTGGAGACTGCGGTGGACATACCATTACTTTTAGAATTTCCTCGTCTTCTTTTTGTATCAGGTATTCCCGGCAAAATTTTGAAGTGTGTTTCAGGTCATTGTCTTGCTGGAAAATAAAACCTTCACCGATTAATCAGAGTCCAGATACCAAAACGTGGTCTTACAATATCGTTTTATAGACTTCTTTATCCATTCTTCCCATCACACGTGTCAAATCTCCCACTCCATCGAAGGAGAAACATCCCCACAACATTACTGAAGCGCCTCCACGTTTTACAGCTGGACCATACAGTCTGGTAGCATCTTATGTTCCGCGCTGCGCCTGGCGTACACTCTGCGATTTGAGCCTAACACTTCAAACTTGGACTCATCACTCCATTAGACTCTGTTGAAGTCTTCATCTGTACAATCCTGATGGATTTTAGCCCATTCCAAACATTTGATCTTGTTTTGAGGTCGTAGAAGGGGTTTCCGCACTGCAACGCGCCCAAAAAGTCCAGCATTCCTTAACCTTCGTTGTATCGTTGATACAGATAGTGGTTCTTCCCGCATTTCATTGATTTATGCGCTTATTTCTGGTGCTGTTTTCTTCCTAGAACGCTTGCTTATGGTGATGATATGCAGATCTTCGGCTTTCGTCGTAACTCTAGGTCGTCATGACCTCGGTTTATCCTTTAAACCACCGGTACTAGAGTAATGCTGTATGGTCCTGTGAAATACTCCTTTGGATATATTCAGTTTTGTGGCGATTTCTCTTTGCGAAAAGCCTTCTTCAATAAGGGTCATAATCGCAGATCGAGTTTCAGTATAGTTAATTCATTTACTTTCCCCATGATGCGCACTTTGTTTACTGAAGAAGTTCACGGTCTCAAATAAATTTAAATTGAATCAAACCGAGCGTTATAGACAAAATCCTGAATGTGCAGGTATTCAGATTTTACATTATTTTATCCTTTAACATTACCCAAGTCTTAAAAAAAATCCAAATTGAATGTGAAAAGTCATAAAAATTAAAAACTACGGGAAATCCAAACAGAAGTCAAAAAACCAAAATTGTTTCTTTTTTACCTTTTGTCACAAAATTCCTTACAATTTACAGAAAGGAATTAATATATGGGGTTTTTTCCAGTTGTACCTTTTATGAATGGTATAAGCTATCAATACAGGTAAAAAAATCATATTTTCATTCATAAACTCAAGCGCCAGGTACAAATAAAGCAACCCTTTGAAGTTGGTCTCAAACTTTTGACCGGTACTGTATGTGACAGCAAACATAAATCAAAAATACACTAGTCTATAGCCAGCACAGCAAAATTGCCCCTGGAAAACAACAACAATTTGGATTGCAGTCGGTAAAAAGCCCAGTAAAAAACTGACAATTGTGCCGGCGATAGGACTTTCAATTATTGAAATAAAGACAGTGCTGATGGCTGAATTATTTTGCTACGCGAATCTAATGATCTAAGTTATGAACTCTCTTAGGTTGAAGTATTTGCTTTTTTTATTCGAGACGCAAACCTACAGGCCCATTTTTTGACGTTTTATCTTGTATATAACTTTCCATAATCAATTGAATTTGAGAAATAGAGTGAGTTGGAGCACTTTATTCGTATTGAATACTTTGCTGGCTACTGAGTAGTGAAAAAACGCGGGTAATATCACAATATTTTTAAAACGTCAATCCGCCAACTAAATTCAATGTATTTGTAAATTTTGACAGACATCCCAAATAAATGTTTTGGTAAGAAAATCGAAAATAGGGGACAGAAACTACAAAAAACTTGAATAAACGAACAGCGTTTGTATAAATTTGAAAATTTTGAGAAGTAAACGAACGGACCTTATATTCGGCGGTCGATAGAGAGATGTCAATAAATAAAATATCGATTTTTAAAAGCTTTCGTCATACCCAATTGACTTGACATACAAACAGTTTTTCTTTTATGTTAAAAAATATACTGAAATTCCAGATGTTTCAGTTCATTAGAAATGAGTACTACACAACATTGCCTTCTGACACTCCATTAAACATGAGAACCAAAAACTTCGTACATCACCCGTTGTTAATGCAACAACAGCATATTTCGACTAGGCCCGCATTAACGTTATCTCTGCTTTTCCGGTCTATTAAACACAAACAAGAAATCAATACAAACACTGCTACGCGCATATTTTTCTAAAAATGTATTTCCGGTTTTTGGAATCTAGCTTTTTATCGGTGATCCCCGCAAAGCAAGGTCTTTTCTTTTGTATCTATACGCTGTGAATGTGCCTCAGCCAGAAATATAAAACAATGCAATTGTCGACGATTAAAATAGAATCGCAACGCATGCATGCCATCGCCATTCAATGGGATATAAATAAAAATGAAAACAATACAGAAATACTGAAGAAAAGATGGTACTAATTGTTGAATCATTTTATTTCTAGACCTGTTCACTTGTTGATGAAATATTTTATCCACTGTCTATGGCTTCCAGCGTCACATATTTTGTTCTTGTTTTTGTTTTGTTTTGTTGCATGAATGCGTCAATTAAGGTTAGTGTGGTTTGACTTAAAAAGATGTTTTCGTAATTGCCTGACTTTAAAGATCAGTTTGAAAATATAGGAAAAAAAAAATAGTTCATGTAATAGGAGATTATTAAATGGGAAAATAAATTGCGCAAAAATTGTTTACCTTTAAAGTCATTTAAGGGTTAACCTCGTCTCCGTCTTGTGATTCGTATTCACTATTTGGAAGTGTCAATCATCATCTTAACTTCGTCATCTTTCGTTAAGTAATTCTAAGAGTGTTTGAAATTTGCAATGTGCGTTTTAAAGCTGTATAATTATTACAGACAAAAACCGACTTTCATGTTATGGAAATTTCAAACTATCTCGCGGACTCGAGTAGTGTCGATCGTCTGATAGCGCTCCAAGCTCTATGTAACGTAGATTAAGTTATTCTAATCACACAAAAATGACAGCTATATGAGCGAGTACACTTACTATGTAGCCAGGAAGGGATTACTCGGATTTGCGTTTTTTTTTCGTTTCCAATTAAGGTTCTCACCATGCTCTCGTATTCTAGCAGAGTACCTAGCACTTGGGGCTTAAATATTATTACAATAATAATTATGGACAGTTTCCGGATTATTTTCTTTACGACCAATTGTTGTTGAAGCCGTCGTCGTTTATGTCATTTGTAATAATTTACTATCAAAACGTCTAGAGCGGCTTGTGGACTATGAAATGTGTTGATGGTGCTTCATTCTACACAAATTACAGTTTAACTAGAACGCGTGCATGGAAGGCGTTCGGTGAAGCAAGAATATTATAGTTGTGGGAAAGTTGCATCTTATATACAAAAATTAGATTTTTGGACCATATTTTGAAAACAAATTATTTGTATAGTCAAAATCGTTGTATCCTCATCGTTATTTGAAGAAAACCAATTGGGAGAAATACGAAATAACTTTCGAGGGTGTGATTAGGTACTTCTGATCTTTTAACTCCTCCCTCTAATATGTATCCTCGACCTGATCAATGCAAATAAGACTGGTCCGATGCTGATCTTTCACAAAGCGCTCGTCTACTTAGATTTCATTGTCATCAGAGGCTTGAAATACTCGTTTTTATATAAGAAACGAGGACAATAGGAATCTAACGACTCTCAATTTCGCATCTCAGGTGCTTCAGTGACTAAATTTGTATCCTGCAAGAATTGTACTTTTCGCAAATACAGCTATTCGCCAGAAAACTGTAGTAATATTAATATAATGAGTCTATTGGTTCTGGGGACTAACCCGCGTTAAACTAAGGTCTCTTGGAGCTTCCTATACAGTTTTCAAATATATGTTGAGGTAAAACGTTCAGCCACATGGTAGAACAAACGATGCGTATACGCTATGCAAAAACGACCAAAAAGGCTCCACGAAAACAAAAAACTCAAGCGTGTTTAATGGAATGTGTCTTTACATGTCCGTAGTCCAGTTACCATTTATACGGACCTATTGGAATGAGTGCTTGGGGTACCCAAAGTTGCATGGTTGTGAAATTACTTCTTCTAGAAATACAGCTACGATGTCTTCGTTTCATGCGGCATTTGAACCATATCGTCCAGTCAGATCTTAATTCGCCGGCGACAAAAAATTCGGTAATTCTTTCGACCATATGTCTTCGAATTGCACAGTAACGCCATCGACCAATGGACACCTTTCGACCAAGAGCACACCACACAGTTACTTTTCCAGATTGTCAATGGCACCTATTCAAACACTGCTTGGTTCTTTTTAAGCCATATATACGGCGATTGTGAGATGTCCGTAGCTCAGTGGTTAGGTTGTGTTGGCTGCTAATCGGAACATCGTGGGTTCGAGTCCTACTCGTGGCCATAGCTCTTATTTCATCCTTACAACGGACAACTGCCATCTTGCGAAGAACTGACAAAATCTTGCAGTATGTTATCAAACTCTGTCCATAGAAACGTGCTCTCAAAATTGCCGCTTCGTATCCGAGCGTAAAATGTAGGTTCCCTCTAATTTTCACACGCACCCAGAGGATTTTTGAAGGAGTAAGCAATTTTGCATGGTGTGCCCTATCTGTTTCCAACCATAGAAGACTCATATTTCCGTGTTTTCGGAAAAGAATGAAGAAATCCTGAAAAACACGTTGGTCCTCTTTCATTTTTGCAAATCTAGCCAGTCGGTGGGGTTTTTCCACCCAAAAATTAAACAATCATCGCAGTACCTAGGGGGTTGCTATGCTCACATCGTTATCGGACCCGATTTTGTATGCTTACTTACCCACCAAGTTGAAAAATGTGCCTTCATCGTCATCACTAAAGAATATGTTATTCGAAGATCGGTGTTCATTGTCTGTTGTTCAGCACGCGTTCGATTGCTTATCGTGAATGGCAAAACTTCAACTGGTCATAAAGAGATTATGATCACTTAAGATGACAATTAGTTTTGACAGTATCAAAGGCCAGTGCTTCCAACTCTTCTCTAAGACTCAGATGGCAATCCAATATCACTATGCGTCTAGATTCCCCTAGAAATTGCTTGACTTGCTTAATAAATATTTTTTGCTTCTTAATTTAAAATTTAACCTTTCTCAATTTGACTTAACGCCCGTCAATCAAACTTCTTTCTTCATTAAAAAAAAAAGAACACTTAATTTTGCTCAATTATATAGTCATAATATTTTTCCATCGAGCGAGGTTGTTGTTCTTTATAGCCTCAAGAGTTAAATGGCTTGAACTTTGGAACGTACAAAATTCTGATTGTTGTCTGACATCTCATCTTTTTTTTTTATTAAAAGCCATAATCACCATGATGCGAACATTTTTGGCACAAAGGATTTGATGATTAAAGATCAACAGTGATGTCATTTCATATATCTGTATTTAGCACGTTGTCATACATTTGTTTGCAATAGTCACGCTGCCGTAATCAGCCACACAATAAAAAAGTGTAGGTATAAAACAAATTAGCAAGTAATATAGCAACAAAAACATGACTAATAACAATAACCACACACCAAACTCTCTTGGAAAGACACTTGATCTAAAAATAACTTTTGTCCATCGATAAAAGTGGGCGCAAAAAAAACAATAAATTTAATTATTTAATATCCCACAGGAAGGGTCATTAAAACGTTACCGTTTTCACTCCATTGAGTCGATAATGCTGTTGATTTAATTAGACGCGCTTCTATTTCTCGTTCAATTGAATTAAGTGCCCCCGAAACCAAAACAAAAAATTGATACACAAAAATTTAGTATTTTGTGTGCAACTAGTCAAGTGGACCGAGCGCATCGTGTTTATGTTTTTTTTTTCTTTTTTTTTTAGCCGGCTTTTCTTCCAATTGAAGTTGGCCTTGGTAATGAAATTAAGCCCCAACAGGCTGATAATTGATTATTTTGTTTGTCTGTTTCTGTTGCTTATAGATAGGTTGGTCTGGTTGTATCCAGAACAATTATTTTCTCACGCGATATGTGTGATGATATGAAATATTGATTGGCGATACACGACGTTGGCAAAACGCCGGATATCTTTCTTATTTAATGACAACTTAACTTAAATTTTGTGAGTTGATCAAATATTGAATTATTTGCTGGTGTTAATTTTTTTGCGCTAGCTTCAAAAATTGTTTTTGTTTACAAAAGAAGAAAATTTCTGGCAGCGGGCGGGCGGTGCTTTCAGATTTGACAAGGTTGAGTAAATATTTTGATACTTGTTGGTGCAATAGGAGAGTTTCACGAACTAATTAAAGACTTTTTGTTTAAACGAAATACTAGTATGTCTGTATTGCAACCACATGTTCTTAGAAAAGCCGTTTATTGGCGCCACAAAAATTTAAGAATTGTTAAAAAAGACGTTCTTAAAATAAATTAAATAGTCACGTAAAGTTTATTAGATTTTTTTCTATTAAAATATTTTTCTTTTTATCAAAGACGAAAACGTGCGATAAGCTTGACAGATTGTTTGAATGCTGTTCATAATTTATATTAGTTTGTTGACTGCTGGAAGATAAATTGGCTTATTGATATTGTCAATAGATTTCAAATTTGTTTTCGAATTTTGTTTATTCTTTTCACGTCGAAATTCGCATTCTCTGTGACAACGACAGACGACGACAAAGCGAAAATATTCAACTAATAACGAAAATAAACAAAAACACTTAGCCTTCGGTATGACTTGGTGTTAATGAGTTTGCTATTTCTCTTATTTCTGTTAAAATGTTACTACAAAATTGTTATTATTTTGCTTATTTTCTTTGTTTAAACCATTTTGATTTTAAGGATAAATTAAATAAGCGGCACGAATCAATCACGAACCGTTAGAACAAAGAACACAGAAGAACATTTTAACAAAACTAGCTGACTCCCCGAACATCGATTTGGGTGCCTTCAGATGAACTTCAGAATAATGTGTGCATTCGGTATTGATGAATCCCTTCTTCGTTGGATTAGAATTTTTCTCTCGAAACGTTCTATACAAGTTGTATTGGACGGGTTCAAGTCTAAAGCCCCAGGGTTCTCGTTTTGTCTCCGACCCTTTTTCTCATTTTCATAAATGATCTCTTGTCTGTAACTTCTAATCCAATTCATTGTTTCGCTGACGATAGTACCCTTAGTTTTCCATATTCGTTCCCAGACTCACATCCCTCCTCTTCGGATGTGGACTTGCAACGGCTAAATATGACAAGCTCATTAAACACTGCCTTAAACTGCCTACACAATGGGGAATAAAAAACCGAGTAGAGTTTAATGCTTCGAAAACTCAATGCTGTCTTGAATCGTTGAAGCGAGATATACCATGTCCATGTCCTGTCCATGCCACTGTCCATGAGTGGCACTTGCATCAGTGAAACCGAGAGTCTCGAGATTCTCTCTTGTGGAACGATCACATACGCGATGTCGCGAAAAATGCCGCAAGATGTTTAGGTTTTCTAAGACGATGCAAGTAATTTTTTTCCCCTTCGGCTACCATCTATAAAACATATACGTCCAAAGCTTGAGTACAACTCCCACGTTTGGGCTGGTGCTCCAGCGACGTACTTAAGCCTTTTGGACAGTATTCAAAACAGAGCGTTCAAGATGATTGGTGAACATACCATCGTTGAGACATTTACGTCACTTGAACATCGACGTAATGTATCATGCCTCACCCTCTTTTACCGTTATTTCAACGGTTTATGCTCTAGTAAAATAGCCAGCTGTATTCCTCCCCTTAAGTTATTCAACCGTAATACCCGCGCCTTTAGGAATGCCCAGTCATGTTCAGGGAATCATTCTTTAGCCGTACTACGTGAATGTGGAACTCTCTTCCACACTCTGTGTTCCCCAGTCGTTACAATGTTCAAGAATTCAAGACCAATGTTAACCGACACCTCATTCTAAACCCTCTTCATCTTTCTACTTTTGCTAACGCCCGCACTATGCTTTGGCATAAAAAGGGAATAGAAACCCTTGAGTGCATGCTTATTATCAAAAAAAAAAAATAAATAATTAATTAAACACAGATTTTCTCAAATCTAATCCGATATGAATTTTTATAAGATTTACAACTAACTTCCTACCTCACCGTAGTCTGAAATCATTAAATGCATAATTTCGTTGAAAAACATTCCACATCACTGAAAAGCAATGCACATACAATTACGAGATTTGTGCTTAGCAACACATTTAATGTTCCATTTTATATAGTTATTTCAGGAATTAAATTAATAGCTGTTCAGCGAGAAAATATCAGCACAAGACTGCACAGCTTCAAGAGAATCATCAGAATAGTTTGGAACAAGTTAGAACACTCATCCTTTTGATATATGTATGACATTTCTCTAACTTGATCTTTTCTCTTCTAACAAAAAAGGGGAGACAGGGAAATCCTGTTCTAAACTGTTGCAAACTGTTCTAGACAGACTCCCACTCAATGAACACCGAACTAGAACAGTTTAGAACCCAAAAGCTGTACTTTTCTGTTACAAACTGTGCATAACAGTGTCACTGAGCATACCTAAAAAAAGGTCTGTTCAATGAAGAAAATCGAGATCAGAACAGTGCAAAACAGAACAAGTAGGTAAGTGACAACTGTCAGACATGTTTTATATTTTTGACAGTTTCCAACCAACTGTTTAATAATAAATATGAGTGCGACTCATGTGGCCAACACGACTAACTTCCCAGAGTAGAAAAATTAGTAAAATAAAACACAACCTTTGAATGTCATTTTAAATTGTTTAAATCAGATGTTGTCAATTATTCTTATGAGGGTTTACCGATTTAAATTCATATGGACTGTTTTTCCTTATAACCACGAAAATAAATCTGCTTAAACTAATTTTCAATTGCTAATAATAACAAATTATCGACAAATAATATATTTTATATTTTATTGTAGTGTCCGTAGCTTAGTGGTTAGGTGCGTTGGCTGCTAAGCAGAACATCGTGGGTTCGAGTCCTACTCGTGCCCATAGTTTTTATTTCATCTTTCATCTTGCGAAGAACTGACAAAACTTCCAAGAGTATCATCTGTCATGAAAATGTGCTTCTCAAATTTGCCGTTTGGAATCGGCCTTAAATTGTAGGTCCCTCAATTCTCCACACGCACCTAGAGAATTGTTATGAGAGTAAAGCCTGACTACATCGAAACACAAGTACAAAAAAGTATTCGTATTCGTATGAGAACTTTGTGCACTTGAAAGCTCGATCATGGTCAAGCTTTGTTGACGCTCACTTTTAAAAAATGAGAGGGAGATATTCAGATATGCATTTGTAGAAGCTTAAGGCTTAAGTCACTCAGGCCTTGGCTCTTCAAGAGCTGTCGGGCCACTCTATTTATTTTATTTATTTAATAAATTTTATTACATTGATAAATAAGATTTTTTGAACTGTTGTTGAAAATTTTTGCTGAAATTATCATAATTTTCATTTAAAATTTCATATTAGGATTTTCTTGACCCCCATTAAAAAACAGCTAAGCCGATTTCGCTCAAAACCTAATCAGTTTTTTTTTTAACAAGGACAATGCCGCGTCGAATGACCAATTTCAAGGCAATACGATGAGTGGTTCGTGAGATAAAACACACAGACATCATGATAAAAAGGGTTAATAGTGACCTTGAAAAACTGGAGATTCACAAAATCGGCCCCATTACAATAACTTCCCCTGGGAAGTTAAACATTTGTTTTATTGAAAAAAAAAATAACAATAAATTGTCATTCAAACATTTGACAGTTTGACATTTTGACAGTGGAGTTGTTCCACCAATAAAATAGGACCAGAAAACAATGATCTTTGATGATTTAGATCTCTTCTTCATTGAACAGACTTAATATTTGAAGCTTAAAACAAAACTGCGCCGCGCCGGTGAGCGTTGTTGTATATGAATACATTTTTGATGGGTGTTTTAATATGAAATTTTGTGGGTTTGTTTTAACGGATTCGGAAACTGTTAAGGTTCATAATTAAAACTGAGCTTTCTAAGGGCTCAGAAATGCGCGCCTATATTCAATTGGAGTACTTGCGGACCAGTAAACGTTGACCTGAGGAAAAGTTGAGAAATGTAGGTAATAATAAAACAAATACTGAACAACATCAACAAATCTGCTGACATCACATAACATTCATCCAACGGCAAATTCACACCTTGTCAAAATCAATTATTTTATCCTAACCAACTTGTTATAAAGTGCATTCAACAAATTGGTTTTGCAAGTCCTTTTTTCTTCTTAATTGCATTATTCCCCCAACAATGCATTGTGTATAGCGAACTGCAACGAAAATCGATAGTTTGGGCATAAATTATATCAAAACCTAGAGCTTGTCTAGCAGGCCTGTTCACGATAACCTTTCCAACTAAATTCCAATAACTGCTATAGCTATGTAGGTATGAGCGAAGTCAGTCAAGGGTCTTTAGAAAACTATGACGCTAATGCAATTGTCTTCTATTTTGCTTGATGGTTATAAATGGTAATCCTATTACAAAGCGGAATATGAATGTAGGTGTAGGCCATTGGATACTTACGATTCCTGTGCAGTTACATTTTTTTTTGCTGTCCCAAGATTTATGCTTGATGTTCTTATGTCAGCGGAAATCCGTCGATATTTATTGAGTTTTATTGTAGAATTAATTTGCATTTTAAGGAAAGGATTATGAAGGTAATTTCTTTAATTTTCCCATTTGTATTTCTTTCAGAAACTACAAATATGCCGACGACACAACATCCCGTGACAGTGATTCACTCATTCAAGAATATGGTAATCTCCCAACAGACGAAACAAACACATACTGCTGGCGACATCCGAAAGTTCGTGAAAATTGGCGAACAGTCCTAGCAGCCGTCACACTACTTCTAGTCGGTACTGGTCTTTTTGTGATGGGAATATTTGCCGTACTCGATCCAACGAAAACCTCTCAAGGTGTCGTGTTCTTCGTAGCGGGTCTGATATGTTTTATACCGGGAGCTTATCACGTTGTTTATATTTGGTTAGCGGCAAAGGGCTATCGGGGGTTCGATTTCTACCACTTACCGTTGTTTACATAAGATTTTGTATTAATTCGAAATTAAGCAGCTTTGTAGATGGTGCTGGATCCATCATCGTGTACGAAAACAAAATGTCTTTTAATTTTTTGTAACTAAACAAAAAAATGATAAATTCTCGAAAATTGATAAACAAAAACAATAAAGACTAACATTTTATCAAAATAAAGATATTTAAAGCAAGACAACAAAATTTTGATTCAAATAATTTTGTTTTTCAAACTCAGAACAAGCCGTCGCGATGTTTTATTATTTTTTTATTTTGTTTTATAATTATTAGAGCTTTAGAAATTTTAATTTATCCCAAAATTAAAGACTTTGTTTTATTTTATTTACAACATTAAACTTAGGAATGAATAAAAGTGATTGGAAAATTCTTATAATTTTCGTAAACCTGATAACTTAACTTGAAAAGACTTAAGTTGAAACTGATTAGAAACGAGATGAGTTAAACAAAAATTAACAAATGAAAAAATGTAACTCTTTGTTTATGAAAATAAGATACATATTTAAGAGTTTTTAGATACTAAATTGTACTTTTTAGTGTGTAAATTATTTTATATATAAATGTATGTAACTTATAGGATTAAAACATAATAATTAAATATGTCAAATGAAGAAAAAAAACCTTTTATTCATTATTTCAATTTCATTTTTAAACAAAAAGAAAATTTGAGGTTTTGAAATATCTTGGAGATTGAGAAAGAGAGACAGTAAATTAATGGTTGTAAAATATATTAATTGATTTAATTAAAATTAACTTAACAAAGTAAATATTTTGTTTTTATTTTTTTGTTCAACTTTTTTTTTAATTTTTCCTTTGAAGCTCAAACTGAACGGATAGTTTCAATTGGAAATTGTGGTTTTATTTTCCCCGTTAAAAGGTTTTATTTTATTTATTTTTCAGGTTATGAGTTCAAAATCAAAGATTAAAAAAATATGAGTAAGTATTTTTTTTTTTAATTTTCAAATGACCACCATTTTTTAAGCACTAGTTCAACACAAAACATTAAATTTTAAGCGGGTAATTTAAACTTTTATAAATCACATTAATTCACAATTTTCACACAACACAAACTTTACCTAAATCATAAAGTAACATTAAACAAAAAAATTAGTCTAATTCGCAAAATGACAAACAATTCGATTTTTATACAAACAATTTTTAATGAAATAAATAACAAAACAGGACTTATTTTTAACTTTTTTAAATTTTGAAATTTCGGATTTAAATGTTGTTAAAAAACACGCTCAACTCAGCTAAAATTTTAGAGAATTTTTGAAAACTAAATCCTATTCGAAAAAAAACAATCAATCATTGTAATTAGTTTAAATGTAAAAGAAAGACAAAAAAATTAATGTTCAAGTGCCAAATTTAAGCTTCTTAATCACAACCAAAAATTGATAAAACAAAAACAAATTAGCAAAAAAAAAAACGAACAATACTTTGCAAATGATTACCTGTTATG
This sequence comes from Sphaerophoria rueppellii, assembly GCA_920937365.1. Classification (NCBI taxonomy): domain Eukaryota; kingdom Metazoa; phylum Arthropoda; class Insecta; order Diptera; family Syrphidae; genus Sphaerophoria; species Sphaerophoria rueppellii. The sequence goes on along the minus strand of CAKKXW010000001.1, from coordinate 112,772,127 downwards.
CACTTTAATTTGTGTCTTGTAGAATATTAAGGCTTAATGTAAAAAAAAAATCAAACAAATAAGTAAAAACAAAACCCCAAGAAAAATTGCAGAAAATAAAAAAAAAATATTTTCACAAAACAAACTTCGCAATATTTGGAAAAGTAAGGTAATAAATAAATGAAATGTCGAATAAAATGCTCAAAGTAATAATGCAATAAAGCCATTTTGATTTGTCGATAGAAAAATGTCTTGAATTTTTTTACTGCGCTCAGAAACGCTATTTCCCTCAACATTAGTGTGGTACGGCTCGTTAAGGAATCTCCGCACTCAACATGACGACCATAAAATATGGGCTACCCACAAGAACTGGTGAACTACATAATGTAAGGATGTTCACTATCTTAACCTTTCTGGAAAACAAAAAAGCTCGGGGATATTTAACGAGAATTACATAGGACTCAGTTTTTCAAAGAGGATTATATAAGCTAGGCATTGAAAGTGCCATAACCTCAAAGTCAATCTTAGAAATATTGAGATATAAGGAATATGAACTGTGTTCCTTAAAAGGATAAAGGACCTTTTGTCTCTTCTCTCTCTCTCTCTTTCTCTGCTCTTTAATTTATAGAGAAAAACTAAAATGCAATTGTTCAAGAGCTATGAAGACCTCGGACCGTTTTGGATATAAAGAGTCCGTCATTTAACGCTTCCTTGTTTTAAATTTTTATAAAACAACATCGTTTAAGTATCTGCGCTGCTTCTCAGTGTCTTCTCCGTTCGGTGAGACCATGCTTTTTTTTTTTGTATGATAAATACATAGATAGTTAAGTACTTATAGTTTTTCTAAAATTTCTTACCACCAATTTGGGTATCAAAGTGAATTCGAAAATGGTTCAAATAGGCATCTACCTGACCCAACACATGAAATCATCACAACTGGTTCTCCTGTTTCACCCTTTCACTTCAGACCCGTTTGGACACAGACCTACAGAGCCGAAGGAGCTCTGTTCCGTCAAGTGTGAGGACGTCTGGATCGTGAACATGCTTTTCACAAAACTATCAACCAGCCGAATCTACAACCTTTTAACCAATATCTGCCACAAGGCCTCCAATAAACTTCTATCCATTTCAATGGATAGTGTTCGACCAGACCTTTCTTTTGGTGTATCATTCGATGGGTTTTGGAAGATTTTTGTTTTCTGTCCAAAATTTTGGCAAGGGGAAATCGATTTCGCTTAATTCAACATATTTCATAGTTCTCATTATACCAAGCTTATTCCTGAAAGCCAAACTCAATTCCGAGCTCTGGTTGCCGAGATATTTGCATCAGAAGATTGTCTCTCGATGGGATTACGATAACCTGAGGAAAAATACCCCTTGTATATTTTAAATTCACCAATCAACCTGGCAGAGCTGGATCGACGTGAATTGATTATTTTTGTATGCATTCATTCATTAATTCATTCCAATCAATATGTGTATGCATGATACGCTTTATTCTACTTACTGACCCGATAAACGTTGTTTTGTCATTTGTATAAGTAATTTCTACGAACGGCAGAACCGAGAATCCGGAGACGTACACAATCTGCTTTATAATAAAGCTGCAAAAAATATCGATTTGGACGCTTTAAACTTCAAAATACAACCTTCATAACCCAGCAAAGAAATATTGTTTAAATCGATCGACACTGTCACCTAGCCATTTTGTACATTAAGTTCATTGAATAACAGTGGCGCCATCTGTCGAAAATTGGTCATATCAACTCGTGGACTCATGTACAACTACTTTGAACAATAAAATACGGCCTATATTACTCCTGAATATTGTAGTTTTCTATTAGTGAAAGAATTTTTCTAATCGGATTAGAATTTCCGAAAATTGACATTTATATGGTAAAACAGCATTTGGTGGGTCAGCTTGTAATCAAATATAGTCTATGATACTCCCGAATATTGTTTTTTTTTCACACTAACTATAATATTTTTTGCATTATTGTTGAAATTATTGTAGAAATTATCATAATTTTTATTATATTAGGGTGTCTTAGATTTTTGATTGCCATCAAAAAAGCCGCTTAGCCGATTTCGCTCAAAACCTAATCAGCTTTTAACAACACAATACCGCGTCAAATGAGACCAAATTTATGATAATACGATGAGTGGTTCGCGAGATAATCGAGCTGAAAAAACGTAACGCACATACGAACACACAGACATCATCATAAAAACGCTTGATTCGGATTCTAGTGACCTCGATATGCAAAAATTGGAGATTCACAAAATCAGACAAAATAAAAAAAAGTACTCATACGCCACAGTGTGTCATAATCATAAGCATCATAATCTAATCAACAATTCAAATAAAACACGTTGCATTCTGACAAAACCTGTGTTACTTTATTATTCTGGAGTTGGAAGGGAGGCAAGATGAGGTTCGCGGGGTCAGCTAGTTTATACATATAAAAACTAACTGACCCCTCGGTCAGGTAGATCTATGATCTACTTTAAAACGCGTTCACCCTGTTGGTGATCTCTCCGAATACGTTGCTGATGATCGTTAGAAGACTTATTAAGATTTGACGAATTGGGGTTGTCCTTCCTTCGAGAAAAGATTAACCAAAACTGTGTTCCAACGCACTGGATATTTCATCCACATCTGCTGACATCTTGTTCTTCATTGAATAAAATAACTGAAAGAAGAAAAGGGGCAAGAGTTGCACCTTGATGCTCGGCAAAGTACAAACAATTTCAGAAGTGAAAATAATGTTATCGGTTTATGATTGCGATAAGAAAATTATTCTAGCCAGCGTGGATTTTCAAAACAAATAAATTTATTTTAATGTGGATTAAGAACTTGCAACGCACTAGGCAAATGTATTCGCGTTTATTCTCTAATGCTAAATTCATGACCTTGAATCCCAAATCGTTTTTTTTTTCGATTACCGTCTCCAAAAAAAAGAAAGAAATCAAATCCGTACCATCACCTCCTGAACACCTCTCAAAGCAATAGCTCAAAATCCGAAATGCGTGTCAACGAACAATAAATGACCTAGAGAAGAACTCTACCCTCAAGAATTGAGTTTTCATAAAGTCGGAAAATCCATTATATTGTCTACCAATTCCGAAGCAGTAAGCTGTTTCCTTTTCTTTTTCTGATTAATTAATCCATCAGCAAAAAACAAATTTGCATGTCGCCAACAATTTAATCACAAAGCAATGGATTAACAGAAGAGTTATGTGGGTACCACCTCTTCCTGCAAACTTTGGGTGCTACTCTTTTTGACAACTGAAATAATTGCTAAGCTTAGGCTTTTAGAAATCCCTTTGTTTATATCTCTAAAATCGGGTCTGTTTATCAACGAATGGTGAGGGGTGATGGTGTTTCTGAAGGCGGATCTCGTCATTGGCCACATTTTCAGCATATCAGTTAGTCGCTTTGTCGCTTTACGTGCTTGAATATTAAGAGACGACATTAATCCTAAACTCTTTCTGTGTTATTTTTTTTTTTTTTGTTAAGGGAAAATATTCGTCAGTCAGTCACCCAGCCAACCGACCTATTAATCGATCCAACTTTTCCCTTAATCCACTTAGTTGCCTTGGAGGTGCGTTGGTTAAACCCAACAGCCAACACTGAATGCCTATGCCTTCGTGATGTTGTAAAAAATGAAGCTCCAAGTTTTTTGTTTTGCCTCCTAGTCGATGCATCCAAAATTTTTGGCAGCTCGTCGATGTATCGGAAAAATATAGAAAAACCAACAACTTTGTCAAAACTTTGGAATTTATTGTCTACGTATAAAAATATGTATCTCGTTGATTTCGTGGTAGCACAATGTGCCATTGTTCGGTACTGAGGGTTGACTCCTGAATTCTAAAAATAGCTAAGGATATTTTGTCTTTTGTACTCGCATAGCTATACCAAACTACCATCCAAGAAATCATTAAACAAAAACTAAAGCAAAAATGCTCGAACACGATTGCGATACAGACGAGGACTGTGAAGTGTACTGTAAGTTTGTCTTTTCTCGATTTGGATTCGATTTTTTTTTTTTGTAATCAACATTTCTTGCAGTCCTTAAGCCAGTGAACGAATACAACATTGTGGATAAAATCAAAGAAGCCAATAAGGAGCTCTTCGACAGCAGAGGGAACTCCATTGAAGAACCAGATGAACAGAAGAGAAAAGTGAAATTCCATCCGAATCTGGAGGAATTCGCACCGATTGCTGCAGACACCGAGGATGGTCAATCAACAGAGACTAAGTCTCATCAGTGTCTGAATATGGTTACGCTAAATGAAGAGGACGAAAGTGTGGCAAACGAAGCCGAAACAAGTCCGAGAAAAATTACCACTATCGAAGAATGTGCTGAAATGTTAGCGCTCGAGGTTCAAAAGAAAATCGAAGCTATCGAAATCAAGATGGCCGAATCCGAAGAGGAAGTTGATGAAATTGATGAAGAAATCGTAGTTATGGACATGGAAACTGGACGTAAGCTAGAAGAGGATACTAAGCAAATAAACGCCATCAAGGAGGGACCCATTAAACTGGAAGAAGATTCTGTGTCCAAGAACATCGATAGCGATAGCGACCAAGAAGTGCCCGAAGAAGACGATGGAAATGATAATCTATCGATTATTGTCGCGTCATATCTGCAATCAGATAGCCTCCCAGCCAGCGATGAACCAGATAGTCCGTCAATAACCAAAGCTCATTCCTTCAAGAGGAATTTTTCATTTCGTCGCAAGAATTCAGCTCGAAGAAATAAATGCCGTTCACCAGATATTACCAATTTGAAATTGAGCTACAAAACTTGCTGTGAGTATCGAAATTCCGACTGCACTAAGCTGCCCAAGTATACCGGATATATGTCAGAATACGGACTTAGTCGAGATCAATTGGAGAAAAGAGAGCAATCGTTGCAAACCAAGCATAAAATCATTGTTGAGAAAAGTCTAAAAGCTACAGAATCTGAGGTCCAAAAGATGCAGGACAATGAAAGAGCTTTCACAACATGGCTGAAGAACAAAATGCGGTTTCCAATAAATAGAACAAAGAATATGTTTGATGTGAAAAAGAACAGTGTTGGCAATAGTGGCAATGGTAGGGGTGGGGTTTTTAGGCCGAAGTTTTGTAGTAGCAATAAGAATGGCGCAGTTTTGTAAGGAAAATTATTCGTAGATAAAATATCGCTTGCACTTATATAAAAAACAAAAAAAAAAATAGTTTTACCGTTTTATTTTTTTACTAAAGTGGTATTTAGAACGAAACTGTGAAGCACCAAATTGTTGTCATGTATTCCATGTCGGTTTTCAACAGACAGAGCGATGAATCATATTTGATTTAAAGTGGTGATTACTGTGTTCATGGATAATTTTTGATACAAAATTATTTTAATGAACATTTGAATATTTTAATTCGTTATGAATTACCCCGCTCGTTTGGGGCTTAAGGGTTAAACCTTGTACTTGATAGGTACACGAATTCCCTGATCTTTGGACATGACCTATAAGGTATGCAATGTCCTAAGGAGGAAAAACTTCAACGTCCATTATGAAAATTTCCGGAGTACATGAAACTTAAGAAGAGGCACAGATAGCAGCGGCTGTGGCCGCGCTGTAAGCGGACTCCGCGATTCGATAAGGAGAGTTGACCTCAACGCCTCGTAAATGCAGCAGAATAGGTAAGAGGTTCGATAATTTAATAAGAAGCAGAAACAGCTTACTGGTTATGTTCCCTGTTACTTACTTATGGTGGCGTAACAGTCCAAACCGGACCAGGGCTTCACCCAACAAGCGTCTCCAGCCAGCTCGTTCCCTAGCTAAACAGCTAGCTAGGGACAGATCAGTTTCGCACGCCAAGTTGGTTGAGGACCTCTGCAACCTATGTGCTCCACCTGAGTCATGGTGCGTGTCCCTGCACTCTACATTAGGACCGGGATGATGAGAGTTTTGTACAGTGACATTTTAGTTGCTCGAGATAGAATTTTACTACTCAATTGCCTTCTAAGTCCATAAGAAACAGCGATTGGCAAGTGTGAATCTTAGTTTGATTTGAGCGCTGGTGTTGTTTTTTGAGTTTATAGCGGATCCTAGGTAGACAACCTCCTTCTTTACTTCGAAATTGAATTTGTCTGTACTGACATTAACTTGGTCTTGTCCACGTTAATCGCTAGACCCATCTTCCGCTGACATCACGCTGTATTCTTCCAATTAAGTCAATGTCGTCTGCGTTTCCTAGTAGCTGGACGGACTTTTGAAAAATTGTGCCTGTGGTGTTGACGTTGAGGTTTTGCACAATTTTTTCAAGAATGATGTTGAAGAAATCGCATGACAGCGCATCACCTTGTCTAAAACCTTTTTTGACACCAAATGCATACGTTATGTTTTCTCCGACCATGATGGAACAGCGTGAGTTTTCCATTGTCATCTCATACGCACGACTTTTTCTGGGTTGGTCTCTATAGACGCTGTCCTACGCGGCCTTGATATCGATGAAAAGGTGGTAGGCATCGATTTGAAGTTCCTTCGTCTTCTCCAAGATCTGCCGAAGAGTGAATACTTGATCAATGGTGGACTTTCCGGGTGTGAAGGCACACTGAGAAGGACCTATCAGGTTGTTGACGAAAGGCTTAGAGCGTTCACACAGCACGACTTACAATAACTTATAGGCGATATTTATGAGGCTTGTAGCTCTGTAGTTGGTGCAGTTCAGGGGTTCACCTTTCCACGCTTTACTCCGACCAAATCTTGCGCATGAGCTGGTGCATACTCCTAACCAAATTATCTCCAGCTGCTTTGTTTAGTTTGGCGGCTAGGCCATCTGCTCCAGCGGCTTTGTTCGACTCAAGTTTAGTTCACAGATGAGTTTAAAAGGGAGATGGGAAACCAAGCTGTCAAAATGACAATACCTACAGCTATGGTTCAAGTTTGCTGCAAGAGTATGCGTGTGTTTTTACTATCTCATTAAACTTGAGCAAACCACCCCATTTTTGATGTTTTTTTTCTCATTTATTCACTAACACGAGGTAACGGTAAAATAAAATTTGCGGAATCCGGAGGGTAAAACGTGAGTCAGTTTCCGATCTGATTTTGTCTCTGGTTTAGTTATCGCTATTTTCACTTCGTCAATGTCGGGTGGGTGGTTTGGTGGTCTGCTCGACCCAAATTGAATGGTTCTGTATAGCTGAGGGAATTTTGCTCGTCATCGCCTTCAGCTTGGAAAAGTGGTCTTTCCATATTACACTACAGGCTTCGGTTCGGGGTTTAAAACCCCTGGTGGTTTGTTTCACCTTTTTGTAAAACTTTCGAACCTCGTACCTGTTGTGCCATCCCTCTATCTCCTCGATCGCTCGCTTCCCGTGCTCCCTATTTTCTTTCTGAGAAGTTTGTACTCATCTCTCCTTTTCTGCTCGTAGAGCTAGCGAGCGGCTAGAGTCCTTCTTTGCAGCGTCGCTTTTTATGCCTCTTGGTTAGCTGCATGTGCTCGCCGGCACTCATCATCAAACCAGTTAGCTAATTAATAATATATCAAAGTTTTACAAAAGGATAATCTATTTTATTGTTTTTTTTTTTCTTCGTTTTATCAAAGAACAATTCTGCTCTCACATATTTTTATTCTATCATCTCTCATAACATTGGAATCGACTTTTTCTTAATATTGTATTTTTGTTTACTCCTTTTTGACAAATGTTTAATGAAATGAAAACAGAACCTCTATTGTTTGGTACGTAATTTAAAACAGTCAATGCAAAAATTCTTTCTGGAGTAAATAACAACAAAGATAATTTAAATTGTAGAAAAAAAAAAACAACTGCAATTGAATTTTGAACAAAATAAGAAGATAATTATACACACAACATAGAAGAGGTCTTAAGGAAAAAATAAACAATTATAATAATGAATGATTTTAAAAAGTGATAAAACTTTGCGCCACTAGACTCGCCCCCTCGCTCTTTGTAGTCTCAACAGAATTCACTTCAGCGCCGTGATTTCTTCGATTTGTGGCCATGATCATTGCTGTCGTCGCGAGACCGTTTCTTGTCACTGTGATGACTACTGCTACTTCGGTTCTTGTCTCGACTTTTATCGTGTGACTTATCCTTGCTTCTGTCGTGATGTCTGTCTTTCGATGATTTCGAATGGCTGCTGCTGCTATACAAATAGAAATTCAAAGTCAGTTTCAAATGCTCGTTTAAATTGAAGATCATAAAAACTCAAACAAATTTTGAAAAATAGAAGAAAACAAAATCCAATCAAAAGAATCGAGTGCCAAACAACATTTACAAACCTATGCGATGACATGTGCTTGTCTTTTGAGGATTTGCTCTTTTTTTGTTGAGGGATATCACGTTCCCTTCTTGAAATATATAAAATTCAACAAGTAGAAGCATAATTATTAGAAAGAAGCAGAGCCTAAGATACATAGAACAGAAGTTAATAGCAGCTGGAGACATTACCTGTGCTTTGAGCTCTTCGATGATTGTTTTTTGTTGAAGTCACGACCCTTGCCATTCTCTTTGCCGCTATAATGCTGGTCCAGTTGGTTGCGATCCTCTTCGGCAGCTTCGCGCTCCAAATCTGACCAATCCTTTCCTGATTCCTCATCAGAACCGAGTTCCTCTGCAAAATCGAAATCAAATTTAACATTGCAGACACCCCCCAAGAGAACACATTCAATTTACCATCACTCTCGTAACTGTCATCTTCAGATGCTTCCGAATACTCAGAATCATCATCAGACTCATCGTCATCGTCGACATCTGTGGGTTCGTAGGCATCATCCTCCTCGGACTCGGCACTCTCATTATTTTCCTCGCCATCTGATTCGGGATCAAGGAAAGTCCATCCACCGCTCTCGAAGAAGCCATCCGGATCGTCAGTGATGGTCTTCATAATTTTCGTCCAGTTCAACGATTGAATACCCTCCGAATAACGGATGTCACACGAGCTAAGAGTAATCAAAAAAACTTAATCATATCACTCTTTAAGACTATCGCAAGACTTACTTCAACCATTCCTTGACGTGATCGAGCATATTCATTGGAATGGCATTCACCATCGCCACCTTCTTATTGTAATCTTTAAACACGAAAATCATATCGAAATTTCTCAGATGGAACTGTACTCTCTCAAAGTGCACCAGTTCCACGTCCTCCAAGCTTATAACAAATGGTGGCCATTCGGTTAAATTGACCAAACTTCCCGAAGTTGGCTGCAACAAAACCGTACTACGATATGGAGCTCCCGGGAAGCCCAACTCTCGGAATGGTGTATCATATTCGACTTGCTGTTTAGTCATTGCTTCTACTTTCTCGCAGAAACTCTTAAATGCTGTCTTCAATTTGTGCCGCAGTTCACGTTCGGCTTGTTCGGCAGCCAAATCATCGCGATCGTGCATGTGCTGGTGTTTTCCCAAATCGGTGGTGATCTCGCCCACCTCGGTGTAGAATTGCACATCGACGTGCTTCTTTTTGCCAAACATGATCGCATGCTTGAGATGGAAATGCAGCAGAATTATCATTTCACCGTCGCAGGGTTGAAAGAAGGCGCTCTTAATGTTGTTGTACAGAATGTCGACTTTGTCCCCTCGCACTGAGACATAACGAAAACCGTTTGTGTGAGCTTCCAAGCTGCCAGTCATGCGTTTAGTCACAATGTTTGGACGAATGTACAGATCCTTGAGTTTGGGGTTGCCTTTGTTTTGTGACAAGACGAGGGTGTCTTGTTTGACAAGATCCTCTTTTTCACGTTCTTCGGCTTCGCGGGTTTTGAAGCGTTTTTGGACTTCTTTGATTAGACGGAACGCGTTGTTGAGGTTCGACGAAGGCGCCGACAATTCTCCGGGTTCTTTCGTGTTGGCACTGCGATAGGTTCTATAAAGAAAAAACAAACTTTGTTAAATACTTTCCAATAAACAAACGAAAGAGGAATACTTACACTTCCTTGACGAATGTGGCTTCAGGTTGTGGATAGATTCCACCTTCATTCCTTCCCATGGTCGCACCCGGATGGAAGAAGTTAATACGCAAATATGTATACTCACCCTCAACCGATTGTGAGATGTTTTTGATCGTCGAAATATGGAACGGAACTGGCAAACCAAATATCGGCATTATGACTGTCTCGTATTTTTTGTCAACATACAATTTTAGTTCCTTGACTTCGGGTTCGCGTGGAATTTGACTGACACTTTTGTACGAAACCGTGTTCTTTCGAACCTTCTCGATTTCTTTGGACTCACCCTGCTTAGCCAAACGCTCTTTGGCCTTCTCATTAAGCAACTGAGCCAGCTCTTTTTGATGTTGCTTACGCTTCTCTTCCGTACTGTGTTCGTTGCGGAGTTTGTTTTCGAGGACGGCGTTGCGCTTGCTCCGACCACCCAATATTTGTGTGCCATTCTCTTCGGCTTTTTCTTTTTTGTCTTCTTCCTCTTCATCGTCATCGTCGTCGTCTTCCTTGATGAAGATTCCAATATTTTTGATCTTCTTCTTCGATGGAGTCATGATGTTTGCTGGTGGTGTGTCGGTCACCAGAACAGTGTCCCCAATGAAGAGCGAATATGTTTTGCCTTCCTTATCGGACGCCTCACTGTTGGTCAAATTGGCCAAACCAACATTGACATTGAAAATCATGCCCTTCTTCACCTCTGCCTGACATTTGGGACCGATTATTATCGAATTCTCACGGAATTCAATGCCCATGGCGAAACCAAAATTCTTCGTGAGGTTATCCAAGAGTTTGGGTTTTTCTTTTTTTACAAATTCAATTGTTGTGTCGAAAATTTTGTTCAATTTGGCTCCGGGCTTGAGGTTCTTGAGGATTTCCTCCTGTACGTTGACAAGGAAATTATAATGTTCCTGAGTCTTTTCTGTTGGATTGACCAGCAATGTTCGGGAGATGTTGGAACAATAAGATTTGTAGCGCACACCCAGCGAACACACTATCGCACCGAAGTGAAGATAGTTTTTGTCGCTGATGGCGGAGAATTTCAAAGAGTAAACTCCTCCAGACTGAATGATGGGCGGGAAGCACATGTCCAATTGGGAAGTATCGACGCCGGTGACGTATTTCTTGTCGGTTAGAGCACTCTCAACGCCTTCGGCAAGTTTGGAGTGTTTAACTTTCTGTAAATAAATTAGTTTGAGTTTCTGTTTCTGTTTGTTCACATAAAGAGGGCGACTCTATCATGGTTAATTGACCTTGAACCTATTTGGCAATAGCCTTAATTTCGCAACATTTTGCAAAATTTAGATTATCTCCGGAAACAATAGAATTACCTTATCTGAATCAATGATGTCCATTATCTGGTCCTTTAAATATTTATTGAACAAATCAACGGACACCAAGGACGCCTTACGAATACTATTGATTTCCGGTTCGTCCTTCGGACACATGATATATGCAACAGCTGCTCCAACATCGACATTCTCAAATTTCTCCTGCTTCAGTGCTGCTTTCCATAATTCGCAAAATTCACCAGGAAACCCATCTTTGCTAAAAACACCCAATGTCTTGCCCGATTTGGAGCCCTTGATGGCGCTTATAAGCTTTTCAAAATTAGCCTTATCTTTGTCGTTCTGAAAGCGACGGTATTATAACATTTCGCCAACAATAAAATAGAAGAAACTTACCCTGTCGCGGACCAATAACTTAACGGCAGGCACACCTTCTTCCTTGCTATTCTCAATTTGTTTCAAAAACTCAATTTTCTTTTTGCTGGTCAAAAAGTAGACTGCATCTTCGGCCAAAATACAAATCGAGTCGGGAAGCTCATAACCCAAAAGCCACGACTGTGAAGAATGTTGATTTTAAAATTTTAAAACAAAAAGACAAAGTAGATTCTTTCTAACCTGTAGAGCTGTTGATTTGCTGTAAGCGACATCATCGTCCACGCCAACACAGGACATCATGCAATCAACTTTCTTCAACGAATCATCGTGATCGAATGTTTGGGCCTGTTTTGGAATAAAGGTATCAAATTAATGTCATTCCATTCCATTTTCAAAATTTAGTAAGAGAATCAAGTAAAGAAAAACACATTGTGCCGAAAAGCACCAGCCACATTTTGTCTTGTCCATGGCGTCAATTGGTTCTACTTTTTTTTTATCGCTCATTTTTACCTTCCATTCGGCGTATAATCTCTTTATTCGGCGGAAAAATGAATCTCTGTCTAGCGTGATACCTGACATCTTTGCGAAAGATGATAATAGTTTGATTTAAAATTGAATTTTAATTAAACATATAAAACAACCGGCGGATTTTGGGGAATAGAATAGAAATTCCTTCGCACAGTAGTTTATAATAAACGATTTAAATAGAATTAAAGCAATGGATTTTTGTCCTATCTAGAATCCGTTGCGCCGTAAATAACAATATGGCGTAGTTTTGCATGCGAAAAGAGCGCGGCAAGATTTTATTCGATAGGGAAGTTTTTTTGCTGAATTTGATTTACACCCCGTATTCACTATATTCGGGCGATTGCTAATTTGTGCAAACTTTTATCCTACTTATTGGAAAGATTTGGAAGAAGTAATGGGCTTACAATATTTCATCTTTTATGGTGGATTTACATGTATCTGCATCATCTTGATCTGTAAAAATCAAGAAAAGTAAGGTGGGTGAGATATACATCGTTATGCAAAAGAGTGAAAGAGTACACTATATGCCTACTTTTTTTAAGTGCCATAATTTTTTATAGCTCAGTGACACATGAAGAGTAACCATTTTTTGGTAACACATTTATTTATCAATTCCTCCATTAATTTCTGGTTGTAGTATCTGTACGAAATGAAGTTTATCAATAATTTATTGAGTTCATTTCTTTTCGCAATCACACATATAATCAAACAAGCGGAAAAATTGACAATTATAGACTTTGTTGCTTTTTTAGCGTTCAGGTGAGAAAGGGAGATTCACTGTTGACCTGAACTCAGTTATAGGAACCTCAAATGCAGATGAACATGCTATAAAAAAGATGAACATGTTCGTCTTAACCATAATTTTGATCTTGATTTCTATTATTTCCTATAATCTTGATCTTGACAAAATGTCTGCATTTTGATTTTGCCTCTCTATCGAATGAGAATGATTTTTGTATTTTGCATCTCTCGTTTTTGCAGAACTAAAAATGCAGATACGTGTAAATCCACCATTAAGGACCCATTTTAAGAGATCTGGAAGGTTGATTTTGTTAACCGATAGGTAGCATTTCACATAAACGACAACAGGTTTTCTTATTCTAAATTTTCAAAGTGAAAGTGACTACAATATGCCCTTGCCACTGCTTTTTTCCAACACTTTTATGGATTTGCAATATTTCACAGGATCAATCTCTTCTTTTATTTCACTTTTCATATAAGAGTAGGTATCTTTTTTCTCCCGCAATCGTTCTTTTTGAAAATTTTCTGCTTCAAATCGTTTAAAGCCGTGTGCGAATTGGATGAATTTTGTTAAAAATACTGGTTAAATTTAACCACTACTATTGAACTAATTTTAACACATTTTATCCAATGTGAAGTGTCAAAATTTACCCAAACGTCAAGTTTTATCCACTTTTTAACTCAATTCGAACACGGTCTAAAATAACTTTTCAAGAATAGGATATTTCAAATGAAATTATCAGTGTGTGAAAGTTTTTTTTCGCCGTATTCCATTCAGCTGAAAATTTCCCAACCACCGAGACGATCCTGCTGTCTCTTTTTAGCCGATTATCTTACTCATCTGTCAATTTCCGACTGACGTTTCTCGCATAAACACAAATTACTCGAATGCGGCAACTTTTCAAAGTTCTATCCAACTTTACTTATCCCAGGACCTGTGCAATGAGTTGTTTTACCCAAATCCTGAATCCCATAACTGGCAAATCAGAATGGGAATCCCAGACTGATGACTACGATTACCACCAGGAAGTAGCCCGAGCAGCCTTTGCTGACATGCTCCACGATACCGAACGTAACCAAAAATACTACGCTGCCTTGAAGAAAACCATCAAACACCTTCATGAGTTGGGCAGAGAAGCGCATGTCCTTGACATTGGCACTGGAACAGGTATCCTTTCGATGATGGCAGTTAAATCGGGAGCTGATACTGTAACCGCATGTGAAGCCTTCATGCCAATGGCACATTGTGCTGAAAAAATCATGTCAGCCAATGGTATGGGTGAGAAAATCAAATTGATTAAAAAACGTTCTACAGAAATTGAAGTAGGCGAAGGCAAAGACATGTATCGAAGAGCTAATGTCCTGGTGACGGAAGTTCTTGACACTGAATTGATTGGTGAAGGAGCCATCGGGATATACAATCATGCACATAAGCACCTGCTTACAGAAGATTGTATTCTGATTCCTTCAAGAGCGGCGGTCTTCGCGCAAGTCGTTCAAAGTCCTCTTGCTGTTGCCTGGAATCGAATAAAATTAATTGCAAATCTTGATGGTGAAGTGCTACTAACAACGCCAGAATCGATAAACGCTTGCAAAGGCGAAGCCGGTGTCCATGACATGCAGTTGAGTCAGTTGCCTTTGGAGCAAATTCGTCCTCTGTCCAAACCTGTGAAAATTTTCGACTTTGACTTTAGTAATCCCAAAGGAATGGCCACTGACCGAAGTTCGAATTTGAAGCTGAAAGCCGATTGTCAGGGATCTGCTGATATGGTCCTCTTTTGGTGGTCCATTGACATGGATCAAAATAAAGAAATTGTCCTGAGCTGTGCTCCTTATTGGGCTCATCCAGAATTTGAGGAGCTTTCAAAGAAAAAACAGCCAAAAATGCCAATTCAGAATGTCGTCCCATGGCGAGATCACTGGATGCAAGCCATCTACTACATTCCCAAGCCATTGAGCCTTCAATCGCAGCAGGACTACATACTCAGTGCAAATCACGATGAGTATTCTTTCTGGTTCGATGCCTGGCCAGCTGGTCAGGAAGAGGAACGCAAAACCAAGAGACACGCCTGTTCGTGCAGTCTTCACATGACTTACTCTCGCAGTAGAATCGGCCAGATGAACCAAAGCATACGAAGCAAGAAGTTCATTAAGTTCCTCGAAGAAAACATCGTCAAAGAAAATTCTGTCGTCCTATCGATCTCAGATGGATCGCTTTTGGGACTAGCCTCGGCAAAGTTAGGCGCCAAATCTGTGACCTGTTTCGAACCACATCGCTTCTCGAAAGCCCTCATTGACTCGTACATCAAAGAGAACAAACTAGAGAATGTTTCAATTGTTGGGAATTTGGACGAAGTAGAAAACCTCAATCAGGTTACGCATGTGTTTGCCGAACCCTATTTCATAACATCGATTCTTCCTTGGGATGGCTTCTATTTTGGGACTTTATTGTCCAAGATCCGTAACAGTTTGGATGAGAATGTTAAAATATGCCCACATTCAGCGAAGATCTTTGCAATTCCAGTTGAATTTATAGATCTTCAGAAGATTCGCGCTCCTCTTGGAATTTGTGAGGGTTTCGATTTGGGTATTTTTGATCAGATGGTTAATGTAAGTGAGAGACACACAGTTGACCAATTTCTATAGTAAAATGTATCATTTCAGACGTCCTCGCAAATTGCCGACGCAGTTGTTGAAGCTCAACCGCTTTGGGAATATCCATGCCGAGCATTGGCTAAGGAGGTTGAGATCTTGAGTGTGTCTTTTGAGCAGTTCAACGAAGACAAAGAGACTTCTGGAGTTATCTCAATCGAAGAGTGAGTTTTGCTTCAACTTCTTGACATTATCCATTCATCTCTCTCTTTTTAGGAATGGTTCTTGTAATGGAATTGCTCTGTGGGTCGATTGGAATATCGACGGTCGTAAAAATCCGAAGTCGATTGTGACAACAGGACCAAGTCAGTCGATAACAGTCGGAGAGTATGTGCAATGGGATATGTTTGTACGACAAGGAGTTCATCTGCTTCCCGAAATTAAATTTGTGGAGAAGCAAAGGAGTCAAATTCAGTGGAATGTAACCTTCCGGCCGGCTTCGGGAGAAATTAAATTTAGTTTTAAGAATGCTTAGTAAAAATGTTGTTGCAAACTCCTTTCAGTTTTTTTTTGTGACGAATATGGCGATGACCTACATTTGAAAATGGTTTCCATAGAACCAGTCCAGCTGTAGGCAGGTGTGGCTATCCTCTATGGCAACTGGATGTGTGGTCAATTTCCAGTTAAATCAATAGATTTCTGTAAATTAAAACTGTTCGCTAGGAAGCTCATAGTGGGTTTTGTTTTTTCCTTAAGGCAAATTTAAATTCAAATCAACTTTATTTAAATTATGGAGAAACCTATTAGTCATATTGGATTACCCGATTGGCATTCTCGTGTAAATCAATTGAGACATGTGGCCAATTCTCGTTGCAACGATGCTTTTGACTTGAGAAATTTCTCTCGAACACTCCGAAATGAAACTCTAATCCAAACGGATTGGAGTAACTACGAGAGCAATGAAGCACTTTCTGCACGGTTAGCTGAAGTTAAGCGATGGCAAACAGCAATTCGAAAACTGTATATGAAACTGACTGAGGAAGTGGGTATTTTAAAAAAAGAACACGCTTTGACGGAGCATGAACTCGAAGCTAATTCAACACCATTACTTGTGGTTAATGATTGCTTGGCGATGCGCGACAGTCGACTTGGCTCTGAACTGACATATGACGAAGCCGATACCGAACTGAAGAAGGAACTTGCACTTGTCAAGAATAATCATAGACTTTTGAAAGATCAGTGCAATGCTGCATGGGAGAAGATTATTCGTCTCGAAGAAGTGGAACAGAAGCTTCTCATTGCGATTGATTCAATGGAAGGTGCGCTGAAGATCGATGACGCACAGCTGGGATTGAATAAAAATTCGCCGAATATAACATTCAAGATTGATGCAACAAGGCATCCAAAAAAGTAAATTATTTGTATTTTTAGGAAGTTCTTATACTATCTCCTTTACACGGTTTCAGTTCCGTTTCGTATGAAGTCTGGCTTGAATCAATAAAAGATATAGAGAAAATGGCCCAGAATCAGTTCTTTGACACGTTCGCTGTGCGAGAATCTTTGTGTGTGTGTCGTGAAAACACTCGGAATATTCTGAACGCTCAACAGGACAGAACGGAGCATGCACTTCGAAAAAGACTTTTCGAAACTCAACGGGCTCGTAACGAGCTTGCATGGCAAAAGCTTAAGGTTTGTAAATCTAGATAGAGTTAAGGTATACCTGTTTGTATTAAATTTGATTTGTTCAAAGATGAACGATGAAATGAAAAAAATTTGCGAAGAAGGTAAAATTCTCGAGCAAGCACTTCGGGAAAAAACAAATGCTCTTAAATTAGCGGAAACTAGGCTTGCAAACAGAGCGGAACGACTTGGATTAGAAAAATGTCTAGATGAGGCCTATGATCAGCTTTGCGAGGAAGTCACTAAGCTACGATTAATACGTAGAAACCTACAGGAACAGATTGTTAGTGTTAAAACGAGTTATAATCTGCTGGAAGAACATGAACGAAAAATTGATGCAGATATCAAAAATAAGGAGCATTCACTCATGACAGATAAAAAGGCTTTGGATATGAGAGCACGTTTGAGAGGAGGCGAGTCCGATCAAACCGACCGAAATTTAAAATTGACCAAGATGGAAGATGAAATTCCAAAGAATTGAAATCTATTGTAGTCTTATTGAAATAAAATAAATATATCAAAACAAGGTTTTTCTTTCAAATCAGCATTATTGCGATCAACTTCCGGTAACAGCCGCTTAACCATTAAGTCTCCAACAACATCCGACTGTCAAAGCCCCTTCCAATAGAATACAAAAAACCCAACTCCAACCAACTTCACTCGACATGAGAAGAATTTTTGCAAACAAATACGGCGAATTCACCCATACCCTACAACTTTCCAATTGCGAAAATTCGAAACCAGTTGACGAGAGTGCGATGAAAAAAAACGCACACACATTCACATCATCATCGCTCGCACCAACTTAACCCAACCAAGTCCAGTGCGTTTGCCGTTCTGAAATCTTATTTTTCTTTCGCGTTGAAAGCGTACAAAAATTACGCCACTACAAAGTAAATTACTCAAATTTAATTAAGTATAATTTATTCCTTAAACATTCCAATCAAACAATTGTGCATTTGACAAGAATTTGATTGTGTTTTCGCATTGAATTTATCAAAGCTTATACAAAATTTCCCTTATAGAAAATCGAAGGTGTACACGGCGAATACGAAAAAAAAGGAATTATTTTATTTCTCTGCCTCGTAGAGCACACACTGCATGTTAGAAAGAGAACCGTCACATCGGCGAACGGAACAAAAATAGCAAAACCACAATGGCGAACCAACCTTTCACCGGTGTTGGTAAGAATTAAAATTTAATTTTTTAATGTTTTTCTTTGAATTTTATGGGTTATTTAATTGAAAATGTTTGCTTTGAAGTGTGGAAATATGATTGAAATTCTGAAATCAATGAAAAATCGAGACAGGCTTCGGCAAATTGGTTTTCAAAAAACCGAGTCTTCCATCGTCTTGGTCGTGTAGTCTCTTGTTCGAACAAAAAACCCTGCCTCAAAGTGCAAATGTCAGTTTTTCGTTTTTTGGGGAAGATGAGTTTTTTTTTATTTCCAAATTGATTTCATATTTTTTTGAGTTTACGATTATTTTGGTTCGATTTAGGAATTTTTTAGATGAAATTGTTGATTAAAGTCCTCGAAAGAAGTTTGCAAGTTTTAATTGTTGTTTTTTTCTGTAGATGGAATGATTTTCTTTTTGCCTTTTTATGACCAAACAATAATTGAGCATAGGTATATATTTTTTTTTAATTAGATTAGCATCACAAATCGAAGAATAGCAATCTGATTGCATGATGGAAAATTCGTAGTTATTGATGGATCTTTTGTTTAGAGAAAAAATAAGTTGAGGTAAATGGTTGGTCCAAAAGTATGGCTCAGTTTTTGGTTCGCAGTCAACGAAGACGACGAAGAGATTAGTAATCAATGGACTTTTCGTCATTGCTTTGTGTGATGTGAGCAGATTGTTTATCGTGACCTGAGGCTTATGTCATAATCATAACATGGCACGACAATAATTTAAGAATGCGGTGGATGAGGACGTCGATGATCCTACGGTCTAGAAATAAATTTTTGGATTTATTTGAAAACGTGGTTATTCGCTTGTGCTTGTGGGTTCTTTTAGGACACGTTTTTGATTGCTAAAAGATGTCATGTTTTAGAGATTGTCAACATCAGTTGTTGCCTGGTTTGCGAGTTTCAACAGTTACGGGTCTATTATTCTTTAACACCCAACATAACACAACAAATGGAACTGCAATCATATTATCAAGGGTGTCTTGAACTTGCGTTGATTAAGAGCCAACTTATACGCTACTAACCATAAAAGATTCAAACAAGGGCTCCAATGGCGGTGTAGTGGTTATGTGCGTTGGCTGCTAAGCAGAACGTTGTGGGTTCGAATCCTACTCGTGCCCATAAAAGTCTTTCACGGGCGCTGCATGTTGAGAAAAACTGACAAACCTTCCAAGAGTATCAATCTCTCATAAAAAAGTGCTTCTCAACTTTGCCGTTCGGCATCGGCGTTAAATTGTAGGTCCCTTAAATTCTTCACACGCACTCAGAGAACTGTTGATGGGAGTTAGCCACTTAGGCTTTGGCTCTTTAAGAGCTGTCGCGTCCAATGGCGCGGTACCCCAAGCTTAGTGTTTTGGCTGTTAGGTAGACGTTAGGGTTCGACTTCGATTCGTTCCGAAGGCTTATATTTCATATTTCATAGATACTGACCCGTCCCAAACTGCTTTTCAACTCAACAAATCGCTACTAGAAAATTGTGAAGAGTTGACACTAAAGGAGGGCTTGAATCGTATTTCAAAGCAATTTGATATGAACGCCTTCGGTACTAATACATTCCTTCTTAATGAGCTCTTGCTGATCGTACCAGCTGCCAACTAATTGAATTCTCTTTCGTGCTTTATACGTCTTTACCACATTTGGTATGCTGGTAAAGTCCGTTCTTGACTTGGGCCTCAACCAGGCTAGTTGTCTCCAGTTTTGCACTCCAAATTGATTGAGGTTCTCTTCCTTTTGAGTGCGCCACCTGAGTCGCGGTCTTCCTCTCCTCCTACGTCCCTCGGGAATAGTGTCGAAGGCTTTCCGGGCCTGAGCATTGGTGTCCATCCGCTCTAAATGACAGCCATCTGAGTCTCTGGACCTTGACCCTTCTGGCTAGATCCACGTCGTTGTACAACCCGTAAAGTTCGCTGTTATATCTTCTTCGCCATTCCCCTTCAATGCACACGGGGCCAAAGATGACCCGAAGAACTTTCCTCTCGAAACAGCCTGAGGTACTTTCATCCGATTTTGTCAAGGTGCGTGCTTCTGCACCATACAGCAGGACTGGGATGATGAGGGTGTTGTACAATTTTACCTTAGTTGCTCGAGAGAGGGCTTTTCCACTCAATTGCTTTCTTAGCCCAAAGAAACAGCGATTAGCAAGAGTTATTCTTCGTCTGATCTTGGCGCCGCTGGTGTTATAGGCGATGTTAATATTTAGCGGAGTCTAGGTAGACAAACTTCTCTACTTCCTCGAAGTTATATCCGTCTATTGTGACGTTCTGTCCGAACCATCGGTGTTGGGTGATCTTCTTCGAAGTATGCTGTTTTCGTTTTGCCCTCATTTACCGCTAAACCCATTTTTGCCGCTTCTGTCTCAATTCTCACAAAGGCGCCATTGACATCACGCTGTGTTCTTCCCATTATATCAATATCATCGGCGTACGCTTGAAATTGTACAGACTTTTGGAAGATAGTGCCTCTGGTGTTGACAGTGGAGTTTTGCGCTTTCTTCTCAAGAACGATGTTAAGGACATGACAGTGCATCGCCTTGTCTGAATCCTTTTTTGACGTCGAAAGATTCCTTAGCTCGTTGACCACCTTGATGGACCAGCGTGAGTTCTCAATCGTCATTTTGCACAAGCGAACGAGGTTGGCAGGGATGCCAAAACTAGACATAGCTTTTACGTTCCTCTGTAGATGCTGTCATACGCGGCCTTAAAACCGATGAAAGGTGATGGTATCGATTGGAGTTCATAGCCTTTTTCCAGGATCTCCCGCAAAGTGAAAATTTGGTCTATGGTGGACTTTCCTGGTCTGAAGCCACATTGATAAGGACCAATCAGATTGTTACGGCAAAGAGGATCTTGTAAGCGGTGTATAGTAGGCTGATTCCTCTATTTGTAATTGGCGCAGTTTAGAGGATCTCCCTTTTTCAGGATCGGGCAAACAATGCTGAGGTTTCATTCATCGGGCATGCATTCCTTTGACCATATCTTACAGATGATTTGGTGCATGCTCCTATCTAGATCGTCGCCTGCTGCTTTGAAAAGCATCGCTTTAAATAGTTAAACCGAAAAAACAATCATAAAAGAACTACATCCAGGCGTCTTAAGCTAATTGTCTTGTGAACTCAATTTTTTTTTAAGAGTCCCTTCTTTTGATTCGCCCTACTTATGCAACGGTTTTCCTCTGCTGCGACTTCCTCCAGGATAAATGATAATTTGCTTTCAGATCTGGTGTTGTTGTTGTTAGACCTTCTTAGGAGGACCACATTCATAAATTCATGTTGTTTATTTCCTACAATTCAATGTGTCTGTTTTCAAACGCGTTCCTGACGAATTGGGGTTCTGCCTATTGCTAGTGTGGCACGCCCTAGGCTTTCAGCCACCCTCGTTTCTGCTATTCTCTGTTCGGGAAACTAATGGAGTACACATCTTTTCTTTGTAGTGGTTCCAAGAAATTTTCGTTTACTCGAAGAACTAGAACAAGGACAAAAGGGCGTTGGTGATGGAACAATTTCCTGGGGTCTAGAAAACGATGATGATATGACACTAACACACTGGACCGGCATGATAATCGGGCCTCCCAGAGTAAGTTCTAATTTCTAACCAAACAAACATTTCTATTTTCTCACCAATCGAACCATTATAGACACCATACGAAAATCGGATATATTCATTGAAAATTGAATGCGGCGAACGCTACCCAGATGATCCTCCATCTCTTAGATTTCTATCAAAAATTAATATAAACTGTATTAATCAAAGTAATGGTGCGGTAAGTAACCAAATAAAATACTAGCTTCAATCAGTATTAAAACCGTTTTCATCATCAAATGTGCAGGTCGACCACAGATTAGTTCCGATGCTAGCCAGATGGAATCGCGAATACACTATAAAATCAATGCTTCAGGAAATTCGTAGGATTATGACTTGCAAAGAAAATTTAAAATTGGCGCAACCACCAGAAGGCAGCTGTTTTTAGTTGAACGTTTTCTCTTCTTAAATAATATTAAAAAAAAAAATAAAATGAAAAAAAAATCACTTATCCCCCAACAACAACAAAAATCTAAACAGTTTAAAAGAGTAAAAAATCAACAAACAAACAAAATTGAGTATGTAAAAAAATGTAGGAGGAACAGTTACACCCTGTAACACAGAAAAAAAAAAACAATAAAAACATTAAATTACCAATTATAAAGTAAACAAAAGAAATTATTAATTTCAAACAAACAGAAAAAAAAAACCAACCTACATACTATTCTATTCTTCTTTGTCTTCTTTAATAAGAACCAACCATAATAAAAAAAGAAAAGAAACCATTTAAACTTGCGCAACACCTATGCAAAGTAAAATATAATTATTTAAAGCAAACAACACACATTGAAAGGAAGGGTAGCAGCAAAGCAGCCGATTTAATTTCAAACGTTTATTATTATTATTATTATTACTATTATTATTATAATTATATTAAATTCTTCAATTAATAAGCAAAGATACAGCAAACAACAACAACAGCAACAGTTAAACAAATGGTTAAGCATAATAATATATATTTATTGAAATAAAATAATAAAAAAATGCGTAAAGAAAACATTAACATAATGAATAGCATTACATCATTTTAAATGATTAAAAACAATTATAATTATACATTTATTTAACAGTAAACTATTATAACAGAAAAAACAAAAATTAAACTAAACAAATGAAAAGAAAAAAAAAAAACAAGAAGAAAATTGTATAAATTGATTTGTGTATTTTTTTTATAGTTTTTATTTTGTGTAAGCTTCTTTTTTGATAATTATTATTATTATTATTCTTTTGTTTAATATATAATTATGTACGAGGACGAGGAATGCTAAATACACCTTGTTTCGTATATTTAATTGACTTATTTAATCCACACATACACATGATTAAAACCTCCCTCTCTCTCTATCGCTCACAAATACACACATAAACAATTAATTTCTTTCCTCTTGAGTCATGATAGAAGACTTTTATGCATTTCTCTCTTTATTTTGCGTTTGTAGTTATTTGTTTCGTCGTTAACTATAAATGTAAACAAAAATAATTATTTCTTATAAATTTTTGTTTGTTTTTAGAAATATTAGAAATTATTTTGTTTTTCTTTGCATTTTTTTTGTTCTTTTTCTAAATGACGATGAGATTAAAGAATAAAAGAAACAAAAAAAAATTAAAGTGATAGAGCGCTTGAAAACGAAAAATAAAATCCAAATTTAACCTAACAAAACAAAAAACAAAAAAAAAAAAAAACTTGGTGTAAATAAATGGTTTTTCTTTTTTCAAATTATAACTTATTGAAGACGGACTGTGTAAAACTGTTTGGGGTCGCTGTTGGCAGTCCTGAAATGTCGGATTCCGAATCATTACCACTGATCACTATTTGTTTTTTGATCTTTAGGAAATTGCGCGCAGTATTGTACAATGGGGAATAAAAACAACAATGTTACGAAAACCCAACGTGGCCAAATACACCGACTTGGCATAATCCATGAGTGGCACTTGCATGAATGAGACCGAACACCTCACTATATCTACCTCTTATGGAACGATCACATGTGCGATCTCGACAAAAATGCCGCAAGATGTTTGGGTTTCTTAAGACAGTGCAAGACATTTTTTTCCCCGTCTGATCAGGCTAATCGGCCCAATCGAGGTAACCGTCGCGGTCGGAGCGGAATTTTCTCCGGTTTCCTCCGAATTTTGCTTCGAGGTAGTTCTCCGACAGGCAAAATGTCTCTGATTCGGAGAAAATTCCGCTCCGACGGTTACCTCGATTGGGCCGAATATCTAAGACTTAAGACATATCCGTCCTATTCCTTGTCTAGTTCTCTGGTCACATACTTAAGGCTATTGGTTGGAATACAAAAAAGACCTCTAATGGCGGTTTTGAAGCTAAAAAAAAAATGCGGAATGCGTTGAATTGGATTACGATATTCACGGCAGAGAATTCTTTAAAACAAATAAAAAAAAAAACTTGTTTGGTCGCTGGCGCTGGCAGATTTTACAAGCAAACAACTAAAAATAACAACAAGCTACAGCCCCAAGACTAATGACGTAGACATTCCTCGAGTTCGTTTTAGAATCGAAGGAGTCTACAAGTTTATGTGGATTCCGAACGGCTGAATTGAGAAGCATTACCGAGACATATGATACTCTTGGAGGACTTATTACTACCCATAAGAGGCCAACTCCTCTAGTCAACTACTGGCTTGTCTGGAATATCATTAGTATGTCGTTAATTTTGATAACAACCAAATATCACTCGTTGAAAAAATGGCATCGATCGTTGTTTTACGAAACCACATTTTGATGATAGCGATGGAGTTTTTAAGAAACAAGTTTTACATAATGCACAATGGAGTCCCAGGTCCAGAATGCTTCAAGATTGCGAAATAGAAACGCCATAAAATACAAAAAGTTTGAATGAAGGTGAGTTTACCTAGTCCGGAAAAATTGCCAGTACTGCATAAAGGGAAGAAAGGACGTTATTTACTCTCAGTCTCGTTGCATTTACTCATCATCATCGTCATCGTCGGCCTGGTCAATGAAGTTACTCCCTTCAACTGTGCTACAACCGGTCCAAGCCTCCTTTAGCAAGTTCTTCCATGTATCCCGATTGTTGGCCGACAACATCCAGTTACGCATCCCAAAGGTTTGGGCATCATGGTATATGCCATCCGTTCAGCGCAAATTTGATCTGCATCACTGTATCCTACCATGAAATGTACCCCAAAAGACTTTCCGGCTCGGTTCCTCTTCACTCATAATATGAGCTAGATGTCCAGACCACAAGCGTCTACCAAGCTTAATTTTTGCATCAAGTCTGCTTCGCTGTAGTTTTTCCTGACAAACAGTGCCAAGGGCCAACTATTCTCCGTAAGACTTTTGTCTCGAACGTGGGGCTAAGAGCAGAATGCCTTTCGCGTTCTTACACAAGCCTCGGATCCGTCTTATGCAACAGCCGTTTCGAAGTAATGATAAGATTTTTGGATTTAAAGAGCCTTAAAAGACTAAAGTAGGTTCGATTGACTTTGAGCAGCCACCCCCGTATTTCCTCTTCCACATTATTATCGGCTGCTACTACTGACCCAAGGTAATTGTAGGATCGAACTCCTTCGAATTCTCCACCTTATTAGTCGTGCTTCTACTATTACCAACGTTATCACCAGACGGGGCCACCATGAACTAAGCTTAAATGTGCTTCCGCTATACTCGGCTTTTTAAATAACTGAATATCGGAGACCAAAATGTCTGCCAGCACAATGTAAGTATTGGTGTCAACAGTGATGCTGAAATTTTTACACGGCAAATGAATAGATTTGACTTAAACAAGCTAACCAAGAATCTATAGCCTTTGGAAAGTGTGAATTGGAAATTGTTTTGCTTCGCAAACGAATAACAAATGTAATTTAATTTAGGCAGTCATGGTACATACAAAAGATGACCCATAAAACGTTTGGCTTAGTTTTGATGAGGCGTGGGTGAGGGTGCATTTTTAGAATTAATCTTTAACAATCAACGGAAAGTTCTTTGAATAGAAAAAAACTAAAACCAAGTTACTTCCTTCCTCGCGAAAACGATATTGCCCAAACAAAAGAAATCATAAGACGATGAATATTTTTGTTCTCTTTATTGCGCTGGTTGTTAAGTCCAACTTGTTAAGATATCTCACCATTAACTCAATTATTTAACATGTTTATTAGTATCTTCGTTTAATTGATTTAAATTTACATCATAGCACATTTAGAAGAGTGTGTTTATTTATCGTTCGTTCATCAACCATTAAAAGTATTTTTTCTATCAATTTAAATAATTAATTTTAACTAAATCTCCATTGAGGATGTGGCAAAGGACTGAATAAATACATAAAAGGAGGCAGGCATTCTTTTTTTTTTTTTTTTAAATTATACAAAAATGAATGGAAGTTTTTTCTTGCGGTCGGTCGGTCCATTGAACAATCACACAACATTCTGTTTAAGACGAAAAAAGCCTTTATTAATATTCATCTTATCATTATTTGGTTGTAGTTTTTGTTAAACTGTAACAAAGTTTCTTTTGAGTTCTTAAAGAGTGGTAGTTTGCTATCTGTTGTTGCTGCTGATTCTGCTATTGGTTTTAATTAGCTTGCGGTCATTGTTGGTTTTTTTTTTTTTAATTGTATGATGGGGGCTTAGTTTACTTCTTCTTTGGAACGAATACTATCTTTCTGGTTTTAACTGACGACCATTGATGCCTCTTGATGTAGTAAGAGATCACAATTAAGAAAGTGAATATACCGAAAGCCTTGATCACCATGCGTTTGCGATCGTCATGCTCTGGTTCAGATGTCCATTTCAAGAATGTAGCAACATCCTTGGCCAATTGACTGGCAGTTGCTGGTGTACCATCGCTGTACTCAATAACCTTTAAAGGAAATTAAATAAGTTAGTTTTAAGGTGTTCTCCACTTCTTGAATAAAAATAGTCTTTACCTCATTGTATAAAACTTGAGCCATACCAATAGCTCCGCCTGCAAAGTAAGGGTTGAAATATTGTCCGTCGCGGAGTACTACTCCTGCTGGTGGATCAGTGTAGCCAGTAAGCAAAGAGAAGATGTAATCTTCTCCGCCATGACGAGCAGATACAATGTAACTTAAATCTGGTGGATAAGCACCGTTGTTGGCAGCACGAGCAGCCTCTTCATTGGGATATGGACCGGGGATGTAGTCAGAAAGTTTACCAGGCCTTTCGTAGTAATTGCCATTATCATCTGGGCCATCCTTGACCTAGTTAAATTGGAATAGTTGAAACTTGTTTATAGAAATGTTTGAAGTATTTACCATAACACTTTCAGCTTCTTCCTTGGCTTCAGCTTCGGTGTGGCTAACGCCAATCAAACTACGATAGGCGATGAAGCGCAACGAATGACATGCAGAGCACACTTGTTTGTATACTTCATAACCACGGCGAATACTGCGGAAAGAGAAAAATTATTCATTGCTGTACAAAGTTCAGATTTAGAGTCAAAAGAGGAATTTATGAATTACTAGAACTAGAAGTTGTTGTGATTCTGAACGAACAAACAAAAATTGAGGAGAATAATACCTGGCGTGATCCAGAGAGGAAATGGGACCCTTGTGGGACCATGGCATTGATGGTGGATGCACCTCAGTACCGGAGGCCTGTACCGATTGCTCCAGAGCAAAAATTAGGGCTCCAATACCTCCAGTTACAGCTCCAGCAGTTGCAAGTAGCTTTGACAAGAAAGAAAAAAAAAATATTTATCAAATTCGCTACCTTCTACAAAAAGGAACAGATTTTTATTTTTTTAAGGTTAAGGCAACTCTTCATTGAAAAGGCATTACACAAGATGACGTATTACAAGTTATACCTTCTTTTGGCCGCTGGTCCATGCTTTGCTAGTGGCAAATTTATTCACCTATAAAATTAGAAAAATCATTGATTTACTATCAAAATTTTAAGAAAATGTTTTTTTTTTTTTTGTATTCAAGTTTCAAGGGAGTAATTTTCCGTGTCCCATGTTCGAAAATTGTTAGAAAAAAAAAACTCATAGGATTACATAACAAAACATTTTAAGTAAAATTTTGCACAAAGGCTAGTTGAAAATCTTTGTCAGGAGCATTTTTGAATGGTGTGTTTTATAAACAACTGTCTCATTAAATTAAGTAAATTATTTTATTCAGGAATTTGATGGAAAATTTGTTTTATAATGGTTTAATTCGATTTTCGAAGATGTTATGCACTCAATGACAAGACCAAGTTGGGTTGTAAATTTGCACGTTTTTCATAAGTTAATGGAATTATTTGTTTATTTAATGATTAATACCTGCTGCCGGGATAAACAGGAATTAGTTTTTAATAAATTAGAGCCACAAATTCTGCCTATTGTTGCCGCCATGGTGGCTGTAGAAGGTACACGACTTTTTGAAGGATGAAAGAAAATTCGAAACTGGCTGGCTCTGGCAGCAATTTTTTTTTTGACTTTTCGAAGTTTTCAGGCAATTTTTTTATTCGTTGTCGAAAAGAGAGAGATGGAAGTTATTTTTTTCGCTGTACGAGTGACAGGTGGAAGTTTTTTGGAGCCGTCAGTTTTCGGATGACAGGCATAGTGGAAATCATTCAGCGATGTAGTTACAGTTTGGCGACTACTGTTTCGAAAGGAGAAATTGTGTAGCATCTACATTACACGTATTGTTTGTAGTGCGGTATCTCATGGCGCATGTATTTAATGCACAGTTCTGGATTATTCTGTTTTGAACTCTGATTCGGTGATGCGCTCATTATTATTTTCTTTTATTTTGCACTCTTTTCTCTTTCGCCTTCATTCATGCAAGGCAAAACATGTGCCGTGTAATGCATAGGAAGATCAATCTACGACTTGAAATGAAATCAAATACAGCCCTATCGTCGTATTCGATCGTAACACAATTCTATCCGATTCGTACGAAATATACGAATTTGGTATCGTCCTAAGGATTCAGATTATTAAATCGTACACACCTGAGAAAAAAAATTCAAATTTGCATTGAAATGTCAAACTCGGACGCAACACGATTTCATGCGGCGAAAAGCAAATAGCGGTTATTTTGTTTTATGCGTCTCCGATTGTTCCAATCAGCTAAATTGTGTTGAAACATTTGCGGAACGACATCCGTTATTACACGTCAATATTTCTTTTACGAAACGGATACCATGAACAAAATAAATGTTACGATCGGAACTTTTCTACGATCGCAAGTTTCTCCGAAATGGATATGACCATAAGGCTGATAATTTTTTGTTTCAGTCAATGCACAAACGTAAGAAGTTTTAGCTTTCACATTGCTCTTATGATTCTGTTTTTCAAAATAAAGTAATATACTGATTCCACTGACGCTAATGCCGAGATTTAACGAAGTAGATTAGGTCAAACCGTAGAATAATAGAATATTAAGTAAAAAACTACATTTTATCTTCCCTAAATCAAAGAAAAGTCAAAATTTGTTCTTAATCTATTTCGCTAAAACTCTTGATTATCGTCAGTGGAATCAACATATAACACAACCCGCTGAAACGAAGGCAGTCGTTCGAAATTAGAATTTTGCATATAATTGGATGTATTTACTTTACTTACTTACTTACTTAAGGTAGGCGCTACAGTCCGTTGTGGACTTGGGCCTCAATCAACAGGCTCACGCCAGCTAGCTCGATCCTTGGCTAGTCGTCTCCAGTTTTGCACTCCGAGTTGATTGAGGTCCTCTTCCAACTTGAGTGCGCCACCTGAGTCGCGGTCTTCCTCTCCTACCTACGTCCCTCGGGAATAGTGTCGAAGGCTTTCCGGGCGGACGGAGCATTGGTGTCAATTCGCTCTAAATGACCAGAGGCCATCTGAGTCTCTGGACCTTGACCCTTCTGGCTAGGTCCATGTCGTTGTACACCGTAAAGTTCGCTGTTGTATCTTCTTCGCCATTCCCCTTCAATGCACACGGGGCAAAGATGACCGAAGAACATTTCCTCTCGAAACAGCCTAAGGCACTTTCATCCGATTTTGTCAGGGTCCATGCATCTGCACCATACAGCAGGACTGGGATGATGATGTATTTACTTTAACACCTGTTTTTAAGAAATTTGAATAGCTAAATTCACAACGGTTGGTGAAGACCACTGCTCTATCTTCGATATTTTGCATATTTGCATATTTTATAATAGAAATAACTTTGAGTGAAAATGTTGATCAAAAAATTAAATCTTACAAATTTCCCTTCGAAATTGTGCTGTCGCCCTAATAAGGAATATATAAATCCAAAGGGAATTTTACTTGTTCAAGACATTTACTGTGTTTTGCAATTCAGTGGTAGATTTTCAGAAGATTTTGTTAAATACTTTGAAAAACCGTAATGAGCTACCATATAAATGTTTTTTTGTCCAATTAAACTGATTCAGACAGTTACTTTTCGCCATTTTTTAATTCTAAAATTCAAATTTCGCGCCCATCAAATATCCCTCGGCCATCTTTTTTCATTCCCCCCACAAAATACCCAATGCATTCTCTACTATATTCTTCTCACTCTACTTGTCAGCTGTTTACCTCTTTCAATAGAAAATATCCCTTCTGGCGAAAGTACGATTTCATGAAACGCCATCATCATTCTTCGTTTTTTTTCTTCGCTGTTGGATCGTACCGAAAAACTGTGTGCGAACGTCGAAAACGAGACGACGACAAGAAAAAGCAAAAAAAAAATCCTAAAAAAGGTACGCCATTATTTTTGCTGTGTGCGGAACAAAGAAGATTTTTCCAATTTCGTTTTTTTCTCAAACTAAAAATACTCCAAAATTTAATTAATGTTACCCCAATAACCGAAATTCATACGAAATAAGAAACTTCCAATTCTAAATGGTGATTTTCCAAAGTTAGCCTTTAAACAGAGACAAACGAAAAGCGAACAAAAAAAATTAATTTAATTTCAATAAGAAAAAAAAAATCGAGTTTCGGAGTTGGTCTCTTTTTTTTTTTGCTATTTTCTTTCAAGTTGTATTATTTTTTGTTTCGGTGATTTTTAAAGAAGAAAACGAAGAAAAGTTTCCATTTTGTTCAATTTTTTTTAATGATTTTTTTCTTAAAATTGTGTAAAGTGGTAAAAGCGGCTGTAGCAGCTCCAGCAGAGACCAGTTGTATCAAGGGGAATTGAATCGGGTGAGATCGAAGAGAAGAGGAGAATAAGCCTTGTAAGAACGGGAACATTTTGGCCAACATGACCAGTGGTGGCGGAATGCCCGAGTTGGGCTCGAAAATAAGCCTCATTTCGAAGGCGGACATTAGATACGAGGGACGATTGTACACCGTGGATCCAAATGAATGTACAATTGCATTATCGAGCGGTAAGTTTTTGTCTTTTCATTGTACGTATAATATGTATGTATGTACTTGATTATTCTATAATGTGCCATTATATATGTACGAATGTATGTATGTATGCATATATGCCTGGTTGTCTCCTCTGCTGGTTTCTTGGTTCTTTTTTTTCATCGCATTTGCAAATATTGTCTGAAAAAAACTTTGACAAATGAAAATATTGGATTGTTGGTCTCGTGGCGGTCCAGCTTGCCTTGAGGAACCAGGATTTTTCGGTCGATATGCTACAAATTTACAACAAGTGGTCCTGATTTTTCCGACACACTTGGCACTGGCTAAATAACATATTTTTGTAACCTATAGGAATGGATTACAAGTTTTCATACAACGTGGTTACAAGTTCCAGATTGAGTGGGTGGAATAAGGAGAGAGGGTGGTGTTACTGCCTAACCAACCAATCAGCAGAGTTGCTGTGCTGTAAAATAAAGCGGTTTCTCTTTTTTTTTTTTTTTTGCAATCCCGTTATGATGATTCTTGCACAGAATTACAAAAACAAAATGGCAAAAACTGGGGGGAAACAAACAACAACTAGTTAATCACCGCAGCAGCCCCAGTTTTTGTTCTTTTTAAATGCAGTTGGATGAAGATGAACCTCGTGATGCTGGTTTGATCGGGTGTTTTGTCTTATTTATATTTTTTCATCAACTCCCCATTCGATTAGGAGACAGAAATGCAAAACAAATTCTGTATACAATGGACGAGCTCTAAAAACATGATAATAAAGGTTATGACAAGTACACGCATGTCTCTGTACTCTCTCTATGTAATCAATCACTAATTTTTATTTCTTTGCCGAGATGAAGTGTTGTTTTGTATAAATTCATTTGATGAGAGAGGAATAGACTAAATAACAACCATGATGCCAGCTTGCTTCACTGTCGAAAGTGTCAACAACAACTATCTCAATCGCAAGCGGCGCATATTTGTTTTCAGTGGACAGCTATTTTGTTTTGAAATCGTATTTTCAAAAGAGGGATGTTAGGGTCGATAGTCCTTTTATTTTATTAATTTTATTCATTCTAACATTCTATTTCTTTTTCTATTTGCAGTACGTTCATTTGGTACGGAAGATCGTGAAACTCAATTCCAAATAGCACCGCAAAGTCAAATCTACGACTACATTCTATTCCGTGGATCCGATATCAAAGACATTCGTGTTGTCAACAATGGCATGCCACATCCCAATGATCCAGCTATTATGCAAGTTCAATTGCCAAATGGTCAGCATTTGATGCCGCATTTCCCGATGCAAGCAATGAATCCGCCAATGGGTAATTATGGCAATCCATTTGGAGCGATGGGCGGTCTTGGTGGTATTGGTGCAGCATCAGCAACAGCGACAGGATTAGCGCCCGGTTCGTTTATGCTAAACAAACAGCCGAAACAACCAAGTGAGTTAAACGACGCCCTTCCTCAAGAATTTAATTTAATGGCGATAAACAATTATCAACGGCTGCTCCTCCTAATGCCCCCTCGACCTCTGCGGCTGAACACAAAGACCAAGGTGTGATGGTAATTCTTTGGCGTAATTTAGCATTCAAACAAAAAAAATCTCTTCCTCATTTTTACTTTTTTTTTTCTAATTCATTTTTTTTAAATGCTTTTTCAGTGCTATTATTTTTTTTTGTTTACAAATACATACACGCAAAACATTAACGCAATATCATGATCAATAGAATTACAATTTTTTACGGCATAATATTCCGCATGGCATTTTCATAATCACAATCGCAATCAAATCAATCAAAAGGGACTTTATTGAAAACCAAATAATTAGAGCTCTAAAATAATCAACCACTTTGAACCGCTTTG
Source organism: Sphaerophoria rueppellii (assembly GCA_920937365.1). NCBI lineage: Eukaryota > Metazoa > Arthropoda > Insecta > Diptera > Syrphidae > Sphaerophoria > Sphaerophoria rueppellii. The sequence continues at coordinate 112,739,095 of CAKKXW010000001.1, read as the reverse complement.
AAAGAAGAGAATAATTTAATAACGATTTCGCCAAACATGCTAAAATCCTTGGTCTGCAGTGTCTGCTTTACATATATTTTCTTAATGTGAAATGGTTACGTCCTGTTCGTGTGAATGTTAATGTCATTAACCCCTAAATAATAATCAGTGTTTTGTGGTTGACGAAAACTTTGATTTTGGATAGTCTTAAGTATTTTTTTGTTGTATTAACGGGAAAACTTTCTTGTTCTTCGGAAGGAAACAGAATTGCCTTCAAAAATTAAATTAACACAAATTTAGCGCAAATATTGGTCGTTCACTCCAGTATTTTTATAATTTTTTGCCAGTTGCGAAGATTTCCTTCCCCTTACTCATAACTTTTAAACAGAAAAATTTCTTGGGAAAGAGTTGGGAGTTCTGTCGAAACTCGAAAGTAGAATCATCAACTTTTTTGTGTGCTTCATGTTTAAGCGAATGTTGGTTGAACCGTACAGGGGAGCCATTAAATGAATCAAAATTCAAATTCTGCAGTATTATGGCATAATTATAATTATCACAAACATTCCCATTAATTATTATAGAAAAAAACTTCGTTCTACTGGCTTCGCAGTAGAGTATTCTGTCACTCCAATTTTGCAAGACCTTGCTGGTTGATATTGGCCTTAAGTGCATGAATCGTTCCCTGATTATTAGCAAAACATCGATTCTTTACGGTCCACAAAAAAAAAGTCCAAAATGGTCAAATCGCAGCTCCGACAAACACGATTTGGGAATTTGGTGCGTAAAAGATCGATTGTGGCATGGGCTGTGTGGCATTGCGCGCCATCCTGCATGCAAAGGTCGTCCAAATCTATGAATTCAATCTCAGTAAAAAAAAGTCGGATAACATGGCTCTGTGTCGTAACGCCCACCATTGACAGTTGGGCTACACAGCACTCACATTGGAAATAAGTCAAGTTTTTGAAAGATAATGTAAATTAATTTTTCTAAAATAAAAAAGTAATTTAAGTTTTCAATATTTCCCAACGTTGTTCAAGCGTAAAGCGATTCATTCCGTTCTGCGGAGGTATGACACTGAGTTTCTATTAAGATTTCGACCGGGAATCCGCTGTCAGTTTCACCTTTATATGAACACAAACAATGTGATTTAAGCCCTAATAGATTAGGTTCGTTCCATTAAAATGCGATGTCTTATCGCTTATATCAGTTAATGAGCGCTGAGAAGTAGTTTCTAATCAGGTAAACACATAAAGGAACCGGAACACAGAGTTCGTTTGAAGTTTCTGATCGTTAAGCTTGTAGAAAAAGGCTTATTAATTTTATTTCGATTAAAGGTGAACGGTGAATGTTTGTTATTTAAAAAAGACCTCCTCTTTGGAGGTTCATTATCATCCTTTTGACTTGTTCTCGAAAGCTGACGTTCCGCATTATGGGTCGCAGAGACGCAGACATTCCTAAGATTATCCACACATTTTGTTTTTTTGTCTACCAGTTGATCTTCTACCTTCTATTTTGCCTTGCAGGAAAACTGGCATCTTTCGTTTCGTATGGCGTGCCATAGTTATTCTAGCTTACGTCTTTTGATCGTGTTTAGGAATTCCCTTTTAGAACTCACCCGACTTAGAACTTCTGTATTCGTTATTTGCTTAGTCCAAGATAACTTCTTGTTTGTTGCCAGATTTAGAGTGATGATTGGTGACCAAAATTAGAATTATGATCAACTTGAGCAATAGTGAACTTCCAAAACAAGAAATCATCATTATCATCGTCGGCCTGGCCAATGAAGATTCTCCCTCCATCTGCGCCACAACCAGGATACGCTCCAGGCCTCCTTCAGCAAGTTCTTCTTTGTATCTCGATTGTTGGGCGACACCATCCAGTTTTGCACCTCAAAGCTTTGGGCATTGTGGCCTGCGCCATACATCAAAGCCCAAATTTGGCCTGCCGAACTGAATTATATCGCCAAAGATTTTCCGGATCGTTTCCTCATTGCTCATTTGAGTGTCCAGCCAACCGGAGTCTACCAGTTTAATTTTTGTCAAGTCTGTTTCGCGGTAGATTTGATAACACGCATGCCTCGGATCTGTAAATGAACTGGAAGTCTATTGTCTTATATTTACATCAGCCGTTCCGAAGTAGTAATAAGATTTTTGGATTAAAAGAGGCTTGAAAGACTAAAGAAGGTTATGTTGGCTTTGAGCAGCCGCCCGCGTATTTCTTCTTACGCACTACTTCGAATTCGTGCTCCTCCACCTTAATCGTGGAGTGAATAATCAAGTTTGAAATAAATCGATTCAAACATTCATGATTCAAGTTCCAAAGAAAGTCTTCTACGATAATATCAGCCCTCAATTTCTACTACTTTTTTCCTCATTTTATATTTGTGTGAATGAGAATTTACTAAGCAAACCATATCAAAAAGAACTCGAGACATATGTATTTTTTACCTGTTGGTTGGCATTCGAGAAAGAAAGAAATGAGCGAAGTGTGAACGAAGGCAAAAAGAATTAAAATAACACCAAGGAAAGAAGGAAAGTGCATTTTCAAGGTATAAAAAGTTAGAAAAACTCCAATTTGTCATCGAAAAAACGTGCACAAGACACAACAGCCAGGTTTTCGGAAGTTGGTTTATAATTCGTTTTCTCTTTGCTGTTTTTCGAGATTTGAAAAATCGTTAGAGGACATTAATTTCATGAACAACTGTATTGGGACACACTGCTATATCTTTGACATTTTAAGTTAATCATTGTTCGTGACGTTCCTTTAAAACTTAACCCATCACATTTAACACCAAATTTTACGCTTAAGTTGATTTTGGTTTCATTTTAACAAGCTTGAAAAATATTTAGCTAAACACTTTATATTCGCTTCAATGTATGTATGTTTATTACTAACAAGTTCACTTGCGTTTATTGCAAATAATTTGTGTTTTTTGTGTTCGTTGCGTTGTGTTGTGTCATTTTGTCTGAGCTCAGTGCTCAAAACAATATTCCTGATTTTTTTACATTTCCCAAATACCTTAGTTATAGAAAAATAAAAGAAGAAACAACAAAGAGCACAAAATTCAATGTTAAATAGTTTCCGTCTTAGATTTGCTTGCTGGTGGATCGCGATCAACAACGCCAATAAGTCTAATATCGAGAAAGAGTCCATCCGCCGATATGGCCGTCCAGGTAAACCAACAACAGCAACAACACAACAATAACAATACTGGTAATAATCGTGATGCTGGTCATAAGCGACAAAACCACCAACAAAGAGGTGGCAATAACGCCAACCATAACAATATTGCCAACAATGGTGGCGGTGGCGGCGGCTCTGGTGGTAATAGAAATGACGGTGGTGGTGGTGGTGGAGGCGGCGGTGGTGGCTACTTCCAGAGGGATCGTCGCGATTCGGGTCGATTGGAAAATCAACACAACAACTACAATAATCACGACAACCGCAACCACTACAACAATCAACGAAATCAAAATAATCAGAATCAAAATAGTCGCGGCTGGACAATGAACCGCGGAAACAACAACACCAACAATAATAACAACAACATGAGGAATCGTGGTCGTGGACGTATGCCAAATCAGGTAAACATTACAAGCGAAAAAGAAAACCTTCATATTTACCTAAATTTTTGTGTTGTTTGTTTTGCAGGGATATAGACAGATGAGCAGCGGCAATCCAAGCAAAAATAATCGTCCCAAGAATACAATCAAGTTCGAACAAGATTTCGACTTTGAACAAGCTAATAATAAGTTTGAAGAGCTCCGCTCGCAGCTGGCTAAACTTAAGGTGGGCGACGAACCCAAAGCTGAGCAGGTATTTTGTTTTGTTGCTTTTTCTGTTTTAATTTCATCCTTCCTCCATGTATTCTCTCCTCTCCTTAGACTTTTATTTGCTTTTAGTCTTTTAAATTTTTAATTTCAATTATTACAATGAAAAAAAAATTTATTAAACAAATATATCCAATAATTATATAAATCGAATCGTTCCATGCCTTGATCACTTGTTACTTGATTCAAGTGTTCTTCTCCAACTTCTCAGATCAACGGTGAAACAGACAAAAAAGATGATTCTGGCAATGAGACTGGTGCCGGCGAACACGAGCCCGAAGATGAAGAAATTACCGTTGGCTATGATAAGACAAAATCATTCTTTGATAATATCTCATGTGAAGCTGCACAAGATCGTTCAAAGAATAAGAAGAACGATTGGCGTCAGGAGCGCAAATTGAATAATGAAACTTTTGGTATTGCGTATACAAGACACGGAAGGTTAGTTGTTTTTTTTTTTTATCAATATATCTATGTTCCTGTGCTCATGTTTGTTTTCTTCTTATTTGAAGCTATCGCGGACGAGGCAACTACTATAATCGCAATATTAACAACTATGGCGGTTACAATCGAGGTTACAGGGGAGGCAATTACAACAACCGAAACCGCAACAACAACAATAACAATCGAATTGGACAACAGAACATCCAAAATAATCCACAAAAGAACCAAAACATGCAACAGCCACAAAGTCAGCCACAAAACAAGAATTCACAAGAGACTAATAACACACAACAAGCACCAGCAGCGGCTGTTGTAGCAGGTAAAATTTGATTTGATTATTTTTCGATGTTCAAGTAGCTGCGTAAATTCTTGATTGAATATTTTTGCCATTTCATTAAGCTTGTTCACAAAAAATTGCTCAATCTTCCTTAAGTTCTTATCATATCCGCAAATATTAATTTGGAATTTGCTTGATTCGTTTGTTTTTGTACTTGTTACTAAAATTCATTTATTTTACCTATAAAAAGGGGAAGTTCAGAGTCCTACATCTGAGAAGATACATAGAAGTCTTGGCCGAAATCGATGTAACCGTCGCGAAAGCTAGCAAATGTTCCATCTTCGTATTGGAGGTACGCACGTAACGGAGACATTTAATGCATGTCATACAGCTTCTCGAAGCAAACATTTGGAGTATATCTATAGGGTTTTTTTTCGGTCGTCCGGACTGTTACCTCGATTGGCCGAATATTCACTTGGCACAAATGACAGTTCTTGTGCTGAAATAACATGAAAACCGATTCCGCAATTGAAGTTAAATCAAAACAGAATCACGCTCATGCAAACTTGCCATCGTATTGCGCCAGGTTTACGCATAAAGGAGATATTAAAAACATGTTATGTCATTGCATTTCTGCATTAGGTTTCACAATCGTTTTATTATTTAAGGTTAACTGCATCATAACGCACAGAAGAAAAACCACTCCTACGCGTTATCAAGTACGGTTACATGTATTCCAGATCGTTCCAATTATTATTGACTGTGTTGCTGATTTTTTTCGTTTATTTTTCCACATCTGTGGTCGTCAAGCTGTTCTGTCTTCCGGTAGTAGCGCGTTTCACTGATCATTGGTTAGGTATATCTTATAAGAGAGAATTACCAGTTTCCCCAAATCATTATTGATTTTTTAGCTTTAATTCTCAGCCCAATGATGTGTATTTTTTTTACACCAATCGCCATTGTAGTGAATTGAAAGATGGATGTTTGGCAAAATGCGATATGTCCACCTGTTGCTTCCTGCATCAACGACATTTTATGCTTGTCGAACCTGAGGGCTGCGGTGAGAAGATTTTCTTGGCGAGAGCGTTGTCGTCCATTCGCTCTATGTGGCCAAGCCAATGTAGTCGTCTTTTCTTGGCTTTCTGGACTACATCCACATCTGGGTACTGCTCGTACAGTTCGCGGTTAAACCTTCTTCTCCATTCGCCATCGTCGCATACGGGACTGAAAATCCATTGAAGAAAGTGCCCAGTATCGATTCCCCTTTTTTCTTATCGTCCAACACTGGCAAAATCATATTTGTGTAGCACTTTTTCTTTCGAGTGAGGGGTTTTGAAACCAGTTCTTTTGTCAAACCGAAATAGCAGTGGTTCGCTAGGGTAATTCTTCGTCGGATCTCCACTAAGGTGTCGTTTGTGGGATTGATGTTTGTTCCAAAGTAAGTGAACTAACTAAACTTAACTACTTTGAAATTGCTGCTACCAACAGTGACGTTTTGTTGCTTTGTTTGTTGCTAGCATGTACTTTTGTCCTTTAATCGCTGTGAAGTCCTCAAGCACAGATCGACCAATGATGTCTATGTCGTCCGCATAGCCTAGTAGCTGGGTGGATTTGTTGAAGATAGTTTTTTCCGTGCTCACACCTGCCTTGCGCACTATCTGCTCCCGGACTATGTTGAAGAAAAAGTTGGAAAATGAAATCAAAAATCAAATAAATAAAATAAAATAACAATATATTTGAATCAGAGTTTAAGATAGAATAATAATTTTGATAGAAATATAAACATAAACAATATTGATGCTGGATATAAAACAAGTAATTTACAGTAGATTCTTCTTAATACCATTATAGAGCTTCAACAGAAACCACATGACAGCGCTTCTCCTGCTCTAAACCCTGCGCATGTTTGAAACAGCTCGAGAGAGCTGTTACCCATTTGCACACTGCACTGTGTATTGATTAGCGTTATGCGGCACAGCTGGATCAGTTTGTTCGGGATCCCGAATTCAGACATCGCCATCATAAGCTCTTTGCGGTGGATGCTTTCATAAGCAGCCTTGAAGTCGATGAAGATATGGTGGATTTCGCCTTGAATTTCGTTGATTATTTCCAGGATTTGCCGCAGTTTGAATATTTGTCTATCGGTGTTCTGCCTGGCCTAAAGCCTCCACAGTACGTTTGATAGGATTTTGTATGCAAAATTAAGTCAGTGGGAATGCATTCTTCCTCCCATACTTTGTTCATGACCTGGTGCAACACCTTCTCCATATTTAAAGAGTTCCGCAGGTGTGCTATCCGACCTGTTCTGTTCTGGGGCTGGAATTGGATCTTCATTTACTGTTCTTCCGTCTCTTTCGTTATTGGCGTCTCGATGTTATGTACATTCAGCACAGAAGTGCTGGTTGAAAAAAATTTACAATTCGCTGTGCTTCGGTGACTAGGTTCCCTTCACTGTTTCGAAGAGCCTGTATCCCTTCAATTTAAAGCCGTTTCCAAATGACTCAGTTGAGAAGACATTTTTTCTTGACAAATTGATACTCTTGCTAGTATCATCAGTTCCTAGCAAGAGGCAGTACTCGTTAAAGATGAAATAAAAACTTTGGATATACAAGTCGGATTCCAACACACACATTTTTTGTAACAACCAATAAACAGAACGACTAGATTTTTTTAAATCTTGATTTAATTTTATACTTCCTCTTGCGTTATAACCAACAAGACCTTCCTCACATGCTACACAAATCCAAAACAGGAAGACAAAATTACAATCATTCCCACTCATTGTTAACTATGTATTGTGTTTTTAAAAATTATTCCAAGCAAGTCGTTATTATGTTTGTTCATTTTCACCTTCATGTATCTTCTTGCATATTTGCTTAAAAATTTTGTTTGCTTCTTTGTCAAAAATTTAAATCACCGTTTTCGCTTGTCAAAACTCTAAAAAGTTGTCAACTTTTTTCAAATGCAGCTAAAAAGACCGATGGTGATAGGCGGAAGCTATCGGATACCTTCTTTGACCATTAACAATAAAATAACTTAAGAACTCATTAAAGATAGAAAATACACAAAGTAAATATGAACAATTTGTGTTTTTAGTTTGTTTTATAAAATCTTGTTAAAAAGCTTCTAAAACCCAAAATAACCTTACTTTTGTTCAATTTTCATTTCAGGCCAATAATAAAAGTGGATAACATAACAAACAATAAAAACAAAATAAACGTTTTTTTTTTTTATCTGCTGACGTTGTCCTTCCCTCCTCCTCCCCACACACATACGAACTGAAGATACAAAATAGAAAAAAATAACAAATATTTGATAAAAAAAAGAATAAAAAATAATAAAGTAGAAATACGCGCGTGTAAACGATAAAAAAAAGAAGATTGTAAGAATTAACAAAATGTTATGATTTTTTTTGCTTAGAAAATATACTTTTCTCAATTTAAAAATGAAACAAACAAAAAAATTAACATAACCTTTCATGTGTGGATAAAAAACAAAATGCGATTTATAAAATGTAAAATTAAAATTTAGGAATTAAAAAAAAACAAACATTTATATATTATTGAAATTCATAAGCAGCAGATTCTATCTTGTATGAAAAAGAAATTTGAATAAAGATGAAAAAAATAAAAGAAATTCAATCGCCAAGAAGGAGAATTAAATAAATATATATTTTTTAATAAATTGAGGGGGAACGGCTCTAACACAATAAATAAGACTTGGATGTGAAACCAATTTCAACTTGAATGTGAAACACGCACGCAAGAGTTATTAACATTTTTAGTCATGAATACTATCTATCTATAAATAAATTGAAATATATTTGCGAGAAGAGAAATTAAATCTAAAAGTTATCAAAGGAAACATTTAAATAGAAATTAAAAAAACTAGAAATCAAGGAAAACAAAATATTATATATAAAAACTTTTTACCACGAATTATATATTTAAATAAAATATTAAAAATGCTGCAGCAAAGAAAAAGGAAAAAGATCTTAACACACATAAACCGATACACATAAGAGAAATTAACTACTTATTTAAAAAAAAAACTAAAACGAAGAAGAAAAAATGGTTTAAAATCAAATATTATCTATATAAATATGTAAATTTGAAATGAACACTTTCATTTGTTTTTCTCAAGAATAATATTTTTGTCCATGCCTCGAAAACAAATCACAAAAACTTAAGCATAAAAACAAAAAAAACGTTTCATCCATTATTAACTTAAAGAAAATTAAATTGGCTGGACTTTCTTATACGGGCCCTGAATTTGGAGACGAAAAGGGTGCTAGTAAAGCACAAATCAAGTGTTTTATTTTTTTTACCGGAAATAAAATTTGTGATTAATTAAATAAAATTGCAGTTTGAGCACAGAGTTCACGAGTAGATGTCATTTTTAGTACCGACAGACTGCGTATATTTATGGGAATTTTCTTAAATGTCTCCCTTGATGAGGACATTTTCAACTCCAGTCGCCACGCACTACAAAATATAATGAAATTTGTTACTACATATTATTTATACTCATGTTAAAATGCATTTCGCGACGAAATTTTTAACTATTATTTTATCATGAGAAAATGAATTTTATCATGAGTTTAAATAATAGTTTAAAATTTTGCGCGACTTAAACTCATATTAAAATACATTTCTGCATGATAGATAAATAATATTAAAATGTCACTCGAATTTTTTTTAACTACAGTTCAAATTCTTACAATGAATAGAATATTACTCATCTGCCAACACTAACATTTTTCAACCTGAAGTCGTTTGACAGTTAAAGCAAAAAAAAAAAAAAAACACTTAATTCTATAGAGGCCGACCCATAGAATCCGTCAATCCGTCAGCGTCAATGCAAACGTTGCTGCCAACGTATTTGCCGGATGGAACCGTCCCATAGAATACGTTGTATACTTTGACGGTCTCATTTGCTTGATGTAAAAATTATTCACAAAACCGCAAATCTGAACAAAAAAATTTAAATAAAAATATCAAAATCGTGTCAAAATTATTTTTTTGCACATAATTTTGATAATTCATTGCTTTTTCTCGTTGCTGTGGGAATACATTGAATTGACTGCTCGTCAAATTCAGTTGTCAACGGATCAACGGACGCAAAAAGTAGAAAGTTAATCAACTCTATCCGTCTTATGCGTTGCTTATGTGGACGAGTTTCATAAAAACATGTATATTCTATTGTGCTGTCAGTTGAAAACGTCAACGCTGACGCACTGACGGATTCTATGGGTCGACCCCTTAACCTCAATGAGCCCATATAGGAAAGTTGACCCATTAAATTTAAAAGAAATTGTGCGCGCTTTTAGGGAACAATAAAATGCTGTATGCTACATTTTAGGCTATTTTCACTTTAATTGTTTAGTTGTTCTCTTTTAAAATATAACAAGATTAGAATCTATTAAAATTTATCGAATCACCAATTTAAAAACCCAGCATGCATCATCGTTGCAACGCACATAAACATTCGAATTAGTTTAATAAAAAAAGAATCCAATTCATATAGTTTTTTTTTTCTAGCATGTATAACAAGACTCCAATATGATGAACGCAACTTGTATATTCCTCTTTTAAACTGAATGCGTAATTTTTTAAAATTAGTTGATTTTAACTTCCAATTGCAATCCTATAAGAAGCTTAGCTTGTTCATAAATATATCAGAAAAGAAATTGCGCGCACACTTGTATTTAAAGCAACAAAAAATCTTAAAAAAAACATTAAATTAGTAACAAAATACATAAATAAACAAACATATTTAAATTTCCATGTGAAAACCAAGTTCAAATTAAAATTATTGTGAGCATTAAAATACGTTTTTTTTTTCTTAATTTCATAACTCCGTTAAAAAGCTGTATTAATAAAAAAAAAAAAATAAATCTATATCCATTCAATCATGATTTTTGTTTGCATTCTTCTAAACATTGCTGCATTTTTAGAAGATGATTTTTTTTTTGTAATTTAGAGTTAACAAATTTATAATTCTATGAAAATACATGAACAGAAACATTATTTATGTAGAAATACAAAAACAAAATAAAGAAATTGTGTATAGAAATCATTTCAATATGAAAGTATATAAAAATCGAATTAATTCAAAAGTTTAATTTAACAAAAAAAAAAGTAAAAAAAACAAGATTATATAAATATAATGATATTGTATTTTTTGTTTCGATTTCTAACAAAAGTCGAGCAGAATGAAGAGTAAGTTTTATATAAAACATAATGCATATAAATGAAGATCGAGTTGTTTTTTTTCTTTTTTCAATGGAAGGATTTGAGACATGCCAAATATTGGTTGCAAGCAGTATGTCCGGCCGTTAACAACATTTGGTGGACTGTTTCGTTATTCCACAAAATTTAAGTGCATTTCTTACTTCTTATTTCAAACAGAATTTAGTTTGGCGAAGATTTGAACACACATACATGTGCGATGTATGTCGCCAAAAATGCCGCAAGATGTTTGGGTTTCTTAAGATGGTGCAAGAAATTTTCCTGCCCATTTGATCTGGCTGGCTTTCCTGGTCTGAAGCCACGTTGATAAGGACCAATCAGATTGTTAACGAAAGGCTTCAAACGTACACAGAGAGGATCTTGAAGGCGATGTTAAGCAGGTTGATTCCTCTGTAATTGGCGCAGTTTAGAGGATTTCTCTTCTTCAGGATCGGACAAATAATGATGAGGTCGTCACTTGCTGCTCGGCAGCTAGACCATCTGCTGCAACGGCTTTGTTGGATTTCAGCCGTAATATTGCAGTTTTCACTTCTTCTAAGTCGAGTTCACGGAATTGTTGGCTATTATCGTGTCCGAAGAATGGCTCTTGCCTGACGGCAGGATTTTGTTCGTCGTTGCCATCATTCAGTCTACAGGAGTGGTCTTTCCAAATCCCCAGCATCGACTGTGATTCTACTATGATGTTCCCTTGTGTATTATTATTATTCAATATTACCCCCCCCCCCCCAGACACCGCACGCGCTGGGGTCCATTTTCACCGAGTACAACGGAAATTGCGGTTGCTAGTCGTATCGGCACTTATCTCTGCAGGCAACGGTTCTTGCTAGTTGACCTTGAGCCAGGAGTTTTACCTTCCTGTCCTGCTGTTGTCTCTCTCAAGATCCTCGAACTGACGCTTCTCATGCTCTTTTAATTGCTGGGAAGCCGGCGTTCCTCCCTCCTCTTTTCCTCGTAAACCTCACGAGCAGCTCTTGTCCTTCTATGCAGCGCATTTTTGTATGCCTCCTGCTACTTAAGCTCCGCTATTAATACGGGCAATAACACCAGTGCCGAGATCGGACGAAAAATAGCTCTTGCTAATCGCTGTTTCTTTGAGCTAAGAAAGCAATTGAGTGGAAAAGACCTCTCTCGATCAACTCAGGTAAAACTATACAACGCCCTCATCATCCCAGTCCTGCTGTATGGTGCAGAAGCGTGGACACTAACGGATTAATGTACCTTAGGCTGTTTAGAGAGGAAAGTTCTTCGGGTCATCTTCGGCCCCGTGTGCATTGATGAGAATGGACAAGAAGATTCAACAGCTAACTTTACGGGTTATACAACGATACGGACCTAGCCAGAAGGGTCAAGGTTCAGAGACTCAGATTGCTCGGTCATTTAGAGCGGATGGATACCAATGCTCCGGGCCGGAAAGCCATCGACAATATTTCCGAGGACGAAGACGAGGACGAAGAAAAAGACCGTGACTCAGGTGGCGCACCTTAGTGGAAGAGGATCCAATCAACTTGGAGTGCAAAACTGGAGACAGCTAGCTAGGGACCAAGCTGGCTGGCGGAGACTGTTGGTTGAGACCCAAGTCCACAACGGACTGTAGGGCCACCTTAAGTTAGTAAGTATCTGATCTGGCTACTTTCTATAAAAAAAAACTTGCGTACAACTCGTATCTCTGAGCTGGTGCTCCAGTCACATACTTTGGCATACAAAAAAGAGTTCTCATGGCGTTTTTAACAGGCAATCTGGAAATTAAAAAAAAAAAATTTTGGACAAAAGTGACAGTTCTGATGAGCATCACCACTTGAAAAAGGAACCGAAGTAGTTTTGTTTAGTTTAGAGATGAAGGGAATTTAGTAGATTTTAAAATTATGTAGGTACATATAGACAAAAAATACCCTACGTAATTTAAAACAAAATCGTTATTATAATATTAAACTGGCCAACAAACGTATTTTCATCTAACGTTATTGGGATCACAACTCGAAATAAGTTATTTTTTGATTTAAACTCTATAATCGAGTGCTACAAAAAATGTTCGCTTTCAAGGGCTTATATCAGGCCTTCAAAACCCTTGAAACCCATTTTGTTGAATAGAATTCGACCAGACCTTTCTTTTGATGTATCATTCGATGGGTTTGGGAAGCATTTTTTTTCTGTCTAACATTTTTCGAAAATCATGAATTCTACATTCATGATTTCTACCGCACCCGAAAAAATGCATTTAAAATGAAACCTACAATAGGAGTGACTCCTTACTATTTTTCTTATTGAGTTGCATCACTTATCAAGCAAATTGAGAAGAAAATAAATTACCGTTATTTTCTCTCCTGGTGTTTAAAAATTAAAAACAGATTTTTAATGTATTGCAAAAATATAACCGCATTTATTGTTTTTTGTTTTTTTTTTTTTTTTTTTAATTAAGTTCATTTTTAACAAAAAATTAATATGCAATTTTATTGCCTCTATTTTTCACTAATCTAAGAATTCTTTGTGGCATACTATTAACTAAAATTTTCAATATTGTGTCGTTTAAAGCGTTCCATTCTTTCACAACTGCCTCTCGCAGCTCAGCAACACTAGCAATTTGCTTAGTATGGGCATACATATTTGCGAGTTAAAATTCCCAAAGATTTTCGATGGGGTTGCAATCTGGAGAATGTGACTGCCACTCCATCAAATTAATGTTTTTCGATTCAAACCAATCCAAATTTTGACGACTTACATGAATGTTGGCATTATCTTGCTGGAAGACACGCTCAACTCGGCGAAATCGTCTTAAATAACTTACCAAATTCTCCTCAACGACCGAATTGTAGTCAGAACTGTTCATTCTGGTAGAGGTGAAGGCAAGTGCAACCTTACCACGCTCGCTGAAGGCCCCCAAAACCATACAGCTGCCACCACCAAAGTTCCACTTGGAAAAAAAATTTTCTCTTTCCTCAAATCGTGCCAATATCCGCTAAAACCATCTGGTCCATCGAGATTAAACTTTTTTTCATCACTAAAAATAACTATAAAAAACATTCATTCCAGTATGCCATTTGGAATAACGAGATTTTAGTGTAGATCATTGTATATGGAACCAGGTAGTAGAATCAAGAATGGTGTTTTCGATATTTTGTGCTACATCAAACCCAAAAAAATATCCCTATAGCAAACTTATGTAAAAAAATTAGCACTGTGCCAGCTCTCAAGATGGCACCACAACCGATTGTCAGGTCGCATGTACTAGCTAAATAGAAATACAATGGTGTAGATTAATAGAAAGTCACTCACGGTTTTGCAATCCCGATTTATGTTTTGGCGGGCAAATTCCAATATTTTTTGTTTGTGGACTGATGTTAAATTTGGCGCTGGCACCATTTTGCCCGAACAATCACCCACTGCTTTTTAAAGCACGAGAAACAGTTGAAACCGAAATTCCTAAACCCAATTCGTTACGTAATTCCGGCATCCGAATTGGATGCAGCATTGATTAAACACCTCTCATGGCTATAGCGCGATCGTGTCAGCTTCTGCGGACGCCCGGGTCTTATTTTTGTCCCATAAGATTCTGGATGTTTTAAAAAAATTCGAACGACACGATCCGATCGTGAAATTCGTCTTCCAATAGCCCTAACACTTAGGCCGCTTGACCGAAAAGCCAAGATTTTGCCTTTTCAATTTCGCTTAAATGCGTACCACGTGGCATTGTTGTTTTTTATTTGAAAGAACTTGACTGAATGCGTTCAAAGAGATTTGCATTGTGCGGTTATATTTTTTGCAACACATCAAAATCTGTTTTTAATTTTTAAACACCAGGAGAGGAAATAACGGTACTTTATTTTCTTCTCAATTTGCTTCATCAGTGATGTAACTCAATAAAAAAAATAGTAAGGAGTCACTCCTATTGTAGGTTTTCTTTTAAATGCAATTTTCCAGGTGCGGTTATACTTATGCAAGGCACTGTATATTTGAACATATTCTTTGTATGGGACTAGCTGACCCCGCGAACCTTGCCCCGACAACCGTCAACTCCAGAATAATAAAATTATTCACATGTTTTTGTCCAAATGCAATGTGATCTGATCAACTTGAATCCACTTGTCAGAAACTATTAAATCATGCGAAAAAATGCAAAATTCAAAGATTCGTTCTTCAGCCACACGACGCAAATGTTTGAACAATAACCTTTACTTTACATTACAACAATCAAAACAAATGTATGGATATTGATTAAAAATGACATATAGCAGTTTGATAATTGACGATTACCTGCGTATTGGATTTCATTTCCGGAAATATTTTTTTTGCGCCAGAATTTAAATTTCATTCAACATTTATTTTTAGTGTAATATTTTGTATGAGTTTGTAGAAAACAATAAATATAATGATAATATCGATATGCATAATAATAACCATAAACCATTAACACTGAAAAACAATAATAATTAAAGTTTAAAAATAAAGAACATAGAAAGCGTTAGTTTTTGTGACATGCACGAGAGTATTTTTTTTTTGTGTTTACAGTTTTTGAAACGCATAACTGGAACTTAATTGTAAGAGATTGACAGAAAATTAAGATTAAACAGGATCACTGGTCGTTTTGTTTCATGAAATCATTTGCTTTTCAATGCAGTTTTGTTGTCAAGAATGATGAACTCAGAGAAATAGGCAGGGTACGGCTAATTGTTTGGCTGGATGTAGCTCGAAGGGTGGGAACTGCTGTTAAGATCGAAGGTGAAATGATGCTATAGCCATGAGTCGGTGTTGACACCTGAAGATATGATGACGATGGCAAAGCAAGGGGAGCCAATGGCAGTGGCCGCAATTGAGTGGTGGTAGCCGGGGTGATTTCAGAGAAACGCAAAATGTCACCATTTCTATCAAGTGCACTTGAAAGATCTCCATTAAGTTGGATGCTTCTCAGAGAGTTCAAATCTGAAATTGATAACTGTGAGAGGCCACTACTAAGTCCATTTAGATTGCTTAGTCCACTGCCAATTGATGTCAAGCCATTTGATGAGATTCGGCTAATTTCAGCGTTTCCATTAGTATTCTCAGCTGATGATTGCCGACTTGATTCAACAGCTTCATTTGTCCTTTCACTTGAGCTTTCAGCTCCACTTGATGGACTTTCAGTTTCAGCAGATGCAGCTGCTTCGCGGGAGGATTCCTGAGATCCGTTCGACGATTGCTCGGGTTGGGCTTCTCCGCCTTCATCGGGTTGTTCGGCTGCTCTCAATTCAGCTTCTTTGAATGCAGCCAAATGTTCAGCCTTGGCCATAGCAACTTCAGGTGTGTCTTCAACTGGTTTAGGAGCGGTCTTATCATCAATGGGAGCCTTTGGCAAATTTGTGGCTGAAGCTTGGAATCCATTTGCACTGTCAGCTGTGTATTCAACAGTCTGGAGTTCTCCGTCAGCATCGACATAGCTGTATGAACCACGAGTTACTCCATCAAGCGATTTGTATTCAGCCTTGGCCGAAGGACCACCACTATATCCATAGGAGTACTGTCCCAAGCCATCCTGTGCATGGTATTGTGTGGTAATTGGTATAGCGGCTGTGTACAAAGCTGGCGAGAACTGGACAACCGATGCACTGCCCACAGTCAGGACAGCAGCAAGAACCAGGAATGTCTTCATCTTCAAAGTCTGGGTGTCCTAGAATAGTAGTGATTCAATAAGACTCTGAACTGATTGTGATGAGATGAGATCACAAAGAGAACTGATGCCTTCTTTCCGAGAGTATCTGACTTTTTATATTCAACACTCTTTTGGCATATTGGTACTGCAAATTTTGTTTAATGCACATAGAGCAACCAAATGACCTCGAAATCGTGTCCAGCTAATGCTTGAAACCTACATTAGATTATGGAGACATATTGAATTTCATCTGCAATGCGAAATATGTGTCACCCCGGCCTGCAACAACTACTGTGCAAGAGGCAAGACCGTATCGAATGGCAAGGGGTTTGTATTTGATGAAATACCATGTTGCTGGACGGCTCGCACGCACTATGCAATATTTTTGTCTGGAGTCTGAACTTGTGTGGTGTAATCATTTCAGTCTACTAGTGACTGACCCTTAAATAATTTAAGCCAATAACAAAAGTCATAAGTCCACATTCACTTCCTGCGCTTCAAACTTTTTCACTTAAGAAGATTAAAAGGTAATTCAATATGGATTCGTTTAAAAATGACCTGTGTGTTTTAATTAAGTACCAACTGCACCTTGTGTTTCATAATACCATCTTAAATTGAAAAACCTGATGGGCCTATGGTTAGCAACTTGATTCATATAAATATCAGGTTGTGTCAACATGTTGAGACAGTGTTCTTGTTCTTCCAGCGGAATGGAATGCTTTTGAAATATTTAATTATCTTACACGATTCGCTCTAGTTCCTTATTTTTTTCTTTTAACTTGTATTTCAAGTGAAGAATCATTTCCATCCAATGACCAGGTTGGAAGGTTGTTGTCATCCATCAAACACATGTAGCAAAACATGAATGCACATTGACACTATTGACACCTTTTGTGGTTGTCATTAAAATATCGAATGAACAATAATGATGGTACAATGATTTGTTGTGAAACATGATTGACAATACAAGTTTTATCAATTTGTATTCTGTGAACTTTAAACAATATCAAAAAGTTTCATAATTTAATCTTCTTATATATAAAATTCTCGTGTCACAATGTTCGTTCCCGTACTCCTCCGAAACGGCTTAACCGATTATCATGAAATTTTGTTAGCATATTGAGTAGGTCCGACAATCAGCGTTACCACTTCAAAAGTAAGATTGCGAGTGAAACAGTTGAAAAAATGCAGTAAATCAAACATTTTCGCAGTAGATTTCTTATTTCACAAAAAATTAAAACATAAACATAAATATGCATACAAAATATACTAAATTTATAGAATTTAATTTTTTTCACAAATTCCCCATTTGTAAAATTAAAATTTGGAAACGTTTGATATTATATAGGAGAAGATTCTCCTTTCGAGCTTTGTCTGTAACATTTATCATAATATCCATGCAAAACATTTTTATGTTTACAAGTGGAGTAAAATTCAATTTATTTCCTGTTTTTGCTATTATTTGGAGGGTCATTCCGGATCTCCATTGTCGTCAAACGATATCGTTTCGCTCGCTTCACGTTACTCTGAAAATAACTATCGTCCTGACGATGTTGTTTTTTCAGATCGAGATTTGCTTTCTGGAAATCGATTAGCGTCAAAACGATATCGTCAAAACTATGGAAATTGAACGATAGTTAAATAGGTATCATCTAGAATAAACATTTCAAAGCAATTTCTTTTTTAATTCAAAACACGGTTGAAACTTATGAAACATTTTATGCTATACTATTAATTATATGATTTTTGTCAAGAACCGGGGGATCTTTCTTTGAGTGGAAAATGCAATCATTCATTTCAACCGTTGGAAAGTTATTTACAATAAAGTCATATCTATGTGTAAGGCCGTGTCCGAATTCGATGAATTGTGGTTAAAAATGGATGAATTTTTAACCACTACTGTCATATTTTAACCTTCTCCACAGCTAGTCTAATTTTTAACACATTTCATTCAATGCGAAATGTCAAAATTTAACCAAACGTCAAGTTTTAACCACTTTTTAACCCAATTCGGACACGGCCTAAGCAAAATCTCTGAGGTAATCAAAAAGTAAATATGTAAAAAGCCTAATTTCAACTGTCATCTTTGATGATACATGGTATTTCTATTAAAGAGTACTACAATCGAATCAAAAAAGGGAATAGTATTACATAAGTATTATAAGGTACTTTCAATATCTTCCTTGCAAATGCGTCATACCGGTCAAGTACACAAACACAAAACATGAGCTGTCTACAGTTTGAAAATATCTGTAGCTCTCAAATACATTTGAAAAAAAAAGATGAACAATTTACGTGAAGCAAATTTGGGACAATATCGGGTGCTTTCATAAATGCACGATTGCTTTGCTTACATGCGATCAATTGCAATCATATTAACGTCACACAAAAATACTTGCGCATGCGTTTTATGCTGCATTTATGAACACTTTTTTATGATTTGCGTCATATGTCAAAACACTGTCAGAATTTGAAGTTTTACTTACTTTCTTATATACCTGCCTCTTTTATTGAGAAAGAAATTCAGTGTGCATGTGATTTTTATAGTTGCGCATTCATCAGACTTTCGCAACCATGCATTTATGATAGCACCTATAGTTGACGATGATTGTTTGGATGAATATCGTTTTGAATGTTACGGAATGACCCTCCTGGTAACTTGTGAACATTTTCTCTCCGGAGCAGCACTACTATGCGGGAGTAAGCATAATTGACACCCACATTTTATAAGTAGTTTTGTACAGAGAGGACCAAACCAAAAGAACATACTATTATTCATAAACAAAAGAAGGAAACGTGCACGAAAACTATGATGAATCGTTGAAAGATTTATTTCTGTGATCAGATTGTCACGTGAGTGAAATCGTTCAAGCAATTTCACGAATGCCTGTTACAAATTAAGGCTGCCCTGAAGATATATGTATCTGATTTTCATTCCTGTCACAGAAGCAAATGAAATTATAATAACTAAAGAAGAAAAAGTGCAGTAGATTGGATTAAGTGGCAGTAGATTTGTTTTTTGGAAAAATCGCAGTAGATCTACTGCAATTGCAGTAAAGTGGTATCGCTGCCGACAATCGGCTAACATCTATTTTTCATCCCCCTAAATGTTAAGGGTGACCCACCCTTAATTTTTTCTTACAAAATATTTTTTTTTTATTTTTTTATGATCATCGTAAAAAAAAATAAATAGAGTGGCGCGACAGCTCTTAAAGAGCCAAGGCCTAAGTGGCTTACTCTCATCAAAAATTCTCTGGGTGCGTATGAAGGTCATCATCACACTAAAATACATGAAACCCTTAATTTTGAGCCCTCTTTGATCAACTCTTATTTTTTATTTATTAATTAAAAAATTTAATTTTTCCTTGGCAATTTTTTTTTTCATGACTTAGAAGCGGGTAGTCGGTAGCGGGTAGTGGGTAGCAATTACTGGTGTAGCGGGTAGCGTTTGGAAGTATTGGGTAACGGAAAGTGGGGTAGCGGTGAACAGGGTAGCTGGTTATAACGGGATAGCGTGTAGAGGGTAGTATGGTAGCGGGTAGTAGGTAGCGATTACCGGTTAAGCGGGTAGTGTGTGTAAGTATTGGGTAGCGGGTAGTGGGGTTGCGGGTAACAGGGTACCTGGGTATTAGGGGGTAGCGGATAGACGGTAGTGGAGAAGCGGGTAGAGGGTAGCGGGTGGTATGGTAGCGGGCTACAAAAGTCTAGGTCTTTTTATACCGATTAAGGCAGTACGAAGTCTGTCGGGTCAGCTAGTGAAATATAAATATTTAGCTCGGGAAACCCTTTTAGAGCGAGTTGTACAATCGGGCGTGAACTCTGAATCACGGATTATCGTGAGAACAAATTATGAACATGAAACAAGATTCATTCTACACGGCAGAACCGACTTTGATGAAATTGTGTGTGTCATCGATTCAGAAATTCGTCCACCACTAGCAAACCCGACGGATGTTGTTCGGTACACAGTTTTAAGTACGCAACATCTGTCAGTTCCACTACTGCCCTTTTTGATTGATAGGTATTAAACTTATTTTTCTGATATTTCCTCCCATTAAAAATCTTTCTTTAAAGTTGGTCTGGTTGAAAAGTAAAACTGAATTTTATTCAAGGAAGGTTCAAGTACGTGTGACCCTACCAAAATTGTGATATTGGCTCTGAAATGCAATAAAATGCAGTATTGCATCATGCCATTAAAGGTAATTATTTTTTGATTGATGATGTTTCCAAGGAAGATAAACAGAATCAGGAACTCTTTTGACTCCACATTTTTCTCGTTATCAAAAAAGGATTTTAGTTTTTTCTTTAATGACTTTTCGAATGATACAAAATTGTGTAAGACAATGAGCAATTCTTTCAAATTAGCAGTTTAAAGTCAGTTGAACCAATGTTTGAATTATCCCTTTAGAGTTTACACTATAAAGCGGAAAACTCAAGTCTCCTTTTTGATGTCAGCGTTGAGTAACGTATAAAGTTAAAGCGTAGGAATTGCTAACAATCTATCTTAAAGCAACCTCAATCTTCAATTTGACATATTGCGGGAACCCCGTAACATAAACGTAACGTGGCACGAGCTGTAGCAAAAGTAGAAAAGTTATTTTATTGTTTGTTTGTATGGGGATTTCATTTGAATTTAACTTCTATGTTTACTATTATTGAAGGAAAAGACAAAGCTACCTATGTATATGAATCTGAAATGAATGAAAATAGTGTCATTTTGAAACAGCTGTTTACTAAAATGACAGACGTCAGTAAAAATTCAATCCGAATTATAGCGTAACGGAGTCAGCGCTAACACAACTTTGTGATTTCCGCTTAATATTAACCATAGTCTGCCTCTACGTAACAAAGGTAGTCGAACACTTCTAAAACGACATTGTCGGAGATGGGGTCAAAATACTATATTGACGTTTTCAGTTGTGTAGTTGGTATCATTTTTACAGTTGGACAAAAGTTATGATTTTGAAAAAATTTGAAATCGGAACCAAAAACAGAATCACTCACAGCTTCAAGGGATACATGTGTCGCAGATATTATGTTTTGTCTTCATCATGACAGATGCAACGTTACGTTACAGCGTTTTTTGCCATATACATATCGGTGATTCGTCCACTGGTCCAAAGCGAAGACTGATGGGACAGCTCGGAAAGCTGATGGTGAAGGTTTTTTTGAACACACTTAGAATTGCTCCGTGTGATTTCTTTTCGATTCCAAACTTGAAAAATGTACTCACAGGACAGAAATTTCAGCCGCATGAAGAGGTCATCACCGCTACGGGAGACCCTCTTCAAGCGACCAGTTGGAGCTGTGCTGTGTCTAGTGTATCAATACCACAGTGAAATTACAGGTTGAACTGACCTATTATTTCAAGGTTAAATTGCTTTTAGCGTTTTCTTTTGATTATTCGGATGATTCTGAAATCGTTCACTTGGCATAAGATGACAGTTCTTGTTCTGAGATGAAGAGAAAATCGATTCTGGACTTGAAGTCGGAATTAAAACCGGAATCACGCATACTTGCACACCCATGTACACATATGTCATGTCAGGGGACATCTACATTCGCTGTTTCACAAATTCATGGACATGCAACCGTTAGAAGCAAAAAAGTGTGTTTGCAAACGAACATCGTTTGGTATCCGCAATCAGAGAGTTCTGATATGTTGTTTGTGTTCCAAATTTGGAGCAATTTGTTGAGTCAGACATGCAGACATTCAGCATCCTCCATTCAACCTCAAATATTTAAATTATCTCCTGATTACTTGTCAATAGTAAAGAGATCCCAAACAAATTTGTAAAGTAAGGTTATTCGCATTCCCCAAAGAGGCTTGTTATCACATAATGAAATCATAAAAGAAAAACAAAAACATTTGCATCCATAACATTGTAGGGTTCTCCAATAAATCGTTACTCAGGGGCCACGCCATCTCAAAATTTCAATAATATTTTGATGCAATTGGCTCTTATCAGCACTCAGAGACAATTTATAATTTTTTATCAGCCAAATGGATCCTCCTAAGAATTCTTCAAAAACCCAAAGTATAAATACAACGGTCTTCAAGTTCCAAAAATCAGTTGAATTTTTGCACTGTCCAGTGAATCCTCTTCTTTAAACCTCTTAAACAAATATTCATCATGATGGATCTTACCGGAAAGAATGTTGTTCTCGTTGGAGGATATGGTGGCATTGGCATGGCCACTGCTCGCCTTCTCTTGAAAAGAAGATTGCCGTTAGTATTTAGACATCACTGTTCTTTTCAAGCAAACTCTTTCAAATGATGACATTTTTTATTAGAACCTAGTCATTGTCAGTCGCATGGAGAACATGGAATACCTTCGCAAGCTCCAAGCTGAGGCTACTAATACAAATGTCATTGCCATTCAGATGGACATTTGCAAGCGTCAGTGCATCGAGAAAGGCATGAAGGAGATTGCTCAACAGATTAAGCAAATCGATGTTCTCATCAATTCAGCTGGATATTTGATGGAGAGTGATGTCGAGGCAACTATTGCTGTTAACTTGGTAAGAATTTGATACAAAATGGTTGGATTGTCTGATTTCTTTGGTGTCATCTCTTATCAAGACCGGATTGATCAATATGTGCCTTTTGGCGTGGCCTTTGATGGACAAAACCCAAATGGGACGAGGTGGACTTATTGTCAATATGGCTTCGGTTTATGGTCTGGAACCAAGTGGCGCACTGCCCGTTTTCTCAGCTGCCAAACATGGAGTCATCGGATTTACTCGTTCGATGAGCGTAAGTTTTTCATCTTCGATAATACTTTTTGGAGATACTTAATTTTGTTTGTCTTAAGGACCAAACCATTCAACGACGCACTGGAGTGTCAATGATTGCTGCTCTTCCAGGTATGACTCAATCCGAGCTTTGTCAGAATTTGCGTGAAAAGACAGTTATGGATACCACCCATGAATTGGTTGACCAAATGATGGCTGCCAAGCAACAAAAACCTGAAGATGTCGCAAACAACCTATTGAAGGCTATGGAAATGAACAAAAATGGTGCTTTGTACATTCTGAATTTGGGCAATCTCAAGGAAGTCTCATTGAACACACACTGGCAGCTGTAAGATAAAGAAAGACTTGTGAAAGAATAATACAACTCAATTTCAATGTCGTCGACCCTTGCTTGAAAAACTTTCCAAATGAATCTCACAGAATTTCTTTCTTTTATTGAATAAAATTCTTTTAAACTGAATGTAGCCGGACGCCATTTAATTTGTCTTTTTCTCGCTTTGACCTTTTCTTTCAAAACAAGATGCAGGCAAAGTAAAAGTGACCTAATTAGAAATCCATTAGATCGAAAAACTACCCAAAAAACCATTTCACTTCGCACCTTCCTATAAAAACCTTTTGAGACCACTTTCCTACTATCAGTTGCGATCTTCTCGTCATTAGATACACTTTGAAAATGAAACTATTCGCTTCTTGCTTGATATTGTGTGCCCTTCTTGGCTTATCCCATGGCCAGTTCGAAGACTCTCCAGCCGTAGCAGCCGCAAAAAAGGCTCATTTCGAAGCTGTTCGTCGTGTCGAAAATATTATCGCCAATAATCCAACACCATCGCCTTTAATTAGAAATCAAACCCGTCGACCAGTTGAAGAGACCAATCAGCACAAGTTGGGTTTGAACGTCCATGATACCCCCGAAGTTGCTGCCGCCAAGGCTTCCCACTACAAGGCATGGCGTGACGCCGAAGAAGCAACAGCTATTGCAAATTCAACAGCCAAGCATCCTGATTCGTTTGTTGGTGCTTCTCAACCACAACAGCATCAATACCATGTTCCAGCTGTACGCAGTCCTCCAACTTATGCACCACCAACACCTTCACCAACCCGCCGTCCAGCGTCTGTGCAATACCATTCGACCCCAGTTCAAAAAGCCCCTGTCCCACAAACCACACAACACAAGCTTGGAGTCAATGTTCATGAGACCCCCGAAGTTGCGGCAGCAAGAGCAGCTCATTTCGAGGCACTCCGTCGTGCTGAAGCAGCTGCCGCTGTATCCGGACCAATTGAGTACGAGGACACCTATGTCATGATGGTTCCTAGTTACCAACGAAGTGCTCCAATTGTTGCAGCTGAACCAGTTGTTCGTGGGCATGTTCAAGCTGGTCCTCGTTTCATCGAACAAACTGGACACTATGGCCAGAGAGCTCATCAAGTTATGTACGTACCGGAAACTTACAACCAGAACATCGAATATCCTGGAGTACAAATGGTTCGAATGGTTCCAGTTGTAGCTGTGCCACAAACCAATCAACACAAACTCGGTGTGAATGTTGTTGATACCCCAGAAGTTGCTGAAGCTAGAAAGGCTCATTTCGAGGCTTTCCGTCAAGCTCAAGCATTCGCCGCCGCAGCTGCAGCTGAAGAGAGCGAAGAGTACCCAGCCAAACGCAATGAGTACTTCAGGAATCCAACAAGGCAATATGGCCAAGTTAACTATTAGGAGTTGCCATTGTAACAATTTTGGTTCAATAAATATTTTGATAACAACAACAACACATTTTTGCTTGAATAAACATTTATTTAGAAACAATTGCAGCATAGCCAAATCCTCCCAAAATAACAAAATTTTTAATGAATAACATGTGAGGTCACAAAATGGGTATTAGATAGGAGAGGAAGAGCACCACTCAGACCGTAAGTGTAGGAGAATTGATTTGGCAACAAGGAACGATATGACAACTGCAATGGAGCCAATAGGGGAGCACTACGAAGAATTGATAACTTGTCGATCTTCTCAATGGCAGCATTTCGAATTTTCGCCTGTTCGACAGCATTCAAATGTTCAGCCTTGGCTTGAGCCACTTCAGGAGTATCCTCAACTTGACGAGGCAATTCAACTGGAGCAGCGACTGTAGGTGGTGCTGATTCCTGTTCACGACTGCGTTGTCTAGCTTCTTCAACAGCCGCCAAATGAGCTGATTTCGCAGCAGCAACTTCGGGAGTGTCTTCGACCTGTTTGGGTATATCTTGTGCTGGTACTTCCAGAGCTTCAACTGGTTTTGGCAGATTTGTTGCTGCTACTCTGAAACCACCAGCATCGGCTGTATAGTCGACTGTCTGAATAATTCCATCGGAATCTTTGTAGCTGTACGATCCTCGTGTGACGCCATCCAAGGTCTTCACTTCCTGTTTGGCCGACAATGGTTCGCTGTATCCAAAGGCATACTGGCCGAATTCATCCTGAGCATGGTATTGGTGTTTTGTTGCTGGTATAACCAGTCCATGTGGAGCGTAATATGATAAGCTGGCTGAGGCAACTGCCAACAGAGCGGCAAATGCAACAATTATTTTCATCATAATGAGTTTTTTTTTTTCTTGTGCGTTAAATGAGCTTCTGATGGATTGACACACTGGGGGTATACAGAAGACGCGCTGCTAGTGATGTGAACTAGTACTCGCTTCTCAGAATTCTGATTGAAAAATTAATGGGCACTGTGTTTTATAGTGCACTTGGAAAAAATGGTAGAATGTCATCAAAGTTGTGTTCAGACTCAAGACGACATGACATAGTGAAATCCACCCTTTATCGCATATGAGAGTTGAACCTACCACAAGATTAAAAATCAACTCACTTAAAAAGTGCAGCAAAAAAGGGAAAACCGACCTTGACAAAGGTAACGTGCAGATCATCGCAAACTGAGTTGTTTGATTTTTTTCTTACTTTCAAAAGATTACATTGTGGATTTTGAATTGCAGCGCTGCTGGTGTACCTACTCGAATTTTGTTAAGTGTTTTGTGGTAAACCTGTAAGCTAAGAAGAGTTACAGTGGTTAATTGAAATGAAGCTTTTGGAACTCGGAATGGGGACAGTGAATTTTGTAAAAGATCAGAGAAGAATCAATTTCATGAGAGCATCGTCGCCTTTGAATCTTGTTGAAATAAAATGTCTAATCTGACGATCGATTAGGTAATTGGAACGATAATCAAGTTCAATGAACAACTTTGAAAAGTTTGTTAATATTTTGCGGAGAACATATAAAATAAGAGATCGTATGGTATAAGTCCTTAGGCAACCAAAAATCAAATTAAGTGTTCCTTAATCTTATGAACTGTAAGAACTTTCTTTTGATGTTTTATTCCATTTTTTTTTTTAAATATAAGTTTAAAAATGTTTATGATTTCGAATGAGCTGCGCCGCAAAATTACAACAGAGATTTTGGCCAGATGTTGTTTCTGCATTGAGATTTTTATAGTGTCCTTCTGGATGTTCGAGAATATTTCCCTTGGCTTACCACGCTGATGTGTTTTACGTCTGCTTGTGTCTTGACCACAAAATTTGGGTTTGAAATATACAAATAATTACTAGCTAACCCCACGAACTTCATCTCGCCTTTCTTTGTTTGTTTATCATTGCTATTGTGAGTTATTAAATTTCATATATGTACTATATTCGGTTTGGTTAATGTTTAAATATATTTTGTATAAGTTTTCTTCAACTTAAGGCCCTTAAAAGGCTCGATAACAGTGTCGGCTGTCGATGACAACATCGATATTTTTTTGCAGATAAGATAGCTCGTATGTGATAAAACAACGTTTATCTGGTCTATAGCCATCTCCCACTTCTAAGCTACCTCCATATCAATTTTAAGCCAAATCGGTTCAGCCGTTCTTAGAATTTATTTATATTGCAAAACAACGTTTACCGGGACAGCTGGTATGGCTGATTTGCGATTTTAAATCATCTTGGGCACCATCCAAACGCTTACTATAAAATTTCATTAATATCGGTTTAGAGGATTAGGAGGCGTTGAGTGACATACCGTCGTTCTTAGAAATTACTAATCTGTCAAAATATTGTTTGCTGGGTCAGCTAATAGGACAAAAAGTATTCTATAGCTATCTCGTGAATCTAAGCTACCCTTCCACCAGTTTTAAGCTAAATTCTGCGTTCTTAGAAGTAGAATTAAAAAGTATCATGCATAATATAATGAATGATGGAAATGAAATAATGAATCAATGCATACAAAAATATTTCATTCATTACGATCCAGCCTTGTAGTTGCAGTATAGATAACGATTTCAGCGCCACCTGCCGTGCTGATTTGTACATCTAAACCTTCTAGGGCACCACTTCAACGCATACAAAAAATAAAATCAGTCAAATCGGTCCAGCCGCTTAGGATAAGTTAAGTGACATACACACGTACAGTAAAATTTTATATATAAAAATATACAAACGTTTTGCTGGTTGTTTTTCTTGCTAAAACTCGAGCATGACTGCACCTATTTGCTTTTTTGTTGTTTTGAAATGTTTGCGGAAGTTCAGGGAGGCTTTAAACGGTGAGAAATATAAAGAATTAGCAGACCTGGTGACAACTCTGATTTTTATGAAATTTGGTGTCTTTTTTCAAGTGTGCTCGACAAATTTTCGATCCGAAAAACAGCTTACTAGCAGACCCGACAAACGTGGTCCTGTGAAACATTCTTAAAGGAAAACTGAGCTTAATGCATATATGTCTGTACATGTCCAATTGAAGTATAATTGGGTCATACCCAATTATACAATTTGTGGTACTAGCCGACATTAAAGTCTTCGGTTACAGGAAGAGTTGAGAAAACGTTGGTTCTTTGCCAACAGGAAAGTATTTAAAAATAACTTGTCCTGTGCACATCGCTACGCCACCATAAAAAATATTTTTGAAGAAAAACCGTTACAGACATATTCAATTCATTTTGAGTCACTTTGTTTATATAGCACGGCAGCGTTCGCTGGGTCAGCTAGTATGTAGGTCTCTAAGAGCCGCTGAAGACCGACCTACACCCATCTGTTAACCGGATGAAACATATTTTCTATCAAATATAATGTATAAACAAATATGAATATGATAGCTTGCCTATCGAAAAGTGTGCCATGCTATATTAAATTTAACTATATTTTAATCAATAACTAACGCCTCATTCACCCATCTGTTAACCGGATGGAATTCATCTCAAATGATAGTTTCAACACACAGAATATGAATATGCAGGCTTGCCTCCTTAAATCTGTGCCAGGCTACCAGGCAAGCCGATGTTAAAAAGATAAGTATACGGGGTGATTCACGAACGTTGTGCCAAATAGCTAGAGCATGTTAATAGGCTTGAGACAAGAAAAAAATTGTATGGGAGAGGGGGGCTATTACCCCCGTTTAGCCAGGAGGGGCAGTTTTCTGAAAAAAATTACTTATTTTTTTAAAAAATTATTAAAATTCAACTGTTTTATCTACCTCTCTGCAAAGCCAAAAACTAAGTCTTTTATTTTGTTTTAAATTAAATTATTTTAAATAATAGTTTTGGAAAAATTAATTTTCAAACTCAAAATTGTGAAAAAAATTTTTTTTTTTTTTTTAATGTCGAACTAACTTTTTCCAAATTTTATTTGATTATGCAATAATTTTATTTTCCAAATTCAATGCTGTTATTAATTTTTAGTCGAACACAATAAACCGGATTGAAAAATACATTGCCGTTTTGGAGATATAAAGAAAAACCCAAAACCACTTTTTGTTTAAAAAAAAAAAAACACTTTTCTTATGTTTATATGTTGCTGGACGTTAAGGTCAACTAATTTGTCGTCATTACACTCCGTTTTATTATTTGTTTTTAAATCTGAGTCTTTTGGGGAAATAATAAAGGAAACAAGGATTGGATTTACGCTGGATTAATCCCTTTTGGGAACTCTCCATCTTCATAATGTTATTTTAAGTCAAAATGTTCAGTTCAAAAATGCTTACGAATGCAAATCTTAAATGCGAACTTAAATAAAAAAAAAGGTTCAACGCTCTTCTTCAAAATTTGACAGCAGCATAGACTGTTTAAGTTATTCTTTCACTAAATCTCATATTGTAAGTCCTGAAATAATGAACTTTTCATTACATGCATTTCATCTTTCTTTGAATGAATAAGTAAATTTACTAAATACGCTAACATGCAAAACTGGTTGAATATTTATCAAGCTGGGAAATGTCACAAAAATGTCAACACATAACCTGATTTACAGAGTAGAACAGTATTCTTTTTTAGATTTTCACACTCTTGTAATTCAATAGCACCAGATAAAATTCCTGGGTTGTCTGAGGCATAAACCGCAACTAGATCACTTATTATGACTATTGCCACAGTTTCCTGCGACCCATCAAGGTCTCCAACTGGTACCTTAATCGAGATTCCATACAACCTAGCAGCCAGCACTCAGGGGTGAATGCTCCCCCATGCACCAGAACACCAGCAGCATAAGAAAAATTCAATTAAGCCAACTATTGCGGCATAAAAAAAGAGCCCATCACTTTTGTGTTCAAGCCACAGTCAACATTATGCTTATGGGGTAGCCGGGTAGCTTTTCTGTTCAGCCCAGACTATTGAGTTGACTTTGTGACTTGATGGATTATAAATACCTGAGTTACTTGCATTTGAACCATCAGTAGGTAATCCAACACTTTGTCAGACAGATCAAAGCAGCATACAGCTCCCCAAGCCATAAAGATGATGAGATTTACAGTCTTTTTTGCAGTCATTGTGTTTGCCAATGCCGCTGGGCTTTATTCCTTGGGTGGCTTAGGAACATATGGATTGTTGGATGGTAGTTTGTCACGGCAGGAAATTCGTTCGCCGGACGGCATCATCCGTGGAACTTTGACTTACATCGATGGAGATGGAACTATCAAGTCGATATCCTACGGGGGCGATAATGATGCTGAACTCCTTAAGGGCACATCAACTGAGGCTCCAACGAACGCCGAAGAAGAAAGACGAGATGATGCACAAAACGGCGAAGCTGAAGAACAACGTGAAAATAATTCGAGCGAAAAGTCTGAAGAAAAGAAGGAGGAAAACACAGATGAATCCTCAGCTGACGAAAACCAAAACAAACCATCAAGTGTAGAGGATAACAGCACCGGAGATGCAGCCCAGCCAGCTCTTCCTCAACCTGTTTCGTATACACCGGAAGTAGCCGCTGCTCGTGCGGCTCACTTTGCTGCAAGGGACCAAGCTATTTTATTGCAGAAGATTGCCAAGAACCAAGAACGTCTCGAAGCTCAGGCTGAGTCACAAGCTCAAGCTCTAGCCCAGGCTCAGGTCAACCAACAACTTTTGCTCAGTCAGCCACAAATTTTGGATTATCCACCAATTTTCCGGGAGTACTACGGAGCTGCTAAGCCCTTGAAGTCCTTGAATCCTTATTTGTATTTGTAATTTGTAAACCAAAAAAACAATGATAACTTTGTATTTGTGTGAACAAGTAAAATTTTTATGTGATAATTGCAATTTTGGGTACCTATTTGATTTTGCTTTAAAATGTTGCTAGAAATGAAAACTGAATCCAATGAAATGCAGCAACATTTTGATTGTTCCAAAGAATGCAAATTCCTGTCAGGGTATTTAGGCTTGTAGCTTTTTACAGCTTTTTGTTTTCTTTTGGTCTTCTTTAAAGTTTCCAGAAGAAATGTTTCAGCAACATTTTGATCATTTCTTTTAATGCTTTTTTTACCCAAGCGTTTTCTTTAGCATATTTTGGACTTTTTTTCATGAGATTTTGTTTTAAATTGTTGCATTGCTGCCTTAAGTTGTATAGTACTTGAGCGAACTTTGAACTACTTACGATTTAACGTATGGAAGATAGCCCACGATACATACAGACATTTTGGAGGAAATGAATATGATTGCCTGATAATGTCAAAACGTTGCAGCAACATTTAAACTATATCAAAGTTTAATTGTTGCAGACAAATTCTTAACTTAATTGCAGTTAACAGTTTAGACATTTTTTTGTTGCAGCAACAAGCTTATAAAAAAACAAGCTCGTTAATTTATAGAATGTTGACGAAATGTTGCAATGGTAGTAGTATGGTTATTCAAAATTCATATTTAAGAATGTTGCTGGCAACAAATTTAAGTGATAGAAACAAAATTTCTGGAGGCCTTTCATAATCAAACAAAAAAATGTTGCGCAACAAGTTGGGGCAAGAAAAATGCTAAAAATGTTTTTTTTATACACAAAAGTTTTTTTTTATTTAATCGATCGTCAAATTCGTAATAACAATAATTTTGATTCAAACCATTTTGGAGTTAACTAGAACAAGTTCATTGGTGGATGATTTGCGAGCTCAAAAACCGGCTGGTTGGGAAGATGGCCCCATTGTTAAGTCCGTATGAGTATGCGAAGCCAGAAGGCAAAATAGCTTGGCTAAATGGAATGGCAAGGGGAGCTGGCGCACTGCTAATGTAACGCAATGGAGCTGGAGCAGCGATCAAAGGAGCAGCAATAGCAGGGGCAGCAAAAACTGGGGCAGCTGATAATTCATTGGATTCCTTGATGATGGCGTTTCTCAATTTGGCATTTTCAACGGCGTTCAAGTGTTCCTTCTTGGCGAGCGCAACTTCGGGAGTGTCTTCCACTTGCTGGGGCAAATCACGGGGATTGAATTCGGCTTGAGCTGGAGCTGGAGTTGGAGCTGGGGCTGAGGCTTGAGCTGGAATTGGGGCTGGAGTTGGAGCTGCAGCAGATGCCTCACGAGCCTTGGCTTCTTCAATGGCAGCTAAATGGGCCGATCGAGCGGCGGCTACTTCTGGGGTTTCAACTACTGGCAGAGGTGCTTCGGCTGGCTTGATTTCTGGGGCCTCAACTGGTTTGGGCAAGTTTGTTGCAGACACTCGGAAACCACCAGCATCAGCAATATAGTCAACAGTTTGCAATTTTCTCTCAGCATCCAAATAGCTGTACGATCCACGAGTGACTCCATCCAAAGTCTTGACTTCCTGCTTGGCCGACAGTGGTTCGCTGTATCCGTAGGAGTATTGACCGAATTCGTCCTGGGCATGGTATTGCTGTTGCACGGCTGGCTGGAAGGCAGCACGAGCAAGGAGCGGACCTGGTGCATAAAACAATCCACCGGCCGAAGCGACTGCAATCAAAGCGGAGAATGCAACAAAGAATTTCATATTGATTGAGATTGGGTTGATGGTTTGTGGTAAATAAACAATTTGTGCAATTGAATGTGAAGCTTAAAAACGCTGCTAGTGATGTGTACTAGTACTCGTTTCTGAGAACTCTGTCTGTTTTCGATTCGATGTGGTCCTTTTATACTCCAGAGAAATACGAACCAATTGCTAGGATCAAGTTGTCCCCGTCATATCACCAACATGGGATGCCACAAAAGGCGGCAACAATCATCAAAACAATTCAATTCGCAAACGCAAAAGACCTTGGTGGGAACGAGTGTAACTACGACTACGACCAGCAGCAGACCTGTCCACCAAGTTCGATACCTACTTTCAATTTCGCATTTTGCGCATTATTCGTCCTCACATCGCAATTTCGCATTGGAATTCAATGGTACGTTGTTGGGAGTATGCGGAAATCCCTTTCACTAATTGACAATTGTGCACAGCGATGCTCTCTGACTGTGGTGATCAGGTCAATGCAAGCTTACCGAAGGCCAAGGGCCGGCTGCTTGGGGGCAACATCGTCGGCAAACTAGTTCGCACTTTTGTTGTGGTTATTATTTTTGTTATTCGCAACCTTGAGGTGAATTTTCAAAGTGGCCGAAGTCCAAAGTGTCCGTGTCCAATCCAGTCGGTCGTCGTCGCCGAGTCCAGTCCATTTGAGGCATAACGCAAAACTCGTCTTCTTTTTTGTGTGTTGCTTTTGTTTTCTTTGTCGTCACCTTCGATGGTGATGGCTGCTTTGTATTGTGGAGCAAGCAACGACACGACGCACGACACGATGGAAACATTTAGTGTCTTCGGCTATCAGGGCATTCGATTACTTGTAACTTTATTACCAGCGATAGTGGAACCTTTAGAATTGCATTATCATTGCTTTGTTACAGAAGTTCGATCGGATGGTTTGGGTATTTTGCATTTTTGCCTTACTTAACAATTCCAAAAGTGGAGTGTGGCAATATGTTTACTTTGCAATTGTTTTGTTTGGACCTTGTAAAGGGAGACTCCAAAGTACACGATAAACAACTTAATACTTGGAAGAATTTGTCGTGGATTTTTTTTCTGCTGATCTTATTTTCAGTGTTGCTACTTTTCTAGAAATAGAAGTTGATCTTTTGTTTGCAGTTGCAGGATCATTAATCTTAGGATTAGGCTCGAAGTAATGTTGTTTTGAATGTTCTAAGTGCTGGTGTCGTGCTGAGGGACTATTTGTTAGGAAAAAAGGTGAGTTGATAAAAATAAATTAACGTTGTCATTAAGATTGAATGCGTTTAGATTTATTATTACTTGTTTACAGATATTGGAGCCAAAATAGAACAAAATTGAAAGAATTTCAACCTGGAAACAGGTTCTTAATCAAAAGTTCTATTTATAGGCATATTTATTTAACTATTTGGGATCGGTGTAATTGGTGTAATTTTAAAGTGTAAATCGTTAACGAAAAGTTGTTTAAGATGAGGGAAAATGAAAATCAAAGACAAAACATTTAAGTTTTGAAAATGGATCTACCTCTTCGTTTATGAGTTTAAGGACTTAATAATAAAACGAATACTTTCGACTTTGGAAGTAAATATTGTAGGAAATGGTCAATGAACTTGACTAAGAGACACTTATTTACTTCACTTAACCGGCTCAAAATCCATGAAGGATTTCAGACTGAGATATTGCAGGCTTCCATCGAGAAGGGGGCCTCGCATGCACTATCCAGTCGCCAAAACCGAGAGCTCTGGCATCCGCAGTCACTTAGTCCTTGTACCGTAGGTTCGGTCTTCCTTGTCTTCTCGAACTTGGGGGCTGCGATGAGATTACTTTCTTGGCTGGAGCGTTGTTGTCTATTTGCTCGAGTGGCCACTCCAATGTAGTCGCCTTTTCTTGGCTTTCTAGTCTACATCCAGACCGAGATTGCTGCTACCAACAGTGACGTTTTGTCCTAGGTGGTGGATGGATGTTATCTTTTGTTTGTTGATAGCATGTACGTTTTCACTTTTTTTTCACTTCAAGACCAACGCGTTTCGTCTGTTCTTCAATCGCTGTGAAGGCCTCAATGTCTATGTCATCCGCATAGCCTGAACTTGTTGAAGATAGTGTTTTCCGTGCTCACACCTGCCTTGCGCACTATCTGCTCCAGGACTATGTTGTAGAAATCACATGAAAACGCATCTACTTGTCTAAACCCTTCGCATGTTTGAAACTTCATAAGCAGCTTTGAAGTCGATGAATAGATTGTGGGTTTTGGCTTTAAATTCGGTGGTCTTTTCCAGGATTTGCCTCAGTGTAAATATTTGATCTATCGTTGTTCTGCACGGCCTAAGGCCATATTGGTACGTGCCGATTATTGTATTGCAGAAACGCTTTAGACGCTCACACAGTACGTTTAATAGGATTTTGTATGAAACATTAAGCAGGGATATGCCTCGATAATTTTTGCATGACATAAGATCGTCTTTTTTGTAGATGGGCTATCACCTGGTGCATGCGGTTCATCAAAACACCCCCTCCATATTAAAAAAGTTCCGAAGGTATGCCTTCCGACCCATAAATAAAAATAAATAGAGTGGCGAGACAGCTCTTGAAGAGCCATACCCTAAGTGGCTTACTATTTTCAACAATTTTCTGGGTGCGTGTGAAGAATTAAGGGGACCTATAGTTTAACACCGATCCCGAACGGCAAAGTTGAGAAGCACTTTTTCATGACAGATTGATACTCTTGGAAGTTTTGTCACTTCTTCGCAGAGGCAGTGCCCGTGAAAGATGAAATAAAAACTATCGGCACGACTAGGACTCGAACCCACGACGTTCAGCTTAGCAGCCAACGCATCTACCACTGAGCTTCCGACCCATGGACTTGTTATTTTTTTGCTTTTGGATGGCTCTTTCTACCTCTTCTGTGCTGGGGCCTGGGACTGGTCTTCATTGACTGGTCTCGCTTCTCTTTCGTAAATGGTTCGCTCGACATTATGCGCATTCAGAAGCTGTTGGAAGTGCTGCTTGAAAACATCTACAATTCTCTGTGCTTCGGTAACTAGGTTTCCTTCCGGTTCTGAAACCAGAAGCTTATTGCTTCGACCTTTTAAAGAAACGTCGGTTATTGTTCTTGGCCCCTCTCTCTTTTTAATAACGCGCATTCATCATCATACAACGGGTTCTTTTTCGGGGGTGGCTGGTAACCTATGATGGTCTCGGCTACATTTTTAATTATTTCGAGATATTGGTTCCAGAAGGTGTTGACATTTGTCGTATTTGGGAGAACGGCGGAGAGTCGCTCACTCAAGCGCTCACTGTAGTCTTTGGCATTCTCCTTGGTGCTAAGGCAACCGATGTTGAACTTCTTTCTTTGGGCCGAACGTGTTTTTTTGTCATTAGATAATCGAGCACTAAGCTAAGTCACTACCAGAGAGTGGTCAGAGTTGACATTTGCTTTTCATGATGTTGCATGCGTGCCTTGCGCCGCCGACATGGTCGATTTGATTGGTGGTTCGGCCATTCATCGCCAGGTTGCTGTGTCGATCTTTCGTCTTATCAATTCCTATTACGCGCTGCAGCAAAGTCGATTAGTTCATATTATCCTGAGCTTATTCCTGATAGCCAAGCTCATTTCCGAGCTCTTGTTGCCGAGATATTTGCATCAGATGATAGTCTTTCTATGGGAACACCATAAGCCCAAGGATTAAAATAAGAAATATTGTTTTTGATCATTACTCGGTAACGGTTTTCAGTGACTGATAGAGAGCAAACAGACCTTTGTTCTGGTACATCATTTGATATAGGCTACCTGCGAAAATTGAGAGATATGGCGATTTGAATTTGCGGGACATGTTTTGAAGGCGAAAACAAAAGAATTTTTTGTTTATTCGTCAGATTACTAAACACACCTTACATAAGAAACAACTTAACAATATTTCTTAACAAAATTGAGCCCCAACAGTAGTACCCTAAACGTTTAAGGTAGTGCATTAACATCATATTACATTTCCCATGAGATTGTAGATGGTCACCGGTAACTAGAGACCTTTCCATGTTTAAAATTGGATTGATCAAAGTTATTTAAAGTAACAAACTACTATTTTTTATTTTTATAAGAGAGGAGAATATAAAAAAGACAAAAAAAAACGCTTGTTAACAACATAATTGTTATATAGTCTTGGCCTTCAACTTAACTACTGTATAAAAAAAGATAATTACGGACTTGTGTGTGTCATTATCCTTTTGACTCCTTTAGTCATTGTAACAAAAGATTTTTAATTTACATAATACTACGTTGTGATGAAGGTGTTCCTGAATGAGTTTAAGTTTTTAAATTTAATTTTTCGAGGATCCTTCTTTCCAGCAAGTTTTGAAAAGAAACATTTCGTTTTGTTTTTAGAAAGAAACACCCTTTAACAATTTCTCATCATTTTCAAACCTTCAAAAACACTAACCATGATATCATAATCATAAAGCTTGTTAACACGGAATTTATAAGAAATCTTTTTGACAAAAATTTCCAAGAATGAATTTAACGCATAGCTTAATTTATAACTCCAGAAACTACATAGCAGCCACATACAATTCTGAAATGAAAACAAAAATATCAAATCTAAATCTCACACGCAATGGTTCCGCTCTTCATTAATATTAATTGTCTTTTGTCACAATATTTTGAAAATACTTCTTTTTTAGGGTGACAAAAATAGGCCGTAAAAATTATTTGGTCTCGCACAAAAAAGCGGAAGCAGTCTCGTTTCTTTGTTGTCTGACGTTGAGTTCCCATCCTCTTTAGCGTAAAGGGAAACACAAGAGCCACTTCGTCTAGTATTGCAAAAGGCAAAACTATATTTTTAGCTTTTGAGATAGTTTTTCGCACTCACTTTTTTTTGAGTTTTTTTTCTATCAATTTGTTGTTTTAGTGACTCAAAAGCTCCATACATACCAAAAGTTCAAATACTAAATAATAGAACAGCAATGGGAGTTGATGTCATCCCTTGTTTTAGGTTGACCATTGGATACAGTAGAGCGAAGAGAGTATAAATCAGTTAGCCGATATCTGCACTCTTTTGATAAGACGTGTTAACTTCTAGATGACAAGATAAGCATTTCAAAAGAAGTTGAAATCAAGCACGAAACTTGAAAACAAAAAAATTAAGAGCTCATAAATACTCAACCAATTCAATAGAAAAGCCTTTTGTCGAGAGGAGAAAAAAGAATTTGAAAGCCTTAAAATTGTCAGTGATAAGTTAAAAAACTTAGGCCGAAGTATTGCATCTAAGTCAAATTTTGTTTATTTTTTCAGTAAAAGTGAAGAATCACTCCCAACATCTACTGTCATTCAATAAACATACTCCTTCTAGGAGAAAGCTTCCTCCAGTCAGACATTTTTTAAAGGGCGCTAAACTATGCATCTGCCTCTCATGAACCCCATTCAATTTCACTCTCACTCAACTCAATGTTGCTCAAGTTTAAAAACATTTAACCAACACACAGATAACCCAAATAAAATTCAAATGCTTTCTCATTTCATTTGATAGCAAAAGTGTATAGTTTGTTGGCAGTAAAAAAGTACACATCACTCGTAAACTTTGCCTGAGTAAAACTTTTCGGTTCCTCAGTTGGATTTCGTCAACTGTTAAGTTCGTTTTGGTCCAGTGGTCGTAGTGCGTTTGTAAAATTTAAATAAAAACCAATAGAAAAACAAAAAAAAAAACTCTTTGGATACATCATTATTTTGGATTAACATATCTTTCACAGCAAAAAAGGTTAGAAACTAAATTAAGAACAATTGTAACATTGTTCAACCCCATCAATAAAAGTAGCAGTTGAGCGGTTAATCTTATACTAGGTACACACAGATTTGTTTACAAACAAAACAAGGGTAAATTTAATTAAATCCAGCCACTGGGGCGTATACGTACTGTTTTTTTCTGTGTTCTGTTTGCTCACATCGACTGCGGTATATCGGATGAAAATTTATCTCTTATGCTAACCCAAATGCAATTTCACAACCCCTTTTGTAATTTTTGTGTTTTTTTCGTCTTAATGAGTTATAAATAAGTTTTCCATGTCATGGCATCATAGAGTCGTCGTCGTCGTAGTTTATTTGAGTGCGAGGGCATCTTCTTCCGGATGATGACGATATGGATGGCGGGATGATTAATGAATAATTTTAACAGAACATGCGCATCAGACAGCTAGACGCTGTGCGGGTGTGAGGTGAAAATATGAGAACCAACAAAAACTTTGTTTGAGCTTCCTGGGAAGACGCATTTTATTCTATGCATGCCTGATAGGAATATTTTTTTCTGTGAAGTGAAAGTTGCACGGAATATAAAACTTTGTGAAAGGGAAATCATTTCCCACAAGGATTTTTTTCTTCCTACTTCCTCCTGAGTGTATTTGCCTCCACAAACTGTAATGGGAACGACAACAATGCCTCCAGAGTTAAAGAAAAGTAGGACGTCCTGTTTTAGGTCATGATTTTCATTGTTTTGCGGTTCCTGGACTGGACTCATTTTTGTGTGTTTTTTTTTTTTTTGGAGGAATGAAAAACCTTGTGATTCAACAATTGTAATTATTTATTTTTTAACAGAATGTTTAATTTGCTACCACACCCTAACAGTCACAAAAAACACACACGCAGTACTGCTGTTGTGATGGTCAACAATTAATTAACTTGAAACCTGATTAGCATTAAATTAGAAGACAATGTTTTCAAAGGTTTTAAGCAAAATTAAAATGAACATTGCATAATAGTCGAGTCGTGCCCCCAGAGCGTTTCAGCAGCTTTGCCAAGCGCACAGGCCTGAAATTCTCGATTAGCTTCAGTTCCGAGCACATATACCTTCCACTTGAAGACGTCGATAGTGGTTCTAATTTCAAGTTTTTTTTTCAGTTTGGCTGGCATGATAACACACATCAATAATAATTATTAATATTTTTTGTATGCTGTCATTATTTATTTTAAACATTCAACAAAAAAGAACAAAGGTGAACGATGAGAATGAGATTCAACGCAGGTCGAATTGGTGATGATGGGGAATGGATGGATTGTAGTTAGATGTCTCACATCACTATTATGATGTCATGTCTTGGATTATTTGTTGTTATGAGGAAGGAAACGGGTTTTTTTCAT
Source organism: Sphaerophoria rueppellii (assembly GCA_920937365.1). Taxonomy (NCBI): domain Eukaryota; kingdom Metazoa; phylum Arthropoda; class Insecta; order Diptera; family Syrphidae; genus Sphaerophoria; species Sphaerophoria rueppellii. Next base: position 112,699,638 of record CAKKXW010000001.1, on the reverse strand, counting down.
TTCTAAAACTTTGTTTTCTTGAGGTTATTGATTTAATTTGTTTATAACGTAAATTTGTTTTGAAATTGATTCGATACTCGAAAAGCCAGTTGGAATGAAGTTAATTAAGAATAAATGTGTCATTGGAAAAAAGTTTTAAATGCGACGTGACATTTTTGACAATTAAAGTTAATTGTTGTTTGATTTGTTGTTGTCGTGGATAAATATAATTTTTCTTGTTGGTTTATCAAGCAAATGCATTTGATGGATTGAGTGCTGATAGCGAATTTTGCAAAAATAAAAATCACCTGTTGATAAACTTTATTTAATTTTCGCACAAAATTGATAAGCAAACTTTTTTTCAAATGTAGATTGCAAAAAATAAGTAAATAGATTAGCAAAATATGACATCATTTACCAAAGCTTGAGATAATTATCTCATTTGTTTAAATTTTATAGTTTAAATGTGTTTTTGTTTCCTATAGAGAAAAGGAGAGGCAATGTTCCGGTCAAAATGGAATGAATGCAATCTTAGCCTTGAAAACAATTATTATTTAATGAAGCAGAAAAACAAAACAAGAAATTCAATACGAAAGTTTAGTTAAATTTTCTTAACAATAATTGTCAAACTATCAATTTTTTAAATGATTTACGATCTTGTTTATTTTTATTGCAAAAATCGAACAGATCTTTTCAAAAATAATCACAATATAAATGTCTTTTTCATATTCGTTCCGTTCCATTAAAAGCCATAAATGCTGTCAGTGGCTATTAATTCAGTCATTACTACCGACTGTTCCTATATAATAAAAGAACTAAAATTTCGTGTAAATAAATTAAATTCGCACAAAACACAATGATTCCTAACGAGCTGGGCAGTTAAATTCACCTACTTACATGTATTTTTGTTGGCTGTAAATGGCCAAGATTCAATGGCTATAAAATCAGCAAGGGGTATCGTTATAGGCAGGCAGAGGCAGACAGGTCTCTCTGCAGGTCAAATAAGTTATTTTCCTGGAATTCAAAAGCAAAAAAGAAATATACAAAAGTCCGAGCGTATAGCAACCATACCTTGGATTTTGATTAAAATAATGACGTTACCAGGTTGGATGGTTTTGTTGGAATGTTTTTTTTTTTCTGATGGTTATTTTAATAATCAATTTTATGGTCGTATTTCTGGGATTTCGAAAAATTGTGAATGAATAAATTCATCAAAACTTTAATTTTTTAAGGATTTGTATGATTTTGACTTCTCAATTTGTCTACCTTACCCTTATTTGTGACCGGAGATAAGAAAAATTGTTCGAATCCAATCGATTTAGAAGGTTTTGCTTTATGAAATTCATGCCAGGACCTATACCAAAGGTTAAGGATTTCATGTGCTCTAGTATCTCTTATTGCATCTTTATATATTTCTTATCGTTTTAATGGTTGTCAGCTTGGCAAAAGTTATGTGTTATTTTGTTATTAATGCGATCAAGGACGTCGTTTTTTTAAAACTTATTTCTTTGTTATTTTGGGATATCTGGAAGCGAACTGGTTCTTATTTTTTTTTTTGCTGATTTATTGGATTATGTGTTGCATGCCCATGGTTAAGAGATGTTTTACATTTTTTTTCTTCAATCGCATTAAAAATGTATTTGCTTGTTAACTCTGTCCATCTCAGTGGGGATTGGAGTAAAGGCGAGATTTTGAGTAATTAATTAAGTAATTGAGTTAAGTTTTATGAGAATTTGATTTATTTTTTGGGCTGTAAACGGTAACACTTGTGTGATTGACTTGCATGGACGATTAAAGTTTTTAATTGATTGTAATTTAATGTAGCGTTAAAAAGCTTTTGAACCGCAAACCTGAATGCGGAAATGACAGTGAATTTTGTTGGTTATTGTTACTAACAAACTTAAAGTGGCGCTACAGTCCGTTGTGGACTGGGGCCTCAACCTCAACCAACAGATTCCGCCAGCCAGATAGGTCGCTTGCTAGCTGTCCAAGTCAATTGAAGTCCTCTTCCACTTGTGTGCGCAACCTGAGTCACGGTCTTCTTCTATTTCAACGTTTCTCGATCACTTATAATGGGTTTTGCGATCGTTTTGAAGTTTCAAAAATGATATAGTTGAAGTTTATAAATAGACGATAGTTTCTTACAAATTTGTAGGTGTGCGATAATAGGAACCTTTTACTTAATCGAAGTTGATATCAACTTGAGAATCCTATCGTTAAATTTCGATTTCATTTATTGTCTTCATTAGAGTTTTTCTCAACTGCCAAAAAAACTGAGTTAGACCATTAAACATACAATTTTCTGTCAGATCTTGCATATAGTAAGACACTTATTTTTTTAATTAAACAAATATCAAAGTTATCATTTAAAGTAAAGAGAAAATTAACAAGGCTTGGGCTTTGACAGTATGGATAGGGTAAGGAAAGAAAAAGTTTGTCTGTAGGTATGTGCACAATTATTTTTTGCGTTTATTTTTTAGGGTTTATCCTCTTTTCCAAGAGATATTTCTTTGATTGGCGGGTCTTCGAACACAAAGGGAAATTTCTATATCGTCTTTTTGGCCCGGGAACTACATTATATTATATTGGTACTTCATAGAAAACACTTTTCCCGAAAAGAATATATTATGTCAGCAATATATGCTTTATAATGAAGAGGTATTTGTCTTCTTTTTTCTTTTTGATTCAGAATTTTATCGCGCAGTAGTTTTTACTGTCTCCAAAAGCAACAATAAATCATGTTCTTAACATAATCTACTCCAAATTGTTATGAATTTCGCAGTGGACACCTACTTCTTTCAAATTCAAAACTCTGATTTGAAAGTTACGTAAGTTAAAAAAAAAAAAAAAACAATCCTCAGCTTGACTTTACAATTCAAATCTAGAGTTTACTGCTCAAAATCAGTTGTTTTTGCCTATAATTCTTTTTAGCATGCTTCCAACTTTGCTGACGAATTCACATTTAAAATTTCCCCAAGTTGTCCTTTAATTATAAATATTACGAGGGAATTGCACAGAAAACATCGCTTCAGATTTGAAAAAGTTGAATGCTGTCCTGCGACAAAGGTTTTTTAAGTGAAAGGGTCAGGTTTACAGTTGTATTTGTAGTAATTCCACCACTTGAATTTTATTTATTTCATTACAAAATTATATCTAATTTTCAACTTTTACCTTTATATTAATGCTTATAATATCGTTTCTGGATCTTCAGGTTCAAGGCTGTAGTGATCCAAAATCATAAACGAAACTACAAACGCAGACTAAGTGATCAATGAAAGAGTGTTTCAAAAAATGCTGGCTCATTTTTTTCACATTTTCGAGTAGCTTAGGTATCGAAATAGGCGTCTAGTGCCTTAAAATAATTGGCAATTTTGGTAAATTGGTTACTATGACTTAAATTTAGACCAACAATCTCACTCATTGAATTGAGCTAGGAGATGTGAGAATATTGATTTTCGTCACTTGTTTTATCTCATAATAAATGGAAGATATTTTTTTATTCTCTGAGTTTGGGGAGTATATTTCGTCCATGGGTAGTAGAGTAGTATTTGACTCTCGAAAGGAGTAAAATACTACTATAGTAGCAAAAACGGAATAGAGTCTAAGGCTTTCCGGACCGGAGCGTTGGTGTCCATCCGCTCTTAATGACCGAACCATCTGAGTCTCTGGACCTTGACTCTTCTGGCTTGGCTAGGTCCATGTCGTTTTACAACCCATAAAGTTCGCTTTTTTATCTTCTTCTCCATTCCCCATCAAGTTTCTTCTCGAAACAGCCTGGCACGTTCATCCGAGATCAGACAAAGAATAACTCTTGCTAATCGCTCTTCCTTTGGGCTAAGAAAGCAATTGAGTGGAAAAGGCCTCTCTGGATCTGGATCAACTAAGGTAAAACTGACAAACACCCTCATCATCCCAGTCCTGCTGAATAGCAGAACCTAGGTAGGTACTATACTATCTCGAAGTTATATGCATTAATTGTGACGTTCTATCCGAGCCGTCGATGTTGGGTGTCCTTCCACGAAGACAGCAAATACTTCGCTTTGCCCTCATTTACCACTAAACCCGCTTCTGTCTCAATTCTCACAAAGGCGCCATTAACATCACGCTGTGTTCTTCTTCCATTATATCAATATTATTGAACAGACTTTTAGAAGATAATGGCTCTTGTGGTGACGGTGGAGTTTTGTACTATCTTCTAACGATGTTAAAGAAATCGCATGATAGAGTGCCTTGTCTGAATCCTTTTTTGACATCGAAAGATTGCCAAGGCGCAGCGACGGTTATTCTAGAATTCCAAGAAAAATCAAGAAATCAAATTGTTACTTGTGACCCTACAGCAGATTCGCTGCTTCTGGTAAATCATCAATGTTCGCTTATAGTTTACGAAACTATTGTATGTGTGCTTTTTTTGGCAACGAAACCCTTAAAGTTGGTGAAATATCTAGGTAAAAGTTTGAAAAAACAAATGGTTTGAATTGACCAAAGAAGGTGCTAAATTTGTCTTTATAGATTTTTGAGAGATCTCACTAGTCAAATCCACTGAGAATTCAATTAGCTTATGTGTGACTGAACATAGCTAACTGAAAATGTAACGTGAGTTATTGACTTAATTTATTTTTATTAGATTGACATTGACATTTATTCATAGAACTAATGTTTATGTCCCTTTCATTTGATTTAATGTTTGTGCAGTGGCTCACAACTTGTTTGATAGCTTTAAGACTTTTAAACTGTTAAAAAGACTTTTGCAAATGCAGGTTTGATTAAAATATTCTCTTTCTTGTAATATCTTTCTTTTCTCGACTTGAAATCATTTCTAAAAATGGGTTTAGAAAAAACTCAATCACAACACAAAGAAAGCTTTTAAATTGGCACTTGCTCAAAGATCAACAACACATTTCGTATTTATTTGTTTTTGCAGCAATTTTATATTTTGTGTTCTCTATAAACCTTAGCTTCATATTCATATGTGACCTTGAATCATTGTTGCAAAACAAATGTGATTTTTTTCTAACTGTATGGCTTACTCGCCACTTATTGGGACGCATCTAGCATATTCCGCAGCTGATAACTTCTTGTTTACGTATGCAGTTCAGTAACAAAAAGGGCAAAAATTGGAATCTATTTCTTTGATTCCGCTGTCTGTCAGTCTGTCACTATCTTATGAATTTTATATCTCATGATCATGATTTCTGTTGCCGCTGTATCAACAGAATAAAATAGATATTGTAAAAGGATATCGTAGGGTAGTCAAAGTGTATTAAGCACAAAAAAGTACTTACTTACACTTATTGCACCTTTTTTTAATACACTAATCGTAAACTATTTCAATAGTTTTTACATAAAAAGGAGTATTCAAATATTATTTGCGTTTTCTTATGTCATTAGGTGTGACGTGTGACCCACTGTATGTCGATAGATAAATGCATTAAATCTTAGGTATGTAAGAGACGAAAACGTAACGCCAACGGCTCTTTTCAATTTTTCGTTTATTTAAGATTGATTGGAAGTATGTACATATGACCAGTGCTGCCACCCTCTTTAGCCGAAAATATGCCTAACTTAGAAAAAAGATGCCTTTTTCATTAAAAAATGCCTTTTTTTTTTATAAAAATGTCCTTCCTTGACTTTTATCAGTGGAAGTAAAAAAACATCACATTTCATTTTTTTTTTTAATTTTAGGTCTAAAACCTCAACAAAATTTTTGTTTGCTTAGAACTTAGAACTTAAAACTACAACCTTGAATTCAAATTGAATTCAAATAATAAAAGAGGATTTACTTACTTAAGTAATGAACAAACCGCAATGAATACAAAAACGGTTTACTTTTGGTTTAACATAAATGACTAGAAGTGGACACAACAAAACGATAGAGAAGGTATGTTCTGACACAGTTAAGAACAGAAAACTACAGCTTTCATGGTGTTCATTGAGACATTTTCTGTTCCAAACTGTTCTGGTTTTGTGTTCATTGAGTCTGTCTAGAACAGTTTAGGACAGGATTTTCTGTTCCACCTTTTAAGGTAGAGCCGTAGAACAGAATTGATCAAGTGAGACAAAATTAAACAGTCAAAAAGTAAAAAAATTTGAGTGTTCTAACTTGTTCCAAAGTGTTCTGCTATTTCTGTAATGTGCTGTGCTGTCTTTTTACAATCTTATAAAAAAAGTCATCAGTAGTTCGAATTGAATTGAATTGAATTGAAATAAAAATAGATGCCTTTTTGCAAAAAAATAAGCCTTAAAGCCTTAGCTGCCAAAATCATGCCTAAAAGGCATGCCTAGGTTTTGGCATCGCTGCCCATGACGTACGTGCGAAGAATATGCAAAAATGATTAATCACACGAATGAAATGGCACTTGAGAGAGGTCCAGTTATAACGTTATCACAATACTGAAACTGAAACCATAATTACTCACAATTCAAGTGTAAACAATGAAGATTTCTATTTTTTGTTTCATTGAGTGTTCTTATCGCATATTTTTATGAATTGACTGATGACTTTTTTCATGTAATCGTCAGTTAATTCCACCCGGTCTAGTGGTAAGGTGTTCTTCGAACAAAACAAAATGTCTTGTCACAAATTAAATTTTGTTAAAATCTCTTTACAATGTTGTTTGACTTGAAATCGATAAAATGAATTAGTGCTTGAGTGTTAAATCGTTTTTACTACTATAATAATTAACGGTGAAGAGATAATGGGTAGGGGGAGTCTTATTGCAAATGTTTTGTTTCGATATTTTCTTGTTTGATTCGATGAATGAAATTATTTTATTTGAAAGTGCATTTATGAATTATTATTATCAAGCATTACGAATTAGATAACATGTGCTATTTTTAACACTGAACATTTTTAATCTCATTTTTTCCAATAACATTGAATATTTTCAATGTTCTCTGGGTCTGAGTGCTTTCTCGTTTCTTTTATTTTTTGTGAAAAACACACATCGGCATATTTTTTGTTTCCATCCCAAGATTGAGTCAAGTTCAGTTCAATGCAAAAAATATATCGGCACACTTTTTCATCCTCTTAAAAAAAAAAAGAAACCCAATCAGAATTCCGATGTACCATACTGTGTCGTGCTAAAATGTCCTCGCAATAAAAATGTACAAGGAAGGAGGTTTACATCTAAAAGACATCAAACTACATGTTCAATGACAACGTTCAAAGGTATAGGATGCGGAAAATGAGCTTTTGTAGTACTTTTGAAGAAATACATATATAAATATGTGTTGGCTTCAACAAAGAAAATGTGTGTTAACATGTTGTGAGTACTCGTATAAGGATATCGATTTAGGAAATAATACACAAATGGAATTGTATCAACGCACTCGAACACCGTAAAAAAGAGCACCGTCAGAAAACGTTCCAATCATAATGAGAAAGCTTAATAGATTAACAAAAGCACAGAATTGGGGGAAAATAACGGAAAAATTAAGATACTAGCTCCTTCTAAGCTTATTGTTCAATTTTCCCATTTATTTCTGTCAAATGAGTATGTCAAAAGACATGTGTTTGTGTTTTGTCTGTCTTTGCTTCCGGTTGTTTTTTTGCTTTGTCTAGTCCAACGGTAGTTAGTTTTTTTTCTACATCTGCTCTCGATCTGATATAAAGGGTGAATCATTGTGAGATTTGATTAGATATGTTAAATAAAACATACCTTGCATCAGTGGCGGATTGAACGTTGAGGGCGCCATAGGCAAGCATCGCATCGGCGCCCCTATATTAAAAATATCTAGTAGTATAGTTTGGCCGAAAACGCTACACCGCGTTGAAATTGGGGCCAAGGAAAAAGAGTCTAAGTTTACGTGAGATCAATTAGTATTGTCCAAAAGATCTTGCGGGTTCGGTTTGAAATATTTTAGTTAATGATGTGCCGACTGCCGTACCGTAAATTTTGTACTCCAAGTTAACTCGAGTTGGTTATTATGAAAACCGAGTTGCAACTCGGTTCGCAAATCAGATTTCCCCGAAAATCAATCTAGAAAATATGAGGTTTTAATCCGTCAAAAGCTTTGCCATCCGCTGATGAGTTTCGACCATTAGGTTATTTGCCCCTACACTAAGTAAAATTAATATTCAAAAACACTTTACAAAATTAGAAGGAAGCTAAGTCAATTGCGGAGTTGGCAAACCAAATAGGTAAACCAAGTTGACTCTGGGTGGAGTCGGAGTGGCTATCTAGATGTTGTTGACTCACTTAGACCTCAAGGGTCCATTGTGATACCATAGGAGAGTAATGAACTTAAACAAACCATTTTGTAATGAAGTTAGAGAGACATCTTTTGTCGACCGTTGCCAGTTCACTGGTATTATCGTAGAAGGAATTACCGAAATAGTTATTCCTTCTATTGAAGAGAGCCAGGCAAGTACATAAAAGGTGTTGGACTGTTTTCACTTCCTCCTCGTTCATGCAGCTTCTACAGAAGTCGTCTGCGTAGACCCCTAGCCTCAAAGCATGTCTACCTATATGGCAGTGTCCTGTTATGACTCTAACTGTGGAGCTTATACTTTGTCTGCTCATGAAAATCAAACCTTTTGACCGTTTCAGGTCTTTGCTTGGCCATATTTGTTTGGTTGCTAGGCAGGTGATACCCTGTGAGCCTGTGACCATCTTGCAATAATTGATTCTAGAGCATATTGTTTGAGAAGATTATTTGCCTTTGGTATGTAGTGTCCGTAGCTTAGTGGTTAGGTGCGTTGGCTGCTAAGCAGAACGTCATGGTTTCGAGTCCTACTGGTGCCCATAGTTTCTATTTCATCTTTCATGGCCACTGCCTCTCGCGAAGAACTGACAAATCTTTCAAGAGTATCATCTGTCATGAAAAAGTGCTTCTCAACTTTGCCGTTCGGAATCGGCGTTAAATTGTAGGTCCCCTCAATTCTTCACACGCACCCAGAGAATTGTTGATGAGAGTAAGCCACTTAGGCCTTGGCTCTTCAAGAGCTTTCGCGCCACTCTATTCTATAATGTAGTAAGTGGAATTGCTTAGGACCGATTTTTATTTTAACAAAAGTTGCAAGTGCGGTTCGAGTTCATGAGTTTGCTAGTTCAACAACCACGTTTGAACTCGCATTACTTGCCACTGTTTCAAAATTACTGCTCCCGTGCGCCCCTTTGTTGGCTTGCGCCACTAAGCACGTGCCTAGTTTGCCTTTAGGATAATATGCCACTGCCTTGCATCCCTACTCAACAGTAGCCGTGTTTCGCTACTCAGTAGCCGATCCAGCAAATATTAACCTAGAAAACAGCAACAATTTGGATTGCAGTCGATAAAAAGCCCAGTAAAAAACTGAAAGTTGTGTCGGTGATAGAATTTTCAATTATTGAAATAAAGACATCACGAATGTATCTAATGATCGGAGCTATATGAACTCTTTTAGGCTGAAGTATTTGGTATTTTTGTTTTAATCCTAGACGCAACCCTCAGGTTCATTTTGCGACGTTTTATGTAACAATCGTCATACAAATTGAGTTTGACAGATAAAGTGAGTTGGAGCGTTTTATTCGCACTGTGCGTACTGTACTGGGTACTGAGTAGTGAAAAAAACACGGCTAGTGTTAACAATTTATTTTTGGATTTCAAGAACAAACCTTTTCAATCTAACAAAAGAGTAAATGACATAGTTTGTTTTATAAGCAGAACACAATACTTACATTAAACTTAAGACAATATGCCTGCACACGCTGTTTTATGCAGGTGAGATTGCAACTTGTTGTAGAACTAAGATGTACGTCTTGAACTTTAGGAAACCTATTTAACAATAACATCCCAGAAAAAAAAATTTAACACAAATGAGTCGATTTATTTACAGATCAAGAATGGCTGAAAACAGTGAAACAAATGGCGCCCAACCACCAGTTGAAGAAGTCGCCAAAATGGCACTTGAAGATCCAAAACCCGCCGCTTCCCTGCGTGATAGTTTTAAAGCCTTTTCCAAATTCGGTGATACGAAATCCGATGGCAAACTAATTACACTTTCTCAATCTGACAAATGGATGAAACAAGCCAAGGTCATTGACAAGAAAATCACCACCACCGATACTGGCATTCATTTCAAAAAATTCAAAGCAATGAAAATAAACTTCGACGATTACAATAAATTTTTAGAAGATTTGGCTAAAGCCAGGAAAGTGGATGTCGAAGAAATCAAGAAGAAACTGGCTGAATGTGGTGCACCAGGAGTATCACAAGTTTCAGTAAATACACCATCACTAACTAACTAGCTAACTTTTTTTTTCATCTTTACTCAAATTGTTGTTTCTTGTTTTTTTTTTTAGGCTGGAAAGGCAGCTGCCACAGTTGATCGTTTGACTGACACTTCGAAATACACCGGCTCGCACAAGGAACGCTTTGATGATTCTGGCAAAGGCAAGGGCATTGCTGGACGAAAGAATCTTGTAGATGATTCGGGATATGTCTCTGGATACCAACACAAGGACACGTACGATAAAAGCCATTAAAACCAAAGTCCTACCTTCTTTCTGTTACTTGTTCTTTATTATTTTATAATTTTTCGCTTACTTAAAAAGAGTTTCATCACTCTCATCGGCCTTTAAAATATTTACACTTTCTGTTTATTGTTTCCAAACAAAAATGGTTCAAAGCTTTTCACCAATATAATTCTCGTGTAAAATAATTAATTATTTATATATATATATAACAAAATACATAAATTTGTGATAATAATTTCGCCTCTTCCTTTCTTTACACTTATTTCTTTCATTTGCTAATTTAAGTACAACAAAAGCAATATTATGAATATTTAAGTTGCTTGACGTTATTTTAAGTTTGTTATTCTTCGGTGTAAGTATTAGTTCTCTTGCTTCTTCTCTTCTCTTGATTATATCAATTTTATAAGACCCCAGATACATAGTAATCAATTAATCATATTTTTATGTCTTCCCCTTTAAAATGCATGTTTTCATATCAATCAACTCTGAATCCATATTTTTCCAGCAGTTCGACCAACAATTAGACGTATACAAAAACAAATATTGAAATAGGTGTATTTTATTGAAAAATATAAAAACAAATGAAAACAATGTTAAAAAGTGTTCATCCCGCCAGAGACGAATTTTCGACAACCTTATAAAAATCAGTAAAATACAAACGAAATATATTTATAAACAAAAAGAAAAAAATCAACATTTTTAAAAATTTAATGCAATATAATGCAAAATACATACATTGTATCTTAAATGCTTATTTACTGAACAAATTTCCAATCCTAATTATATAAAAGATATTTTTGTCTTTCATTATTATAAGAAAATATAAAAACATAACAAAATATTACAATCACTGTGCATTTTAATTCATAGGAGAACATTTAAAATTAAAACGTTTTTCGTGGAAGTTGGTAATTGTCAATTTATATGTTATCTACTTTTGCCTGTCATTTTGGCATTTTTTTCGCGTCAGTACAATTGAATAAGAAGTACAGGAAGCGGTGTTAACTACACGTACAGTGTACGCATTGAATAAGAAGTACAGAGGGGTCTTGAAAAGAATGAAGCATTTTCTAAGTAGTGTGAGTTTAAAAAACACAAACGCATTACAACAGGGCTGGTCTGCAGTTGAATGGTTAATCTCAGGGGCGCCAAGCAAAATTTGATTGAATCAAGATTTCATCGATTCTGCTTCAACTTTTTGTTTTCAATCTCAATCCTTTTTTTAGGACGCATGGTGTTTTAACACTAAAGGTGCACATGCACGTTTTTTTATGTTTAATTTTTTTATTTTAAAGTACATTTTCTTCATTTTTCATCCATAATTCATCACGTCAACAAATAAAAATGTTCCGAAACACGATGGAAGAACTATTCAAAACGACCGTACACACCACGGGAACTCAACGAATTGCAGTGCCTTACCATCACCAACAGAAATAATACAGCCCTGAACTCGACTGACAATACTCTCAAAGTGTGATAGCACGGACCTTAAAAATTGACAGCACAAGTCCCAAAAATTGACATCATCAGACATTTTTGTTGCTTCATTCACGTACACTGTACATGTAGCTATCACCGCTTCGTGTACTTTTTATTCAATAAGTGTACGTAAGTGAAGCAACAAAAATTTCTGATGATGTCAATTTTTTCCCAGCGCTGTCAAACATTTTCCTGTGCTGTCATTTTGTCGAGCTTTAAATAAGTGCTTTTGAGATTTTCGTAGTTAATTGTAGAACTTTTAAAATGTATTTGACATAGAATTAAGCAACCGCAACCTAAATAATAAATTTCTCAAAAATAACAATCCTTTTTTCATAGAATTTCTTTGTAGTTTAACTGTCAAAAAACAAAACAAAATGAAGAATAAAAAACAAACAATAAAAATCGTTCGTATGAACCTTGCAGTGTCCGTAGCATCCCAAGTAACAATTTATCTTGTATAAGGTCCGATTCCTGAACATTCAGAAGCAATAGCTTCTATAGTGTTATTTTAAGACTTATTTAAGGATGATTGTTTTTATTTGCTTGAATAAGACCTTTTGTAATTTACTTATAACAGTCTGCAATTCGGTAACACAGATAAGGCCTCCTTGTGCAAATTATAACAAACTGCTTGCGCAGGATTGATTTACCGAAATCCCATAAGGCCTTTTCGTGAAAGCGCATTTAAAATAGCTAGTATAAGACCTTATTTTTGTTAACTTACAACAGTCTGCAATTCGATAACACAGATAAGGCCTCCTTGTGCAAATTATAACAAACTGCTTGCGCAAGAATGATTTACCGAAATCCCATAAGGCCTTTTCGTGAAAGCGCATTTAAAATAGCTAGTATAAGACCTTATTTTTGTTAACTTACAACAGTCTGCAATTCGATAACACAGATAAGGCCTCCTTGTGCAAATTATAACAAACTGCTTGCGCAAGATTGATTTACCGAAATCCCATAAGGCCTTTTCGTGAAAGCGCATTTAAAATAGCTAGTATAAGACCTTATTTTTGTTAACTTACAACAGTCTGCAATTCGATAACACAGATAAGGCCTCCTTGTGCAAATTATAACAAACTGCTTGCGCAAGATTGATTTACCGAAATCCCATAAGGCCTTTTCGTGAAAGCGCATTTAAAATAGCTAGTATAAGACCTTATTTTTGTTAACTTACAACAGTCTGCAATTCGATAACACAGATAAGGCCTCCTTGTGCAAATTATAACAAACTGCTTGCGCAAGATTGATTTACCGAAATCCCATAAGGCCTTTTCGTGAAAGCGCATTTAAAATAGCTAGTATAAGACCTTATTTTTGTTAACTTACAACAGTCTGCAATTCGATAACACAGATAAGGCCTCCTTGTGCAAATTATAACAAACTGCTTGCGCAAGATTGATTTACCGAAATCCCATAACCTTTTCGTGAAAGCGCCATTTTAAAATAGCTAGTATAAGACCTTATTTTTGTTAACTTACAACATCTGCAATTCGATAACACAGATAAGCCTCCTTGTGCAAATTTAACAACTGCTTGCGCAAGATTGATTTACCGAAATCCCATAAGCCTTTTCGTGAAGCGCATTTAAAATAGCTAGTATAAGACCTATTTTTGTTAACTTACAACAGTCTGCAATTCGATAACACAGATAAGCCATCCTGTGCAAATTATAACAAACTGCTTGCGCAAGATTGATTTACCGAAATCCCATAAGGCCTTTTCGTGAAAGCGCATTTAAAATAGCTAGTATAAGACCTTATTTTTGTTAACTACAACAGTCGCAATTCGATAACACAGATAAGGCCTCCTGTGCAAATTATAACAAACTGCTTGCGCAAGATTGATTTACCGAAATCCCATAAGGCCTTTCGTGAAAGCGCATTTAAAATAGCTAGTAAAAGCCTTAATTTTTGTTAACTTACAACAGTCTGCAATTCGATAACACAGATAAGGCCTCCTTGTGCAAATTATAACAAACTGCTTGCGCAAGAATTGATTTACCGAAATCCCATAAGGCCTTTTCGTGAAAGCGCCATTTAAACTAGCTAGTATAAGACCTTATTTTTGTAACTTACAACAGTCTGCAATCGATAACACAGATAAGGCCTCCTTGTGCAAATTATAACAAACTGCTTGTCGCAAGATTGATTTACCAAATCCCATAAGGCCTTTCGTGGAAAGCGCTTTAAAATACTAGTATAAGACCTTATTTTTGTTAACTTACAACAGTCTGCAATTCGATAACAACAGATAAGGCCTCCTTGTGCAAATTATAACAAACTGCTTGCGCAAGATTGATTTACCGAAATCCCATAAGGCCTTTTCGTGAAAGCGCATTTAAAATAGCTAGTATAAGACCTTATTTTTGTTAACTTACAACAGTCTGCAATTCGATAACACAGATAAGGCCTCCTTGTGCAAATTATAACAAACGCTTGCGCAAGATTGAGTTACCGAAATCCCATAAGGCCTTTCGTGAAAGCGCATTTAAAATAGCTAGTATAAGACCTTATTTTTGTTAACTTACAACAGTCCTGCAATTCGATAACACAGATAAGGCCTCCTGTGCAAATTATAACAACTGCTTGCGCAAGATTGATTTACCGAAATCCCATAAGCCTTTTCGTGAAAGCGCATTTAAAATAGCTAGTATAAGACCTTATTTTTTGTTAACTTACAACAGTCTGCAATTCGATAACACAGATAAGGCCTCCTTGTGCAAATTATAACAAACTGCTTGCGCAAGATTGATTACCGAAATCCCAGAAGGCCTTTTCGTGAAAGCGCATTTAAAATAGCTAGTAATAAGACCTTATTTTTGTTAACTTACAACAGTCTGCAATTCGATAACACAGATAAGACCTCCTTGTGCAAATTATATAGTTATAGCTCTCTTAAGAAGGTTGACACTTTAAGAATGTAGGACTAACCCCAGTTCAAAACCCATGTTTTTGTGTGCTTCTTTTTTTATTGAATGGAAAAACTATTATTCCCATCGTTATTTGAATACAAATGTTGGTGTATCGTTTTTACTTGTACTGTAATTAAGTTGCATAATTTTTTTTTTTTTGAGAATTTATTTTCTGAAGGTTTTCTAGTAAGCTCTTACAGTAAAAAGATAAATTCCCTTAAATCCCAAACTTTTGCCTACGTTGTTCAAAGATTTTATTCATACTACTATGCGTATACCACACATATTTAATTCAGTTTTAATCTTCCAACTTAACCAACTTAACGAAAAGCTTTGTTCATCATCAATCTGAACATAATTAAACAATTTTATTCATTAATATGTAATAATTGTTTCATAACTCTTAAAATTTGACATGAACAACTAGTTTTAAATGTGCTATCCCTTACGTACAAGTTACTTTAGCACAATGGATGAATGGTCGACTGACACGCTGATGGGTCCAAGTCAAATCCGTAGGAAGTCTGTAATGTTTCTTTCACAGATTCTGTATAATCGAGATACGCTCAACATCTTACAATTTTCAGGAAGCAGAAAAACAAAATAGTCGGATACAAAAAATAGAAAAAAACAAAAAACAATGCATAAATTAATTTTTCCTTGTTTCTTCGAATAACTTCCATAAGACTTTATAATAACCTTTTGAAAAACATTGAGAAAACTATTGCTTGTTTAAATAAATTGATATAAGACCTATTTATATACCCTTTGAAAGCTATTGCTTCTTTAAATTAATTGTTAATAAGACCTTGTAGAGATTTCATCCGAGAAGCTATTACTTCCTTAAATAAATTGATATAAGGCCTTGTCATAATTGATTTAAGGAAACAATGGCTTGCATAACTTGCGCCAAATATTTGTGTAAGGTTTTATACAAGCCGTATACAAATCAGAATAGCTTCCGCTTAAGCCTTATACAAGTTAAATTGTTACTTGGGTAGTGGTTAGGTGCGTTGCTGCTAAGCAGAACGTCGTGAGTTCGAATCCTACTCGGCCCAAAGTTTTTATTTCATCTTTCACGGACACTGCCTCGGCGTAAAATTGTAGGTCCCCTCAATTCTTCACACGCACCTAAAGAATTGTTGATGAGAGTAAGCCACTAGGCCTTGGCTCTTCAAGAGCTGTCGCGCCACTCTATTTATTTATTTTAATGCACCTCGAGCCTTAAAACACCATGTAAACCAATTTAAAAAAAAAAAATTGATTCACAATCGATATAACCTTGATTCAATCAAAATTCACTGGCACCCAACTGCCGACCAGCCCTGTTGTAATGCGTTTGTGTTTGTGAAACTCACACTGACTTAGAAAAATGCTTCAATTCTTTTTATAAGGCCCCTTCCTATACTTTATTCAAAGATCAGAACAGACTTAATTGTCAAATTAAAAACTTGTTCAGAGCATCAAACTTGAGCCAGAGATCAGATAGGGGGAGATCGGAAACTGACTTACGTTTTACCCTCCAGATACCACATTTTTTCCCGTTATTTCGTGTGTGTGATGGGGAAAACGAATCGAGGTTTCTGAATATAATGCCTGTACACACAATTGTCAAGTGTGTGAGATGAGCAAAAATGAATAGATTATGCTCTGTGCTATTTGAATGGAAGAACCAAAACCAAGTGATGTGTCAAAAAAAAAGATAAACACCAATAATTCAGTATTATTATGACTGCCAGCACAATCAAGCTTTAGCTTCGTCTTGGTTTCACTAACGATGAACCCAAATCAAGCTTGCTTTGAATGACAATTAAGGCTTCTGTTTGGAGTAACATACTTAACATTACGTACGAAACGTGAGGTCAAAGCTTTTTTGTGATAGCATGCATTGAATTCCTAGGGCTGAACTTGTAAACGTCAGGCGAAACTAAAGCTAAGGCGTGTTTGTATGTCAGCCATTATGGTAGGCGAATTGACGGTTATGACAACGTCAATTTCTTTCACACCTTCGTGAAGAATTTATATCTACTAGGCCCAAATGCTTGGTTAGATTAAGTTCAACTGATCAACTTTGTGTAACAATTTTTGTTCAATATTAAGTAAATCTCAACCCCAAAACACACAAGGTTTACTCTTGCTCTCGAGAGAAGCACTTAGTCAAGATTATTCTTATCTGCTCTTAACCTACCCCAAAGTATTTTGTAATAACACTTGATTACAATTTTGTATTCTCTATCAAGTTGTCATTATAGTGATCATGACTGAGTGAGCATTATTATGAAATTAAAGTTGTTAGCTTTTTGGTTTGGAAAATCAATATTCATGTTATATTTATCGTACAATGAAAATAAAACTAGTTTAAAGCACTTTTTCAGCACTTTTGAACATTCATATTGAAAACTGATAACTAAATGTTGAAGACACATGGCATGACATATGACAGCCGAAAAATAAAAAATAAATCTTTCCAGCGTTGAACACTTTTATGGATTTGAATATTTGTCATTTAGGAACTTTAGAAAGTGCAGTGCATGCATGTTTAAAAATTAGTTATATTTTTGTATTATATTGACTTAGAGCGCCTTATTTAGTGTTTCAATAGAAGTGTTCGTTGTGTTTTCAAAACAAATGGAAAAAGAAATGTGCGAATCTCATATGTCTTTTTAATTTGAATCGAGGTTTTCATTACTAAAAACCTAATAGATGCATATTTTACTATGTGCTTCAGAGCAACCCCCTACACAACTCTCACATTGCAGTCAGTCTAATTTCAAAAACCAACTGTTGGTAGTTTGTACTCACTTTGGAACTTATTTGATGAAATCCGATACCTGCTATGTATCGTAATCCCATATTAAACTACACAAAAAACCATCGTAATACAATGGAGAAATCATTATTGATTGTGTACGTACACCACACTTGTTGTCTTTGGTGATATCAATTTCCGTCTGCTAATATAACGCCTCCTATCCGTCTGAAGGCATATAAAACCAGGTTGGATTCGTTAGACTCAAGCTAGTCTATTTACAAAGGGAGAGTGTAGCGCGTGTCATCAGACTTTCTTAATAATTTTCCAAATCGGTTTTTTCTTTAATTTAATAAACTACCCTAAAGGATCTCAGAAAAGAATGTCTTTTGCTGGAAAGAATGCCGTTATCACTGGAGGAGCTGGAGGCATTGGCCTCCAGGTGTGTGTACAGCTTTTGAAATGTGGAATAGCGGTAAATTTGTTTCCTAACAATAAGCATACCTCAATTTTTATTGTTAGAATTGTATGGATTCCTTTTAAGAATGTTGCCTTAATCGATGTCCAAGAGAACCTCGAAAGAATAGCTAAACTTCGTGCTGCTCATCCGTCGCAAACAATTCTCCTTATCAAAATGGATGTGGCCAATAAACAAGGAATCGACGCTGCTTATGAAGAAATTGCCAAGAATTTTGGAAACATTCACTTGGTAGTTAATGTGGCTGGAATATTCAATGACCTTGATGTTGCAAGGACGTTACAAGTAAACTTGGTAAGCATTTATAGCCAAATGTGGCAGAAGTTCAATTTCTGACTGACACTCTTAAAGGGTGGCATTATAAATTCAACATTAGCTGCCATGAAACATATGAGCAAGGCGAATGGTGGACAGGGTGGTCTGATAGCCAATATGTCTTCAGTAGTTGGCCTTGACCCCATGTTCCTGCTGCCGGTGTATTCATCAACAAAACACGCCATCATTGGATTCACTCGATGTCTAGGGGTTAGATGTGATTTTTGATAACAATTTTGATGCCTTATTATCAGCTTTATTTTTTAAATAATTTTAGAACGATTATTACTTAAATAAGACTGGAATTAAATTCATAACACTCTGTCCAGGTGCAACAATAACGGACATGTTCACAAATTTCACCGAAAAAATTCTTTTTAGTGATATGGCTGATGAGTCTTATGTCATTCTTGACAGACTCAATAAGCAAAGGTAGGTTCTTCATAGACCGTTATTTATTTATTTATTTCGAAGTAACTATTGCTTTTCTTATAGTGCTGCCGATGTGTCGCGTTGTATTATTGAAGCTTTCGAAAGAGACGAAAACGGTAAGGTTTACATTATTGAAGGTAAAAAGGTGTTTCCAGTTGAGATGACGCGCTATTGGGCGGGCATAGAAGATCAACTATGAGAGATGACAGATGATGAATGAAGTGAAAGAGGAAGAAAATATTTTGCTGTTATGTAAATGCTTGGATTGTAGGCGGTTAATAAAAGTTATGATGTTTTGTTGGCGGTAACATTGGTTTTATTTGTCATGGAACCGAGAAAGGTAATGTGGCTTTTCTAACAACCCAAGAATTGATCCGTGACGTAAAAGTGGCAATATTTTTCCCTTAAATAAATTTCGTTCACAAAGAAATTGATGTTTTTTTTTTCGAAGGATTGATTTCTTTCGAATATCTTTTTGGAGATAGATTTGACGACTTTGATATTTCTGAGTTTTCTACTGTTTTATGTTATTATGTACAAAACGATTTACAGCTACCAGACTTGATACGTTTTTGTACATTTCTTACACGCCAAGAAACATTACATTTAAGTAGCAATTCTTCTTGATTGTAAGAAGAGCCACATAAAATATTAAAATATTGTCTGTTCGCTTAATAGCGTTTTTTTTGGTCGTCCGGAACTGTTCCGAACGATTCTGCATTCGTTCACTTGGCACAAGATGACAGTTCTTGTTCTGGATAGAACAGAAAAACGATTCCGAATTTGAAGTCGGAATCAAAAACAGAATCACGCATACATTCACACACTCGCACATACGTACTCGCCGACATGTTTACAAATGAAGAAAATAAAAACAATGTCATGTCATCTGCAATTCTGCATATGATGTTTTACAAATACAAAGACATTCAACCGTCAGAAGCAAAAAAATATGTTTGCATGTTCGTTTGGTATCCGGAATCGGACAGTTCTGTGTACCAATTCTGGATTACCAAAAAAAAACGCTTTTAGTGTCAGAGTTTCGATTGAACAAACCTAGATAAATAAAAAAAATAATTTCCTTATTCGCCGGATACTTGCGTATACTTGACGTTTGGATACATATTGACACTACGTGACTAGTGGTTAATTTTAATTTAACCAACATTTAAACGCAATTCGCATACGCCCATATTTTTAAAAGAATTGACGTTAAAAAAAAAAAACCGTTTCATTCGGGATTCGATTTGAATTTTTAAAGTTTCACTGCGCCACCTGTTGACGAGCACAAGTAAGGAACACACATTTACGAGTCGAACAGAATTTTTGAATCAACAGTTGTTGATAATGTACAAATTAGGTTAGTTCATATTCATGCTATTGCAACAAGCCCGAAGTTTTTTATTTTACTCGGAATATGATATGAATATGAATATGAAATTGGAGACTTAATAGTATTAATGAATACAAATTAAATATGAGCCCCGTTTCGAATTGTGGTTATAAATGGATGAATATTTAACCTGCTCCGCAGCTAGTCTAATTTTTAATACATTTTATTCAATGCGAAGTGTCAAAAACTCAAAATTTAACCAAACGTCAAGTTTTAAAAGCTTTTTAACCCAATTCGCTCATGACCTAAAACAGACAAATGGGAAAGGCAAAACTCTTGGTTGACAGTCCTTTGAGTTCGCATGCAGAGTCCTCATAGAAATGAACAAATCAAGATACTGTTGTGTTTTTTAAAGAGGTTATTTCTTGTATTTTATTTAATTCTGTGTTCCGTCGTTTTCGCTATTTATTTAGCGTTTTTCTATTTATTTGTTTAATAATAAGCGTGCTAATAAAAATGACAACCTCAACAGAAGATTATGAAAGGGAAAATATTGTCAATATTATGATTGCCACGGACAATCATTTAGGTTATTGTGAAAAGGATCCAATAAGAGGTAAAGCAAAAACACCGGCTCGCCTTGTGATGAAATTCTTCCAACTTCGTTTGTGGTTAATTTCCAGGAAATGATAGCTTCATAGCATTCGAGGAAATTCTTGAACTTGCTGTTGAGAAAGATGTTGATTTCATTCTTTTGGGTGGAGATTTGTTTCACGACGCTACCCCCAGTCAAAATTCCCTGCATAAGTAAGTACTCTAATGCTTGTAGAAACCAAGTTTAATTCTCTTGTTTATAATCAAAGATGCCTCAAGCTTCTAAGGCAATATACCCTAGGGGACCGTCCAATATCAGTGGAATTTCTTTCCGACCAGTCGCTAGCATTCCATGATGCACTAAACCAAACAGTTAACTACGAGGATCCAAACATAAATGTATCCATTCCAGTATTCTCAATACATGGCAATCATGATGACCCAATTGGTTTGGGAAACTTGAGCGCCCTCAACATTCTAGCAACGACCGGCCTTATTAACTACTTCGGCCGCTGGACAGATCTCACTCAAGTTGATATCAATCCGATTTTGTTGAAAAAAGGTGAAACCCAAATCGCTTTGTATGGCCTTTCTCACATATCCGATGCTCGTTTGTGTCGGCTTTTCCAAGGCGGCAAGGTGATCATGGAACAGCCTGACGAATCCACCGGAGAGTGGTTCAATCTCATGGTAATCCATCAGAACCGTGCGGTTCGTGGAACAAAGAACTACATTCCCGAAGAAATTCTTCCCGAATTTCTCGATTTAGTACTCTGGGGCCATGAACACGATTGTCGAATCGAGGCCGAGGCCAATCCGAAAAAGAATTTCTTTGTTACTCAACCGGGATCCTCTGTAGCAACATCACTTGCCGAGGGTGAATCCCTCCAGAAGAATGTTGCCATTCTTCAAATCCTCAATAAACAATTCCAAATCAAACCATTGCCTCTGCAAACTGTCCGGCCGTTTATTTTCGAATCGATTACTCTGAGTGAGTTTTCCGAAGAGTATGGTTTCGACCAGGCGGATGCTGCCGAAAAAGTCCAGAATCTTGCAAAAGAGAAAATCGAGGAGATGATCAAACGTGCCGAGGAACGTTTGACCGGTCATCCAAAACAACCGAAGCTGCCTCTGATTCGGTTGAGGATCATATATAGCGACGAGAGCCAAATGTTCAATGCGATTCGCTTTGGACAACAATACAATGAAAGGGTGAGCTTCTTCCACATTCCCAAATACATATTTGAAATGTTTTTAAATGATTTGCTTATGTAGATTGCCAATCCGGCCGATGCGGTAGTCTTAAAAAAACTTATCAAACGGACAAAATTCGAGCCTCAGGATCTCGACAAGGACACTATATTTAGTGCTTTCCAAAAAGAGGTTGGTTGATAGAAAAAGTGCTTTTCAAAAGAGTGATAGACTTCATTTTCTTATTTTTTCTAGAAAGCAGAAAACGAGACCAAAGTCGAGGATGTTGTTGATCGCTACTTTGAAGAGATCGATGAAGACAAGAAACTGCAAGTCATTAGCTCTAAAGTTCTATCCGAAATGTGCTTCAGAATGGTGGAGAAAAATGATATCAATGCTGCGGATGCTATTCTTCAGTAAGTACCCAAATCTACAAAAAAAAAAAAAAAAAAAACATAGACCGTAGCTTAGGGCATTAGGGTCGTTTCTCCTGATCATTAGTTTGCTTCAAGTTTAACGTTCATGTCCCGAAAAAGCGGTGACTTACGTTTGTTGTGCAGCAACAGCGGCAAAAGCTTTCAACAGCACTTCAGATAACAACCTTATCACAAGAAAGCAAACCAATCTTGGAGGTCGACACCTAATTCCACTTCAAGTGCTTGTTCCGAAGCAACAGGAAACATTGTTATCGCTTGATAAGGTTTTCCTCATTTTACGAATGTTTTTTGCGTTTATTTTCTAAAGTTAAGGATAAGTTTTGTGGGTGGTGTAAATAATTTATACAGAATAAAGCTTCCAAGAATATTAAGAGATTAATAAATTACTCGTATAAAAAGCGAGTGCTTATAGATTGAGAATGGAAAAAGGTACAATTTGATTCAAACAACTTCGGACAAGAATCCCTCCGATTCTTCGGTTACAATCGCATCAATATTGTAGAAGATTGCATGCAGGGAAATGACAAAACACGAAGCACCTAAAAACGAAAACAGTTCAGTTGAATTTTTTACAAAGTAAACAAAGAGAAACCCACCTAAAGTCCAAAACATGAGCTCCCCGGCTCCGGCCAGATACAAGACAGGCATCGACGCCAAGCTAATAATTATGTATTGTTGTTTGGTCGTCAAGGTTCTGTCGAACAATGTAAATTGTGTGGCCGCTTTACGAACCCGATGACAAAGGTAGGCACATCCAGCAAGAACAATTAGAACCAACGGCGAGGTGACTCTGAAAGCATAAAATGTCAACAATCTTTCTTTCGATAATGAATGCCAATGACCTTACAAGCAGTATATCATCAAAATGATAAAGATCAGAATGTAATTGCTTTGGAAATAGGAAAGATTACGGACGAAAACGTGTCGAAAGACGTGGCATACTAGCCACCGTCTTGAAATTCTGTGTATGCAAGAATTCCGACCATGGTCGAATTGATTTGCGAACTGTTTGAATTAGATCTCCAACACTGGGAATTTTGCTAAATTGTGTAAAGCTAGAAGAAAAACAAGAGGAAAACAAAAACTCAATTAGTGGCGAGGTTTGTTTTTTGTTTTTCGATGACTAATTTGCACAAGTGTTTTGTAGTTCAGGTGATTACCTTGAAAAGTCTATAGTTGATTTGGAATCCTGTGGGATGTTCATGTCGCCACTCATTTCAACCTTTGTGTCCATTTTTTGTGAGTTTTGCAATCTTCCTTTAGCTGATTTCCACTATTATTTATTTATTTATCGAAATTTTTGCAGCTTCTATTTACAAAAATCGTTGTCGCTGTCGTGTTCGTTCAAGAAATCTGTTGAGTTGTCAGTTGTCAAATTCAACTGCAACCGGTGACAGCTAATAAAAAGACAGGGATGTTATAGGTTAAGCGAAATATTTACTGCGTTTTTAACGGGCAGTAATATTTTCTTATACAGTTTTCTCCACACGAAAACCCGTTGTCAATATTGAAAACCGCTTAATTCATTTCGATTCAAATTCTTAGGTTATACCAGTCGATGGCTGTTGATCATTTAATGACCAAACTTCCCCATGAAGACGAAATTGATGATGAACTTAAAGCATTTCGTGACAAAGGCGCCGAGAATCACGAACAAGTAGTCAAACTCCTTGAGGAACGTGGAACATCAAAGAAGGTTAAAAGCGAAGACGTCGATTTGCTTTTTGGTTTAACCGAAAAAGTCACAGAAAAGAAAACAACTGCTTCCCGTTCCAAAAAAGTTGTAAATATTGAAGATCCCGATGACGAGGATATAAGCATTGTGTCAACAGCGACAAAGCCCGTCGCTCGTGGAAGGGGACGAGGGAGAGGATCGCGAGGTGGTAGAGGACGTGGTGCGACTGCATCGGGAAGAGCTATGCCTCAGTTGGATATCTCTATGGGATCGGTAAATATTTCATTTTTTTAAAAACGACCAGAAAAACTGTACGTTGTCTTCTTCTAGAAAACGAATACATCGTCCAGGCAGCCGACACTTCTAGATGCCATGAATCAAAAAGCAACGTCTAGAACTAGAGCTGCTCCAAAAGTCGTCTACGAAGATTTCTCAGATTCCGAATGAGTTTTGTTCATTTTTATGTTTTGTTTATTTAATAAAAAGTTTGAACTTCTTAAGAAACCTAAGCGCGTTAATCATTTCTCCAAGTCACTTCAACCTCATCGGTTCGAAACCTTTGCGTAACCGAAGAGTCCTTGAAGTCCATTCGTGAGCCAGCACCGAATTCCTCAGCACCAGCATGGGCAATCATCAAACCATTGTCTATGCAGTAACGTTCATCTATTGCGAAGAGCTTTCCATTGCGTTCCTCACACATGATTCCCATCATCTCCTGAAGCCTTAAATTGCAACCAACTCCACCGACAATGAGAACCTAAAAAATAAATGGTTTATTTAGTTGAATTCAGATTCTGTAGGACTTGTAAACTTACTTCATTAGACCCGCAGTGCGCCATAGCTCTTTCTGTAATCTCCACCAACATGGCGAAGATTGTTTCCTGCAGAGAGAAGCAAAGGTCTTCTTTGGTGTACTCCTCGTCGGGGTCTTCCTTCTTCCGTTTGTTCTTCTTTCTACTGGGATCGGCTATGTCTTCGATGTTTGACAGAATTCCAGAGAAACTCACGTCCATTCCTTGAATCAGAATGAGAATGAGAGTTCAGATCAACTGTTTTGCAAGTTGTCTTACCTTTAACGACGTACGGCAACTTAATGAACTTCTTGCCTTTCTTGGCCAACTGTTCAATATTGTAACCCGGACTTGGATCATTCGACAGCTTTATAATTCGCGCAAATTTATCCAAACAATTTCCAACAGCAATATCAATTGTTTCTCCAAAAATCCGGTACCTCTTATTTGAATAGGCTATAACTTGGGTATTTCCGCCACTGACATACAATACAATTGGATTCTCGGCTTTGGTGATAAGTCGACCCATTTCGATGTGTCCGATGCAGTGATTAACTCCAAGAATTGGTTTCTTCCATAGAAGGGAGAGTGTCCGGGCGGCGAGAGCTCCAACATGTAAGCAGGCTCCCATGCCGGGTCCTTTTGTGTAGCAAATTACATCGATTTCGGAGGGATCTATTTGGCATCAGCTAGAGCGGCTTTGACTAGACCGGTGATATTTTGCCGGTGGTGGGTAGCTGTTTCTCGGGGTTGAAATCCTGAAAGTGATGATGTGAAGATGAAGAATACAATCGATTCTGGGGAATGGAAATAGAAATTCAAAACAAACCTTCGCCGGGTGGTGTTATGTACGTTTTTCGGACGTTTGCCAGTACTTCACCATCGCGAATTATGCCAACACCCACTTTGTTTGCACTGCTCTCAATTCCTAGGGAGCAAACCATTCTGTTAAATGAATGTTTTAAATAAATTATTTGATATAAAATTTAACAAAAGTAAATATTAAAAATGCAACACGAAGGAAGGCACAGCATTCGAAATTCGAACTCGCAGTGACATTTGACATCGAAGAGTTGCTTGCGTTCAGGTGACCAAAACTTCTTGAACGAAAAAAATTAGAATTATAAAACTACGAACGTAAAATAAACTTAATTATAAAAATTTTGAAGTGATCTCTCTAAATCGTATATATACAGGTCCTGGAGCCTACTTTAAAGTGTTCATATAAATGGTAAAACAAACTAGCAAACCCCAGTTAAGACTTTCAATTGACAATTTTTGTAAATAAAATCAGTTAAAAAGTAAATAAAAATATTCAATTTATAGCATACAGTTCTCATTTACAAGAAAAATAGTCGCTGGCAAAAGGTAACGAAAAATTTGAATATTTTGTACGCCATTGAACACATCTAACAATTTCGAAACTTCATTTCATTCAAACACACCTACCAGTTGTCACAATTTTTCATTTGACGTGTAAACATGTAGACGTGAAAATATTTTTAAATTTTTTCTTTCCATTTTAACTAAATATTTATTCACAAAAAAGGCCACGAAATGGAAAAGATTGAAAATAAAGTTCCAAATTCAGTGGAAAATATAAATCAAGAAGAAAAAGTTTCAAATAACTACGTTGTAGACCAATTAAATCCGGATGAAAGTCCACATATTGCCCAAGTCGAAGATTTGACCCAGAATGAAAAGGAGCCAACTGCAGCTGATGAAAATGTAAACAAAGGTTTGAATTCAGAGGATCGGAAGGTGCATCAAGTGAGCTCAATAGCATAGCTGAAGAATCAAAACCTCCGAGCAATGAACAAAGTGCACATCCAAACGATGAAGCTTCATCCGAAAAAGATCAAAACAGTTCAGAAAATACACTTATTTCAGTGTCATTTAATTCAGATGATGCAACAGTGACTTTAATTCAAAACAAGACTCCCGAAAGTACATCTCAGCTGGTTTCGAACACTCCGTCCTCCAATAATGGATCTCCCTTGAAATCCCTGGCTTCAGAAACAGTTGATGTATCTCTAGTTGCAACTGAAGAGGTTTCAAGACCCAAGGAATATGTTCACAATTCAAATCAAAACCTCCAGTCCGAACCATCAAACACTGCATCACCCAGAACACAAAAACCTCTCACACTCACACCAACTCCAACACCTCCACATACGCCTCCAGAAAATTCCGAAAAGTACAAACAGCTACAAAACCAGGTACAGAACTATCAAAATGAAATTGAACAACTCCGCAAAGCCCTATCGCAAAAGGACAACACAATCACGTTATTCCAGCGAGAAAACAATCTCCTTGAAAAAGAAAAACAAGCTGTAAGTTGGTCTTTCATTCTTTAAATTGTCCTAAAACTGAAAGTTGTTTCCTTTCAGTTCCGAAAAGAAAAGGAAGTCGCCATGAAGGAGAAAGAAAGCATTGTGATAACATTCGCTACGAAAGAGAAATCTCTGATAGACGCTAAAAAGCAAAAGGAATTGGTCGAGAAACAGCTCGCCGACTCTCGCAAAGAAGTCAAGAATATCTCAACGAAATTCCTTGCCTTGAACGAGGAGAAATCAAGGATTACGTATATGTTGGATGAAAAGGTTCAAAGTCTTCATTATTCTGTATCTTCTGAGTTCTTATTACTTCTATCTTTTCAGTGCAACGAAATAAAAAGACTCCAAAAAGAGGTCGAGAAACACAAAGCCGACCACAACAATCTCGAAATGAAACTGAAGTGGAATTCGGTCAAACTGGCACAGGAAACTGAAGCTAAATTGGTAATATAAAGGCCCATCCTTATAAAAACCCATCAAAAACACTTTTTCCTCCTTCAGGCTGCTGAAAAGAAACTCGAGGAAGAGCGAAATGCACCAAAACCTCACGAAGAACTGGCCAAAGAAAAACTCAAAATGGAATACGAAGCGACAGCTATTCTACTCAAACACGAAATCGAAAGCAAAGACAAGACAATCGAGAGTTTAACCAAAGAACAGAAACTAGCGACAGAGAAAATGCACCAGCTTCAAGAGAATCTGGATAAGAAGACCTATGAGGTTAGACGCAACTAAAAAAGCCTCAAATAATCTATTTTAAAACTTTTCTATCATCTTCTTTAGAATACGAATCTAGCGCGAGAGCTTGAATGTCTCCGTCAAGAACACGTCGCTGTTCAAAGCTCTTACAGCGAAGAGATGCTGAATTCAGCTAAGCTCCGTGGCCAGCTTGAGGAGCTCAAGTTCTGAAAACTCAAAACACTTTGTAGGTTCTCCATACTATAGTCTCCCATCAATGATTGTTCAAACGATTCTCTTTTAGAAATGAAGACAAAATCAATACTCTCACTGAAAATCTGCGGCATGTTGAGGAGAAACTCGCAGATACTACACAAGACAGGGAACAGCTACAAGTCAAGGAGCAGGAGTTGCTTAAGTATCAACAAGGAGATGAGCGAGATGATTGTTGGACTACAGAATGAGATTTGCTTACAGACGTCAAAGGTAAGAAAAAAAAAATTATGCCCCGGGTGAGGCTCGAACTCACGACCTTAAGATTATGAGACTTACGCGCTGCCTACTGCGCCACCGAGGCTATGTTAATTGCGAACAAAAGTTCTTATTTGATTCTTTTCCGTATCCGATTTAAGGTGAAAGGCATCGAAGCCGAGAACGAGATTCTTAAAAAAGAAAAACTCGATTTTGACACAAAATACCATGAACTCGAGTCACAACTAAAGCAGGAACAACAACAAAAGAACGACGATCGGCTGCTGCTAACCAAACACCTCTCGGAGAAAACCAAAATGTACGAACTGGTCAAGGTGAAGCTGGAAAACGCTCAAGGGGACTTGGAGGCGACAAAAAAGAAACATTCCCAAGTGGTTAAGGTAATTCCCTTAATTCTAAAAAAGCACTCACTCTTATGCTGTTTTGTCTCAGGAACTTCAAAGAGAGCTCCAGAAGTTCAAGAAAATCTCTGAAGAAAACTTAACTTCTCCGAAAACGTCCAGATCATCGTCGGCGGCTCAATGTAGAAATTGCCAACTGAAAAGTTCCAGTCAGGAACAGTTGGAATCAAATCATTCTCGAGGCAGCAACAATAGCAGAAGTGACAGCGAGTCTGATGTGCAGAGTAACACCTCGGCCATGAATCGCGAAGTTCAGGTAACATTGAAAACTTTCAATTTCACAGTTATTTCAGTTTATTGCATTCAAAGGGCCCTTCCAAGCAACATCTAGTGGAGCGGATTCTTCGTCTCCAACAGGCTTCGGCCAGACAAACCGAAAAGATTGATTTCCTGGAAAACCATACTCTCTCTCTGGTGGCTGAGTTGCAGAAGAAATCGAAAGTGGTTCAATATTATATGATGCGGGACCAAGCTGGAGCTCTGACATCGTCCAAAAGTGACCAGAACAAAACCGAATTGGCAAAGTATGGCGGAGTCATGTCGGCGATTTATTCCGGTATCAAGGGCCCGAACCAGAGTATGACACTTGAACTTTCTCTGGAAATCAATAGGAAACTTCAGGCTGTCTTGGAAGACACTCTTCTTAAGAACATAACCCTGAAGGTAAGGAAGGATTCATTTAGCTCGAGAATCCCTTATTGATTGTATGTTTGTTTTTCCAGGAAAACCTTGACGTTTTGGGTCTGGAAGTGGACAAACTAACGAGAAAACTTGCTCAAATCAAGTCATAGCCAATCGGTGCCATTGTAAATAAAATATTTATCGTATACATTCCCCCGTGCATATTTATTCTATTTGTTTTAAGTAAATGTAAACTATTCTAAAAAAGAAGTATAAAAAAACAGTTGAACTTTCATCCTTGTTTATTTCTGTTATTTTCTAATTTTACAAACAATTTTCGTAGAGTTTGGGACTGGCCGGCTGGCCTAAGCCCATGCTTATGTTAATTGTTGGCTTCTCGCCGGGCTTTGCCAAACGTGCAAGTTTGTTGACGTTGTGTTTTAAATGCACCTTCATCATCGGGTTTGGGTTTTTGGTTTCTTCACTGATGAATTCTCTTAGCAGAGGTGGAAATTCAATTTCGGACGGGACAATCGATTCCACTTTGGATTTGGTGCATTTGCAATATTCGGCTTCTTCGTCTTTGGGTATCAACCGATAATCAGCTTTATAGGTCGTGCTGTAGATCACAACGGGTTTGGGTTGTGTGACACCCCGAAAAGTGCGCTCGATGGTTACGCGAACTTTGCGAGTTTCCTTAAATGAGAAGAAGCCTTTAATGTCCAAAATGGTGATAAAATAGTAAAAATGAACTCACTTCATTTGGAACAGCTTCAACTTTAAGAATTTTCATATAAGACGGTTCCGGATAGCGCTCGAACATGCTGCGAACAACTATTCGACCGACACCATGGTTTTTCAGATTGCCAAGAATTTCCCATAATGGCTTGCCACGGAAATCTGTTTTGCGACCGATGTATTTTATGACTTGTGCCATGTTTTCTTTTAAATTATTTGAAAATTGTTATAGAATAGCAAATTGGTTTTTCGTTTTTCAGAGAAGAAAAAATGCATGGGAAAATATCCAAAACAAGGTTAAGTTGACAGATGACAGCGGTGCTCGAAAAAGTCAGCTGTTGATGACAGGTTTGAATAAATTCGAAATTTGATGTGTAATGGTCATAGGGTGATACATCAAAGTAATACATTCAAGTAGTTTAAAAAATCGTTTCCAATTTTGTCCACATTGCCTTAAAGGATCATGAGTTTGGAGATGGAAATAGATTTGTTCAATAGATAAAGAATTCAATGCACCCTATCACAAAGAAGCTTTGACGTCACGCTTCATAAGTTATGTTACGCAACGCGACTCCAAACGGAAGCTCTAGTTCATATATGCTCACCATTTGCTTTGTCTGACAGCTCACCAGATGTAAAAAACAAAGTCAACAATCAAAATTAATTAGTTTTTAGAGGGATGTTGATGATAGAGGGAAAAATGTAACTCAAAGCAATCTCGGAGCGGGTACATCCTGCATCGTAAAGCAGACGAAGATTAGGTAAGCTAAATCGTTTTGTGTCTCAGCCATTACACACCTGAACCGAACCCAAACCCATAGTATGACAAAGTGATGGTTGCAGTAGAGTGGGTGAGGTGAATAATGAAATCTTTTTGATTTTCTGTGTTTTCACACATTTTAAAGATTTTGTATGATCTCTTAACTTTCGTCGTTGATTGGTTTTAAAAATAAGCCAAACGTTTTTCAAGAAATAGAAACGTCAAACTAACACCATCGGTAAGAGCTAAACAGATGACGGAAATGACATCTGAATGGGTATGTATGGATTCGCGAGACGAAGTTGAACTTTTTTCGACTTTGCTGTGTGACGAGTTTGACATTTCCATTCAAATATCTCCTGTCATTTTCGTCGTCAGACAACTGGGAGACTGAGCGTGCACAAGAAATTCATACATTGTGTCCTAAATGGCGGATTGCTCCGTTTCTTCCGCAATTTTTCGCATTTTACGGACGAAAATTTGGCAGCTGACTGGATTTATGGATTGATTGTTATGTAGTATGAAAAACAGATGTTTTAGTTTGATAGATACTCCCTTACACATCTGTCCATAATGGGTAACGTTGTTGCGAAGGCCGTTCCGAGGGCCAATTTACGTCGTCAGACCTAAAATAAGAGAAATAAATTCAAGCTAGGCCAAAGATAATCATTTCACTAACTTACCTGTTAATCTAATTGTTGTTTCGGAATGATCGATTTTAAGTTGAATTTGCCCTGAAAATAAACTAAAAAAAGAAACAAACCGAACAAGAACAAGATATATTTTCAAAAGCCCGGATAGCTCAGTCGGTAGAGCATGAGAATCTTAATCTCAGGGTCGTGGGTTCGGGCCCCACGTTGGGCGCCAATTTTTTGCGTGGCAAGAGGAGGGGAGCATTGGGAAAATCTGACAAGTCAGATTTGGAAGAGGAAGGAAGCCAGGAATGGGATACTAGGGTCGTAAAAGGAAAGAATGCTAGGTTTTGGGGCAAGATCCCCTCGTCCGACGAGCTGACGCCATGCATCGCAAGCAGGCCGCGTCCCCGGAATTTAGCATTCTTTCCTTTTCCGACCCTAGTACCCCATTCCTAGTTTCCTTACTCTTCCAAATCTGACTTGTCAGATTTTCCCAAAGCTCCCCTCTTTCGTTCGGTTCTAACCATAGGTTTGCTCGATTTAACCTGCCCCGGGTGCCCCGGTGCTTGTCATACTGTGAACGGTGCTGTCAAAAAACTGAAAAATTTCTCTGGGTTTGGTTTCACATCGAATGCGTTAGTAGTGCTCTGTTTTTTCTCTTTGTTGTATAGGAACAGCTGATCCGAACAGCTCCAATATTCTTGCCCGAATAAAACTTGGGGCGATTCAGAGCGCTCCCGGTGCGAGCACTGAATATACATCGAACACCGTGGAAATGCACTTCTGCGAAAAAAGAGCGACATCGAACAGCTCAGTGCGAAATTAGAGCGCCACAGGGCGACCCTGAGAGCACATCGAACAAACCTAATAGCTTCCGTTTGCTCCCGCTCATTACAATTAGCCCTTAATGAGTTAGACCTAGTTCTAGAACCTCATGAAGACGACATGTATTCTAATTTTCTTGGTTTAATCAGAAATAAAGGTTAAAAGAACACTATCTTATGATTTTCGATCTCAAGAGACATGCAACAATAATAATTTAATAGAGTGTCGATGTAACATGTGTAATCGGGAGGCTTAGCACACCTCCAACTGCTTTACTTTTCAAGGTAAAATTTAACTCCAAACCCACAAATCCTCTTTGAAATTTCTCGAAAAATCATTTCTTTCCGCACAACCTGCTTCTATTCCTCATCATACCCGTTCCTTCAACAAATATTTAAATGCTTAAACAAAAGGCAATTACTCTCTTAAACCGGTCATGAAGCGCAATAATTGCATGTCCAATGTCCATGCGAATCAATAAATCTAACAAATTTCAAAAATGATTACCTCAAGCCAACCAAATGCTTGGAATAAGAGCTTCCTCCACTCCAAAATCCATAAACAGCAAAATACAACACGTTCCATGCCCATTTAACTTGCAATGAATCCAAACCGAAAATCCCCACAATAGCCGCCGCAGTTGTTATAGTCGATACCTACTTTACCAAAATAGATATGTACTTCCTTCTGTTGTCAGCAATCAGCTAGAGCCAAAAACTGGATCCAACTGCTGGCTTATAGCTGTTATGAGCAGTCAATTGCCGTCGCCTATGAACCTCTACAAATAGTTTCATTGCACGAATTCACTTTACACTGGCAAATTGCTGTGCAGAAGCTATTTTCCAGCCATGCGAGTGAGTGTGGTTTTTTCTTTAAAAGCAACTGTTTGCACTTTCATTGAAGAGCTGGACACAAAGCCATCGCGGCCAACAAAAGCATGGTCTACTAGTTTCTTCTCCCATACGAGAGACTACATCGACAACGACGACGACGACGACGACGACTGGAATCAGGTTCCGTCTTTTTGGTTATATGTGCTTGTTACCTATAAATTGCGGTTTAGATGCAGGATTGGCAGCATTAGTAAAAGTTACTCCATCGCGCATATTTACCCAAAACTAACCGCATCCAAATGGACTACTCAAAGATGCAAGCATTGACATTAGCATTGAGCCTTATTGGTGAGTATTTCTGTGCTCGGCTACATGAACTTGAACCTGTTCCTGGACTGGAGATTGACATTTTTTGAATATTTCCAATCACTCCTAGTTTTCAGTATCGCATTCGCTGATGCAGGATTAAAAAAACGCAACGGATTTGAATACAAACAGTCACCATCAGTGCATTTCGAGGCTCCCAAACCGGAAGCATCACAGGCCTACTATGAATACAGCCAGCCGCCTCATCCCTCGGGTTCAGGTTCTTCATCGTCGTCATCGGGTGGTTCAAGTAAGCCCAGTGGTTACAGCATTGGCAGTGGGTTAAGGTCAATAGCTCAAGGATCTGCAAATCAGGCCCACTCGGCGGTGGCCAATCAGCATGCCGCAGCCAAGCAAGCAGCCTTCATTGCCAAAAACACTTTAGCTCAAGCTGCAGTCCAAGCAGCAGCTACAGCTCAAGCAGCATTGGCTGGCAAACAAGTTATCTTACAGGAACTGGAGCAGCAATCATCAGAGGCACACAGGTCTTTGGCCCGAGAGTTGGAACAGCTGCAATCAGCGAAAGTTGCTGCAAAATTGTCCCAACACACCGCACAAGTGGCCAACAATCATGTTTCAATCTTGGTATCGGCTGTCAACGATGCCAAGACTGTGGCTGAATATGCCGAAAAGGCATCCTCAGAGGTAGCCAACCAGCTGGCATCACAATCGTCAATGGTGGGACAGGCAAAGGCTCGTCTCGACGCTCTGCAGGAACAACTCAAAGATGCACGCATCGATTATGAAGCCACAAAGGAGGCAGCCTTGAAAGCATCGTCGTCGGCATCAGAAGCTCAAGCGAATGCATCTCAGGCTGGTGCCAGAGCGACCATAGAATTGCATGAGAGTGTAAGTAATACCGATCAGGGTGGCGGAGATTCGTACGAGGAACTACATCCTCAACAGAACGAACATGAACATGAGGCTATTGAGGTTCCAAGTGGGTACAGTGGCAGTCATTAATTTATTGATACCGATGGCATCAGTAGAGTCAAACAACAGCGCTTTCCTAAGATTTATTTTTATTTCTACGACTTTTGAATACCAATAAAGTATTTAGATAACCAATTTTTGTTGTTTTTTTTTCTGGGATCAAGATAATTTGTTTAAAAGAAAGAAAGACAAATTGTAAACAAAAAGGAAATTGAACGTTTGAAGTTCAGTCAGCGTTCCGCGTTGATTTTTTTCTGAACGCGTTCAATTCGAGAAAAGTGACAGTTCTTGAATTTTCCCCTTAAAATCGAAATCAATTCCGAACTGCCCCCCACCCAAAAAAAAAAACAAAGACATAGTAAATCATCCTTAGGCGCTGTAAAGACAGTACCTAAAAATTTTCCGGACGGAAGTAACATCTATTTTATTATACAACAGCAACAACAATAATTGTTAGAGTGAAGGGAACATAATAGGCCCATACTTGCCGAAAAATTCCAGTATCTATCAACTACATATTCACTCTATGGCAGATGTTGGAAAAGACTCAAGAACTTCAAATCAATACTTCCACTTTTTCATTGATTGCAAGGCTGTGTCTGAAAAGAGAAGTTATATCAATGTCTAGTTTTGGCATCCCAGAAAATTCGTGAGTTTCTTTAACCAAATTCACACGTCAACATCAAAGGAAGGGTCTAGGACACACAGACCTTGGAAATGGAAAATCAGAAAACTGAAATAAGAACCTGGGAACCGAAAGTTGAAAATCAAAAGTTAAAAAACTGAATGCTCAAACGTTGAATTTTTTTTTTAGCTTAAAAAAAATTATTATTTAACAAACAAATATTCACAAACTATTTATTTTAACAAAGCAAAGTTTTTCGGGTCAGCTAGTGAAATATAAAAAAAGTCACGAGTTATTTTGAAACTGATGAATTAACGGTTCTCCTTTTTTTAATCGGCTTTTTCTCTGGAATAGTATTCGACACTGGCTCTGGTGGACGAGACAATTTTGCACGCACCAAAAACCCCCTAATCAAAGCTTGAATCTTAGTTGCTGCTTCATCATCATTTAGAAACAAATGGTATGGATAGAAAGGTCTATCCCTATAAACAAAGAAAATCAAATTCCGTTGTCACCTGTCACTTTTATGTCAATATCATCGAATTCTCTTACTTATTTTCATAGATTTGATGTATTGATGTCCAATTCGCCCTTCTGTCAGCAAACCGTCGATTCGAATTGTACAAGAATTCAGCGAGAATGTCCAAGAAGTCAAAAAATTTAATTTCCTTCAAATAGGCACATTTTTTCATGGTCACGGCACAAATCATTTCAAAAGCTGGTATCAGTTGTGGATATAATTCACGTTCCAAGTAGTTCGAATGACATTCGAAAACTGGTATAGATTTGAGCCGCTCCTTCCGCATAGCATTTTCGAGTTCTTTTTCTTCTTGAACGATATCATCCCAAATTGTTGGCTTGCAAATCAGGGGACGTTGTTTTTTCGGAGGCCTGAGTTTCGGTCTCCATTTTATTGGCCTAGGGCAGATTAATTTCAATTCTTCCTTGACTTTCTTGTATTTCAGCCATTTCAGGTCCCCCATCTTTTTTACATATATTTGTTCGAAAAAATACTTAAATTATTTTTCGTGTTTGACAGAAGGCTGTTTTTGCGATTTTGACACAAGACTCAAAGCGGAGAGTTGAAAAACAGGTTTTTAAGGCTCTGTGCACATTCATGATAGTACAATTTTTTTTTTAAACAATAAATTTTATTAAGTGAAATAAATTAAGGGTTTTCTTATCCTTACTAAGTTCACAAATAAATTATAATACAAAAAATAACACAATCGAAAATCTCTTCATACTTTTAGGCTAGGTGTCATAAGACCCTTAAATGCCAGTATAGATCTCCTTAAAAGCTTAAATTTTACACAAAACATAGATAAATAAATAATAATTTAAAACAATGACACGTTTGAACGCACACTTAATATTTGAGACGAGTATTAACTGTTATTTTTCTTTAAACTTCAAAATCGAAAGTCAAAACATCCATCGGCACGCAAACTCATTTATAATATTGAGTAATCTGTCTGATCCAATCCAAGTAGTGCGACACTCTTACATAGACTCCGGGTACATTAACCTCACCACAGCCGATACCCCATGAGACCACACCCACAACATGCCAATAACCATTGCGATCACAAACGAGTGGACCACCTCCGTCACCCTTGCAGGCATCTTTGCCTTCTTCTCCGCCAGCACACACAAATCCAGGATTCAGTTTGTAACTGTAGCCGAGACGAGTTTGTCTAAGCTGGTTTTGACATTGTTGTTGTCCGAGGATTGGCACATCGACTTCCTTGAGAATGTTTTGGTATTTGCCATGATCGCCGAAAGCGTCTTTACCCCAACCGGTGGTCCAGCACCGGGCGCCAGTGAAATCGGAGAATTTCTCTGGCAGACATGCTGGACTGATGTGTGGATTTTTGGTGAAGTCGATAGGTTGGTCAAACTTGAGAACAGCCAAATCGTTGTCAAGAGTGCCGGCGTAGTACTCAGGATGAACGTGGACAGAGACAACATCGCGTTCAATGTATGGGAAGAATTCAACATCGTGGTTGACATCCCATTCGCCCATGCGCACTCGCAAGTCAAAACCTTGATATCTGGAAAAATCAGAAAATGGGCTTATTAGTCCACCTGTCAGTAGATCGAACAAGTTCGTCAAACTCACGTTTTAATGCAATGAGCTGCTGTAATGATGTGCTGAGCATCGATCAGGGTTCCTCCACAAACATACACCGATTCCTTGGGGTCCTTCTTCAAAATGGCCACATGCCATGGATATTCACCGAACTCACTGTCTCCATCAACGTAAACGGGATTCTTAATACGACCAGTAATTCCGGCTGCGTTGCGTGTTCCACAACGTCCAAGTTGCTGTTGTTGTGGTGGGCGGATTGGACGACGGCAGCAGACATCGTTGGCACGACATTGCTGGTGCTGAACACCTGGACGGCCGTAATAAGCGCGCTGAGGAGAGAAACGAAATTCAAAAAAGTTAGACAAAAGTCGACAGAGGGGCTAGAAAATTTGAAAGGGAAACTACGGGACACATCGGGTCCTTCTTGTTACCTCTTCTGCCTGCACACTACTCTCTCTACCTTCATCGACGACGGCGTGGGTACTTCGTCGCCTTCTATCGCGAGGAAATGAAATTTTAGAACTACCCTCGGCAGCTCCTGGAGCTTGCGTTGGTATTGGCCTCGACAAATCGGCATAGTTAAGCTGTTTGCCAAATCGGTTATTTACAGAATCAAACCCCTTAGAGGATTGATCGCCATCAAATGTGATGGGTCGGCTAGTGTTTGAGCTTCTCTGGTAGGCTGCGAAGCCCGAACTATAAACATCATGGTGGCCACTTCCACTTGGTATCGGGTGATAGGACGCTCCTGGATTTGTAAACGAAGGTCTTGAATTCAAGTGCGATGGCCCTGTGGAGGGATAAGTTGGATAAGATGATCCGAGAGGAGGGTATGATGGTCCGGAAGAGGGGTATGATGGTCCAGAGGAAGGGAATGACGGTCCGGAAGAGGGATATGACGGCCCAAAAGGTGCGTGGGGAGCCGTTGGGGGATAACCGGCATTACCTGAGGCATGGTAATGACCTCCTGATGGGTAGAATGGTCCACTAGGGCCTGTTGGATGATGGTGATGATCGACATAGTGCTCCGGATGGTCCTGGAGTATTACAGGCCCATGGGGATGATGCTCCAGCACTTCAAAATGGTCATGATGATGATAATGATGGTTGTGCTGAATTTTTGGATGTTTGGGCTTGAAGAGGTCCCCAACTTTTTGTATGATATTCTCATTCGGTGTAACGTGAAGATTCACCAAAGGCTTCACAAGCTTATCCCCGAATTCATTCTTGCTCACTTGCAACGACACCAATGGGTTCACATTGATCAGGCCCAAATTTAAACCGTTCGGACTTATCGAGCCGAAATATGGATTTTGAGCCGGCACCAGGCCGTTCTGCCCAATCACGTTGACTGGATATGCCCCAGCTGGTTGTGGTAGACCAAATGACACTCCAAATGTAGGAAGGACCTTTCTCTGGGTAAGACCAAAAGCTGGTAAAGGACGGTTTAGGAAATCAAACTGTCGCTAGGATGAGGGGGGTAATTGGAAACAAATTTTCAAATTAGAGACCGGCATTCTTATAAAGGCACTACTGGTTAATCGAGCATGCATACGTGTGCGTGTGCGTGATACCTCAAAAATATCCCGTAGGGTGCTGTTAGGTTAGTTTTTATGTTAGTTACGGTTTAGAGCAGCCTTCACATAAACTAACCAAACAGCTGGACCCCACCTCATCCTATTTTTTGATGTCGTCGTAGCTGTTTCAATTTTTAAGCCGTGGGGAGAGAGAGAGATAGAGTGACAGACAGATTTATGTGAAAGCTAGACTTACATTTTAGAGGTTAGAACAAGGGATTACCATAAAATTATTAGGGAGGGGTTAACAATGCTCAATTTTTTGTCTTACCCCTTCGGCATCAGAAGCTTGAGAGTCGATGTCATCTTCAGATTGCTTGTCCTCAGCAGTGGCTTCACGTTTGCTCCTCTTGGAATCTTCTGATTTCGGAGTAGCGCTTTCGCTGGCGTCAGCAGGTGTTGTGATATTTTTCGCTGCTTCATCACTCAGGGCTTCAATGTTCTTGCCAAGATTACGGGGGTCAATGGGTAGGATAAGATCGTCCTTGCGGCCGATTCTGTCAGCAGCGGGACATTGGTTGAATGGCACACAGATACAGTCGATATCTTGTTGTCTTGCGGTTTCATAATTGCCTCCGAACTGGGAAGCTGCATATTTGTTGTCATTGTAGCCGCCATTGAAGCTATTGCTTCCGAATTGAGATGCCGAACCGGAGTGAAGTTCCTTCTTGAAGTAATCAGGGTTCTGAGAGTGATAGCTTCCGGAAAGTCCATTTGATCCGAATCCAGTTTCGCCAGCATTTGCTGCAAATCCTCCATTTCCAGATGTGCCAAAGCTTCCCAGACCACTTGGAGGCTTATAGAAACCAGTGTTGGGCTTTTGAGCCGAATTGAATCCATTTGCACCGAATCCATTTGCACTGAACCCATTCAAACCACCCTGGGATGCTTCATTGAAGCCAGCATTGAAAGCAGAAGATTCCGAAAAACCTCCACTAGTGACGGGTGCAAAAGCAGCTGAAGACTGAGCCAAGGCAGAAAATCCAGTATTGATCGTGCTTCCTCCACCAATCGGGACTGTGACAGAAGGAGCTTTGGCAGTTGAGCCTTCTCCCTCTACATGATGGTAGTGATGGTGGACATGCTGCTGCAGGGTCGATGCAGAAGAAGCAATTCCTTCCTCCTTGATAGAACCTCCAGATTGATGGGCATAGAAGTTGTTCTGGTGTGAGCCAGCAACTTGGATTTTCTCACCAACAGTCGATTCGAAATTGTAGGGAGCATCAACACCTTCAAAAACTGGACCAGGAGGCTTGGAACCATAGATAATAGCACCAGGTGGGGGTTTGTTGAACGAAATGGATGAATCCATGGCAGAAGGTGGTGGTGTTTCAAGATAGGGTCCATTATAGACTGGCCCAATGCCTGGTGGACGTCCGTAGAATGGTTTTGAAATTGGTCCTTCATAGCCGACCTTCCTTGGAGGTCCGAACTTGTTGACATTCATTGGTCCGAACGAGTTCGATGGTGGTGGTCCGAATGAATTTGGTGGTGGAGGTCCGAATTTGCTTCCCGGTGGTCCAAAACGACTTCCGGAAGATGGCATAGGGCGTGGTGGTCCATACGGTCCTCCCAGACTATTCGGTGGTGGAGGTCCTTGAGCGTAGATCGTTGAATAGAAGGGACGTTTTTCCTCTGGATCACAGCTCATCAGGCCTAACCCGCAGAGCTTTTCTTTGATCAAGTTACGAGCCTGCATATCGTCACCCTGTTGCAGCGCCATCTCTACATTGCCATCGGCATAAACCTTATCATAATCACCCAGGTTGCGGCCCTCTCTACGACCTGTCAGAATATGTTCGATGATGTCATTTACTTCGGTTTCATTGCTGAAGACGGGTTCTTGTACAAGATACCGACCCTCAATCGCTTCTTCTTTGTCTGATTCTTTTGTGTCTGTTTCGGAAGATCTTCTTGTAATTGGCGCCTTGGTGTCATCTGTGGCCTTTGCTCCACTCCATGACCAAGACAACTCACTTGCTGTTGCAACTGTCAAAAGTGCGGCTGTTAAAACAGCCAATTGAAAGGTTCTCATCTTCGTTTGTTCTCCTGAAATGAACAGATAAAAAACGAAATTAAATACAATCTTTTAAGGTCAGCTGCAAAGGTGTTACGTAAAAGATTACTTAAGCTAACCTACAAAGCTTCAAAATCTTAAAACGGTCATTGTGCCCGTTTACAAAAGTGCCCTCTCCATCTCTTTTGTTTTTGTATCGTAATCTGCTGTAGCAACATCATACAAAAAAGGTAAACAAAAACTTTATCTCGAAAGAAGAAAGATCACTTTTACTTTCATTTTCGTTCATATGTGAAAGGCGATACACAACACAAACCACTTTAAGGTCGTTACCACATTATTGCATGCCGTAAGATGCGCCAAGCCGGCAAGCAGAAAAAAAAGGAAAAACGAAGATGGAGTGGAAAAGAGAACAAGACAGATTATGAAGAGTGACGAAGACGGTGTTATCTAATAAAAGATACAAAGTATCGGAAAGATGACGCGCCAAGTTGGTATCGGTTGTTGGGGTTATGCGATGCGGTCTGGTGCCTGGGCTTGATCTTGTAGTTTTGGCATTGTATGTTCCGTTCAATGGGGTTAAGTTTACGCACAACGAAAAATGTTTGCAGTGTTATGAAATAGCGGTGATTATATCTTGCCGCTAACTGACGCCACATAAATTTTGTTTCTCTTTTGTGAACGACTTTTATTAATTTTTGGAGATTTTTTATTTTTTCCTGAAATTGGAGTAAAGCCATTATGAGCTTGTTGGGAAATTATTTATTTGTTAAACTTTCCAGCATTTAGGTCTTTACTTAAATTGGTAAGAGTGTAAAGTTTCTTGTTACATGCATTGATTTTGCAATTTGTCAGTGTTTTATTGTCTGTTGCGCTTCGTTAAGTAAGAAAGCTACAGGAAGAGAAGACAGAAAAGGGAGTGTAGATTTGCATAACGATTGCATCTTTGAAGCTTGGAAAAGTAAGGTGTGGTAGTTGTGGCGTGGGAGTGTTTTTTTTCCCAAGCAAAATATAAAAAGGAGATTAATTGATTATTTCCGTTACCTACTTCTTGAGAAGTTATATGTACGGACTTCACAAAGTCATTCAATAATTGAGTACTTTATTAGATCCCTTTCTTATAAGTCATCAAATAATGTACCTCATCTAAAACACTTAGCGAGAGCCTAAATAGTCTAGTAGAGAACTTAACCACCATTTTACGGTTTTAAAAAGAAACGGAGCTAGAAAAAATCTTGTACAATATAAAAACTCAATGGTAAAATTAAATTCTCAAATATATTAGGACTTGACATTTGCATTTTAGAAAAATTAGAAGAATCTATGTTCAAAAAGAGTATTCGCATATTGAGAAAAAATCTAGTCCTTTTTTCTGAACGATTCAGTAATTCTTAAACTGATTGCGTTTATGGTAGTTTCGTAGTAGGTACTCACATCCTGACACTTTAAATTCCTTTTTTGTATTAACTTACTTGACAAAAGTCTAAAAATCTACGCAATAAATCGAACTCATAAATTTGTCATAAAATTTTGGACATAAGCCAACAACCGATATCAACGGGCAGCAGCTTAAGACTTCATTATTTCGTTTCATGAAACAAAGTCGTACAATATTCACATTCCTTTAACTGTCATCAAATTTTGAAGCTGAAGACTAGAATTTAAGAACTGAAATCTTCTTTCTTTGAACATATTTATTACATTCAATGCGAGGAAAAATCTAGTACACTGTTCTATTGATTAACATCTCTTCCAATTCTGACCTTTCTCAATACGAGTTCGCTACCAGAGTCCTCCAATCTTTGAATTGTACTCAATACCTTGAAAAAAAGGAAAAAATCTAGTACATTAATCAAACCCACTCATTAAACTCTGTACTCCCTATTTGCATAGAATTTACAATAAATGTTGATACTAGCAGACTTTATTACAATCTTTAAAAAATCTAGTACATTTAAAAAAAAAAACAAGTTGAAGTAGTAACGACATTCAGAGAGTTTGAACCACTTTTTAAATTTTGAATTGCATATAATAACACTACAATTTTAGTACGTTTTGGATACCAAATTAACTGTCAACTAAAATGATTGCTTTTCTTTTGATGTATGTCGTTTGAATTAACAAATTATTAAATTGGAAAGATCATAGAAGTTTCCAATTTGATTATCCAAAATAGATTTAAAAAAATGGACTAGATTTCACTAAATTATTGGCAACCGCGTTTACGAATTTTTGCAATTGAACGTTTTTTTTTTTTGTTTTTAGGTACAACTTTTCTTTTTATCCACCTCGTTAATTCCAAGACATTTGAATTCTTTATCTTAAGAAACATTTCTTCGGTTTATTATATTCCCTTATCGGTTCCACTCGTTAGGCAATTGAATAAATCATAGAGCATAAAATTCAAACTAACCGTCACTTCATTCAAACACAAAAAGTCTTTTACTCAACTTGAAACACTTTTCTTTCGAAACTCTATTTTTTTTTTTTTTTGGTATTTCGCCTTGTTAGTTTTTTTATTTAATTTTTTTCCTCTTAAAGTCAATGTACACTTTCGTTTTTACTTTTGATTATAAATTTCGCACAACACTACACACTTTAGGCATCCGTTCCACTCTTCACACTTACCTTTCGTGTTTATAAAATAAATGTTTATCCACAAGGTATGTTCGTGCTCAATAAGTCTTAGCTATCCGTTTTGTTGCAATATCCTTATGTAATCCACAAAATAAAATTCAAATTTGAACAAAAAATAGTAGTAGTAGGGTTCGAACAAAACAAACGTAATGTTGCGATTCGAATGGAAGTCTCTAACTGGCTTGGATTTTGGTTGAATCTCGTGTTTTATAGGATCCCACCCCATGTCTTGAGACACTACGTCACAAAAGTGTGTAAGTCCAGCTTAAGCGTAGTGCAGTGCAGACGCTGCTTATGATTTGTATAGTGAAGCGATGGAGGTGAGTAATACCTCAGTTTTTTTTTGTTTTGTTTTGATTTTGACTTTTTTTTATGTTGTGGACTACCTTCGGGTTTTTTGTATGAATTTGAATATTGGGGGGTATCGGTTGGACTTTTGTATTCCATTGGAGTAAAATTTTGTATAGTGAACCGGCTACAGTTGTTGACTTTTTCGAGTCTGAAGAAAAGGAAGGAAATGTGCGGTAGCGTGGTGCAAGAAGAAAGGGTAAATGAAGAACCTTATGAGAGATACAGCAAAAAATTGGGAGAAAAAAGATAATGGAAACATTAAAACTTCAGTTGTGGGAACTTTCTCTTTCTACGGATTGGTGTTCCGATTCGTTAGAGTCTGGAAGTGTACAATGGAAAGGGGCAGCTTCGGAGGGATCTTTGTTTTGGTTTACTTAAGAAATATCGCGCCTCTGTTTTTAGGGCCTGTTTGTTGATTTGCTTTTGTTTTAATTGTCTCGGTTTTAATGATGTTATGAGATGCAATTTAGTTTTTGTTTCAGTTGTTATGGTTTTAAAAGAGTATAATGGTCATTAATTAGCTGATTTTTGGAAAACATAACACTTGAAATCAAACAGCAAAAAAGAACACAGTGTTATTTGTCCACATTGAAAACAAAATAGATTTATGTCCGATTCTTTTACCTGGATTTCCATTTTTTATTGGAAGCCATTTTTTGATTCAAGATTGATTTTTAAAACACGTCTCTGACAGTATAGCCAAGGTAGAACTTTAC
Source organism: Sphaerophoria rueppellii (assembly GCA_920937365.1). Lineage (NCBI taxonomy): Eukaryota > Metazoa > Arthropoda > Insecta > Diptera > Syrphidae > Sphaerophoria > Sphaerophoria rueppellii. The sequence goes on along the minus strand of CAKKXW010000001.1, from coordinate 112,655,175 downwards.
AAGACATGAGAGGCTCAAGATACTATTAAGAGACTTTGTAGGCTGACGATGACAAGAGCCAAATTAAGGTATCCCAACCGCTTTCGAGACCCGTCAACATTTTCAATAGACTTTTCTAGGATGGAATGGACTGACCTGTTTTTTCTTCAACTTAGCGTTAGAGAAATTAATCCGTGAGTCTGAAACATTAACAAGAGGGACTATCAAAACCAAGTTCATCCAAGACAAGTTAATAGTAATTTGCAGACAATAGCGAAATTATTGAAACTACCCAAAAGCTGTACAAATAGTATTTATCCAAATCGAGCAGGATACGAAAAACCAGGGGTTGCAAATAAAAGAAAGAAAAAATAAGTTCATGGTGGCTTCGTTTGAAGAAAATTTTGGAAAAAATTAGCATCTTTCCAGCTGGAAGTTGTGCTATCATTCGGTAAACTTGGGTCATTAATATCATATTAATAACATATAGAAGAAGAAAAATCCGGATGTACAAAGCCAACATAAACTTTTTTCATCATTCTTTAAAACCATAAGCCTTTCCATTGGTTGGAAACTACCAAGACGATAGTCTTACCAGTACCCACTTATGGATCTATGACTTCGATGCTTTGCCAAAGGCATTCTGAACACTAAGCCGTGTTCGAGAGTAAAATGTTACAGACTGCAGCTGCCCCATTTGTGAGGAAGGACGATTCCAGACACGTTATAAAGGGTTTTTCAATATTGACGCTACAAAATTATTCTTAAATTCGATTTTTTTTGCATGGCCACCATGGGCACGCTTGCAGAAGTCCAGACGCTGAACCCAATTTTCGACGGTTTTTAAGCATAAATCGGCCGATACTGGTGCAATTTCACGTTCGATATTCGTACGAAGTTCATCAATCGTCGCTGTCTTGTTGGCATAAACCATAGATTTGACGTAGCCCCACAGGAAATAGTCTAACGGCGTTAAATCGCATGAACGAGGCGGCCAATTCACAGGTCCATTTCTGGAGATAATGCGCTCATCGAACTTCGTTCTCAATAATTCGATTGTTTGGCCCGCTGTGTGACATGTGGCACCGTCCTGTTAAAACCTGTAACGGAACCCGTGTTCCTCCCTCTCCATCCTATACCACCTTTACGACCTTATTACTACAGGACCCTAAGGCCGGTCCAGGCGGCAGGATGGAGAAGGTATCCAGCTACGGCTACGTGGCATGCTTGCGTGCCTTAGGCTTTGCTCGACGGAGGGGGGGGGGTTCTTATAGCCGTAGCGTGGATGTTGTTACTGTTACTTCTAACATGCCAATTCAACGATAAGGTTCCAAAATAATGGGACCCGAAGATGAACTTGTAGAGGGGAAGGACGTGTCACTGAAGGGAGAGCGCGGGAAGTCTCCTCTCTCTACCCGTCCTCACATCATACTCACCATGACCAATATAACCAAATTATACACTCATATCAAATAAAAAAAAGGCTTCATTCAATAATCTTAGAAAACATTGATAAAATTAAATATATATGCACGTAAATTTACAATACAAAGAAATACAAAATTAATAATGATTTGAACAAACAAAAATAAAAAAAAAAATGAAATGAAAATGAAACAAAAAAAATTTAAATTTTATACAAGTATTATAATTAATATTTTTTTTTTTAATTATTGTAATAATTCAAAAAAAAATTAAATTAATTTTAATAATTCTTAAAAAAATTAAAATTACCTTCATCCTTTATGGTGCACCATGATGATTTAAACATGTATTTAAAAAAAAAATATTGAACAACAACAAAAAAAAACACTGAATATTAATTATAAATAATAAATCTTGAATCTCTTGAATTTTTTTTCTTCCTCTTCTGTCTTGATTTTTTTTTCCTTTTTTTTTGTTTTGATCAGATATATGTTTATTTAATGTTTGTTTTTATCTCATTGTTAGATAACTTTTTTTGTTTTTGTTTGATTTTATTATTTTGGAAATTCCTTTTTTCACTAATTTTTCATTTATTTATTTTGTTACTTCTTTTTATTTTGTAAATTTGCATTTTTTTCTTCACATTTATTTATATTATGTGTTGAGTCTTTATTGATAGTCTTTATTTTTTTTTTCTTTTTCTTTTATATTAAGACAATTACGTATTTTAAACAAATTTTTGTGCCGACTCGATTACATTCTTTGATTAAAATAAATATACCGAACTGATCGTTTCTGAACTTATTGAATGAATGAATACAAAATTTTTTTTTTTGAATTTTCAAAATCAAAATTTTCAAAGCTTTTTTTTTCTCAGTGTGTAAGTATAGTGTATGTGTGTAAGGTATGTTGTATGAATAATGTTGAAGTGGTAAGTATGTGTGTGTTTTCTATGGACCGTATTATGTGGTAAGTATTATTATGTACTGTATGTGTGAGTTTTGTTTTGTTTTTTTTTTTTATTTTATTTTTCTTTTCAGATCCTCACAAACCACATATCGTTCAAGTCCATATCATTCAATTCATTCCAAAAATAATCGGTTAGCATTGAGCGGTAGCGATTCCCATTCACAGTAACGTGCCGGTCTTGATCATCACGGAAGAAGTACGGCCCAATGACACCACCAGCATGTAAACCGCACCAAACAGTGATTTTTTCGGGATGTAATGGTGCCTCGTGAAGCACATGTGGATTGTTGCCTGACCAATAACGCATATTTTGCTTATTGACGAAGCCATCCAGCCAGAAATGAGCCTCATCGCTGAAGATGATTTTTCGATGAAAATCCGGATCATTTTCAAGCCCAATTCACGAACATACGACGCTTCTGGTGATCAAGCGGCTTCAGTTCTTGCGTTAATTTGATCTTGTAAGGATGTAGGCCAAGAACTCTTCGCGAAATTCGCCACAACGACGTCACAGAGATGCCCAACGCTTGAGAACGACGTGTGAGAGACTGATTTGGGTCTTCCGCAATTGATGCGCTAGCGGCAGCAATATTCTCGACACTACTGGCACTTCTTTGTCTCACTGGCACGGAACATTTTGTAATGAGCCTGTGGATTCAAATTTTTCCACTAGACGCTCAATTGTTGATCTGGCAGGACGATTATGAAGACCATAAATTGTACGTAGCGCTCTTAAAGTGTTGACCACTGACTCCGAATTTCGGTAGTAAATTTTAATAATTTCGACTCGTTGTTGGATCGTATACCTTTCCATGATAAAATGGCAAACCTTACTGAAGAGAAATGTCAAGAGAGCGGGAAAAAATATGGCGTCGTTTGCTGTCCCTATCGGTCTACTTTTGTAGCGTCCCTATTAAAAAACCCTTTATTTAAAAGCTAAATTAAATCTCATTTAGCGGATGTGATGACAAAAACTAGGCTACGGTTAGGCCTATTATGTATGAGCGAAGAGAACCGGCCCTGACAGTCATTTGACGTACAATTCATGGTAGGAGACTAAATATGCACTTGAAGGATGGGATTGACCATGAAGCAAGAAGTATTTCGGGCGAAATTGGATTACGTTGACCAACTATCGGTATAAGTGGAGGAACTCGTTGAAGCATCAGATCTCGGCTCCTGTAGCGCAGATTATTTCAACTATAGGCTTTTTGAACTTATATTTCAAATGTAACACTAAGATGGCGGTAAACTTTATCGAAATACACAATAAACAAATTGCGAGATCCACGAAAACCAACTGCATATAATTTTTCTTTCGCAGCCTTTTCCTATTAAGGTAATGTTTTGTTTCTTGTATCCAAAAATTTCACCATTTCGTTACATCTAAAGCAAAGATTTGTTACAAAGATGGACAAGATATTATCTTGGCCAATTATCATGACGACAACCAACTTTTTGGCAATTTTATCTTGCCTAACAAGGTGTCTCACAACAAAGTGGACTCAGTTTCTTTCCAAAAGAAAATAAGAGATATCAGATCTTTCACGATTACCAAGAGCACCAGTGGGCATTAAATGACATCTCAAATATTCGAATATTTTAAAAAATTTAACAATTTTCCTCGCGTTATTTTGACAAACATTTCCCTATCAATGCTTGGATCTTCAAAACATTAAATCAAAATTTCTTTGAATACACCTTGTATAAAGTACCTTTTATGCGTATTGCTCAAATTCAGTAACCATAACATCTTGTCTTTTACAATGAAAATCTACATCGCGGTCATTGTCTCTCATAATTGTGTTCAAACTGACGTCACAATATTACTCATGCATACTTCGTCAGCGTAAAGCCAACTTATGTTGCAACATACCGGATTCGAAGAAACAAAAAAATGTGATTTAAAGAAATTAGTAACTGCCATGCTTGATGTCGTTCGTTCATGCCCAACTTTTTACCCCCAATGCCAGTTCGATTTTTGATTTTGTTTTGGCTTTTGATTTCGGAATAACCGAAGAGCACTAAAATTGGAGGCTGACCTTGTTGTCGCGTGTGCTTAAAATATGAAAAAAGATTCATAGAAAAGTTTCAATTTTTTTCAATGAAATTTCCTGAGAATTTTTTACGGAATCGGAACTTGAATTGATAGAAAACTAATTAAATCACTAGAGGCTGTTAAACTCTCTTTAACTGAATATCTACCAATTTCCTTCGCTGATGGAGTCAAATATTTTGTCTATCTTGATTACCATATCCATTTCCATTAAGTTGAAAGCCAAAATGAATAATTATTGTAATTCCGATTAATTTTCCTCTGTGCACTGTGGCGGATACGTACTCTTTTGCTTGTGCATTTTCGATGCAAATCTACTTCGGCATTAATTTGTGCCATGAATTTTACTATGAAGCAGGAACAAAATTAATCCCATTAGAAGAGTGACAATACTATAAAGAACCATGCTTACTATTCTGCAAGCCCTTAATCTGGATACTTTAACCTTACAAACTTGTCGGCCAAATAATTTGTCATAGTGCAGCCTGTGATTGTTTTCTCGTTTCCTTTTCATTTTGATTATAATAATATCTTCAAAAATCAACTTAAAAAGCATTTTTCTCCTGGACTATTATTAAAGTCTTGCGGCTTTAATTCTGCTTTAAAACCATATACATTTTTTTTCTACGTTTTAAATACAAAGTTCCAAAAACTGCGTAATAACGTTTAATTTTCTCATTCTTTTACTTCTTATACTCGTTATAACTCTAAATCCCTTGGGATGATTACTTTTAGTACATTATCATTTTTCAAATATTTTTTCAACTTCCTTCTTGTACTCTTATCTCCTCATCTCATCTCATTTCAGATCTTATCTTTTCAAAGTTCCGGTTATATCCAGAGGCAATTACAAAAGTCAAACACATCTTTGCAGCTCATAGGCCAAACACGCGACACGCATGGATCATTCATTCTCCATGAATAAATTCATTCAACTTACGCTCATTTTCATTCGCTTCACAAAAAAAAAAAAAAAAACAACAAAAATCATGCAAGTCAAACCAAACTGCGCTATTACCAAAGACGTCCATCCACACACTCTGTAACTTAAAAGTCTCAGATGGAAGTTGTTACAAAATCGGTTCTTGGAAAATCCACGCTTTTAATGTCTTGTCTGGGAGTTGTCAGTCGAGTGGAATTGTGTTAAAGTCTCTTACAAAAAAAAAAAAAAAATATAAATATTGTGCAATACTCTCAACCCACTCTGGAATCTCCTCTCACACGATAGGAGTAGTTTATTAGCTCCTTTTTGTTTTTGCCTGTTTGGATCTCATAATTTTCACAACAAGTATCGTATAATTGTGCCGTGAAAAAAAAATCTGGAAAAACCCAAAGATGCAATAATTGGAGTGAAAAAAAGTGAATCTAAATTTTCATCCATCTTCGGACAAACATTGAAGAAAAACCCGAAGGAAACAAACTGCAAAAGCCACAAAGCGACAAAAACAAAATTAATTTTTCTCCATTGCATTTCATGTGCGGTCTGATCGCAGCTGTTTTAATGTGTACGTAGCTCAGCCTTGGGGATTCCCTGGTTTTTTGAAGTGTTACATAAGACATGCTAACTAACTACACAAACTCTTTGTTGTGTGTGTTTTGGCAGGCAATTACTACAATCAAGCTCAACTGACTCAGACTCTGATTGACTGGCCAGCAGTTAGCCACAGCCAGCCCTAAGTGTTAATAAAATTTAAAATTATCGCACGAATTCAAAGAAGCCGATAAATGAGGTCAGTCGATTTGGTGTAGGTAACATTTTATGAATGCTAAATAAGATTGATTTTGTTTTTTGTTTTGATTTCTATTTATGCAAACAAATTCTGATACTTGAACTTTAAGACTTTGTGCACATTGAGAAGGTTCATGCGAAATAAGAGCAGTGGTAATGTGTTAAGGTTCTTAGTTAGGTAGAACAAAAATACAGAAACCTTTATTTTTTTAAATTATTCGGATTTTAAAAATTTAGTTCAGGGATTGAATTCGTCGAGTGGTTTTTAAACTAACACCATTGAGACAAAAGCATATCGGGAGTCGTTACATTTTCTGAATTTCAGATGAAGTTCCTTAATTTATTTCGAAAGGAAGAATTCAGTCTCCAACAACAAACTTTAATCTCAAAATTCACGCAATTCCAAAAAGCTTATGTGTGCCATACGCTATTCAGATAGCCTACTAAATATGGCACCTCTGTAAGCCTTATTTGGCTTTCTTAGTTCTTTCACAAGAGACATGCAAATTAAATTGTCCATAAGTTCAACATTCGTTACGAATACTTACACCACATAGGGTAGGTGTTGCTACACATGCAATTATTATGTTTCTGCATGTTCTTGTTTTGTTGGCCTTGTAATATAACAAAAAAACAAATTACCAAATCGAGGTTAATATAAAATATGAAACACCCGAATTTATATTATTAATAAATAATGTCACACACGTGCAAAAATACATCACGCAATGTACATTATTGGAATATATTTACTTTAAAAAAAAACACAAACATATCAAAATAATTGAACCAAAACAAAAAATGTAAAAAGTATTCAATGTCATTCCAAAATTAGCAAAATCGCATCACAGTGTCCCTTCTGTATTTCATTTATATTTTTTTTGTTAATTTATAAATGTAAGACAAATAATAAATACTTCAATAATCGAATCCTGTTTTTTATGAAATTAGAGTGCATTCACACGTGTATTTTTTTTAGAGAATATTTTTTTTTTTATGTCGAATAATTTCCTTAAATTGACGTTGATATGATAATGACCTTACATCAAATATTAGCTTTTTTTTGACATTTTTTTTTCACTCTTAAAAAGAATTTAAATTTAAAAATAAAACAACAGAATGTTAAGCAATTTGTTACCAAAGAGTTAAACAAATAAATTTTTAAATATTTGGTGAATTTACATTTATTAAATAGAATAATTAAACAAATACAAAAATATTTTACTTATTTTTGTTTTTTAGTTTGGAACAGTGCTTTAAAGCTGTACCCATTCAGGTACAGTGGGAAAAAATGGGTATATTTAAAGCATTTTCTTTTGACACACACAACTTTGGCACAGAATTCACAAGTCCATCTGATTCTCATGTGGCATACTCTACATCTTAGAGGCTTTTAAATTTTCTTTGGAAAATGGGGTCCTTCAGCATAGGCCACGTTTGAAGATAAGGAGCGTTTTGATGTTGTAGGTTAAAGAATTGAATATTTTCTCAGATAATGTTGCGCAATATTTTTCTGGCATGTAAGTAAGTGAATTTCGGAATCAGCTGCGAATCTATGAAGTTTCTAAGCATTCACCACCGTCGAACTTAGCATTGACGTGAATAGTGGCCACCACCACTTCTTACCTAAAATTTTAATTTCGTAAGCATTGCAAGATTTGTCGTGTAAATCAACGCCATTCATTCTCTTATTGTATTGTATTATTGTATAGATTAGGTTGCTGAACACTTCGATTTTTATGTTGATGCCAACGGTTTGACATAACTCTTTGGCTGAATAGAGTCAGAATTTGAGCCCTTGGTGACAACATTATTATCATTCCACTAGCAGTTGCCCTCTACTTCACCCACTGGCCAGAGGTGCGTTTAGGACTTGTGCATCATGCCCTCATGGGAATTTTGATGCGAAGATATTTTAAAACAGTGGACTCTCTTTAAATCGATACTGTTCTTTACTCGAAGACCTCACATATGTATAATTTTCCTCGTTTTAGCTACACTTTTCACTGTTGCTTTGCTCTTATTATTCGAAACTTATAAGCGTATCGCTGTATAGCTTAAACAATTCCTCAATAAATGGACTATTCAATACAAAAAGAATTGTTCAATTTGATTAAGGAGTTCCTGAGGTAAGCGCATTAAAACGCAGACAAATTTACATTTTTTGCCGTTTTTCCACATTTTCCACTATTTCTTCGTTCCTATTGGTCACAGCTTAATGTTAAATAGCCTAAAGCCTTCATAGATTCATGGACTATCCAACACAAAAAAAATTAAACCTTTCGAACCAGTAGTTCCTGAGATTAAAGCGTTCAAACGAACACTCTTCAGCTTTATATATTAAAAAAAAAAATAAAAAAATATAAAATATAGAATATACATAGCTTGAATAGCTTGTTTACTTTCAATGGGCATTTTCTTATTCGGGAATTCCTTGCAGTACCAGTACCTCTGAAGCCCTTTACTCTAAAAAATCGCAAGAGCTCATGGGAAGTAAAAAAATTGTGAAAACACCTACGTCCTACATATATGATATGATCAGAAGGGGAGGAAACTACACGTTTCCAAAAGCTCAAGTACAACTCGGGACTCCAGTGGCATATGTCCAATAGCGACGCACACATTGTTTGCCCCACAATAAGTATCGAAGTTATACAGATAACCACAACTGCTCGTCAGCATACAGTTTTTTTTTAAACGAAAATGAAAAGGCTTACCTCTAATGAACTGTTTGGAGGAATGGTGACCGTATCATGGCTCCATCAATGGATAGCTTTTCCTGGTACCTTTATGCTTTGCTATTTTATCTTCCGAATCTAAACTAGAGTTATTGGCGAAGTGAATGTATTATTTAACTAAAAAAAAAAACGATTTCTAGACATGTTGCTTGCTACCAATGCGGTTTTTGTGTCTTTATCAAGTTCCCAATACATTGTCTTGACATTGAGTGATAACCACTGTACAACAAAATACCGAGAAATATTTCTAATTCTTCTTTTTTTACTTTGGTCCAAAATCATTCGATTTACTTTCCAAGGAAATTTTCATATTTTTTAAATTTATCTTTGGAACTCTTCAGGGTCATATCAGGACAACTTTTAGACCATAGTGGCTGAGTTTGAGTCAGCCTTCGTATCGATGCTCTTACTCGGATAAAGGAACTTGTTCCTCGCTGTCAAAATCCTCATCACTGATAAAAAATTCGATATTTCACATCATTGGGGATGTGGTGGATGTGGAAGATTTTCAAATCTTCTTCCATAAAATGTAGCCGTTGAAAAGGTTTTGAAATACATTCCAAAAAAAAACCGTCACATTTTCCCATTGCACCCAAGCTGGAACACCTAACTTTTCGATTACTTACCTAGTGTAAAAAGAAACAAAAACTTCGATTTTTACTTTTAAGAGTGTTGAGTAAACGCTTTGAACTGATACCAACAAAAAATATCAATTAAAAAAAAGGGTAACTACTGTTTTTATGACAATCGCAAGTAATGTGGAATGGAACAACGAAAAATACTTCAAATATATTCTTTTGACAACAAATAACACGTCTACTTGTTGAGAACATGTAAAAGAACGAAAAAAAAAATCAAATTCCATTAAAAAAAAAATTGAAATAAGACCCACCAATAAGAACGGAAAAGTTGTTTAATTTTAAAATGTGGAGTACAAGTGTACTGAAGGTTTACAGACTCAAACTCATATATGTATCCTACATACTCGTAATTCCATTCATTAACTTAACAATCCCATCATTAACATAAGGTTTTTTATTCCATCGAAGAACACCACCAAGTATGCTCTGCAAAAAAAAAGAAAATATCAAAGAAGACAGCGTGAGAATAAATTAAAACATTTGTTTTAAATCTCGTATAATTGCATCCAACTGTGACGCCTTAATTGTCTTAATTGCCTGATATGTAAAACTAACAAGTCCAATCTATAAAAATACACTTCTCTTCTCACCATCATGGGGATATGTGTTCTCGGTGCACTTGTACCCAAAAGAGAGAAAGTTTTTGACGTCACTTTTTCATTAAAGAAATAAACAAACAAACCTTGGCAATTTCCATTAAAATCAGTCCGACAATTGTACGTCTGGATATTTGTGTACAACCCATAACAAATTTTGTCTCTAAAAAATAAAATACAAAAATGCCTATCCAGTATAATTGGATATTCATACTGGGAGGAGGCACTCATACCAGCCTGTCACGAAAGGAATTTTCTGGTATTCCTCACAAATCCAGAATATTCATCTTGCATGCTGTTTTGTGTTCCTAGGTCATGTCACTTAAAACTGAAAAATCACATTCATCTCAATTCAGGAAGGTCAATTCAAGTTTCTAGAGTGCATTCCATATCGGCTCCACGGTTTGGGGATTACCAATTGATTGAAGTGATTAGATAGTTATTTGAATTTAATCAGACTCGGAGAAGAGAATAAATTGACCACAGGAGATGGATTTAAAATCCAAGGGCGGAACGAACAAGTGATTGTTGTTGTTAGTACTCCTTATTAGTAGAACTGGTACTTTAGTTCTCTGAAATTGGTTAAAAAGAATTGCAAGTACAAGCATTCAGCAAGTATTTCACTAATTCAAGTACTTAAGCCAAATCCTTTTGAGTATCGTTAGTAGTACTTTTAAGTACCAATACTTCACAAATCCCACTACTTAATCCTTCCAAGTATTATAACTAGAACTTAAATGTACCAATATTTCTAATAACCGGCTTAGTTTTACTCAAGTAACTGATTCTTGAAAGTAATAAATTTAGTACTTGAAAATACTGGTACCTTGAAAGACTAAAACTTAAGGCAAGAAAAGAACTAAAGCACCAAAATACTTGAAATAACATTAGCACTAGTGCTTGCATTGTATTGACACTTCTTGTAGCAGTTTTAGAAGTTTTGAAGTTGACATTTGAGGTTTCAAAATCCTTCCCTGCTTCTACATCCGTAATCACATTGCATACAATTGTTGATAAGATAGATTAAACCCACTTAAACACCCATCGTTATATGAAATCCTGCGTAATGGTATAATATCTGCTTCGACAAAAGGACATAGACAAATAATTCCTGGACCTTTCCATTTACATATTTTTGTCAAAACAAATCAACTTGAATAGAAAATGTCCAACTGTGAAAATTGGAATTAGCAAAAAAGAGAAAATCCCATGAAAACAAAATCTGATTAAAGCTCAGTTATATGAAAAAATCTGCAATTTAAATTTCAAATCAAAAAACATTTGAATTAATTCACCAATCGATTTTTTGTATTTCCGTTAATTTAAGAATGTAGTAAAATTCAAAGTGTTAGCAGCCATTTTGAAAGAGAAAAACCTTGTCTGCTCTTAGGCGGTTAGTAGGCAATTTGGTAGTGTGAAGCTTCCAAGGGCGACGTGTATGCCACCTATTAGACAAAAGATAAACCAACGTAAGAAAAGATCAAAGTTGCTTAAAGCTTTTTTTTCTCACATAATTCCTAGCGTAGGCCAATGGAAGATGCTCGGCTGAGTACAGAGCTGGGATGGAGTAAGCAGCAGCTGGCAGCGAGACATAACGGGCAACTGGTGTCAATCCACTGACATAGCCAGCATGTTCAGTATTGGCAGGTGCCAACGATGGCTGAGGTTCCAATTTGGCAAGTAGTGGAGTCGAAATAGCTGGCACTAATCCGGCAGCAGCAGCAGCAATGACAGCAAACAGAATCACCTAATGGAAGACGTTTATAAGGACTCTTCAGGTATGATGTGATATTCAGACTTACGAATTTCAACATATTGGATGATGACTACGACTTCTTTAGCTGTAAACGAACGGAACAAATTTAATATCAGTTCTTGGAGCTACCAAACTATTTATACTGCGCGGCGATTTGCTAAGTCCATCTTGGAACCTCACAGACAGGTTCAAGGTTGAGCTAGCAAAGAAGATTCACAACAATATCAAGTTCCTCCTAACTGCAGGCCAATAGATGTAAAAAACAAGATAACAGAATTGCAGCTGGCATATATGGTTTGGCGGAAGACAAAGAGCGCAAGGCTGATTCTATCATCACCTTCACCATATTACTTCCAGACAAAACAGGCTTCATCATAACCATCTATTTTGACCTTGCACTCCAAATGAAGGAATCGCCCATTAAAGATTCTTCCCTTTCACTTCGTTCTTTTTTGTTTCTTTTGGTTTGATAATCACGTTCAATGGCTTGAGCAATTATTATTCTGGATTCCTCTACTTGTTTGTTGGTCTTCTTTGGTTGACCAGAAAAATAAATAAAAAAATTATATTGAGAATCAACACTCGACAAAAAAACAAGAACCAACGACGAACGGTGTTTTTTTGAGTTTAATGATCTTATCGGCGTGAAGCGGTGCAAGGCCGTTTTTCTGTTACATGGAGGGTTCGTGTGACGTATGTGGGTAATTATAAGTGGATGGGTGTTCTGCAAGGAAGTGGAATCAGAAATGAGAATCTTTAATGTCTTGGGAGTGTTTCGTAGACCTCATTAATTAATTAAAATGAACATTGCAAGCCTTATCGGGTATAGAGTTAAATGAATAATTATGTCGAATTGTTGCCACAAAAAAATGACTTGGAAAAGTCCTTGAAAACGAAAGGAGTGATGTCGTGTTAGTGAAAAAATTGTTTAGTTGGTCCAATATTTCTTAAGACTCTTGGTTAACTGATTAAATGTTTGTGATGTAAAATAATCGGCTTCCTACTATGCGTAGATCCATGATGTGTCACCAAGAATGATGTAAGATATGTCCTTTGACTGTACCTGGCAACACCAATTCTTTGATTGCAGAGATTTGCGGTCTACAACGCTTCCGGAATCGGAAAAGTCGAAGCTTACTTACTTACTTACTTAAGGTGGCGCTACAGTCTGTTGTGGACTTGGGCCTCAATCAACAGTCTCCGCCAGCTAGCTCGGTCCTTAGCTAGTCGTCTCCAGTTTTGCACTCCAAGTTGATTGAGGTCCTCTTCCACTTGAGTGCGCCACCTGAGTCGCGGTCTTCCTCTCCTCCTACGTCCCTCGAGAATAGTGTCGAAGGCTTTCCGGGACGGAGCATTGGTGTCCATTCGCTCTAAATGACCGAGCCATCTGAGTCTCTGGACCTTGACTCTTCTGGCTAGGTCCATGTCGTTGTACAACCCGTAAAGTTCGCTGTTGTATCTTCTTCGCCATTCCCCTTCAATGCACACGGGGCCAAAGATGACCCGAAGAACTTTCCTCTCGAAACAGCCTAAGGCACTTTCCTCCGATTTTGTCAGGGTCCATGCTTCTGCACCATACAGCAGGACTGGGATGATGAGTGTGTTGTACAGTTTTACCTCAGTTGCTCGAGAGAGGGCTTTTCCACTCAATTGCTTTCTTAGCCCAAAGGAACAGCGATTAGCAAGAGTTAGGGCGAGTTCGTAATTGCAGGCTTTGTTGCCCATGCCCTGCCTTAAATATGCTCAAAGACTTTTATGAACTCAATTACAACTGCATGTGTGCGGTCATAATTTAAAATGAGTTCACAAAAGCAAACGTTGAGAGAATGAGATATTCTGGACTATAATCTGTCTAAGTGCTAAATTTCATCCAGATCCGTTTAGTACTTCTGGAGTTATTGAGCAACAAAATCACTTTTCCTCTCTGCCATTTTCCTGCAAATTCAGCAATAAAATAAAAACAAATGCCGACTTGACCGCAATATGACAGTTGTAATACTTTTATGAACACAAATGTTGCCATGCTCATACAGAAATATTGCTGTTTGCTTACATTTACGAACACAATTTTGGCAGTGCTGCGGAAGTTTTACATTTACGAACTCAGCCTTATTCTTCGTCTGATCTCGGCGCTGGTGTTGTTGCCCGTGTTTATAGCGGAGCCTAGGCAGACAAACTACTCTACTACCTCGAAGTTGTCTGTGTCTATTGTGACGTTCTGCCCGAGCCGTCGGTGTTGGGTGTCCTTCCTCGAAGACAGCATTTACTTCGTTTTTCCCTCATTTACCGCTAAACCCATTTTTGCCGCTTCTGTCTCAATTCTCAAAAGTCGAAGCTAGTTCATCGAAAAATAGTTGTCGATTTTAAGATTTCCATTTTTGACGAAGATGAATGTTACGAGTGACTTCGCAGAATATCAAACTCTTCTTAAATGAAAAAAAAAGTCGTAGGGACGGCTATAAGAAGAGACTAGAGAGTAAAACAACAATTTGAGGACTTGACTATTGATGTTTTAACAAAAAATTGTCATTTTTAAAATTCTAGCTGAGATAAAAAATTCGCGCGAATTTTTCACTTTAAACCATAATTTATTTTGTTTATAAGAAAAGCAATCGACTCGCTCTCCTTTCTCCTTTTAGCACGGACAAAATAAGAAATCGCTTGTGTAGAATTTTAGAACGAAGAATTATTTTGCTTCGTTCTCCACGATTCTCAGCATTTGGTGTCTCATTAAATTTCTGTTTTGAAAAAGGGTGTTGCTTAATAAATTAAGGGCTTTTAGGATAGAAAAATTTGAGTGCCAAAAAGGAGTAGATTCTCATGAAAAATGGTGGGATATTATCCGGGCGAATGTTGTGCGTGCAAAAGTACTGCGAGAAGGTACTTTCCAGGATTTCGTTGTCTGGGATTTCGTTATCGGGGCTTTCGATTTCCGGCCTTTTTTAATATCCGCTTCACCTGGTTAGTTCTTCTTTCTTATTAATGGCTGCAGCAACGGATCCCAAGAAAATTCTTCGAACTCGTAATCAAAAATGATGGTGGTTCTTCGTCTGTTTTTTTTTTCTGCAGAGTTAGTCACCGTGTACTTGGATGACTTGTCTGCGTCTTTTTTCTTTAAGCTGGTTAACTGACGTCCTCAATGTTTGGTGTTAAATGCAGCAGGTTAAGTTCCTCCTAATGTTTCCATAAAAAAAAATCGCCCCTAATATTACCTACACTATCAATGTGTTTCATCTCCAAATAATCAATACCGATTCTTTTGTTAAGATAATTAAATTACATAATTACATTTTTGTAGTGTCCGTGGCTTAGTGGTTAGGTGTGTTGGCTGCTAAGCAGAACGTCGTGGTTTCGAGTCCTACTCGTGCCTATAGTTTTAATTTCATCTTTCTCGGGCACCACCTCTTGCGAAGAAGTGACAAAACTTCCATGAGTATCAATCTGTCATGCCGTTCGGAATCGACGTTAAATTGTAGGTCCCCTCAATTCTCCACACGCAACGCACCCAAAGAATTGTTGATGAGAGTAAGCCACTTAGGCCTTGGCTCTTCAAGAGCTATCGCGACACTCTATTTATTTATTTAATTCCATTTTTGAATTATGAAAATACAGTAAAAAGACGATACAGACAAAACAGTAACTTTCAAAACATTAAGCGTAGTTCGTTGAACCAAAATGAGGTCACAAACATTTTGTTCCGATTTAATTCATCTCCCGGGCAAAATTTAGTTCCCCACAATCGTACCCAGCATTTTAAAAATTATGCAAAAATGTCAGCAATTATTCAACGATTTCCAAGAACAGGGCAATTTCAACACAATTAAAATAATTCATAAAACAGATTTCACCTCATCTAAGTCTGCAACGAAGACCCCACCTTTCATATTCATCAAATGTCTTGGCCCATTTCATTTGATCACAACAATTCACAACTCGAACCAATGAATTTCAATAATTTAAAACGAATTACGCATTTCAAAATATATGTACCTGCCTTAATACCTGATTTCAAGAAGGTACCTATCCCAACCTCCTTTAAAGACAAAAGGCAAAGAAACAGATGTTCCCTTCTATTGAATAATAATTATTACAGCAAAATCTCAATACAATTGCTTTTGCAGCTCATCTCGTTGGGATACTTCAAGAAGAGGTATTAAGCTTGAGCCATAAAAACAACAAAAAAGAACCATTCAAGTTCTTCGAGACTCATCAAAAGTGCACTTGACAACTGGAATCGGGGCATAAAGGTTGACCAATCCTCTCATTCCACCATAAAGGTTAGAAAATATTTGATTTAATTTATCTGTGAAAAATTTATCGTTTCATTGAGTTTGTCCTTGGAACTGCGAGTGGAGACGAAGTACTCTTGACTAGGGACGAGGAACTATACTGAATATTTGAAAATGGTTTATTGAAAATTATTACGAATGGCCCTTTTTTGTTGTTATACAATGTTCAATTATCTCGTAGAGACAATACCTATATAGTCCCAGTTGGATGGATTTTGTTATGTCGAAGAATCGATTGGATTTAAGTGGCCTTAAAGCCAGATTAGCCTGAAGTTCTTTTTGATGAATTCAAACATTAAATTTTACAAGAATCTTAAAATGGCGTGTTCTACTCAAGAATCCGTCAGCAATCATTGGAAAAAAGGACAATCGTATAGAATATCAAAAGATATCTCAATTTTTGAGTGCGTTGAGAATAGGTATCCTTTTTTCAGATTGTGTCTGTGTCTGTTTCTGTGTCAAAGTCAATGTCAATGTCAATAAATACCAGAGAGTCTACATGCAAAAGTTAAACAGTGATTTTTGGTATTTATTGATTCTTATGACAACACGTGTTTCCACTCATAGCAAACAAAGAAGTAAGAAACGGATATACATAGATTGGGAAATGGATGATTTGATTGTTGATATCCGCAGGAAATAAAATGGGACAATGGTTTTCTTTTTTTTCATGAGAATAAAACTTCCAGAGCCTTTTTTCTTCGAAATTTAAATCGAAAGGCGTCGGCATTAACCCTTTAAAACGTGCTGTTGATAATTTCCGGAAGGTGGTTAAGAAAGTATTTCAATGTAAGGGTCAATTCAACATTTCAGCTTATTTCTTTGGCTTCAGCGAAAGTAAAATTGTTGGTTGCTTAAAAGTTCATTGCTGGGGAAAGTCTCATGAATTTGCGTATTAGACTGCTGAACCAACTGGAAGGAGATGTCAACGTGGGAAGTTATTCTCAAACCCGTTTGTTTTCAACTATACCAGCTTTGATGGTCAGTTCGATATTGCTGCTTATTGTATTCCTTAATGGTTAATGTTTCTCAATTAGAGGCAGATTTTTTCCTTGAAGAGCTATGTTTATAATGACTTACAGCTTTCAATTTCAACAAATGATAACACGTACAACACGTAACAATGCAATGTAACGCATTAGCTTATATTTGTCGAAACAAATATATGCTGAGTTAAGGAAAGTTTTATTCTCGTTTTACATGTGTGGTGTGTAAGTAACATTACCCTTTTACGTGACAAGTTCTGTGTTCGTTACTTTAGTGGAGGTCAAATTTGTTGCAAGTATCGTAAATTCACGTTCCTATTAAAGTCGTTACTAGTATGAGTCGTTGATACCAAGAAAAAAAGAACTCAAGGGAGTACTCGTTTTTTAGCAACGTGATTTAGAACGGTTCGTTACCATTTGTTACGCATGAACACATACATAAAAGAATGTTTCGTGTAGAGTTTGAGAGACTTACTTACTTACTTAAGATGGCGCTACAGTCCGTTGTGGACTTGGGCCTCAATCAACAGTCTCCGCCAGCTAGCTCGGTCCTTAGCTAGTCGTCTCCAGTTTTGCACTCCAAGTTGATTGAGGTCCTCTTCCACTTGAGTGCGCCACCTGAGTCGCGGTCTTCCTCTCCTCCTACGTCCCTCGGGAATAGTGTCGAAGGCTTTCCGGGCCGGAGCATTGGTGTCCATTCGCTCTAAATGACCGAGCCATCTCAGTCTCTGGACCTTGACCCTTCTGGCTAGGTCCATGTCGTTGTACAACCCGTAAAGTTCGCTGTTGTATCTTCTTCGCCATTCCCCTTCAATGCACACGGGGCCAAAGATGACCCGAAGAACTTTCCTCTCGAAACAGCCTAAGGCACTTTCATCCAATTTTGTCAGGGTCCATGCTTCTGCACCATATAGCAGGACTGGGATGATGAGTGTGTTGTACAGTTTTACCTTAGTTGCTCGAGAGAGGGCTTTTCCACTCAATTGCTTTCTAAGCCCAAAGAAACAGCGATTAGCAAGAGTTATTCTTCGTCTGATCTCGGCGCTGGTGTTATTGCCCGTGTTTAAAGCGGAGCCTAGGTAGACAAACTCCTCTACTACCTCGAAGTTATACGCGTCTATTGTGACGTTCTGCCCGAGCCGTCGGTGTTGGGTGTCCTTCCTCGAAGACAGCATATACTTCGTTTTTCCCTCATTTAGCGCTAAACCCATTTTTGCCGCTTCTGTCTCAATTCTCACAAAGGCGACATCACGCTGTGTTCTTCCCATTATATCAATATCATCGGCGTACGCGAGAAGTTGAACAGATTTTTGGAAGATAGTGCCTCTGGCGTTGACGTTGGAGTTCTGCACTATCTTCTCAAGAACGATGTTAAAGAAATCGCATGACAGTACATCGCCTTGTCTGAATCCTTTTTTGACGTCGAAAGATTCCGTAAGCTCGTTGCCAACCTTTTTGAGAGACAGGAAGGCGAAATAATGAAGTCTATACCTATTCTTTTTCATATCACCATAATTTCAAGTTTCATCGACATCTACATACTTTACGATTGCAATACTTGTTATTTCGGTATCGAATTATATCCTCAAGAGTTCGAAGTACAAGAATTTGCCCCCAAGTTGCAATGCTTTCAATTGTCATCATTACCCTATCACCGCCATTGTTGCCATCCGTCGCACTAAATAAACAACACCGACCCCAACCACATGCATTAAAACCAAACAAGATCCCAATCAGGACCTCAATCAAAGCCACCATTAACATCTCTGTATAACCATGACGAAGCCATTTTAACGCACATTCGTCGTTGTCGTCGGTATTTTTTTGTCTTATTCAAATAAAGAATCCACTGATGGAGGACTTATAGTCGGAGGAGAGGCTTTTGGGTTCATGTTCGATTGTCTTCTAGTCCTCGCCAACATGTAAAATTTAAATGTCCAAGCAGCCGCACAAAATGAATTTTCTGTGTAGGCTGAGGTTTTCTAGACAAATAAAATATGTATCCGATTACACCGCGAATGGAAATCCAAGACGATGAAAAGAATATAAATTCCTGCCATCGACCCTATAACCACATCTTAGGTACGATTGAAGTGAGTTCTTTTCTTGTAACATCAACAAGATCGAGAACCTTAACAACCCTAAAAGTTCACACAGCTAGAAAAGCCATTGTAGACGTCCGCTAAGGCGATAACAACCACCTTCGATCGTCTCGAAGAGTGTTCTGTCTCGAAGCCCTTTTTGGACACATTGATTGTCACATTGTTGCCGACGAGCGACCGACGACTACGCAGCGACCAATGAGACCATATTCTAATTGGACACGACAATCAAGAGCTCCTAAGTGGAAAGGGAACTCATTTAAACTAGATTTACGCAATCGTTAATGACACTTAACGTACATTGCATGTGTGTGTTACGTGATCTTAAAGGGACTGCAAAATCTTGAATCTGGAGCCATCAGGCGAAAGTAAAACCTTGTTCATGGACACCATGATGCGTGCAACGAGTATATTCCTTTGCCTACGAAGAAGATTTAGAAAAAAAAGGAATAACAACACAAAAGTCAAAAGAGAAGGGTTCTTGTGCCTATAGAGCTAGCCACAAACTGGAGTATATAAGAATCAATGCAAAACCAATGAAAGACATCAGTCAGAATTGATAGTTCTATCAGCAAGTTCAGCACAGACCTTCCGAGAAACCCTTTAATTCAATTTCAAAATGTTCAAGTTGGTAAGAAGAAGTTGCATCATTGATGGAGCATCTCAAATTTATTTGTATTTTTACTCAACGTAGGTGGTGTTGTCTGCTCTCCTCGTCGTTGCCGCTGCCAAGCCAGGCACATACATCGAAGCCATATCGGCTCCAGTTCTCAAAACAGCCATTGTCCATGAACCAGCTTCGATTGAGGTGCATGAACCGACAATTGCCAAAGTCGGTGATGTAGTCGAGAGTGTTCCAACTGCTGTGTCTCATCAGAGTTCGACAATTGTCCACAGTCGGGCTAACCAGATTACTCCAATTGTGGCTCCAGCTGTCCGCACTTACTCAACTCCAATTGTGAAGACCTATACTGCTCCGATTGTTGAAAGTGCTCCATTATTGAGAACCTATCATGCTGCTGCTCCAATTGTCGAAAGTGCTCCTCTTTATAAGACCTATGGCGCTGTACAAGGACCATTGTTGCGCAATTTGGATGGTAGTTTGGCCAGCTATGGGTATGCCTATGGCAATGGATCACCAATTTTGTATTCGGCTTATGGTGCAGCCTACAGGAGCTATTAAGCGGGGAACTAGCGCGGATAGGCACAAACATTGGCAACGATAAATTGACTGACGGGAGATGGTATCTATTGTTCCTAATGATTTGCTGAGGAGATTTGGAAAGATTAGAACCGTTTGATGATTCATTGGAAAAATAAATTTGAATATTTTATGAAAAGTTTTGTGTTTTCTGTTTTTTGCATTTCTCTTTCATTCTTAAAATGCAGACGCTTTTTCCTTAAAGGCGATTTTGTAACTGTCAGTAATTTTCAAGTACCACTTCTAGAAATGTCAAGTATCATTTTGAAATAACTGGTACTTGTACTTGGTACTTCAATTCGGTGCTTAAAAATTAAACTACCTGTGTTGTTCAAGTATTTAGGTTCTATACAACTAAATAGTTTTAGTTCCTTTTTACCTATCATCAGAAGTAGAAGTACTTTAAAGTGCCCGAAAAAACTGATAGTTCAAAGTACTTGAAAATAGTTTTGCTTAATTGTGGTGTTTCAAAATAATCATGAAACACTGTTCTGGAGTTTTTGAGAATCAGTAACAAGTACCAAGTAACAAGTATAACAAGAAACAAGTATCCAGTAAAAAGTAGCAAGTAACAATTAAGAAGTTACAAGTAACAAGTAACAAGTAGCAAGTAACAAATAACAAGTAACATTAAATATGTAACTTGTAACATGTAACATGTAACAAGTAAGAACTAAAAGGAAAGTAACAAGTACCAAGTAATAAATTCTTTCATGTCAACATTAGAAGTACTTAAGTACCTTTCAAGTTGCAATACAAAAAAACTTGTAATTGAGAAAATTTAAGATTGAAGTACATTGCGGGTTGGAGTAGACAAATATTTTATGTTTTCGCGTTTGTATACTTCCTTACCTTGGTGCTTGTTCATTTTCCTTTTTTATTTATATGTGGATTAAAGTCACCGGAGCTACTCTCATTTAAAACCCTCTTTTTAAGAGAGACGGTGACATTCACATATTATTTTCATTAAAATGCTTTACGAGTTGGTCAATCTTAATTTTTTTTTATTTTATATGTTTTTCATCACACAGCAACGACCTTGCTGCTGCTGGTCTGGTTCACAATTACTTTAACTCTCTATCTCCATAAAAAAATTCTGTCATAGGTAAATCGTAAATGGCTTTTTCTTGTAGATACTTGTATCTCTGAAACCCGGTCAAATACTCTCTGACACTTAAATTATTATGCCGCAACGTCACTTGTTGGCTTTACCTGTCAATCTTAATTATTTTTTTAAGGGTTAACCTTGAATGCATTTTTATAGACTTGGCAGTGGTCGTGCGTCGTCGTTTGTCGGTCGACGAGTTGAGATAAATAACTTTTGCAATCTTCATTATTACTTCATTTACACTATGCCAGCGAACGGTAGCGGTAGTTTTCATACCTATAAATTGCATCTCAAGAGCAATCGGTCTTGTTGATTAAGAGCTTTTTGATGTGACGTCAATTGGAGGTACCTTTTCATTGATGGAAATCGATAAGACGCCCACAAATAACGCAACTTGTGTTGTATGTTTTTTGTATTTGACTGGAGGCATTAAGAAAAAAATGCAATGGAAACTTACGAATGAAAAAAAAAACTTGTTTCACACAAAATTATCAAGTTCCACACATGAGTGGATTGTGCTTGTCAAAGTGATTCGCTTGATCAGTCAACGAAAGAAATTAATTATTTAATCGCTACCAGCCTCCATGTTAAGTTTTACATTTCTAAATCTTTAATTTTTTTTTATTCTAGTAACTCTGAGAAATTCTCTTCACTTCATTCTAATATTTTCTTCAAGTAACATCAAATTTATTTTCATTAAATTATTTTTCTTCGAGAACAAATATCTTTTGTTGTTTTCTTATTTCTAAAGGAAATTCAAATTCAACGAAGGACAAGTTTAACAGGTTATGGGCCCAGTGCACTAACCCGAAGAATTGTTTAATAGAATTTTTTTGCAGTATAATTGGTTATTGAACATTGAAGCCCAATAACAAGAAATTTGCAAAAATGAATATGGAGGATGTTGCTCATATGTCTCACCGTTTGAATGGGGCCAATTTTAAAGCTTGGAAATTTCAAATTGCTGCAGTTTTGCGTGGAAAAGGGTTAATTGAAATTGCAGATGGTTCAGAGGTTGCTCCAGATGAAACAAAGGATAGAGAACGCAAGGCATGGCTAAAAAGTGATGGTCAAGCAATGGCTATAATTTTTTCTTCACTGGACAGCGAACAAGCAAATCATGTTTTAACCTGCAAGACAGCGTACGAAATGCTTACGAAATTAGAATGCATTCATAACATGAAGAGTGATGTTAGGGTTATGACATTGTATGAAGAATATTTTGCTGTAAAAATGAATGAAGACGAATCTGTTGCAGCGTATGTATCAAAGGTGTCTCGATTGGCAGCTGAAATAGAAGAAAATAAAGAAAAGTTGTCTGATAACCTTAAGATGTGTCGAATTATCAGCGGCTTAAGCTCCAAGTTCAAAAACTTTAAGACAGTTTGGTATAATATCAAAGAATGCCGAACAATTGATACACTTATGGCAAAACTTCAATTAGAAGAAGATCAAATGAACAAAATAGATAGCGAACAGCATTCGGAAGGAGCAGCTTTCAATATCAAACAGCAAAACAAAAAGCAAATGTTTGAGAACAAAAAGAAACCAAAATTTATTTGTTTTGGCTGTGGAAAGGAAGGACATTGGAAGAAAAATTGCCCAGATCAGAAGAAGATGAACCAAAATAGGACAAAACCAGAACAGAAATCATCGATGGCATTTTCGGCGATGACAGATATTTTATCAGCAAGCTATAACGATGTTTGGATAGCAGACTCTGGAGCTTCAAGACACATAACTTTCCGGAAGGACTGGTTCTGTTCGTTTTCATCAAATGAAGGCCAAAGTAGCATTAGAACTGCAAACAATGAAGCACTTAATGTCGAGGGAAGTGGCTCAATAGAAATAGAAGCGTGGATTGATGGCCAATGGCATTCAAGACGTTTGGATGATGTTAGATATGTACCAAAATCTAAGGTCAACTTATTTTCAATCGGATCATTAATGAACAAAGGTTTTGAGATCAGCTTTGACGAAAGCCGATGCATTATCACAAAAGACGATATTACAGCGGGTATTGGATACAAAGACGAAAACAATTTGGTGCGAATGGTTTTCAAGCATACCATGACGAAGCAAAATTGCATTGAATCTTGCTTATCAGTAAACAGTATTTATGGTCAGTCGATGAATTCCTTGCAACAATGGCACAGGCGTTTAGGCCATATGAATACTTCAACAATCAAGACAATGGTCAAACAGGACTCAGTAACAGGTATACATTTATCTGATGAAAATAACTTTTTCTGTAGGGAGTGTCAGTTTGGAAAAATGCATAGAAGTTCACATCCAGCTAGAGAAAAGCATTCTATTGCAAAGGGTGAATGTTTCCATGTGGACTTATGTGGAAAAATGCAACAAATAGGTGTTGGTGGGGCTCAATATTTCATGTTGATAAAAGATGAGGCAACTGGCTTAAGATTTGTTTACTTAATCGCATGCAAATCGGAAGTAGAGGAAAAATTCAAGGAATTTGTAGCTTTTGTTGAAAATTCAATGCAAGTTTCGATCAAAAGAATTCGATGTGATAACGGAACTGAATTTATCAATCGAAAGTTTGATGAAATATCTTTCTGAACGTGGTATTATCATTGAAAGAATCTCTCCATACACACCGGAACAAAATGGATATATTGAACGTGACAACAGAACAGTTCAAGAATATGCTAGAACAATGTTGTTGGCAAGTGGATTGAATAAATCTTTGTGGCCAGAGGCGGTTCGAACAGCTGTTTATTTATTAAATCGTTCACCAAATGCAAAGAACCAAGCCACAACCCCTTATGAGATCTGGTTTGGAGAAAAGCCACAACTTGGTCATGTAAAGGTTTTTGGCACTGTTGGCTATGTTCACATTCCCAAGTCTTATCGCAAGAAATGGGATGACAAAGCGAGAGAAGTTTATTTGGTTGGATATGAACCAACACAGAAGAATTTCAGACTCTATGATCCAAATTCAAAGAAAGTTATTATTAGCTGCGATGTTAAATTCAACGAAAATTTCATAAAGAATGTTTATTTTGATTTTTCAAATAAAGAACACGATTCTTGTAGTTCCAAGACTGAAACAATTCAAGACAAATCATCGGATAATATCCAAGAAGAAAATCCAACCAACATTCAAGATGAAATTGGGCTAGTTGAAGAAGATATTCTGGAATATAAACGAGGAAATGGACGTTTAAGATCTGATCCGAAGAAGAGGGATCATTTTGAAGCTAGTATGTGTGCAATTATTGATGAGCCTCTATCTTATGAAGATGCAATAAATTCAAATAACTCGAAAGAATGGAAAATCGCTATAGAAGAAGAAATAAAGTCATTGCAGGAAAACAAAACATTTGATATTGTTACGAAGCCAATGAATTGCAACATAATTGGGAACAAATGGGTGTTTAAGCTTAAAACAACCCCAAATAAACAAATGAAATTCAAAGCTCGTCTAGTGGCAAAGGGATATTCTCAACACAAGGGAATAGATTATACCGAAACATTTTCACCAGTTGTAAGGTATGATTCCGTGCGAAGTGTTTTGGCAATTGCAGCTATTGAAGATATGGAAATGGTACAATTCGATGTCAAGACCGCATTTCTTAATGGCGACCTTAAAGAAGAAATATATATGGAAGTTCCAGAGGGTATTGAACACAAAACTGACCAAGTTTGTAAATTGAACCGAAGCTTGTATGGTCTAAAACAAGCATCAAGAGCGTGGAATTCAAAGTTCGTTGAATTTCTGACAAGTCAGAATTTGGTTCAATCCAAAGCAGATCCATGCGTTTTTTATTGCGTTCGTGATGGCAAAAAGGTTATTGTTTTGTTGTATGTTGATGATGGTCTAATTCTTTCACAAAATATGTCAGCAATCGAATCATTGGTGAATGAATTACAGAATACCTTCAAAATTACGTTAGGTGATAACAATTATTATGTTGGAATGGAAATCAAACGGAATCGCTGTCTTAAAACAATATCAATCTGTCAAAAAGCATATATTGAAAAGATAGTAGACAAATTTCGAATGATTGATTCAAAACCAATCTCAACTCCTTTTGATGTTGGAACAATCCTTTCAAAACAAAATTGCGACTATGAATCAAACTTTCCATACCGTCAAGCATGTGGGTCTTTGATGTATGCTGCTACAGTTTCAAGACCCGATGTTGCTTATGCAGTGGGAGAAGTAAGTAGGTTTATGCAAAATCCAAATAAAGAACATATAAATGCTGTTAAACGAATTCTGCGTTATCTCAAACATACAAAAACAACCGGTTTAACTTATGGCTTAGAAGATAACATTATACTGGTGGGATATACAGATGCTGATTATGCGAGAGATACCGAATCACGTCGGTCAACAACTGGTTATGCATTCACAATCGGAAAAGGTATTGTTACATGGAAGAGTCAAAGACAGAAAACAGTTGCGTTATCTACAACTGAAGCTGAATATATGGCAGCTTGTGATGGCTCAAAAGAAGCAGTTTGGTTACGCCAGTTACTTAAAGATATTGGCTATGAACAACATCAAGCAACTAAGTTATTTGTTGATAACCAAAGTGCTATACGCTTAGTAAAAAATCCTGAGATGCATCATAGAACTAAACATATCGATGTCCGTTTACATTTCATTCGTCATCTCTATGAAACAAAAATTATCCAAGTTGAATACATTCAAACTGAAGAACAATTGGCAGATGGTTTCACAAAACCCTTACCGGCAGCAACTTTCAAATCAAATATGATAAAATTAGGGTTAAATGAAATCACTTAAATTTATTCTTTCTGTTTTTTTTTTTTTTTTAAATGAATGTACATATGTAATTTAAAAATGAGTGGGAGTGTTAAGTTTTACATTTCTAAATCTTTATTTTTTTTTATTCTAGTAACTCTGAGAAATTCTCTTCACTTCATTCTAATATTTTCTTCAAGTAACATCAAATTTATTTTCATTAAATTATTTTTCTTCGAGAACAAATATCTTTTGTTGTTTTCTTATTTCTAAAGGAAATTCAAATTCAACGAAGGACAAGTTTAACACTCCAAAATAAGGCATTGAGATTTTTTTGTCGCTTTCAGCCTCCAAAATGCGTACCTACACTGTTGGACAGAGAATTAGCACATAATACTTTGTTTTATTAAAAAAATTGTTGTACGAGTTGACAAAAGAATTTCTTAAAAAGTTTCCGCACTATAACAATCTATGCTGCATCACCTTATGATCTTTGGAAATTTACAGTTATTTACACATGTTTGCGTATTGCTTCCAGAAGATTAGATTGCCATTGCTAAATTTCATGTGGCCATTAAATTAGCACATATTGTTAAAATTGTGCGTAAAGTGTTAAAAATTAGTAGTTTTGTTCATATTTTAATAAAAAAGTAATCTAAAATTCAAAGTAAGTTTCTATAGAGATTTGTATTGCACAATTTTTAATATTATTTGATTAGATGGGCCGACAACAGTCTTGTACACCTGATCTCAGAAAAATTATTATAACGATGAAAAATAACGGGAAAACAATTCACGAAATCGCAGAGCTAGTGGGACGGTCAAGAAAATTAGTCTACAACGCCATTAAATATTTTGAAACCCATGATACGACTAATGCCATCCAACGAAACCCGCCACCAAAAAAGACAAGTTCTGCTGATGACCGAATAATCTCTTCTTATGCAAAAAAACAGCCATTTATGACGTCAGCTGAAATTCGGGATGAAGTGCTTAAAGACCATGGCATATCAGTAAGCAGCAGAACTATCCGAAGAAGACTAAATGACAAGGATTTGATTGGTTGCGTAGCTCAGCACAAACCCCTGGTTTCAAAAAAAAATATTTCAGCTAGAGTAAAGTTCGCCAGAGAATACGGAAAAAAATCGCTAATGTTTTGGAAAAATGTTCTTTGGAGCGATGAGTCAAAATTTAACCGTTTGGGCTCCGACGGAAAGCGTCATGTTTGGCGTCCACCAAAGCAGGAGCTTAATCCACGCTACACAATAAAAACTGTGAAGCACGGTGGTGGGTGTATCATGGTGTGGGCTGCGTTTTCATGGCACGGTGTAGGGCCAATTGTTAAAATAGAGCAGCGAATGGACCAGCATCAGTATAAGAGCATCTTAGAAAACCATATGGAGCCCTATGCTGACGATAATTTGCCATTATCGTGGACATTTATGCATGACAACGATCCTAAGCACACTTCGCGGCTAGTGAAGCAGTGGATTAGTGATCACAAAATCAATCTTTTACCTTGGCCTGCTCAGAGCCCTGACCTGAATCCCATAGAGAATCTATGGAACGATGTAGAATATCAGGTTGGATTGAGAAAACCCAAAAATTTAGAAGGACTTTGGGAAGCTATCAAAGAAGGCTGGAACAGCATCCCTATTCATCGGTGCCAACGCCTAGTAGAGAGTATGCCTCGGAGATTACAAGCTGTAGTGAGGCAGAAAGGTTACCCAACAAAATATTAATGAAATATTAAGTTTTTTTGTAAAACAGTACTTAATTTATTAATTGTGCTAATTCTGTGGCCACAAATTGTTACACTTACCAACGTTATAAATGGATCTTTTTGTTATTTTTTTCTTGAATTAATATTACTTTGTTATTAAGTTTATTCATTCATAATGAATAAAACATTTTGCAATAAATTAAGTTTCAAAAACAAGCAAAAATAATATTCTCGCTTATTTGAATTCTGAGAACTATTTTGTGCTAATTCTCTGTCCAACAGTGTATATATTCTTTTTTGATGAGTTGTAATAGAGCTCTGGATTCTCAGCCGGTTAACCTGGTACAAGAGATAACTTAAGCTTAGTCCGATAAAATCGGATTTTGGCAGGTTTAAGGCGTTTCAGAGTGACAGAAAGTATCACAATCTGAGGACAATAAAAATTACTAGTAGATCCAGCTCTCATAATTCGAATTCGGTGATTCATAATTTAATTTTGTTCACATGCAACATGGTTCTATCAACTTCTGCCGTGTTGGCGATTGGTGTGAACACCTCTGGTGCAACCATCTTAATGATTGGGTTGATTCTTAATGACATTTCTTCGATAACACACCCTGCACTCAAGAACTGTTTGACACCACTGTGATTTAACATTTTTCAATTGTATTTGTCTTAATAACCTCACTTTATTTTAATTTTAATTTATTGTTTTATACAATTTGTTCGCTTGAGAAGGTAAATTAAAACAAATTGGCAGGATAGTAATAAGTTGATTCCGGGTAAGAATCAGTCGTTTCAAAATTCGAACTGTAAGGAATACTGTATGCAGAAATGTCATTTATGTTCGAAGAAACTGGCACCAAATAATAGGGAATTGCTGATTGAAAAATCGGTCGAAATGAGTCTCCGTTTGGTTTTTCAGTTGGTGCTTCCGTAGTTGTAGTTGTGGTAAATGGAGTCGGTGTGGTCGTTTGGGTGACTTCCGATTCACCAGAAGGTCCATTTTTTGATGCAATTCTTGAAAGCTGCGATGGCAAATCGAGACTATTGAGAGCCTGATTAAACAAAAACGACGTCAAAAAAGCATCTGATGGAATGGTTGAGATGATTGCCAGTAGAATCACCTGTAAGCGATGAGAGATTTGAGTTTGTTTCTTTAATGTAATGTCAAAATGTTAATCTACTTACTATCTTCGACATGTCTTCTTTCTTAATCTGACAACTGAAAATAAAAGAGCTCTTAAGCAAAATGACAGGCAATCTCATTGTTCCGAAGGGTTTTATATAGTCGCAAATTCTTTGATGTTCGATCGCAGAAATGTTCGTTAATTACATTTCGCGATTTTCCAATCAGAATCCAGTCTTGTCATTACCATTGATTACACTACGCAAAAGTTCAAGTACCTGATATAATTGACTGCTTTTCGACCGTTTAACGTTATCAATTAGAAAAATCAAGAATTCGCTCTTTTATTTTTTTAGGATAATGACACCAGTTTAATGTATATCTAGCGTACTTCTATCAAACGCCTTAATATAAACCTAATCTATTTAGAGACGGTTCCGACTTTCTCTTTGGGTATGACCCACGGGACCTTTTGAAATAAATACTGTCTCAGTTATCTCTCGCATCTTCGGCAGTCGGTCAATATTCGAAACTGTTATTTTTGTCACGTTTTCCTCTTTATTAGCCATTTTTGGAACACCTAGACGTTACTCATCAAAAACCGACACGCAACCACGTTTAAATTCCTTTTGACCGTGTCGCGTCGCCATCGAAGGAGCATCCAAATTGCAATTGTGCTACTGTGTTCTTCTCATACATCCAAAAAATTGAACACATTTCTTCTCTCCTATCAAAATTGTCTTCCAACCGGAAGGTACCAAAAACAACCTACAAGCGCAAGCAAAATGATACTTCCACTAAAGTGTGTACCAATTTCATCATCCACCACAGACTTCCACATTTCATGATCAATTCTTCATTAACTAATAAATTCAATCAACAAAAAACACAATGCCCTCAATGTGGGCGCCTGACTCACATCTCGAATTTCCCATTTCAAGTCTTTCCATTGCACCAAGTCAGCTCAAGATGTTTGAGATTTGAGCAATAAGGCTGACAAGAGGGTAACCTTTGTGGCACGGTAGTAATCGAAGAGCAAGCAAGCAACATCATCATCATCATCACCATTGGGGTTGTCATTTTGCTAATAAACACAACGCAATACATCTCATTCGTCAACCTTTAAAGCAGCTGTCAATTCAATCTCCTGACTTCGAACCTAAGCTCGTGCAGAGACGCCAGGGAAATTGTAAGAATCAAATTTCACAATAAATGCATTCAGATCTCCAATCAGAGAAGTCGACTGCTGCTGCTGGTTCTGGTGGATGCTGGGTTGTATTAAGGTTGATTTTGCATCTGGATGATTTCTAGAACTAGATTTTTATTTCATGGCTAATACAATCGTATAAAAACAAGATATCGATAGAAGTTAGGCATCAGTAACGCACTGAATCTCGCATTGGATTATTCACACAAATAAGTAATTCTCATTAACTGTCAAAGGTATATACTTGAAAGACTCAAAAGAATCAACAACCACTGGAAAATGTTCAAATTGGTAATCTCACCGATCTCGATGGAATAATTTTGGTGGATGTATACAATTGGGTTGGTTTTTTTCACAGCTCATCATCTCAACCGTTTTGATGGTAGTTTCTGCAGTACCCTCGTTCCAGCTGCTATCGTCACTGCCACCAGAGGAGACAATCTCACTCCCATCATCGTTGAATCAGCCAGAACAGCCATCAACTGCTGCATCATCATCGTCGTCGTCCGAGGAATCAGCTGAACCTCCGGCGTCAACCGGAGAAACACCACTTCCAACACAATCCCCGCCGACACCAAGTGAAACAGCCACCTCTTCCAGCAGCACAAACTCCAACATCGATTCAGAACCACCAGCGCTGGGGACTCTCACAGCAGACGAGCTCGATCTGCTATCGTCAGCAGCATTGGGCACATCTTCACTGGGATCTTCGTCAATTCAACATCAAATACTGCCCCCCGAGACAATCGAACTCCCAATTCGAATAACCACAAGTCCCGGTCTGCGAACAGTCCTGGCGCCCGAAACAATTCGCATCCATCAGCCGACTGTAACCAAAGTCGGTGAATTGGTACAGAAAATTCCCACAGCCGTGTCACACCAAAGCCAGACCGTTGTTCATAAGCATGCCGAAATTATTACGCCCATTGTTGCTCCAGCTGTTCGGACAATCACCTCGCAGGTGGTGCGGGCCTATCACACTCCGTTGGTTTATGCTGCACATGCACCGGTTATTAAACTCCTTCAGCATTGATTTTGAGAACGATTTTGATATGCCAAAGGCCTAGACTTTTATACGTTTGTAATCTTTTTCAAAGACTTTTTTGCATTCATTGACTCGATTTCAACAATATGTTTAGATAAAATGGCTTTAAATTTGTTTAAGGGGAAATAATGTTTCTGAAATATTTTTAAGCTCATGTCCTTGTAATTCATTTGAATCTGAACAAATAAAAATAAGATTGACTGTGTGATAAAGACCAAACTTTTGAAGGTTTTTAAACTGCGTGATGACTTTCAAAAGGAAGGTAAGACTTCTGTGATATTGTTTGCATATCATGTAATTCCCTCTTTAGATTATTATTGTTTTTGACGGAATTTACATGGTCCCTTCAAGAGAAATCTCTAGAGATTTTGAATTCAAGACTGGTCTCGCATTTCACAAACTAACATGGGCACTATTCAAGAATCGAAGGTATAGATATCCATAGTAAGCATAATACAGTTTTGCTTAGCCCAATTATAGATCCCAATCATAGATCATTAAAGCAAAAGGCAAGATCTTCTATTAATCCAATTTTACGCCAGATATAAAAAATATATCATCCGCATACACATGAAAAGAAATGTGCTCCCAAATATAAGGCAAACCTTTGATAAAAGCAGAATCGGACCCATAATAGAGCCTTGAGGCACACCCATCTTCAAGTACGTTTGTGTTGAAAAATTGTTTCCAACAGCTATACGCTGAGTTATGTTACCTACATTTATAACTACAAATGAGACAATCAGTGGAATCCGAAAGAATAAAGAAGTGCTCAAGTATTTGACAAGGGACTCGTCAAAAACGTTGGGAAAGTCCAATAGGTACAGTATTGAGATATTGGTTCTATCGTTTTCGAGTCTTATGTCCTCTAAAATTTCTGTAGAGCAGGAATGATTGATCTGAATATAAACATTTTTTGGACGTAAGATGGCGAATCATTTGCCTTGTAAGGATTTTTTCGAGAACTTTGGACTTGCACGATAAAATGCTTACTAGGCAGTAGTCGGTGGCGGGTTGCGAAGCTGTGGACTTTGGGATCGGAGCTATCCTTTCCAAGCAGAGTGAAATGTAGAAGTGAAAACGAGAATTTTTGATTGTACCAATTTCCCGGCTTAACATTGGTTGAAAAGAAAAAAGCCAAAAACCGTTTCTGAGCACAACTTTATCTACCCAGAAAATGTCTTTAATATCCGTTGGGCCGTTAAGGAGTCTATTCCGGACATATAAAGGGATTTTGATATTTGCCAAATGTTTGGGCCGTTCATTTTCCTTCCAAAATTAATATCGGCAATACGTCCCAGAAATATAATAGCTTATATTGAGGGATTTATTTGAACGAAAAATTATAATGCTTCGTTCTCCATGATTCTCACCATTTGATGTCTTCTTAAATTACTGTTTTTCAAAATGGGTGTGACTTAATTCAAGGCTATAAGAAAAAACGAAAAAGATACCAGATTTCCTTAATCCTCATAACTATGAGTGACGAATTGTCAGACAAGAAGTAGGATTTTTTTTCGGAAAAGTGCTGGCGGGAAAGTAGTTTGGGGTCAAAAGGGGTGCGGTTTTTGACTTGCAAGATTTTGGATATGGATGTCTATCTTTCGACCTCAACCCCCCGTTTGTTCCTCGAAATACGAAAGAAAGAAAACTCCAAAAACTGTAAAAGGCTTATATGGCCGACATAAGCGTCTATCTTCTCTTTTTCCTGAACGTCATTTTGGATTTTTCTCTTCAGAACCATGTTGAAAATTTTAAGGAATTAAGTAGTACCTAAGTGGTTGTTTTCTGTTTCAGTTTGAAAATATTAGATTTTTTTGGAAGCACAATTGTGACATTTGTAACGTATCTCAACAAAAAAAATAGTCAATAGACATAGGTAGACTTAACTTTTATTAGTTTTTTTTGTTGATAGTTGATCGTCGATCAGGGCGTGGTGTATATGCAAAAGAGTTTAAAAATGTGGGACTATACACACACAGTGTAAAAAAAACATTGACGCATAAACGATGTGGCTGGTGGTAAATTAGACAGTACCTACTTGAAATATGATCTCAAACAAA
Organism: Sphaerophoria rueppellii; assembly: GCA_920937365.1. NCBI lineage: Eukaryota > Metazoa > Arthropoda > Insecta > Diptera > Syrphidae > Sphaerophoria > Sphaerophoria rueppellii. Next base: position 112,621,698 of record CAKKXW010000001.1, on the reverse strand, counting down.
TTTGCACCTGATTGAAAATCTTTCTGGGGCTTGGGGCTGACTATAAGTTGGGAAACTCAATATTTTTGTAATGAAAGGAGCTTAATCCTTCCTTTGCAATGTGTATTGAATTGTGATTTTAAGACAGTTTTGTATAAAAGACGAACATTTGGACCAATTAGATATCAGTCTTCTCTCAGAACTAAGAACAACATTGCCATCAACCAAGAAATTTTTAAGAAAACAGAAATGTTTAAAACTGTTAGTAAGACGAGCTCAGATCAATTTAAACATAACTTAAAATCTCTTTTCTTTTACATTCAGGCAATTCTTATCGCTACTGTCCTTGCAGCAGTTGCATCACAGCCTATGCTTCGACAGCAGGGTAGCAAGTCCATTGGATTCGTCAGACTTGGCCATTTGATTCAACGTGTTCCAACTGCAGTTTCTCATCAAAGCCAAACCGTTGTCCATGATCATGCCAACATTATTCGAGACATTGTCACTCCAGCAGTCATTTCAAGGATCATCCCCGTCGACACTCAACAGACTTCTGCTCCTAAAACCCAAGCCAATGGAAATCAGAAAGCTACGGAAAATACATCACAAATTTACAATCTTTCCCAATCCGATCTGGACAAAATCCTTTGTCCAATTTGTTACTAAATGACTTTTGTAATCCTTTGAAAGCTCAATAAACAATCAAAAAGTGTAGCAACATTGAAACTTTTTGTGTTGTATTTTTCTTCGACACAGTGATGACACATTCTTGGCTTCCAATAAAAAGTGCGTAAAATCAGTTTTCATAATTTTTTCAACTTTGTCATTTGTTGGTCAAGGTCATATGAAAACATTGCAAACTAAAGTAGTCCCCAACTTCTGTGGTCCACACGCGTGCCAGTTGCCATAGAGAATTCAGAGCGTTGTTAAAAATGATGTTGTAGCTTGAACTTAGGGTTCAAGAACTATAAAGTATGTTAGTGTTCCAAATGTTTGTTATAAAAGCAATTCATAATTTTAATTAGGTATAAAGAGGGCTTTAAACATCTTCAATTACATTAGTCGTTGGTTTGAATCAAATTGAGCAGCATGAAGATTTTTGTAAGTCGAGCAAGGAAATCCACAAAAACACGCACTAACTTTTCATATTCTAGATTATTTTTGGAATGATACTCGGAGTGGCATTGGGCCAACGAAATGACATTAGAGATTGCGATCACAGTCGTGGATCATCCGCATCAGCACAGGATATTTACCAACGTCCTTCCGCCTACGATTCAGCAGCAGAGTACACTCCACAAACATCATACGGTCCACCTGATGGTCCAGTGCGACCGCCACTTCCTCGCCGGAACTATCCCCAGGATATATCCGAAGGAGAAACCAATCCGCGTGCCACTTATGTCCAGCCTCCCGCTCCTGTCTACGGTCCACCACCATCACGAGCACGAGTCGCTGCCGCAGCTGGTATCTACGAGGATTATGATGGTGACATTCTGTACGCCCAACCTGGCCCACCACTACCACCACCATCACGTCGTTACAACTCCAACTACGCCCAAAGAGAGCCCTACTATCCTCGATATGATGCATATTACGGGGCTCGCCGTCCGGAATATCGAGTTCCAGTCTACTATAGTCCTCTTATCCCTGACGGATTTATCCCAGTTCACGCTCATTCGCCAACACCTGCTCCAACCGACAAATCACCATCATCGACAACCACCGAGGAAACTCATTCTCCACCAGTTGTCGAACCATATCAAGGCTCCTCGAGCGAGCAGGAGGGTTATGAAGAAGGACAAGTGAGGAGACAGCAGCCAGCAGTTATTGCTATTTCGGGCAGTTCTCCATTGCAAAATGAGATTAAAAGGCATTTGTTCTTGAAGCCACTAAGGAAACTACGAAATCTCTTCCGCGGATCTATTCTGGCTAAGAGGAATGCAATCGGGCTGATTCCATCGCTTTCTCAAGGATCTTCAAGAAATCTTTGAAGACCCTCTTCAAATGCAAAAATAATGAAAAGACAAATAAAAGTACAAGTACCTTAATAAACGATAAGAATTAAAATAACTCCTCGGTGTTTGAGTTTTCTTGTTCGTCCTTAAGACTGGAACAGTGCTGTGAAAAAAACTCGTTACTAAGCACTTTTTTTTCTTAAATACCTTCTTGAAGACAGAATTTAAGGCTGATGGTATGGGAGTATCAATAAACAATTAAAATATGGAAAACTTCATCAAAATCCGATGAGGTATCTGAGAAAATCCTTGTGAAGCAACTGAGGCAATTTTAAATAACTTTAATGACACACGACGACAAATTAAATTCACTCGTTTATTGTAGACTTTTTACACTCTCCACTTGTTGTTTTCACTTTCGCACTTGAACAGTGAAAATACTATAATCCTGGCCGGTACACTGGCCCATATGATGGTGCAGCATTTTCGCGTCCAATGGCCACCGTGTGGAAGTCTCTTACAGCCGGTATCTCTGCGGGGGCATTATACGACCGTCCAGTGCCCCTTGACGGTGTGACCACAACTTTTCCATTCAACTGTGAATAACTCTGATGGTAGACAACAGATGGCGCGGAATCTATCACCACACCAGCTTTGGCATCTAATGGCTCAATGACCTTGAGATTCCCCAAGTATCTTGACTGCACCGAAGTTGCCAATAGCAAAAGTATCACTGACAAAATCTTAAAAAAGTTTTAGTAAATTTAGTGAAAATTCATAAGCATTTTGAACAGAGGCACTCACCAAATTGTTTACCATGTTTTTTTCTTGAATATAGGTCAATTTTGTCTCTGCAGATGAGGTACACGATGGGATTTAATTTTATGCAAAAACAAGCAGCAATTGTGACTTCGAGCAAACAAACCAGAAACGCTCCACAATCTCGACTGTGGACCGGTGCGAAGCTGGCACTTGCTCGAAGGTGGCGTGTTGTTTTCGCAGCACATTCGAATGTTTGCAATGAAAGATATTGTGACTTGTGAGTGAAGGACGGTGGGGTTGTGTCTGCTGGACATGGTAGTTGGTTGGTACTTTTTTAACTTAATAATTAACAATAAGAAAATTGAAAAAAAGCAAATTTATAAACCGGTGAGTCATACAGTTGAGTGACTTTTCTAGACATTGGCAACAGGATGTATGAAAAAAAAAACAAAACAAAAATCAGTGGCGAGCCCCATTCGATCGAATTTCAATCGATTGGTGTGTTTTGATTTATTTACTGTGGGCTTATGAATTTAAAAATACGAAAACGCATAAAAGCAGCAGGGCTTGAAATTAGGGGTAATGCATATAAGAAGTGATTATTATTATTATTGGATTGGCTCCGAAATTGTTCTTTTATTTCGAAAAAGGGTTAAGTCGACACTTGTTGAGTCAAAGTAGGGATATCAAGATTTGTTTGTGTTAAGCAGAAAGTATGTTCGAGTTTGAGAGAGAGAGAGAGATTCCACTGCATGTAAGTAATTCACTTTTGAGTAGTAAATTCCCGTAGATGACTATTGTCGGACTCGCAGTATTGTTTTAACCGAGTGTCGAGGTGGAAGCACCCAAGGATTTTAGAAAAATGAAAGAAGAGCAGTATTGGTCGATAGTTCGATTCTTGTTTTGAGTGTTGTGTATCGTGACTCTCCTCCTTGTATGGCGAAATAGTTTAAACATGATCTCACGTTCGTCGGTTATTGATGAGCCACGTCCATGTGCCCCGAAAACATCTACAACTGAAGATAACGTGATGAAAATTAACGATCTCGTAGACAGTAGCCAATTCAAAAGATCGCATGAAATGTTGGGCATGAAAAAGCTTTCAAGTAGTTTGATCACAAATAGAGAAAACAAATTCCAACCTTCTTTCTTAAACAAACTAGACAAGCTCTCAAGCCTGACTATAGCCGAAGAAAAAGTAAACAAGATAACAAAATATAAATGAACAGCACATGCGCTTCGACTTTGTTATCATCGAACTAATTTTTGATTAAACTCTCAAAGTCTAGTAGAATACAAGACTCGATGAGTTAAGAACCTTGTATAAATTCGACAAATAAGCGGGCGCATACAGCATTTCCAATTAATATTGCAATTGAAGAACAACAGACAATATGAACAATTAAGAACAAAATGGATTTGACAAACAAAATGTTGTTTACGTTGGCGGTTGCGGTGGAATCGGCGAAGCTATTTGCCGGCATCTGGTACAGAAGAAAATTGCTGTAAGTTTCAAGAAGAAAATCGTTTTCATAAATTTGTGAACCACGGTATTCGATGTTTTTCATTTGTAGAATTTAGCTGTTCTCGATGTTGTTGAGCAGCCCGAACTCATCAAGGCCATGACTGTGCTTAACCCTTCGACAAATGTGTTCTTCGTCCAGCTCGACATTAGCAACAAGGAAAAGGTTGTCAAGTGTTTTGATGAAGTGGCTTGTGCAATGAATGCCTGAAATTACAGTTGGTGTGAATTTGGTGAGTGGTACTCTTTTTGTTTAAATATTTTAAACTTTTGAGGTAATCATTGTTTGTTTCCTCCAAAAGTTGGGCGTTATGTTCTGCACTATGGCATTTATGGACAAGCTCAAAGGCAAGTTAGGCGGAATGGTTGTGAACATTTCTTCTGCTGGTGGCCTTGACCATATCCACCAATTCAGATTTACAGTGCAATCAAAGCAGGATTGGTTTCATACTCACGAGCTTGGGCTGTAAGTTCACTCATATAATTTTCAAGGATGAGTTTTGTTCGTATGACCCTTTCAGAACGATGTTAACTTCTCGCGCCATGGCATTTCTTTCATCTGCATTTGCCCGGGCATGACTCCAACTGGACTCATCCAGTAATTCACCTCCGACGATAGGACACCAAATTCAGAGGCAATCAAGAAAAATTTCGCTGGGCAAACTGCCCAGACCTGCGATGAATTGCCAGCATATGTAATCGGAGCCGTTGAGAAGAACAAGAAAGGCGCCTCGTTTCCAGGGGCTGAACTTTATTCAGTTTTCCAGAAACCAGAGTAGATGGAATACTCAAATAAATTAAATGAAACATAACAATAAAGTAGTAAAAGGAAATTGTGTTTTTTCTAGCTTTCAATTTAAAATGGATACTCGATTCTGAGTTTAACTTTTAGGAACCCTTGCACAGTTCTTTGTAGGCAACTGATGTACATCATCAGTCCCGTCCGCATACGTAAGGAATTGGTTATTTTATGATTGGCTTGCCCTTTTACACACTTCAATCACAAGAAGAAATATTAAAAGTCAATTTCACAACATCGATGATAAGACTTTTTAAACTTTATAAACGAGTCTTGCTTTAGGATAGGTGTGCCCAACTGCCCCTGATATCTTGTATGCACGTACGTTTTGCGAAAACTTAATTTTGCAATGTTGTGAAATCCTTGTGTTTTTATCAAGATCTCCAATTGATAACGGTTATCTAAGAATCTCGCGCGAAAAAAATGTTCAGTTTAATATAAGACCATTAACAACCGTAGCTTCCAAAAAGATTTTAGAAAGTAAACTTGAGTTATTAAGTTTTGAGTCCATTAACAGGAAAGCAACAACGAAAATAATGAGCATAATTAAAATCAAGTTTGTAGATCAGCTCTTTTGTTTTCAGTGACATTTGAATTAATATGGCCCATTGCCTTAATTATGAAATAAATAAAAATTAAATAACTTTCAAGCATTAAACTTTAATAAAAAAAATAATTATTTTCCAAAATCAACAATTTCATCTGCCAACTTAATGATGGACACTGATGGAGTGTGGAAGAGCATGAACAGAGTGCACAACTGGAGCAGCATGGTGGACTGAGTGAACGACTGGAGCAGCTGACAAAACATGAGCAGAGTGTACCACTGGAGCAGAGTGAACGGAGTGAACAACTGGAGCAGCATGGACTGAGTGTACAACAGGAGCAGAGTGTACAGCGTGAACAACTGGAGCAGAGTGATGAACCGAGTGAACAACTGGCGCAGAGTGGACAACTGGTGCAGCAACGTAAGATTTGACGACTGGAGCAAGAACTGGAGTCACCACCGATTTGCTATGGTACTGAGTTTGGCTCTGGTGTGAGACTGCACTTGGTGCCGAATGAACTGAGGCTCCAACAACAACATTCTCGACGACCGAGTGAGTGCTGAGATGTCCTGGAGCAGCAGCGGCAACAGCGGCAAGAGCAAGGATGGCAATCTGAATTCAAGGAAAAGAAATATTTATCAAATATTGTCAATCGACCCTGAATCGACATTCCAGGCAGTAAACTTACGAATTTGAACATTTTGAAATTGTTTGAATTTTTTATTGAACGTACAAAGTTGCTTGAGAGCGAATTGACAGATGACTGATGCTAGTTTCAATAAAAGCAGTTGCTTTTATACAATATTTGTCTGAATAAACGATTTTTTTCTGCTCAATTATTATTATCATACCATTTGACCATATCACTCATGCAACAACAGCATCCAACGCATTCGCCATCACCGAAATCATTAAGTGTCAGTCAAGCAATTGTGGCACATAACATTGGATTACCTTGAATGCTGCTTCAATATGTTCCATCGGCATTGCTTCCAAGCATCAAAAATAATTTTTATGTTTTGTTTGCTCACTTGAAGGACGGATTAAGCGTCAGTGTCAAAATCAGATGTAGAATCGTAAAAAAATTACATAACCCAACCAAAACCTCATCAAGATCTGTCTTATTTCTAACAAGGAATTAAGTGTCAATGAAATTTAAGTTTTGGTCTTGAAAACGTTTGTACCTCAACATGGCACTTCATGTGGAAGTCAATTGTTTTCTTTTCTCTTTTTTGTTGGATACTTATGTTCGATGATGATGGGTGTGTCTCGAGGTAGTGTCATGAATGGGATTTAAATTTGATTTTTTATCTCCAAGTGTTGATTTTTGGTTAATTATGGAGGCGGGTATAAATAGGACGGTTGGCATTTGAATCAGGCATCAGTTGAACTCAGTCAATTCTTGTCATCGGGCAGCCAAACAAAAATCTAATCAATTTCAAAATGTTCAAATTCGTAAGTTAACTTTAGCAACAACCAAATTTATACTCATTACAAATTGATATCGAATTATAGATCGCACTTTTTGCCTTGATCGCTGTTGCTGCTGCCAAACCAGGACATTTGGCTACACACAGCACAGTTGAAGCGGCTCATGTGGGATCAGTTGTTCATTCAGTACCATCAGCAGTATCGTCTCAGTCATTCACAAGGGTCCACAATTCGGCTGTCGTTGAGCCAATTGTTGCACCAGTTGTCAAGTCGTATGTTGCTGCTCCAGTAGTACATTCATCTCCAGTTGTCCATGCTGCCCCGGCTGTAGTTCACTCTGCTCCACTTGTCCACTCAGCTTCCGTTGTTCATGCTGCTCCGGCTGTCCACTCAGTTCATCACGCTGCACCAGTCGTTCACGCTGTTCACTCTGCTCCAGCTGTCCACGCTGTCCACGCTGTCCACTCTGCTCCAGTTGTCCACGCTGCTGTCCACTCTGCTCCAGTGGTTCATGCTGTTCACTCAGCTCCATTGGTTCACTCAGTTCATTCTGGTCCAGTTGTTCATGCTGCTCCTCACGCTTACAGCATCCATCATTAATATACAAAAACCTTGTAACAGTATTCGAAGTGAAATAAACAAAATTGGCATGTGATAAAACTTAAAAATTATTTTTTATTTTATTTAATTTAACTTTTTGAAACAGTGGAACTGTTGAAATAGCTGCCCTAGGCTTGGACACACTAAGTGGGAGAAAATTTATGAAATTTTTTAATTTCGTGATTTGAAAGTTGCGTGGTTCGTCACATACAAACAAAGTACAGTAAAGTTCATCGACTTTCGAGGTGTTCACAATCATTTTTTTTGTATCTATATGAGGGTTTAATGTTTCGTGACAGTTCAAGGAGAGCCTAGGTCTAATTCCGTGTTTGTCAATACTCGCTCAATTATTTTTGAACGAAACTTTCAATCTGCTCGGGTTGTTTTCAGAATCCTCTTTTTCGACAACTGTTAACAAGGAAGACAATAATGCGTAAAGGGAAATGAGTTTTCGTAATTGATCTAGTTGGAGTATCTCAGGGTTCAGTCCTTTGGCTATTGCTTTTTAACTTAAAATAAAGATCTTCGCGTTGTTTGGCATGTTTGATGTAGTCACGCGGATGATATGCACAATTTGCAGCCTTTCAAAGAGTTGATAATTTTCAATGAAAATGAATGAACTTTGCCTTAATCAACGCTTTGAACCATCATTCACTCGAAATTGAAATCAACTTTGGCTAATTTCATCTTAACTTGAATTTATTTTTCTACACTAGAACCTTTCTTTTGCTTAAGTATCTCTCAGCTTCCAGAAATGTAGGCAATTTGATGAGGTTATTCTTTGATGAGGGTGCTTTTGGTACACATGAGACACTAAGGTACAGTCGAGATAGAAGACTTCTGCAGGCAAACGTGATTCAAGGATGGCGAACTTTGATTTTTTCGGTAGAAATGTGATATTCACAGTTTTCTGGGATTCGCACGGTGTGATCTACGCCGACTACTTTGAGAAGGGCTAACCAGTCACTGGGTTGAACCATGCCTAATTATTGAAAAATGTGCGAAAGATTTTCATTTTTGACAATATCTCGGCTACCAGGCTATCAAAAAACGTGAAACCTATTTCGATGCATAGAGTTCGAACAGACCTTTCTACTGATGTATCATTCGGTAGGTTTTGGAAGAATTTTGTTTTGTCCAAAATTATGGCAAGGGGTTAGATATTTTGCGGAAATCATAAAGAAATTGATTTTAATAAAAACAACATATTTTAAAGTTGCTGAGCTTATTCCTGAAAGCTGAACTCAATTACCAAGAAATTTGAACCCGAAGATATTCTTTCTACGGGAAAACAATATAAAAGGCTTCGAGAGCTGTCAGACAAATCAATTTTCTTTCGGTCAGTTGTGTGCATGTAATTTCTTATCGCATAGTGTGAAACAAAAAGAATTAAATCTGTCTTTTTTATTAAATTATTCCCCCTCCATTATTTCAAACGAAAATAAAAGTGTTAATTTGAAGGTCAAACTTTGGGTGGCTCCGTTCATAATGATCAATCGATGGTGTTACTTTTTTTTTCTAACATATTTTGTCATCAATCTACTCTACGGTAGGAACATACTCAAATTATAAATTCATTATGTCAGGCCCATAATCTCTGCACACGGAAAAAAGCAAAGCCCAACCACTAGACACCTAGATGAGAGAGGTGTGCCTTAAGCGTTATTGATTGATGTTTGTTTTTTTTTCAGTTTCTTCTGAACTTGAAATCTAAGACATTTGAAGGATGGTAACTGAACAAACTCTTCAGCCCATATAAAACTGATGAATTGACACTGGAATCCCATCAGTTTAGTTCCATTGCTCAGACAGAATGAAAATGTTCAAATTTGTAAGTTTATTTGAAAAATTTCAAACGACCATTTTATTTCGTAAGTGTTAACTCATCAGATTACATTCCTTACTTTGGTTGCTGTGGGACTTGCTAAGCCCGGTCATTTGACCACTCACAATGTGGTTGAACCAGCTCATGTTGGATCCGTGGTTCACACAGTGCCATCAGCTGTATCCCATCAGTCATTCACAAGTTTGCACAATGCTGCTCAAGCGCATCCGCTTGTAGCTCCAGTTGTTCACACTTATCATACTGAGCCTGTTGTTCATGCTCCGCCAATTGTCCAGGCTCCTGTAGTTCACTCCAAGTCGGTCCTCCACACCAGTGTTCATCCACCTCAAATCGTGCACACTGCTCAGGCTTATCATTCTGGTCCTGTTGCACATGCTGTTCCTGTTCTAACTCATCATCTCCACCATCCTCATTAAGCTGTTAAAATAAAAGAGTGCAGAACACAGGTTGCCGGACTTGCTAGGAGCAAGATTTAATAAATTTTATACATGAACGTAAACATTATCTTTTATTTTTAAATTTAACTGTCATTTGGTAAAATACAACACATTGCATACTTTCAGGCTATATATTATGTATTCAAACGAAATAATAACAAGATTTGCAACATATTCTCTCAGACTATTTTCTGAAGATGACTTCATATCTCTCTCAGAAAATTTAGGCTTGTGTTTTTTTATTTTTTAATACAATGAAGCTCACAAGCTGACAAGCCGGCAGGCCGGTGAAAATGTAAATAAGATAACAAGTCAAGCATGAGAAACGTATGTTTAAGTATACGGCACATGCGCGTTGAGTTTGTTATCTTCCAATTTATTTTTGATTAACTCACAAAGTCTGATAGAAAATACTCGATGAGATAAGAACCTTATATAAATTCGACAATTAAGCGGGCGTATACAGCAGTTCCAATTGATATCACAACTGAACAACAACAGAGACTTTAAGCACCTAAGAAAAATATGGATTTAACAAATAAAAATGTTGTTTATGTCGGCGGTTGTGGCGGAATCGGAGAAGCTATTTGCCGTCATCTGGTACAGAAGAAAATTGCTGTAAGTTTCCAAAAGAAAAACAAACGTTTTGTTAATTTTGTGTACCTTGGAATTTGAAGTTTTTGTTTTTTTTTTAGAACTTAGCTGTTCTCGATGTTGTTGAGAAACCAGAACTCATCAAGGCCATGGCTGTACTTAACCCTTCGACAAATGTGTTCTTCGTCCAGCTTGACATTAGCAACAAGGAAAAGGTTGTCAAGTGTTTTGATGATCTATTCGCCAAGCTGAAGCACATCGATATTTTGTTTAACGGAAGTGGATTGTGCAATGAATTCCAGCCTGAAATTACAGTTGGTGTGAATTTGGTGAGTGGTACTCTTTTGGTTCAAATATTTTAAATTTTTGAGGTTATCATTGTTTGTTTCCTCCAAAAGCTGGGCGTTATGTTCTGCACCATGGCATTTATGGACAAGCTCAAAGGCAAAAAAGGAGGAATGGTTGTGAACATTGCTTCTACTGGCGGCCTGGAACCATACCCACCGACTCCGATTTACAGTGCAACCAAAGCAGGTTTGGTTTCATACTCACGAGCCCTGGCTGTAAGTTTATTTATTTCATTTCATTTCTAAATTCTAATGATTCTCTCTCTCTCAGGATGAAGTTAACTTCTCGCGCCATGGCATTTCCTTCATCTGCATTTGCCCGGGCATGACTCCAACTGGACTCATCCACCAATTCACCTCCGACGATAGGACACCGAATTCGGCGGCGATAAAGAAGAATTTCGTTGAAACAACTGCCCAGACCTGCGATGAATTGGCAGCAAATGTAATCGGAGCCGTTGAGAAGAACAAGAATGGAACTGTCTATCTGGCTCGTTATGGAAAAATTGATGAGGTCTCGTTTCCCGGGGCTGAACTCTATTCAGTATTCCAGAAGCCAGAGTAGATTAATAAGTCAAATCAATGCTTTTTAAATATGGTTACTATATATAAATAAATGTTTCAAATAGTTAAGAAAGTGGTGTTATTCTTCTTTAAGTCATGAGGACCTTCACTACTTCAAATCAGTCGATAAGATCAACCACTCGCCCCTAAAAAGCTACTTCTTTGATGGATTTTAAGTGTGACAGAACTGATAAACTGAATAAATTGACCACAGAAATAGTTTGTTTATTTCGAAAGCACTTACACTCAAGTGTTGATAAGATCTTCTAAATATAAGTCTGTTCAAAGCTTGACAATGTTTATATTGTGTAATCATGGAGCTTTTGGCTTAGAGATGATTAACTGATTTAACTCTACTCTCTAGGCAGTAAACAAAAGTGTAGTATGAACGTAGTAAAAGAGCCATCATCACATGACAATAACGCTGTCATGTTAAGGATGCCATTTGCCGCATGTTCTTGCATTTGTCTTGGAATTTAAAACAAAGAAACTGATAACATGATTAAGTCCTACGAATATGTTTCTTTGCCTTAAAATCGACAAAATGTTATGTGCTTACTGTGTTACGTTCTGGTTACCAATCCAGGCAGGATCTGCGCTTGATAAATTAATTGCATTATTCCTACTTGTTTCGAACCACCTAGCCGATTTGTTTAGCAAAAGCCGCAGTACATGTAAACAGTACCTATGTAGTGCATAGGTTTCCTTTAATTTAATCAAAGAAGCTTCATAGTGTTTCTGGAATCAGAAGCCAAACAATTGCTTTGTTCTCTTGTAGAACCCTCGGGTGTTTTGTGTTAACATGGGACTAGTCAAAATCGTTTGAATTGAGAAGAAGCACGTGTTGTTAAAATGTAGTTTTTTTTTGGAAAATTGAAACAAACGAACATCTTCAAAGGAGATGGATCTGGGCTACAATTTTGAGGAAGTACCAACATCTCTTATCTTTAAATTTGTATTTAATCTAAAATGAATATTCCGCGAGGAGAACAAAAAGCTGTATCATCTTTCATTGATAGCTGTTAAGGAATCCTATACATGCCCTTTTTGCGCCATCGATCGATAAGTAGAAATATCAAAATGTAAACAGTGATAAGACAATAAGAAAAAATAAAATACACAACATCGTTGATAAGGTGATTTTATCTCAATTCTTATCTTCAACTTGCATAAACGCTTCTCGTTTAAGGATATTAGTATATTTATGTGTCCAACTTGTATGCATGATTTGCGAAAACTTCATTGTGCAATGTTGTGAAATCCTTTTGTGTTTTTATCAAGATCTCTAACTGATACCGGTTATCTAGGGGGCTCGCGCGACAAACATATGTATGGTTTGTTTTAAGACCGTAAACAACAGTAGCTTCCATCGAAGTTTGCTGAATAGAAATTCTTTATTTTTTTTTGTATCTACTTAAGGGTTCAAAAAAGTCACAATTTAAAATGTTTAATTTTTTAATTACGCAATACTCTGAATTATACTTGGATTTACCGCCAGATGGCGCCTGCAAGACCAATTTACCATGCCTTACATTTATGTACGTAGACGGCTATACTAGAATCGGATTTTGATTCAGATGTGGGAATGTGCGTGAATTTTAGAATAATGAAAAAAAAAACTGGTTGTATGTCGGTGCCCCGAAAACGACTATACTATGGAGTACCACCATTTGAAAGTGCATAAGTATGAGGTTAAAAGATCGGGTAGTTCTATATAGAGGTTTGGGCATGATAAAGCTGTCGAAACAATAGACTTCAGCTGGTAAACGTGCTCTAAAAGAAGGCAAAGACTGTCTCATGGCTACCTTTATCTGAAATTCACAAGGTATGATTCATAAAGTCTACTTGGAGAAGGTCACAATGCTGTAAACTACACAATTATAGCGCCTATTCGACACCGAAATGAAGAAAAACGGTTCTACTTGACTATGAAAAAAGTAGTCTTCTACTTTCTATCATAGTCTTCCATCGCCAAGCCAAATTGGTCGAATTGAGCTACGAAGTGTACCTATGTGAAGCTTACAAACAGGTCTGAATGAAACGTCAACGGAGTTCGTGTGAATAACGAGAGAAAGAAGAACGTCATGAAAAGAGTGGGAGAAAGATTTGAGGAAGACACGAGAATTTAGAGTCGAATAAAGAGTCCGTGTCAAATTCTATTTGATTTTTTCGCTTTTGTAACAATATCTATTGTTATTCAATCTCTTAATCTTGATTATAAGATTAAAAATCTTGAAGCTTAGTGTAAACATATTTTAGGAAAATAAATGAAATGAAATGAAATTAAATGAAAGTGCTGCCCTATCGGCAGTATTCTCCAGATTTGGACGGATGATTTTTTTCAAGTCGAATTGTTTTTATTTTTTTTTTCCAGACAATAACACATCCATTTTTGATAAATACCGTGTTAAATATGTGGCAAGTTTTGCATTCGTGAAAAAATCCATCCAGAGAAATTTATCAAACTTGACATTTCGACTGTCTATCTGTTGCATACTCTCAAGCACAGCCTTCAAGCTGGGAATTAAAGTTTTTGGTTTTTATTTTTATTAAGAATTTTTCAAAAGCAAGTCGAGACTCTTCTGAAGTTCATCGAACTAACCCTTAATAGTACTTTACCACAGAAAATTGTTTTTTCATTTATTTTGTTATGGTTTCAAGGTTCTAAGATAAACGAGCGAATTCATAAGACCCAGTTGTGCACATTTCTGTTTGCTTTGCTACATACAATTATTTTATTGAATAACTATTGAACTTGTCGCTCTGCACTGATAACAGAGTAACGAGTAATGCGTAACGAGTGAATGCTTACTTACAAATTGATGCAATTTCTGTTTTTTATTCTAATTTCCTGAATAAACATCTAAGTTCTAAGCACCACTTGAGTGTAGAAATAACTGATAAAGTCTTATTAGTTTTAAGTGTATAAATATAAATAGGTTTTGTCATGACTGTGAAGTATGTATTGTTGAATTAAAGCCGCTCTGTTCAGTTCATTTTTGAGTATCATCCAACCTGGTTCAAGTTTATTATAATCATCTCAAAGCTTCCAATGGACTTAAAGGGAAAAAACGTTGTTTATATTGGAGGCACTGGCGGAATAGGTTCTGCAACCTGCGAAATTCTTCTCCATAAGAAAATTGCGGTAAAGAAGTTAAAGCAAATGAAATAAAAGAGAAACTACAGCAATTTCTTCTTATTCCAAAAGAATTTAGCCGTTTTGGATATTTCTGACAATGCCACATTAATAAAGCGACTTGCCTCAATCAACCCCTCGACTAAGGTGTTTTTCATGAAAATTGATCTTCTAAATCGGGACGACATCGTCAAGGTTCTGGGAGAGGTTGCTACAAAACTGAAAACCATCGACATCCTCGTCAATGGAAGTGGAATATGCAATGAGTTTCGGCCTGAAATTCCTATCGGTGTCAATTTGGTCAGTTTTGACTCATTTTAATCCATTTATTTTTTATTTTTTATTTACTAACTAATTTCGTTGATTTAGTTGGGACTGATCAACACCACCCATGTTGCACAAGATTTGATGGGAAAGTCACAAAACAAACAAGGAGCCCTGATTGTAAATATCGCCTCGACAGCTGGTTTGGATCCATTCGCTTTGGCTCCAGTTTATGGTGCAACCAAAGCGGGTGTAGTTTCTTTCACAAGAGCAATGGCTGTAAGTCGTAAAATAATTTAGTTCCTGTAAGGAAGTTTTCTGATTTTTGATAAATTTTCAAGGACGAAGTCAACTTTGCTCGCCATGGAATCTCCTTCATTTGCATTTGCCCCGGAATCACCACAACAACCTTCATGAACCAGTTTACCACTGACAAAAACACTCCCAATTCAAAGGTTACAGTAAAAGAATTCACCGAAGCCAAAAACCAGACACCACAGGACTGTGCCAAGAGTATCGTTGAGGCCATTGAAAAATGCAAGAACGGAGCATCGTATTTGTGTGACCTCGGCAAAATGACCGAAGTCGAATTCCCTGTGTTGTGGGATGTACAAAAGTAGTGAATTTGCTTCTAAGTTTTAATAAAGAAAATTAACGAATTTTATCTCAATCTAAATCTTGTGATAGTGGTTATCGGTAGGTTGATGGATATGGTGTCAACTATTTGTAAACAACATGTAAATATCGCATGCTATTAAATAACCGTTTGAACCTTATACGTTTCAAAAACCGCAAGTGATCATTTGTAGTATACTTACCCTATGATACTTAAAAACCTATCAACAAGCTTGTCCCATGCTTCATCCAACCCACTTAGATCAGTCTAATTTTCATCATCGTTTTGTCAACTTAATTGCTCCCTGATCGAACATTGAATACCAAAGAAATAAACTATCAATTTACGATGCATATCGCAGACAAAAACGTTGTTTACATTGGCGGTAGTGGCGGCATCGGTTCGGCGATGTGTAAGCTATTTGCTCAGAAGAAAGTTGCTGTACGTAGACTTTCTTGGTCTGTATACAAAAATTGAATTATTTTTTTCTAGAATCTTGCAATACTCGACTTGGTTGAATGCGAAACTCTGATTGAAGAGGTCAAAGCTCTTAACCCATCAACGAATGTGTTTTTCATCAAGACCGATCTTCGTAGCAAGGCGGAAATTGGGGAATGTTTAAATGATGTTAATGCAAGAATCGGACAAATTGATATTTTGATCAATGGAAGCGGTCTGTTCAATGACAATGATGCCGAACTTACTATTGGAGTTAATTTGGTACTATTCAATAGACACCTACAAACAAATTTTCTTTTGAATGTGGTATTCTTTAAGCTGGGAGTAATCAATTCAACAATTATAGCAATGGACTTGATGCACAAAGGCTTGATTGTGAATATCGCATCAGTTGCCGGACTGTCACCTATATGCACTTCGCCAATTTATAGTGCTTCCAAAGCTGGAATCATTATGTTCACTCGATCAATGGCAGTAGGTATTGAATAATTGTTTATTTTACTTAAATTTAAATCGAATCTATATAGGAGCAATCTCTTTTGAAACAAACTGGAATATCACTGATAACGATCTGTCCCGGAATGACGAAAACTGGACTTTTGGATCAGTTCACTTCGGAGGCGAATAGCTCGTTTGCGAAAATTATCGAGAGAACATTCAATGGAATAAAGAAACAAACGGCGGAAGAGTGTGCTAAAAGTATGATGAAAGTTATTGAAACAAATGACAAAAATGGCGTCGTCTATGTGTGTGATTTGGGTGAGACAAGGGAGGTCACATTCCCAGAATACTGGACACCAAAACATTTGTAGATCAGCATCCAAAGAAGAATATGTAGTCCTAGTTTAGTTCGAATATTCCTGATTAAAAAACTGAAATCATATAATGGGTGATCCATTGTGAGGTTTGATTTTTCAATTGGGCTCTTTTGACTTGTTTTTTACTATCGTTCGGTATCGTTTATTAAGGCATCAATGAAAGATTGATCAGCTGCAATTATTGCGTTTTGAGGAACTTATGGTGCGCTTAACAGATCAACTGAAACAACTTTTCCATTTACAAATTTGAGTCTTGACCACATTTTTCACGGTAATCGAGTGCCTAAAGGCAGGTCTGCGTTTTACAACTATACTATTTAAGCTAAAACATCTCGTTATTGCGGACGACTCGAATAAATAAAACCTTGAAACTCGAAATGAGTTATTCGAAAAATTATGAAAATATCTGAACGATGAAAACATCTGTTTGTTATTTGGACAACATTTTGCCTTAAAATTTCAAATTGGAATACAAGACTTCGAGATAGAACACAAGTTTGTTTGGGAGGTATGTGCATATTTGAATTTGGAGTATAAGTATTTGTGGAACATTGTGGGCATCATACCTGCTGATCCGTGCCACTAGGGGCATTATACCTGCCGATCCGTGCCCACAGAGACATAATAACTGCAGATCCATGCCACCAGGCGCATTCTTCCTGCAGATCCGTGCCACGGGGCATCATACCTGCCAATACGTGCAAATAGGGTTACTAAACTAGCCGATCCGTTCCACTAAGACCATTGATCCGGTATCACGGATTGTAACTGCCAACCCGCAGTCGCATAGGGTATAATCCCCGATAATACCAATTTCGTCCAAAGACAATTTCAATCTGGAACTATTTAATATCACAAAAAAGCAATTCATGAAGAGAAACAAATTTAACTAATGCTTCGTTCTCCATGATTCTCATCGTTTCGAGTCTCCAAATTTATCAGATTTTAAATAAGAGTGTCGTTGTATTCAGTGACTTTGTTGAGGACGGCAGGAATAATTATTGATTTTTTTTGGGAATTCTGTAGGAAAAACAGTGTCTAGTTCCTTTCTATCTTTTTTATCTAGCTATGAAAGATAGATTTAAACGATTTTTTCAATTCGATCAAAACCCGCTGTTGTCATAAACTGTAATTTTTATGAACCACATTAAGCTCATTAGCCAGTGGTTATGGTCTTGATGTTGCATTGCCGCCCTCATAATTGCAAAAGTGGTTTCTTTCTGAAACTTTAATCCAACTCTACTTCATATCGTCAAAACTTGAGAACTGCCATACGCAATTGCGGTTTCAAATTGCATCAACATGATATGAGTCCATAGACACACTGCACCACAAAACTCAAACTGGAGTTGTCTAGAGTCAAAGTGTTGCGAAGTGGTACAGTGACCTTCTCGCGAGTGTCTAGCAAACTAGATATCAAATTGTCATATGCGCCATATGGCGGAAGAGAAAAAAAGAGGGACAACTTCGATAAGCTTGAGACGACAAAAGGAAGGGTGCAAGACGCACTCTTGAATAATTGTATAAAAGCAAGCTCATATGTCATTTTAGACATCAAACAATCTGCACCCTTTGAAAATTCAACAAGTCAACAAATCAAACTTTGCAAAAATGTTCAAATTGGTATGGAGTATATCCTTCATAAAAAAAAACCACTCTCAAGTTAGTATCTTTCTAGATTGTATTGTCCGCTGTTCTCGCTGTAGCCGCTGCTCGTCCAGGACTCCTTGGAGCAACATCGATCGTCGAACCAATTGCAGTTGGTTCAATTGTTCGCCAAATTCCAACAGCCATCTCACACTCTAGTCAAACGCAAGTTCATAGCAGTCCAATTGTGACATCAATTTTGTCGCCAGTTGTCAAAACCATTGCTGCTCCAACCATCATCCGAAGTGCACCAATCCTGACTGCTGCTGCACCAACGATCATTAAGAGTTCTCCAATCATCAGTTCGGCATCAATTTTGCCAGTTGGTGGGCAAATCATTTCGGCTGGATCTCCACTCTTAGGCAGTGACTTGGGTTTGGGTCTTGGTTTGGGCTTGAAATTGCATTAGATTCGCATCAGCCATTGTGAGTGTGTGTTCTTGAGATAAAACAAATAATAAAGTCGAAATGCAATAGAATTTGAACCAATTTGATGGAGAATTTCTTGTTTTGACTTTCCAGAAGCAACTAGTTTCCACTTTCGGAGTGACTTCTGGTTGTAAACTGGTAGACATTGACCTTTCACTCGGACTAGCTCATTTGCATTATATTGATCGAATTGCCATGCAATTGATTTCCATAAACATTAATCGACTTCTAGCAACTGGCTAGAATTTATGAAACAGTCAACAAACCTTGTTTGTCATGTGTGGGAAAAATGGTTTGGCATGATTTTAATAATGGCATTATGGGAGCTACGTTCCTCTTATAACACATGCTTGTTCTTATTAGGTCACAATGTTAAAATATAAGGTTTGAGAAGAAGAACCTGTTGTAAGGCCTTAAATAAAAACCTTATGAAAGATGATGCTCACATAAAACGAACTTATGCAAGGTGTAAAGGGCATTCCGTACAAAGGTAATTTTACGAATGCTCATTAGACCCGAGGGTGCACGTTTGTAACACTGTCAGATTTAGATCTAGCTCACATAAGACTTCCTTATGTAAATAATAACAAAGTCCTTTTACGCTATGATTTGTAAAAGATAAACTTATGACATCTGTTGTTGTGATACTTAAGGTCTACTTAAGTATTTCTTTTAGTTGATCTTGTTAGGCGCATTCTTAAGGAAGCTATAGCTTGCATTGAGTGTTCACAAACTTCTTTACAAAAGGTAACAAGTTGATAACAAGCAGAACGTCTCAGAAAACACTTTTGTACTTAGGTGCAGGTGCCATTAAGACTCTTAATAAAAGAAAAACAACAAATTATGTTTGTAGCCTCGATAAGCTTAAACAAAGTTTTATAAATTTCCGCTTCGGGAAACACTTTTTAATAGCGCAACAAAAAATAATAAAAACAAAATTTTTATAATAAAAAAAACTGTACAAAAAATTTAATGATCCCTTCCTTTTCTGCCAAGCTCGATTTCTAACTTTTCAATCGATCGTCCAACCCTCCTAACTCCATCGAATCTCTCACTCCCTAAGTTCCTGATTTTACCACCAATCCTTAATGATAATGTGGTCCCAAATGCAGGCCATGGTACGGGCTCAACAACGGAGCTGGATGATAAGCTGGAGCAATGATGGTCTTCACTGCTGGAGCGAGAATTGGTGCTGCAACAACATGTCCATGACCATGTACAATTGTCGAGCTCGAGTGTGAAATAGCTGGCGGAAGAACATGCACTGCCTTGATGACAGGAGCTGGATGGACCACTGCTGGTGCATAACTCAAAAGTGGTGCGTGCAGGGGAGCGTGCAGGTATCCAGGACGAGCAGCAGCCAAAGTGCAGAGAGCTGACAAGGCAATGATCTGAAGAGAGAACTGTAGTTCAGAAAAGTTGCTTTTCCACAAGAAGTGTGTTGATCCTTACCAACTTGAACATTTTTGTTGTGATTTTTTGTTTTTGAGATGAACGAAAGAACGAACTTGGTTTAAGACAAAAGCCAACTGATGTCGTTGCATATTGAATGCAGCTCTTTTATATATTTTTTCCAGATTCGCACAAATTACAATGCAATGCGACTCATTAATCATTGCTCCACAATCAGATGCTGGGTTACAGCTTCTCGCCATCCTCCAGAATTGCACACCAGCATCTCTGTTGGTTGTTGTGTGCTTTTTTTTCTGTCTGTCCAAACACCTAGTGACTTAGATTCAATGTTGCAAAACTTTGAGCCACTAATGCCGATATGAGAAGCTAGCCTATAGGCAGCGAGTTCCGTTGCTCCTTTGTTCGATGACAAACGTTGACAAGAGGTGGAATGCAGCGGCAATGCACGAAGTGGTAGCGCCGCGTCGTGTAGGTGACTTCTTTGGCACGACCTTGCAGCAAAAAATTAAAACAAACAAGTTGCGATTTCCATGCCGAAGTTTTCCCAAACCAAATATAGAAAGAAAAAAAAAACGCCACATGCAAAGATTTTCCACATAAGCCTAACATCGCCAAAGACAGAGCAACAACAACAACACACATCAAGAATGGTGGAAATAAGCTTGCACCAGACCAGTCAATTGTGTGAACTTTTGAGTTTGTTTTGATCTGAGACCCCCAAAGCTGCTCAGAAGTCGTGCTCCAATGCGACACGGCCAGAACTCCAGGAGGTGGTATTGGTCTAGTCGATGTTCCACCCGGTCCCTCGGCTCGTTCGGCTCCAAGTGCATATGGAAAAAGGCAATAAATATATTGATGCAAATTGCCAAAGAATGTTCATGAGATTTTCTGTCTTCCTCTGGATCATAAGACTTAATGACTTGAACTCTGTTCACTTATGTTGCATAAACAGATCCGTTTAAGATAGAATTAGTTCCTCCACCTGTTCGTGTACTTAATTCGTGCATACAATCGATTTGCCTGGTTTTTATGAATTCCACGATTGTTTGGTTGACAGAAGGTGGCTGGTCTATAAAATGCAATTACTTGTGCGATCTGGACATAGAGCATTGGAAAAGTTGGCTGAAAGCGCTGCTCCTGCTCAAGTGTGAATTAATGGTTTTGTGTTGTGGTCGTTCGTTAGTTGGTCTAAGATTTTTAAACCGGATGGAATAATTGACTTTTATGTGTTTTGCGTTGAACCTACAATTGCAAAATTGCAATATTTGTTGTTTAAATTGGCTACTTGCAAAAATTTTGACAGTTAACCACACGCACTCAAGGGCAATGATACCTTTATAAAGTGTATTGATACCGCCAAAGAACAGCGTGAGAGTTAGGAATGATGGGAAATACGGTTTAAGAGGAAATGTCGGTTTAAATTGGATTTAATATTGGAATATTGGAATATTGGAATGAAGAATGAACTGGAAGGACAGAGTGAGGTTAAAAGTTTCACATTAGTGTTGTATGCCTTCAACACTTCCTCCATAAACACCAAACAGTTATTGAAGTTAATCTTGAATATAAATCCTGCACTTGCACTATCGTTGTAAAGCGTTGGTATTATTTTCTGTTTTCACATAGCTCCTTTGGCACATACTGTTGCCATAGGTTCAGCTTCTGTTGTTGACGGTGCAACAGTTCTATGAAGTTGACTTGTTGGTCCTCCGTTGAACATGGAATGAAATTACTCCAGCTGTAGATCGCCTTGTTTTCAGATCTCCAGCGTAATCAGCATCACTGTATACCTTGACAATTATCACCTGCTGGATATTTGATTACAGCTTTGCTGGTCCCGCGAAGATATCGAAGAATGTGTTTAAGATTATTCCAATCATTTTTGGTAGGTTTGGGTGTTTGATCATAAGTTATTGATTTCAAACAACTTTGGTAGGGTTTTCCAGTCTTCTTGCAGCAGAACTTACTGCAAATGCGTTGTCTGGCCTTGTTGCTGTTGCTAAATACTTAAGCGTCCAACAGCTTAACTATAGGGAACTTCTTCTTTAGCATTGTGGTTTTGGTTTGGTCTTCCTCCCGACTTGCCGGCAAGCGCGGATCCAAGGGGGGGGGTCACGGGGGTCATGACCCCCCCCAAACAGGCCGCATTTGAAAAAATAGAGCTAAAACGATATTTTGCAAGCCAAATAGAAAAAAAACAAACGAACAAAACCAAGTTTTTGCTCACTTAAGAACCGGGAAATAACGAAATGACCACAATTAACATACTTTTCTGCCCTCTGAAAAAAATACTAGAACCAGAATTTTTACCTGTAGAACCAATAAACAATTAAAAGTGATAATCTTTTTGAGACATTCAAAAATAAAACTAATTTAGCCACATATTCATCTTAATTTTCCTTTATAAACAACTGTGTTAATAGTTCAGTCCTCATTAATATACTTTTTATGAGAAGATACAAAGATTCTTTTAGAAAGGGAAAAGTTATAAAGCACAATTCTTTGGACCTTCATAGAATAAGCTGTATTTAAAATGGCTGGGCTGGAAATGCCAACAAATGCCACGCAATTCACTCGTTTTTTTTGAGTTAATTGTTTTTTACATGTTGCAGATCTGCAAATCAAAAAAATTGATGATGTTTTACGATGACTGCGCCGAATAAATACAGGAATACAAACAAATTGCTATCAAAATTCATCTTTAGCAAAACAAAACAAAACCTTAAATCTACTTTGAATACACGTCGGAGAAATTTAATTTGTTTTGAATTTCAAGTTTCGAAGAAGTCAACTGATTCCGAAAGTCAGAATAATTGATTTGTATTTTTTCGTATTATTTGCTACGAGGAACTCTGTGATAGGGGTGTCTATAAAAAAACATCACCTTAATTAAAATTTATTTGATTTGCTCCGATCGAATTGAAGTATCCGTCAAATGAATCCTTGTTTTATCTTCTTACTTTCGCTGTTTATTTTCTTGTTTTAATTTTGTTAATTTCTTTTTTTTTATTGCAAAACTCAATAAAAACTATTTTGATTCCAACGACACTGAAATCAACAATGGACTGTTGTTCTTTCAATGTTTTGATTGCGTGAAGTTAGCCACGCTACCATAAAAGGCGCCAAGTCATTTAAAAACACACGAGGAAACGTTTCAGAAGAAAATTCATAATAAAAACATTTATTGGCTAAGATGTTTCTTGCAGCCCGATTCTGCAGTTGTGACGAGTCACAAGTCACAAGCGCTTTTGACTGATTTCTTGTGAGGATAGTTGTGACTCGATTACAAATAGGAATTCTGAAATAACAGTCACAAGAAAACTGACAACAATATTCAACTCAGCATGGTGAGTAAAATTGTTGTTGTTTCAACCACAGATGAGTCAAAAGGGAGATTGGAAATCAAGCTGTCAAAATGACAATGTCTACTAGTTTACTGCAAGAGTTTGCGTGTTTTTTGTTGCTTTTTTTCTCATTTATTTATATACACGAGGTAATGGTTAAATAAAATTTGTGGTATCCGGAGGGTAAAACGTAAGTCAGTATCCGATCTTCTTTTGTGTCTGGTTTCACCTGTCTAGTTGAAATCAAAATAATTCATTATTTGTTTTCGAGTTTCTGCTTTCTGAAAATATGAAAAAAACTCTTTGAAATTAAATAAAATGCAAGGTAAAAGATATCTTTCTTAGCAGTAAATGACCAGTCATATTGTAAAAAATTTCTCAAACCTCAAATCGAAATTTCTTAGTAACAGCAAAATGTTTCTTGTTACCTGGTCTGAGGCAGGTCACAAATTTGAAAATTTTTGTGACTGTCCCAAGTTGTGACTCTGCACCAGAATACGAAAAAAGTCACAAAAATCATTGTGACTTGTGGTGTCAGTGAAGGTCCTCAGAATCGGGCTGTTAGTTTTGAGAGTACCTACCTACATTTTTTATATCCCTAAACAGTTTATAATTGTATATACACAATAAATTTATATATTAATGTAATGAATTTTTTTTTTTTATTAGTTGAAGAATTTGGTTTGCTTTGTTTATTTGGTTATTCTTGGCATTTTTCTTGTTTTTAATTTTTTTCTATCATGTAACCCCCTCCAGAAAAAATTTCTGGATCCGCGCCTGCTTGCAGGTGTTGTTACAGGATTGCATTCATTCATATTAAAACGTTCTTAAATTGTTCTTAAGACAAATTTATTGATCCACCACTTTTTATTTCAATATTCATACCAAGGTAGTTTTCAAGAGTTCCAATTGTGATCTTGAATTATTTCTTGAGTTCATTCATGAATTATTGTATTCCTTTGATATTTCCAAGTACCATGGCATCGTCAACATAAAGAACTCATCCCTTTTCACGTCGATAAAATAAGAATTCTTAATCCAGTTTTCTTCATAAATCGCAACAAACGCTTATGCCATCATCGAGGGGCTTATTGCAGCCCATCCCCATATGAACTCCTTTTTAACATACAGACTCTTCCTTTGAAATCTTGAAATCCTTCAAGATATCCAGATTCCAGATACACTTTCTTTTAAAGCTCACTGTATAAGAAAGCAGTCGTTTCATCAAACTTTCAGCATACAACATGCTTAGCTTATTTTTGGCTGCTAAAGCTATAAAGCAAACAAACATACCTTGCTACAGGACTGAACGTTACATTAATATCGATGCCTTTTTGTTGGACGTAACCTTACGCAACGAGTCCTGCTTTGAATCTTGGCTTATTCCATTTGTTGAATCCTTAATTTTGGAAACCCATCGGTTTGAATGACTTGTAGCTTGTGGCTTCCTTACTAAATCCCAAGTTTGGTTTTCTGCCATAGATGCCAATTCTTCTTTCAGAGCTAAGAACCCTTCTTCAGAATTATTTCATTTCACAACATCAGTGTAGATCTTCGGTTCTTGAATTGTCTCATCACTTTCTGCTAACATAAAAATTATTCACCTGTGGCCATAGTCTTCCAGTATGCCTTTTTACTTGGTCTACTTGGTCTTCTTTTAAGTTCTTCTAAAAGTATTTCAATTTCATTTGATTCTTCTAAACTATCTTAACTTTCGAGGTCTTTGTTTTGATTGATTTCTTCTTCGTTGTTAAGTCTTTTTCAATATTAGTTGAAATCTGTGTTACTTCTTTGTCTTCAAGATCTTCTTGAGTTAGTACAACTTTTTCTTTTGCATTATTTTCAACTTGATATTGACAAATAATATTTTCATACTTCGAGCTGCATGTACAATGGTGCGGTGTTCACTTTCCGCTGCTCCACCTTATTATATTCGGTGTTCTATCTTCTTCAACAAAAATTTCTTATTAATACAAATATTTTGTTCCCGGAATAGTAAAGTGACTTTGACTAAAAAATCCATTTGGAAATTTTTGTTGTTGTTGATAGTATATACGGCAATCGATTGTGGCGCCATCTAATGAACTTCGTTTAATTATCAACCTACACGACGACGGAATGAGTTAGTTAAATTAAACATCAATTAAGGAAATTGTGTAAATTAATAGAATTTTCCACTTGGTCCACGGGATGGGGGTTAGTCCTTCCCTATTATGTGTTTATAAATTCAGTTGAAGATTGTTCAAAATTATCTCTGAATAACTCAGTTTGGAACGTCCAGCTTATTCAGTAATGTTTTTAACAATTTTTAAAAATTCAACTTCCATTCAATTTTGATTTGAAGGCTTTTTCATTATTTGATCCAAATAGAATGAGAACTTAAGATCACACATTATTTTGGTTTAGAGTATTACAAAACCACAAAAAGTCGCAAGAAAATACTTGCCAACCACGAACAAGAATAACGCGAGAATAATACTATATGTAGCGCCCATTGTGTTCAAATACCTCATAAATACTTCCTGAGCTTCAAACACAACAAACCAACATAGGTACAAACATTTTTATGTCTGAACGTCATTTATCTGAAACAGGAAATGTTCAAATCTGAAAAATCGTTTTTTCAAACTCTGGTTAACCTAAAAACCCAACTAAGAGATTTCCCGCAGATCAGACAACATACCTTCTGTTGTATAGCCCCCATATGCCTCACGGCAAACAAATTTACCATGCAAATTGCCCCACACCATAAACCTCGCTCAGCCTATCACTCGCATTTAATTTACCATAAAGCCAGACACCCCGAGCTACCTTATCTATATTAGCATCATCCAGCAGCAGTAAGCAGTACCTCTTGGAGTTCCGTGCGCCTAAGCTACATAGATCTCATGCAAATCATGTTGCATACCGCATTCAATTCAATTCAATGCATATATTTTAGCCTCTTATTACACCAAATGAATTGCTATTTCTGCTGGAAATATTATTGTTATTAACCAGTCACCCAAGAAAATACACGGCGGCGCGGCGGTGATGTTGACTCAGAGACCCTCCAAAAGCCCCACCTGCTACATTGAAATTGAGAAATCCCAGCTGTCGACAATACAACAAGCTATAGTCATGTCGTCTGTCGCTGTCGGTCTCCCGAACCAGCAAATTATAGATGCCTAAAGTCTCAAACGGGGCTCTACATAGTGTCAGAGTGGTGCCCCCTGGCGGTGCATTATGTTGCAGCATGTGCGCCAACATGCTGCTCGAATCGAATTATGAAATTTCTCATCGTAGAATCTGACCGACGACATGCATCTGATTTGAAATTCAAATTTGTTACTAGATTGACCTTTGACACGCAATAAACAATACGGTGGTAGTTCGAAGGGTTCAACATGGAATTGACAGACGCGTGCGAGCTAAGGATTTTTTGATATTTTTAGTGTGGTTGTTTGAAATAACATTGTTTGGTCAGTTAGTACACGCCGCTTTGCTAGAATAGATCCCGGAAGTAATGTCTCACCTAGTTTCAAATCAGACGTCACATTAAGTTTCAAATTCCTCGGTAACTACAGAAATGGAACCGCAGAAACAATACAAATTTATTTGATTGTGTTCCATGTGCGGCGATTTAATCGTCAAAAACACTTTGAAATGGACCTGTGGCAGCACAATCGATATAAGTTTGTTTTTTGTACTTATGGCCTGCAGCAAATGGAGGCAGAAACAATGACTGTTGACTGCCCACGTCGCAATAAAATTATTTCTGTTTGATTTTTTTCTTTGGCCAGAAACAGCACTATGGTAATAATGGCACTATCGGTCGTCAATTATCTGAAACTGCCAGTTGGTGTGGCTGAGGCAAAGGCAACAACATCGTCGTGGTTGATGGTGACGTCCATGCATAAAGGGCCGATATCGTAAATCTCATTAGTGATGTCAGATTTCCTTGACGGCAAGATTTCGACTTGAAGAGACAGAACGGAATTACATTAAGCTTCAGTTGGGCAATCGGCCGCAGGGCGTGCAATATTTTATGATCCCGAACATACTTTTTGTGTGAACGTCTATTGTTGTAGGTTGCAGTTGCATAAGTGGGTCAATGGAGGCAAACGAGATTTTTAGAGCAAACCAAATCGAAAAGATTATTTTTAGGAAAACTTTATGTATCAGGCTCGTTTGTTTTTTGTTTCGACAATTCAGACATACTTGATGACTGACAGCAGTTTGCTCAAGTTTTGATAAGTTCAAAGCAAGGCCTGCATTCATTTCTATCTTCGACTGATGAACGGTCGGGTAACGTGGCCGCCTTTGAAATCCTCACCTTTATGTTGCTTGATTCTAAGAATAAAATAGAAACAGGACTGAAGTCCGAAAGGCAAATAATCCAAATAAATAGAAAGAAACATTTTTTTCCTCAATATCTTTTATTCACTTCATTTTATCACAACGCTAAGTATCCCTGAATTAACAGTTCTCAGTCCAATCTCTAGCAGTCGGTCCAGTTTTAGTCCAATCCACTTCGATCTTACCAAGCAGCATAAGTAAGAGGAGCATTGTAAAGGGTCCTTACCAAAGGCGATAGATGGGCCCTGGCAAATCCATTCAATGGAGCACTTACAGACACATGATTGGTATAGTCTGGAGCTTGAATGGTATGAGTGTACTCGTAGCCACTTGATGGGACTCCAGCAGAATAGACCAATGGGGAACCCAATTCCAAATGACCGGCGGCAGCAATGGCGAGAAGAGCAAAAAACACCACCTTGAAGGAAAATGTAAAGAACAGATTAATTCTGGACCTTTTTTATAACAAAAATTTGAACAAGATCGAGGATACTTACAAACTTGAACATTTTGATAAGTTTTTTTGTTGTTGTCGTTCTAGTGAGTCTGTGTTACTTGATCAAGGAACTTGGAGCGTATGATTGAATTTGGAGAGCCTTCGTTCGTTTTATACCAGAAAATTTTGCAAGAAAAAGAAAATACAATTAAAACAAAAATTGGATCAACCCACAGGGTGGATGACGCGACGTGCAATACCCACCTGAGTGTTTTTATTTTGTATGTATTTCTCTCTATCCCAGCTTTCAAGTATGTATCTCGGTATATCAGCGAGTATTTTTTGTGGTTTAGAATGTCATGGAAAACACAGAAAGCAATTACTGAACACACTCGTACGGACGGACGGACGCACTGAGCTACGACCACGACCTTCGTACAACTCGTGCGTGTTTCGTTTGTTTATACTGATTGGTCTGATGTGTGACGTAAAGTTGTTTTAGTAATGTTGTTCTTGTTTTTAACAAAAAGCCACACAAGAGAAATGAAAAAAAAAACATTAACTTCTTGCTTAGTCATTTAGCTGAGATTATCAGAATTTGAATAGACACAGGTACAGTTCTAATTAACAAACGCGAGCAATTGAACTTGATCTCCAAAACCAGTTACCACCACCGCCACCAACGACACGCTTTGACTTAATTTCTTATTCCGAAAATTGTCTACCGTTCCAGTGGTACTTCAGCCGGAGTAAGAAATGTTAAGCGGATTATAAGGTGGAGATTTGATTTATTTTTTTTGTAATTTTTGGTTGACGTTTTGATTGAATTTTTGTTGTTAATTTAATATGGAAGGTGGTTCCTAATTGTTTCTTATTTTTGAATTTAATTCTTTTCCGGATCTTAGTTTATTTTTGAGCACCTGAAAGTAATTGATATTGTTGGGTGTCTAATATAATGTGTCGGCGACAAAGGGCAACTGATTGTATCTGAAATGAATCTATTTCCGGATAATATGAACGCCTGTGTCATTGTGGAACGGGATGGGGTATATAGACTGTAAGCCATATGACCGCAAATTACTTTCCCGCACTTCTTTAGCCCCAATGTCATTTGACCGCAAAAATCCTTCACTTTTTTCATGAGTATCTTCTCCTCTTCGTCACTCAAAGTCTAATAACTTTTTCGACCCTTTTTCATAAACAGAAATTTTACGAGTCATTTTTCGTTCAAATAATAATTCAATTAAATGCTGTTTTGTGAAATCAAAGGGCACGGTAGTGCCCAGCCAAGTTTTAGCACTACTCCCTTTTTACAGGATCAAACTCAAGCACATTTTTAACCCCCCATAACCCATAGAGTTAGAAGCTTTAAATTTGAATTACGTATTAACTTCATGGGCACAAAGGCCCTGTGAAAAACATTATTTTGTAGAATTACTACTTCCTGAGAAATTGAACAATAAAAATTTCAAAAACCGTAATTGACTCAGTGATCATCAAAATTATGAAGCACTTCCTACAATATCAGAATCTTGAAATTTGATACAATGGGAGGTTTTCGGGTGTATACAAAGGAAAAAATCTAAAATTTCAATTTGCTCATTTAGGGGGCGTGGTATCCACCCACTTTCTAAAACTGGTCGTAGGATCATGAAAATCGGAATTCTAACAGGGTTTTAGTTGAATGTAAGGAAAAATATAAGTAAAATATTTTGGTTTCATTAGGGGGCGTGGTTTCCGCCCACTATCTTAAATTAGTCGTAGGATGTTGAAATTTGGAATTCTTGTAAAGTTTTGGTTGAACAAAATGAAAAAAATATAAGAAAAATGTTTATCTTCATTAAGGGGCGTGGTATCCGCTGGCGCAGGATAGAGATCAACTAAGATTTAAGATCGGTCTCTGAATTGTTTGTAACTCCTCAATAGTACAACGTTCGGAAACCCAAATTAATCATAGTTAAGAGGTTCCTTATTTCAGTGGTGGTGTGAGCGTACTTTGTACAAAAACCGTGCCGATGCATGAAAGACTGGAGGATAAACCAGCCATAAACGAGCTCTTTCGGACGCCGCACATTGGGGAAATTAGTATGGGAGTTCGGAAAAAATTCTATAAAAACTGAACCACTTGATGGATTTCGATGAAATTTTCAGGAATGATAACTTGGCACGTAAGAAATCAAAATAATTAATTACCGCCCACTGCCACGCCCCTTAATATTAAAAACAAATAAATTTTTTTCGCAGAATTATTAAAAATTTAAATAAATTCATTAAAAAATGACAAAAATGCTATTGTAGTAATATTAGTAATCGCAAAAACAGATATCAAATGAAACACAAGAAAGTATAATGGAAAAATACAAAAAAAAAAAACACTTTTATTGCAGTTTATTGAATTTTTAGTCTTGTAGAAGAGCCATAACTTCTTCACTTAATTGTTCATGATTTTTCATGGTAAAAGAAGGGGTGAGGTTTGAGATTAAGGGGTCAGATGTCACCATCAATCGGTTCATTACGTCCTGATTTGTTGCAATGTGGCTACATTTCCGAGAATATCTAAGTCGCTATTTTTTATAGTTCTTATTCCGACATTCTTGAGCCTCTTCAGACAATGTTCCGACAGGGAAAGTACATTTTTCCATTATGGATCAATAATTATTTTTAATCAAGAAAATCTTAAAATCACTTTTCCACAAACTATTGACTTCAAAAGATTTCAATAATTGTGTTTGCAGAAGATAACGGACCATTTTTTCTTTGAGCCAAGGTCAAATTATCATGAGTAAATTTCTGTAGTAAATTTGATAAAAATGAAACATTACATGCAACAATTTTTTGTTTGGCAAATCTACTCTCTTTTACTTATTTTGTATTATATTCAAATGCATTAGCATAGATAAGAGAGCTTTTCGTCGAATTTAAGAAAAAAATGCGATTGTTAGCCGAAGATGTACCATAGCTCTTAAACGATAAGTTTTAAGAAAAAAGTGTATTCACAAATTCAATAGGAAATTAAATTTTCTACAACTTTGTCGAAGATGATTTTTCTCTATCGTCAAAATTGAGCCAGCTATGAGAAGATTCTTAAATTCATTTAAAACAAAATGGCGGTTCATCCGGTCAAATTTTTAGTGGATTTTTTTTTAAATATTGTTTGACTATTGATGTACTTCCATATTTTCGTCAAAAATGCAAAAATAATTTACTAAAATAGATTTTGTAACGCAACCAAAACTTTTTTTTGAAATTATACCCATTTTAATAGTTTATTTATAACTAATTGCAGTTTTCGATCTCCAATAAAATACAGAGTGGCACCTGGGTGGCACCTAAATTTGGTACCTATCGAAAGATAAACTTGAAAGGATTAAGATGACACAAGTCTCCGACTGTAGGCAAATGTAGCTAAAATTGTATGTCCAAAAATATAAAAAAAATTACAAATTTTTAAGTGCTTTCTTAAAATAATCATACAATGAAAACCAAATTTGAAAAATCATTTTTTTCTTCGGTTTAATATTGAGACAATTAAGTTTGTTAAGAAAAAAATAAAGAAAAATATTGGGGCTTAACCAAAAAACAAAAACAAAAACTTTCGCCTTAGTGCTTTTTTACCATATAATCAATACCACTAACAAGTTATGTCTTTAAAAGGCCATAAAAACGAAACCAATGGTCCGATTTCAATAATTTTTTCTGATTTAGGTGCAGATTTTATTCTGGAATCAGAAAATAACATCACAAATTTTGTTTTCAAAATTTTATGTTTAAGACTTTTCCTCAAAATCCCCAGTGTGCGCCGCTGTGGTCAGGTCCGGCATATTTCTGCATTGCCCTGGCAATGTTCTTATGAGCGAACACTGTGTAAAAAGTCAGCCACCAAAAGTAATGAGATCTACTAGAACGCCAAGTTCTTAACAAGTAAAAGTGTTATATTGAATATTTTAAATCATAGAAGATATGATACAATAATATTAAACGAAAATAGAAACTGAGCCCAAAGTTAGTTTTAATGAAAATTTACAAGTTCACTTGGCAAGTTTTCGTTTGATGCGTGATAACTGACATTTTAAAACTTGAACAGTGAACTTGTAAATTTTCATTTAAACTTAAAGCATTAAAAAAGTAAAAAGGATAATAACTCAAACAATCAAAACGCGAACAAATCTTAGCTCCAAAAATCGAGAAGATCAAAGGGCAAGAACTCTGAAAGACTATAAAAACCTAGTATGCCAAAAACCCAACTTTGCAAGCAACCAAACCTCCGTTAAGCCAAATTGCTAAATGGCTTTTTGCTTTGGGCTTCTAGAGTACTAATCTTTTTTTTATTTGGCCCTTTTAGTTTTTAATCACTAACTTTTTGCCTCCTTCCTTACTGTGGACCTCCAACTTATTGCTCGAAAATTTCAGTATCAATTTGACGAAGGAAAGTTTTGTTGGATGATCATGGACGATTTAAGTCGTCTCAGAAATTACAGTTTTTGTTTGACCTTAAAAATCTGTGAACACTTGAATATGTCAGTCAGATTTTTTTCAGATGGAAATGGAACTGATGAAATGTTTAGGAGTCTCAGTAGATGAGTTTCAACACATTCGATCCGAATTTCAAGTCATATTTTTGAACCAAAAATCCAATGTCATTTTTGAAACAGAAAACCATTGCTTTGATTTTACTTTTTCATCTTTTTTCCTTTATTATTGGTCATCAAACATGTTTTATAGACCATCTTGAAAAACTAGGCCTAGGCTGTCGTTTTTCCGAACGCATATGTATATCTGCTTGATTTATACAACTAATGAAAGTCAAACATGTTTGATGACCCATCCAACATGTCCAAACAAACATTTGTATAAAATATCCAACTTCAAAAGCACCTTCTTCCAAAAAACTTAAATTTTTTTCATCAAACATCGAGACAACAAAATGCAAAATATCGTTTGAGAATATCGATAATTGTATATTTTTTCTAATTTTCGTTTTTCATTCGTTTAACAAATAAATAAAAATAATAATTTAACCGTCCAACTTCCCGTCTCCGTCCGTCATCAAAAATTACCACCCATGGCCATAAGCGTAAGCAGTTGGAGCCGAATGCAAAGCAATTGGAGCCGAGTGCAATGAAATTGCTGGAGATGCATGAGCATAGCTATAGTGAGCTGGGGCAGAATAAGTCGAGTATGTCTGAACCAATGGAGCACTGTGAATGGTCTTGATGACTGGAGCAGCTGCATAAGTCTTCACAACCGGAGCAACAATTGGCTGGACAATGTGAGCTGAGTCATGGACCACAGTGGAACTCTGATGGGACACCGATGTTGGTACACTCTTGACGATGGCGCCAACCTTGGCCAATGAGTGCTCTTGCACAATTGGAGCTGAGTAGACAACTTGGGCACCTCCATGAAGGAGTCCTGGACGGGCAGCAGCTACAGCGAGAAAAGCAGACAACACCACCTGTTGGGTTGAGAAATTGAAGAAATAAATTGTCTGTCGATTTTTTTCTATGCTCAAATCCTCGTCAATCTTACCAACTTGAACATTTTGAAGAGTTTGGTTTTTTTTTAGTTTGTTAAGGAGGTCTGTGTTGACAGAAGAACAAATGAATTGCTTATGCTTTTTGCCATCGAGGCGCTTAGCTTTTATACCCAAATCTTTCAGTGTCAAAAATTTACTTTTGCTTTCGACTCGAGGAAGTATTGTTATTATCTGCAAACGGGGTTGGAGGGGCTGGTTCGCTCACAATTGATAATGTCCAATTGCACAGTGGCACACACATGTGGTCCAATTTCTTGCAACACAGTGCTCGTAAAACGAAGACAGACACCGCAGAAAACCTTAACTCTATTATGGGTAATTGTAATACCAACTTTATAATGACTTAATGCTTGGTGTTGCTACCGGCAACAAACGGCTTTATGGTAACACTACTTTTTTGTTTGTTGATGATGGAAAGGGGAATTCGTGGTTTTTCTTTGCGGTGACCGTGAAAAGTATTTTATTTTTGTTTTGGGTTTTGAGGAACACAATCGTGAACGTGCGGCGTTGCAGGGCGTAGACAAGAAATTATTGGATCATGTTGAAGCCGAAGTGTTCTTTAAGTGATTTTTTATTGGATTTTCCTGCGTCTTTATTACAATGGAAAAAACGAACGCTCCGGAGGTATTTTTACAGCCAGGTTATGTAATTTCTTAAAAGGAATGCTGAGCTGTTTAGCAATGTAGTAAGCAAATTTTACAGCAGTCAATTAAAATGTACTCCTAACAACAGACTTATAGTTACAATGAAGAGTATAAGGTTGCCAAAATATTTAAATATGAGTATGACAGGAGGAGACAGATCATTCATGACTCCTATCAAACTACCTTGTCGTCTTCTTCTTTGATTAGTTTTGACACATGGAAAGACTAACACTACAACAATGGCTCCAAATGGTTCATCTGGTTGTAAATGGTTTTCCTGCGATTGTGAAGATTTTTTGGGTTTTCCACCTGAGAAATTTCTACTTCACACAATGGCTAATATTTATACAAGAAGGCGCCAGAACCAACTGAAATCAGCTCAGTCGAATTTCGGTCAAGACGTGTTAATTGAAATCTACTTAGGCTGTGCTTTTTTGTCTACCTTAGACAAGGGTACTCGAACAGGTCTTCTTGTTCTGTTTTCCTTGCAGTCCTAAATCTATGATACAGCAACACCAGCATCACCGACAAAGTCTTTGAAATTGGAATCTAAATTCAAATGCGACACAGTATAAAATTTGAGATTGGCACACATGTCCTTGCAAATAAATGATTCATAGAACAGCTGAGGTGTTTGCAATTGTCTTCTCTTAATATTTTTACCATACAAATCACATACCCAATCAAAACGTGAGCTATTCGTTCCACATGGATATGCTTCAGAAAATTCCATCTGAATATTACAAAATCCGAATCAAAGGCTTTCAATTGGTCTTTGGTCTCAAGATTAATAGATTTACGTTTTATTGAAAAATTTCGGACCAAGTGAAGCGTTATAATTTATAAATAATTGGCTTTGGTAGCAATTACGCTCACTGTTAGCTGATGGGTTTGTTTGTTTGTTTAAGAAATTTGAAAGAATTATTTCGCCTTCATCTTTGATTAATTATTTGAAGAGAACCCAATTCATGGTGCCATTGTTCAACAGGTGTTCAAAAGAATGCAGAGTTCAGTTTTAATAATTTTTTTTATTTAATATAATTTAACGTTTTACAAACAACAATCCCTCTTATTCCCTACCACGAAGAAGCATGTCCATACGAATGTCCATAAGAGTGATGAGATGGACTTAAGTCATGGAGCGAGTAGTGTGGAGCCGACTCGATGATTTCATAATGAGCTGGGGCCGAGTAGCTGTGATGATGACCATGACCATACGAGCTGTAAGGACTGTAGACGGACTTCACAATTGGCGACGAGTATGACTTGACAATTGGAGCTGCATAGGTCTTAATCACTGGGGCGACAATTGGTTCAACATAATGGGCCGAATCATGGATGACACTTGAGCTGTGGTGAGAAATAGATCCGTAGCCATGATGATGGTCATGATGGGATAGTGGTGACGAATAGGAATGATGGTCGTGGATAATCGGCGACGAGATCACAACAGGAGATGACTCGAGATATCCCGGACGAGCAACAGCAGCAGCAATGAGAACGGACAGTACCACCTATTTGAAAAAAAAAACTTGCATCACTTTACTTCCTTAAAATTGAAAATTTCGATCAAACTTACAAACTTAAACATTTTGATTTGATTTGGATCTCTCTTGTAGGTCTGTCTTGACTGAATGATAATAATATTTTGTTTGATGTCTCTTCTAGAGTCGTGAAGATCTTATATACTTTGTTTCTTTTGAATTTTCAAGTCATTGAATTTCAATTTCATCTGAAAAGCTTCTGCTGCTTCTTTTCACGATCTCGTCTTCATCGGATGTAGATCGAAGTGACCCTGAATTAAGGTCCATTGTTTTCGGGAGGTTTGTTTGCATTTTGTATTTTGTTTATGTTTTTTACTGAAATGGTGGCACGCAACTTCTTCAAGTTCATGGTTTTTCGGTTATAACTTAGGCTGACTGCGATTTTTCTTTTGTTATTGTTATTAATCTTTTTTAAATTGATTAAACTTTTGTTTGTCTTTCAATTTTTCAAAGCTACAGCCAGTGCTTAAAAAAAAATTGATAAATTTGGTGGGTTGCTCGCCAATTTAATGGCAAAGTAATGTGATCTTTTGTTGCGATTAATGAGTGGGCTAGGCGGTATTTATTTTCTTAATTTTGGTAATAATGTTATAAAAATACAATTAAAATCGTACTTTTGACCTCAAGATAAATAAAAAATACATAAACAAGTGAGATTGAATAATTAACGAAAAACTAGGGCAAATGATGTCTGTTTATGTATAAACTGCGGAGAGTTTTGTTTGTTTCTTTATATTTCACAACTGATCGGACATGTTTGTCATTAACTGAACATTTGTAAACAGATTGTAGCAGTAGTGACCTTTTTTCCAAATGTTTGCACATTGAATAAGTGCTGAATTTCCCATTTTAGCTAAAATCAGGTTCGTCAATCAGCTCTTTCGTTTTTAAAACACACATTAACAAGAATTGAAAAAAGCAATATTTAAACATGATTTTTGGAATTTACGTCGATCAATAATGAGACTCAAAATTGAAAGTCCTAAAAATTGAGTAATTTTGGGAAAGTTAACTTGGAAAACATAAAAACAAGCGCGCTTTAATAGCAAATATCACTTCTTGCGTTCCATGAACTTTGATTATAAAAAGTATTGACTTTCAATAATTTTAAAATAAACGCCTATACATATTTTATTTAAATTAAGAGGAAAGTTTAATTCGAAATGCTCAAAACTGTTGTTTGTTGACACATAAAGTGACAAATGTTATTTTGCTCTATTAATGAAGTGAATGCCTGACCTATCCATTTCTTATCAAAACACAAAATCAACTAAAAAGTTAAATGAGCAGCAAATTTGTGTTACTCCAGGGCATTACTGTAAGTGTTAACATGATAATGTAAACAACACATTAACCTTCTACTAATTTCATTCATCTCTTCAGCAGCGGCCAACCATCATTAATTGTCGGTCACTTTCTTGCATCATGCGTGCAATGTCCGCACAGAATGTACCAGAATGTGTATACATTTTCACGGACAGAAATGCTGTAACCACGAGTTGCGACAACTATTTTTGTTTTTTAGTGTAAGCCAGCCAGTTTAGACTCAGGTGACTAAGCAAACAAGAAAATTAGTGGTGTACATGAATTGAATCGAAAGAAGTATAAAAGATTGTGTGCAATCAAGAAACGGTATCAATTGAATTTCGACCTCATTCAACACAGACCTCATTTGACACAACAAAAATCAAACAATCTCAAAATGTTCAAATTGGTATGTCGAACAACCGCCCACCAATCAAATTACATAACCGAATTTTACTGACACTTAATTTTCTTGTTGCAGGTGGTGTTGTCTGTTCTCCTCGCTGTAGCTGCTGCCCGTCCCGGAGTCCTCCATGGCGTATCCCCTGTCGTCTACTCTGCTCCCATCATTCAGGAGCACAGTTTGGCCAAAATTGGATCGATCGTCAAGAGTGTACCGACCGCTGTTTCGCATCAAAGCTCAACTGTTGTGCACGACCAGGCCCACTATGTGCAGCCGATTGTCGCACCTGTGATTAAGACCTATGCAGCTCCTCTGGTGCAGACCTATCATTCTGCTCCTGTATTGAAGACCTATGCTGCTGCTGTGCCAGCTCATTACTCTTATGCCGCTCCATTGAGTTATGCTTCATCGTGGTAACATCCTGACGGGCTGTTGGACTGAACACATTTTTTTTTGTTATTTTTTTTTTTCAATTGACTGAAATGATTAAAATAAAATAAAAGAATTTCGAGCTTAAATATCACTGTTTCTTGCATCCATCTAAATTGTGGCTTCAGAAGAAGGAAGTTCACCTCAATCGATTTTTACTGTTTGGTAGATCCTGGAAAAATATCTGGAACTTCAAAACTGATCCTACAACCTTTTCAGTGACTGAAACTATTCAAAATAGATTTTAAACAAGGCGATGCGCTGTTATGCGGTTTCTGGAATATAATTCGAAAAAAGATTGTGCAAATTCAAGCGTCAACACCTGAGGCACAATCTTGCGGAAGTGCGCCCTTCAACACAGCTTGCAAGCATTGAGACGAGAGCTAGAAAGATGGTATTAGCGAATCACGTCTTGGATTTGGTTAGCATTCCATTCCCAAATCCAAGACACAAAGACATTTACAACATTTGACGAAAACGTATTGGATTTCACAAATGAAGAATTAAGCGAAGGGCTATGCAAAAGAGGTAAGCTGCATTTCCTGTGAAACACGCTGATGATAGAAGACTTCAACCTATTTGGCGTGCGGAATTGGAGAAATCCATAGCTAGCGCTGGCTGGTTCCATTTTAAGTCAGGAAGCAAATCGTCGTTTGTTCACTCATCAGCCATCATCTACCGTAAAACAAAGACTATGCAAACATTATTCAAACACTAGCTTACTCAAAAAACATTGCTTTCACATATTTGGTTGCTCCTATTAAGCAAGTGATCAAACCGATTTAATTCAATCTATTAAATCGAATAGCTATTTAGTGATAGAATAGTAAGAATGATTTAACAAACAATCGTAAGCCCTTTTCAATATTTTCATGACTTTTATGAGACCGTATTTTGTGTTGCAGTTGCAAGGAGAAAAGGCAAAATCAAATGAACTGAATTCCTTTCATTTACATTTCAATTGAACAAAAAAAGCAATCCGTCGAACAATTCCAAATTAAACACTAATTTCGAGTATTTCTTTTTTATTTTTCAGTCAATTGAACAAAAAGGTATTAACAAAGTTCGGTCCAACAGCCCGTCAGGAATGTTACCACGCGGAAGCATAACTCAATGGAGCGGCATAAGAGTAATGAGCTGGCACAGAAGCAGCATAGGTCTTAAACACTGGAGCAGCATGATAAGTCTGGACCAGAGGAGCAGCATAGGTCTTGATCACAGGTGCGACAATCGGTTGCACATAGTGGGCCTGGTCGTGCACTATGGTTGAGCTTTGATGCGAAACAGCGGTCGGTACACTCTTAACGATCGATCCAATTTTGGCCAAACTGTGCTCCTGAATGATGGGAGCAGAGTAGACGACTGGAGAGACGTCATGGAGAAGACCTGGACGGGCAGCAGCTACAGCGAGAAGAACAGACAACACCACCTGGAATAAGAAAATTAAGTGTCAGCAAAATTCGGTTATGTAATGCAACAGGTGGGCGGTTGTACGACATACCAATTTGAACATTTTGGAATAGTTTGATTATTTGTTGTGTCAAAAGAGGTCTGTGTTGAATGAGGTTGCAATTCAATTGATACTGTCTTGCAGCTGCCCATCGGCTTTTATACTAATTTGACCCAAATAGCGCATGAACAACTATTACACTCTTGTGTGCGACGATGAAATTCATTCATGTACCAAGTCATGAACACCGAAAACCTTATAATTGAGGAAACGAGACAGACAAAAAAAAAGGTCTTTTAGTCAACCTGGTTTGAGTGTTTGAGGAAAAGTTACCAATCATCGGGCGTGTGGCCTAATACGAGCATTACAGCATATGTGACCGTGAAAAGTTCAGTTACGTATGTCCAGCGGCTATTGCACTTATCTCGCAGCAGAACTCAGCTGCTGGTATTTTCTTGTTAAACACACAATTGATCGAAAGATAATCATTGTTGTTCGAATGTTATTTCATAGGTTAGAGGTTAGAGAGGTTATTGCTTTTGGGTTTGTATCGTTTTGGATCTTTATGCGTGTGGCTCAGATTAACTGATGGCGATTAAAGTAGAGCAGTATTGACTGAGGAATGTGTCTTAAACTTTTTAATGGAACCAATTTGGTGTTGCAATATGTAAATGGTTAATAAAGGGAAAAAAAAGTTTCTTTTTATGGTTTATATTAAAGTCTAAGTATGTATCATTTCCTTTTACCAAGCTCAAGAGTCATTTAGAGTTTTTGCTAATCCATTATACACAATGAAGAAGGTTTAAGGAGGGAGGAACAAGAAATTGTATTATATTTAATATAGACAAATATCACCCACCACCCGACATTTTGTTTGAGTCACATTCTAAAAGATGAGCAAGAGCTCAGAGTCTGAGCTGACGAGCTTGAACTCACCTGTGAGATCGATCGAGAAGGGCGGAACTCAGACTCATTTTTGTATGCAAAAAACCGAGTTCAAGCTCAACAGCTATTACTCGTTGAAATTGAGATCGATCTCAAAGCTCTTTTCGTGGCTTTGTTATGATTATATACTTTATGTGAAGTGTTTGATAAAAAAATTATGTTTGAAAGTGAAAATGATGCATATATAAATAGTGAATCGGAAAATTTTAATTAGTTCTTAGTAAAGGAACTTAAAAACAATAAAATTTTGTTAGAAAAATCGCAGGCAAAGATGAGTGGTGCTGCGCTCAAAATAATAAAATCCCTACGTAAATTTTACAATATTCTTATCAACTTCGATAAAGTTCTAATTGTATTTGGCTTCTTAAGGAAGACTATTCTTTTGGACCCGATGGTATTCCATCCATTGTTTCAAAAAATGTAGGACGGTTTTGGCTTAACCTCTACGTAATATTTTTGAATTGTCGTTAAAACTAGGAAAATTCCCTAGCATGTGGAAAGACTCATACATAACCTGTTTTCAAAAAAGAAGACAAGTCCGATATAACAAACTATTAGCCTATTTCAAAACTGTCTTCCATTCCTAAGCTTTTTCAGCAATTTTTTTGTGAAAATTCAACCTTCTACAGCAAAAATATTATAAGCTTTGAACAACATGGCTTTATACAGAAACGTTCTACGTGACAAACCGTCTTGCATTTTAGCATAAATGTCTGAATTCTGTAGAAAAAGGTCAGGAAGTTGATTGCGTTTACATTGATTTTTCCAAAGCATTTGATCAACTTTTCAGAAACTCTTAGTCAAAACCTTTGATCGCCAAATCGGGTTTGCGACAGGGTAGTCACCTAGGACCTCTTTTATTTATTTAAGCTATTAACGTTAACTGTTAACCGTTAAGTGTTCGAAATAGTAATGGTTATCTTTGCAGATGATATGAAGATCTTTAAAAATACTTCATCCAATGAAGATCGCATTTAACTGCAAGATGACTTTTAAACAAGTTTATTTAAATCTTATGTCTTAACCCACTTAAATGTCAGAGAATGACAATTTCCAAAAAGCATTATCCTACACCTTATGATTATGTTATCTCCCAACACATCTTATCCCGTGACTTTTAAGTTAGGGACTTAGATTTTTCAGAACATACACAACATCTTCAATAAAGCTAATTCAATGCTAGGGTTTATTAAGCGTTGGTCCAAAGAATTCCTCGACCATTACGTTTCCTATACTTTTTACAACAATTTGGTTCGCCCCATCTCGAATATGCATCCCAAGTTTGGTCTCCTCATTATGAGATACATATTGAGAGACTAGAAGAAGTTCACCGCAATTTTACACGTTTCGCTTTTTAAGGGCTGCACTTGGTTTATCCTTTAAAGAAAAGTTATCAATCAAATTAGGAACATTTTAAATAAGGCCCGTTGTTGATTAAAAAAGCAATTAAGAGCTGCTGTTAAGACTAACAAACTCTTAACCACTACGTATGCTCAGCGAACATGCGGTCAAAGACATGCTGCACAATGAAAATTTCCATAGCTGCAAAATTTACAGCCCAAGTGTCCTAAATGTTAAATGTTGTTAAATGTTTTAAGCTTGGGAAAGAGAACAAAGCATGCAGTTCTAGCCCCTCAACATTGCACAAATCTTGATTGATTGATTCAAAGAAATGATATCTACTCAGCCATCATATTCATAAACATACGAAGAAACCTACCTGCATATATACTACGATCCAGCCAAAACAAACAAAACGAGATTGAACTCACCGCACAAATTTTGTTTGAACTCTTTTCCAAGCTACACGCTCCAAACCAAAGTGCGTGTGATAATGAAAATCTAACATTAACCTTAACTCTCAAGTCTCAACACTTCCCTCTCAATTTCAAACCAAAGCCACGCACATGTTTAAACGCGTGCAATGTCCGCAAGAAAATTCACGGCCATCTATGCTGTAACGAAAGTAACAGGCTGCATGTGCGATTTCAACACGTCTACGCACAGTCATAGATATTTCTCGTTCGCTGTAGAAAATCTTTTTTTATGCTTTGCTTTGAACATTATTTCGGCTTTTTATGACTCAACAAGTTTTCCTTGCCTACAACTGGAGTAGGTACTTGCCGAGCCATTAATGTTAAAATAAGTATAAAAGCCTCTGTGCAGCTGCAACATGGTATCAATTGAATTCCAACCTCATTCAACACAGACCTCCTTTGACACAACAAATAATCAAACTATTCCAAAATGTTCAAATTGGTATGTCGAACAACCGCCCACTACTTGAATTGCATAACCAAATTTAACTGACACAAAATTTTATTATTGCAGGTGGTGTTGTCTGTTCTCCTCGCTGTAGCTGCTGCCCGTCCAGGTCTCCTCCATGACGTCTCTCCAGTCGTCTACTCTGCTCCCATCATTCAGGAGCACAGTTTGGCCAAAATTGGATCGATCGTCAAGAGTGTACCGACCGCTGTTTCGCATCAAAGCTCAACTGTAGTGCATGACCAGGCCCATTATGTACAGCCCATTGTTGCACCTGTGATCAAGACCTATGCTGCTCCTCTGGTCCAGACTTATCATGCTGCTCCAGTGTATAAGACCTATGCTGCTTCTGTGCCAGCTCATTACTCTTATGCCGCTCCATTGAGTTATGCTTCCGCGTGGTAACATTCCTGACGGGCTGTTGGACAGATCGATTAGTTTTTCTTTGACTGAAATTAATAAAACAAAAAAATGTTAACTTAAATCTTGTGTTTGTCCCATTTGATTGTTTCGAAGACTGCTGAATGAAAAAAGCATTGTGGCACCAAAAATTGTATTCCCGGAAGTTAAACTTGAAGTTATTGTTGCGTGACGAACTCATTATTGACATGTCGATTAAATTTTTAGAAAGAAGCAAACAGATTTGCGATAAATCCCACCAAACAGAGCTTATACATTTTCCATGTCCGATGCTTTTGAAAATTCATTTTAAACTAATTTTTCACATTTCCTTGATGTTGATACAATTTCCAAATAATGTAAAGGCAGGGAATGGCTTCGTCTGGCCGTGGGATATGTTCCGCAAGAAAGTCGATCGCTACGACAGAGAGATCGAAAACAAAGCCAAACTGAAGACTGTAAGTGAATGCAAGTTGCTTGCATCAAAACCTCTGATCATGTGATTTTTGAAATAAGGACGAATGGATCAAAAAAGCCAATCTTCCCTGTGAAACATTCGAGGTTCAAACAGAAGACGGCTACATTTTGGTGTTGTATCGAATTCCAAAGCCTGGACACCAACCCGTTCTTCTTGTTCACGGTATGTTCACGTCTTCACTGAGCTTTGTGATCCTAGGGCCTGGGAATAGCTTAGGTAAGCGTTAAATGACTTAAACAACTCTTAAGACTTGTATAGCGTTTCAGCTGGCATCTAGTGCCTATGACGTTTGGATGATCAACACCCGCGGCACAATTCAAAGCCGCAACCACACATCCTTGACAACAAAGGACCCGCAATACTGGAAATTCAGTTTTCACGAGATTGGAGTCTATGACATTTCCGCGACAATGGATAAAATTCGTGACGTTACATCATTTCATCA
Organism: Sphaerophoria rueppellii; assembly: GCA_920937365.1. Taxonomy (NCBI): domain Eukaryota; kingdom Metazoa; phylum Arthropoda; class Insecta; order Diptera; family Syrphidae; genus Sphaerophoria; species Sphaerophoria rueppellii. The sequence continues at coordinate 112,577,569 of CAKKXW010000001.1, read as the reverse complement.
GCTCGTCTACATTGGACATTCTCAAGGCGCTACTGCTCTTCTGGCGCTCTGTACTACTCGTCCTGAGTATGATGATCGGATTTTACTCTTCCAAGCCTTGGCTCCTATTGTCTTTCTAAGGAACCTGACGAAATTTTCAGGGGAGACTGTAACAATGGTGAAACGGTTCGTAAAGGTAGGTCCAATGATCTTTGATAAAAAAATGTCTACGTTTTTCTTCTGTTTAAGGAAAAAATCAAGGCAAAGACGTTAGAAGCCTTTCCTCAAGGTCAACTGCTACAGAAATGTTCGATCAACGCAGAAGACAACGAAAAGTGCTTGGAGCTTGTGTCGGAAATATTTGGTATTGGCAAATACAATAAGGTATACAAAATTCAGTAAGCCAACAAAAAATCATTTGGTTCCTTATAGTCAATGGATCCCATAGCTCTGGGAACAGTGATCGCTGGCGGATCAGTTCAGGAAATCGAACATTTTTTGCAGATTCTTAAGTCAGGAGATTTTGTTTCTTATGATCGCGGATTGGAGGGGAATCTTGAATTTTACAATAAAGTTGAACCGGATGGTTACAATTTTTCGAGGCTTACCATGCCCATTGTTCTGCACTACGGACGAACGGACGCTTTGGCTACTCCAAAGGCTGTTCATCAGCTTTATCAGAGCTTACCGACGACAATTGGAGTTTATGGGATATCGGCGGATAAATTCAATCATTTCGATTTCATTTGGGCTCCATCTTTGAGGAATTTGTTGAACACGAATATTGTCAGAATTTGTGATGAATTTTTAAATGGGACTTTGAAATATCGAATTGAATGAAAATAAAAGTTTTTGAAAAGCAAAATAAAAAATTATTGACATCGAAGCCACAAGTCGCATAGATCCATTCATAAGATCCAGTTTCAATTATAATTGAATTCATTCGTCACCAAGCTCCAAAAGAGCAAACAAAAAGGAGAGTAAAGTAAGCATTAGCAAATGAACCAAATTAATCAAGTTCAAAAAATGTGTGACCATGAAAAAACAGCTAAAATTACTTTAAGTTGTTTATAAATGGACAGTAGTATTTTTCGATCTTAAAAAATGATTATGTATGAACATTGGGTTTAAAGCAGCGCTTCCGTTGGACATTGAGAGCAGCTGAAACGTGTTGACGGGTCTATTATCTCTTCAATTGGCATTAATTACAATAAAAATTATTGCTTTATTTCTTATCTTTCCTAAGTGGGCTCGCGACTTACTGGTTATTGCTGCTGCTGCAATACTCACAAAGTGAGGTAGGCGCACTCAATTGTTTTAATTTTTTTTTATTTCTTGAATGATGATCATTGACCAATCAATTAGTAATATATACCTATTTCCAACTTCTGGATGGATTGAGTTGTTATTTAATTATTGTTATGGGTAGTTGGGTACATTAGCTAAGTTGATTTGAAAGGTGTTCTGGGAATGAGAATAGGTGTGGGTTTTTCATTTATTGATTTAGAAAGTTAAAGAGCATTATTATTAATTGTTGGCGATTGTTGAGAATAGTTTGTGGAAAAAGTGTGGAGCATTTATTTTTCCATTTTCGATTTGACAGAAAAGAACCTAGATATTGTTACCTGCAACAGATTTAAAAAAAGAGCAATCCGTATATGGAATTATTTGAACGAAGAATTTTAATGCTTCGTTCTCCATGATTCTCAGCATAAGGTGTCTCCCAAAATTTCTGTTTTTGAAACAGGTTGTGGCTTAATACAGGGCTTTCAGAAAAATCGAAAAAGGAATCGGATTTCAATATCCTTAATTCTATAACTTTGAATGACGAAAAGATTTAATCGTCATGAAAAAGGACTTTTTGCGTGCAAATGAAATGCTGACAATAAAAGTGCAGGAAAGTATTTGGCAGGAATTCGATATGCGGGATTTAAATTTGCAGGCTTTGGACCCTAACCCGGAAAAGTATGACAAGTTTTGCTTTAAAAAGAAACTCGAGATTTTTATCGAAAAAATTACAAGGATATAGAAATTGAAAACAGTGCATCCAGCAATTCCATAGGTACGTTCATCTGTTGGCAGTTTGTCGCACCTGCAGCATTGACCAATTGGTTGATTGACTTCAAGTTTCGAAGCAAGTGACTCAAGAGAATGCGCCTTATGTGTAAGAAAATTTATTTTTGTATCTCTTTTTGAAGTTAAAGTTCTTAAGACGCAGGAAATCTTTTTCGGATGGAAATGGGCGTCAATTCAAATTCCAAGATTTATAAAAGTAAACTTTCGGTTTGCTTATAAAATTTGCGTATTCACAAATATGTAGCCAAATATACGTGTCAAACTTAACTGTCATCTGAAGTGTCATAATATTAGTTGAAGGTTTGACATTTACGATTTAATGGATCCCCTAACAATGCCGTGCCGTAGATATGCCTCTTGGGTGTTTGAACAACAGTCAATGAATACATTTTTCGAATAGCTATTTCCTTAGTGTCCGTATCCGTAGCTTAGTGGTTAGGTGCTTTGGCTGTTAAGCAGAACGTCGTGGGTACGAGTCCTACTCGTGCCCCTAGTTTTTATTTCATATTTCACGGGCACTGCCTCTTGTGGAGAACTGACAAAACTTCCAAGAGTATTATCTGCCATGAAAAAGTGCGTTAAATTGTAGATCCCCTCAGTTCTTCATTCCTACCTAGAGAATTGTTGATGAGAGTAAGCCACTTAGGCCTTGGCTCTTCAAGAGCCAGAGTGGCGACTCTATTTATTTTATTTATTTTCCTTAGAGGCACAAAATAGCCATAAAGGTTGCTCAGAAAACCCAAAAGTGTTTGAAGGATGTCATTGCATATAGAAAAAGAGACTGTTTTAAGGTGCTCTATGGTCGAAAGGTGTCATTGGTCCGCCGGATGGGTACAGTTAATTCAATGGTTGAATCGACCGCGACGGTTGTAGATCATGACGTCATGACGTGGACGATATGTGATTCCAACAAAATAGGGCAACTAGCCACACAACACGACGAATTATGAATTTATTGCGTGAGAAGTTTCCTGCTCGCGTTATTTCACGTTTTGGCGACGTCAATTGGCCACCAAGATCATGTGATTTGACGCCGTAACCGTTGGATTGTTTTCTGCGGTGTTATGCAAAAGATCGTGTTAACGCAAATAGTCCCCAAACTAGAGACACATTAAAAACAATATTACTCAAGTTTTGACCGAGAAACCGCCCGATATGTGCTAAAAAGTGGTTCAAAATTACCTCAAGAGAATCGCATGCTGCGAAAACTCCCGATCCCCGGCCATCTCGGCATCCATAATGTCACGGTCTAATCTTTGGAATGGATTGGAATGGAAGCAAATTCGTGTTTCACTAAACCGAAGAAGCTTTATAATGTCAAAAAACATGTGCTGTGAAGAATAGAGAAACTCTTATAATTCATATTTTCCTAGCGTCAATAATGATCAGATTTGTTCAAGAAACATGCTTTTGAACTGAGTTCCTGTAGTAGCAACGACTGATTTAGATCAACAATTCAATTTTGTAGATTGTAGGGCTTATTGGCCTAACCACACAAACGGAAACATGAATTTTAAAATGTATGAATGGAAAAACAAGAAAAAAACCAAATCAGCAAAACCTACACACATAATATTAAAAGCTACATATTCAAACCAATCTGGAGGCCGGCGAACTTCATGTACCACAAATAATGTGTATCACACACGTTGACAAACGAAAAATAATTAATCATGGTCAATAGATTGATTTTAAGAGTTCTCCGCCCCAAAACCAGAAACACCAAATCCAAATCTAGTTTTTTTTTTTTCTGTCAGCACAAAAGCAATTGCGGACCTCAAGACTAGACTCGCACTTGTAGACAGTAATGAGATTATTTGTGTAAAGTACGCAAACGTACACAAGTACCTAACCGGGTGTTATGATTGATTCATAGCAACAACAAAAAATGTCAAGCCTTTCTGTATAAATAGAAAGATTTCGCAAGGAATCAGCATCAGTTCATTCTTTGAATCTCAAGTCAACACAGACCTCCTTTTTCAAAAACCCTAAAAACAAATCAAATCAAAATGTTCAAGTTGGTAAGTCACTCACTTCGAACTAATTTTGACATTTTTAACAATATAATTTGTCACCTTGTTTAGGTGGTGTTGTCTGTTCTCCTTGCTGTAGCTGCTGCCCGTCCAGGACTCGTTGGATCTCCATTGGTCTACTCATCGCCCATTGTCCAAGAACATGGTGTTGCCCATGTTGGATCCTTGGTCAAGAGTGTGCCAACCGCTGTCTCGCACCAGAGTTCAACAGTTGTCCATAACTCAGCCAATGTTGTCGAACCAATTGTCGCTCCAGTTGTGAAGACCTATGCCGCTGCTCCAGTCCATACTCCATTGGTGCACACCTATGCCGCTGCTTCCCCACTTGTGAGCACTTATGCCGCTGCTGCTCCAGCTCACATCAGCTATGCATCGCCAGCTCATATCAGCTACGCTGCTGCCTCCCCAGTTGCATACGCTAGTGCATGGTAATGATCCAATGAAGTTCCTAATCGTTTGTCGTGCGTCGGGTTGTTGGACAGAAAAATAATTCTATTTACATCTTGATTTACTTCATGTACATAAAAACTGCAATAATTTGAATAAAAACCAGAACTGTTCCCATATATTGAAAAGTTTGTTGTTGTCATTTTGTCGAATTGTTTCCGGCTTCGGCTTGGGCTTTGAATATGGCTTTGGCTTTTCAATTTGGAAAGACAACTGAAGCCAACACATGTTGGCCTTCGGTACGGTACTTGGTACGTAATTGTTTTTCTTGACAAGAACAAAGGTAAGCTGTTGGTTTGAATTCTTAGAAGAATCGGAATGATTTGACTGTGAGTTGGCACATATTCTGTTGTTTACGGATGTAAATTCTTTTCTGGGCATGTCAGAGCCTATAGAAACGCCCTGATGCTTATTGATATTTTTAAGAAATAATTGTTAATAGGTATTCCTATTGCCATTGGCAAAAAGAGACATTTTAGTCTGTGAATAAATAAGTTACTTGGCCGTAGCGATGGCGCAGGTTGAGCCTGCTCGTCTTAGTTTCCCGGCCGATTGGACGGTCTTTAGAGCACGTATGTCGACTGAAGTCCACTATTTCCTCTATTTCTCGGTCTTTGATGTCTGTCGACTATCACAAAACGATCCAGAAACTCGACTATCACAAAACGATGTAGAATCTTTGGACACTTCATTTATCATTGAAGTATAAAATGCTAGGATCCAACGTCATTTGGACAATGTTTTTGATGCCTGGACAATACCAATGCTTCCAGATTGTAAAACTTAATATTCAGTGGCCTAAATTTGAAGACTGGGAGTGCATCCCGCCATGGGTAGTAAAGAATATGCTTTACTACTGCTATACGGAAGACTGGTATGTGTGGACTACGAAAATTTTGTTTTTTCCTTTGAGTATTAAAGAAATGTTTCTTTTTCTATTCCAAAAAACAAACGTACACTTCTTCCATAAATACAATATTTCCAATTTATTCAAAAACTATTTACATAACACCACATTCGAGTTTAAATGATCACCATCCTGACCATCCTGAGGTGTAGCCATACGGAGAAGCATAATGCAATGGTGAAGAAGCATACGACAAATGTGGAGAGCTGATAATAGGTGACGAGTACGATGTGTGCAGAACAGGTGCTGAATATGACTTCAAAACCGGAGCAACGTGAACAACATGAGACGGACCATGAACAATCGAAGTGCTCTGGTGGGACACAGCAGTTGGAATTGTCTTGACAATGGTTCCGACACTCGCCAAACCATGCTCGTGCACCAGAGGCGATGAATACACCACTGGTGATGAATGGAGGTAACCTGGACGTGCAGCGACTACGGCGAGAAGGACATTCAATACAAACTGTAAAGAAAAACAGAAAAAAAAACATTTACAAGGAAGACAAAGAAAACAATAAACAGTCTTACCAATTTGAACATTTTGATTTTCTCAAAGGTCTGTATTGTTTGAAGAATAAACGAACTGATTGTCTTGGCTTAGGAACACAAGTTCTTTTTATACCAAAAACGAACAAAAAAATTAAACTAATCAAAACCAAATTAATTCAACTGAACAAGTCTACAAAATATGCCTAGTCTTTTCATCAGGGCTTAATGCATTAAAAATGAAGAGTGAAGAGTTCGGATTGGTGTCTTGTTCCCTTCTCTGCAGGCCTATGGATGCTATCGGAACAGTCTGTGGTCGAAACTCGAAAGCGATTCGCATGAGTAGCCAACGAGTCTCTTTTTCTCTCTGTCCGTCCAATTATAATTAATAATTGCTATAAGCTCACAAAATTACTTTAATTCAATATCATCAAAAGTCAGTTAATTTTTGTGTGAAGAATTGTGACTGTGATTGTGACCATGAAAAGTTTGTGGCGAGGTGCGACGAAGCTTGCAGCAAGAAAACATTGTTTATAAAGTTGGTATTCCTTACTTGGGTTTGGCTCGTAATAAGTATTGGGGTGGGTTAGTTTGTTTCTTCAAAGTTGAATGCTGTATCATAATTTTGACAATTTTTGAAATTTTGTTGGTTTTTAACACTTTCATCATTCATTCTTATGACGAAATTCATGTGATAATCGGTTTGATGCATTCTGCACAGTTGCTCGTAACGAAACCTCTATTACTATCTCCAGTCATTGACATCGTCTTACAACTTGTTCTAGCCAATTTGGGTTCAGTGGTCAAGACTGTCGTCATATTTGCCTCAAATCAAAGCTAGACTATCGTTCACGGCCAAGGTCAAATTATGCAACCGATTGTTGCCCTCAGTTAAGACTACTTTTGTGGGCGCCCCCTAAAAAGTTGGTTCTTATTGAGCTGGTCCAGTTATTGCAGCTAAATCTTATGCGGTGCCCCTGACAGGTGTTCAACCTGCTCTAGTGCACTTTGCCGCTGCGTCACACCGCCACAACAACTAGTTGATAGAAAATCATAATCTAGCATTGTTGTTGCAGTTTTTTTGTTTATAAAGATTCATGAATTTATTAATTTGGATAGTAAATTTGTTTTTTGTTCGTAAACATTTATGGAAATCCATACAAAAATGTCTTTTGTATTTTGTTGAATGGAACTGTAATCATAATTGATTCTTTTGTTTTATTGTTAAAATTGTTTCCGGGTAAATATTTTTTTCTGGAGAATGAACGACAATTTGAAAACAAAAATCGGAATTTTAATAATTCGAAGTGTCAACGGTGGGGAAGTCAGATTTGTTACGCATATTAAAAAAGATAATAAAAGCTCATTGGCATTTATCAAACTGTCACAAATTTGTCAGCTGAGAAACTGAATTGTTGTATTTTTTTTTAAGTAGGTAAGTAAGTTGTCTCCAGTTTGGCACGCCAAGTTCGTTGCGGTCCTTTATAAACTGTGTACTCCATCTGAGCCGGTTCGGAAACTCAACGGATCTACATGACACAGGCATCGCTGTTAAGCCCGTACAGTTCTTGATAGAATCTCCGTGTCCATTCACCGTTTATGCAGACGCGAAGAGTTTCATCAGATGTTGTTAAGGTCCATACCACTGCATGAGGGCTGGACTGAGTGACGTTTTATGGTGTCGTTGTCTAAATTTAAAGTGTATCCCAAGTAGACAATGTTTGAGAAATTAATTAACTAAAGAAACGGTTACAATTGGGGTTACGTTTCGAAGAAAGGATGTACTCGATATAAAAGCAAAAAAACTCAAAATGCTTATTCCTTAAAACCATTGATTTAAAGTTAATCAACCGATAGATTAAGCTTATAGACTTGAAGACAGACCGATAAGCAAATGGCTCGCACTTTTCCACACCTTTTCGTTATATCAATTTTGGCCAATAATCACGGGATTTAAAGTTTTTTACGAATTGAAAACTGCACTGTGATATTTCTTGTCCGTTTGGACACGCCTTAAATTAAAAAGTCACTACATATATTTATTTAAAGAGAATTAGAATTCCCAAAGGTTTTCATATAATTTTTTTATTCAAAATATAATTTGCTCTCAACTGTTTTTAAAAATTAAAAACAAAAATTCTACCACTGATTCCAACCACCACCGCCATACGAAGCCGTCTTTATTCCATCATATCCACTGCCCCATCCACCGCCCCATCCACTATATCCACTGTAATACGGCGAAGCAACTATTTCCGGAACAGCGTACGTCTTCACCACGGGAACTTCAATGATCGGCCGCAAATACGGTCGTTTCTCATGCACAATCGTCTGACTCTGATGAGACACTGCCGTCGGAATGGAATGATAAGTATGACCAATTATGGTCGGTTCCACTTCGTAAGCATACGGAACCACACTAGAAGTATGCAAGTAACTAGGATGACCAAACACCAAGGTCACAAACGCAAGGACGAGAATCTAAAAATATTTTCGTTTTGTATTCACATTTTTTGTTTTTATTAAAATTTTTCTTGTCACTCACAATAATTCTTAACATTTTCACTGTTTCTTTGGTAATCCACAATTCGAAACTGTGCCAAAACCCATCCCACTTAGCTCTTTTATAAGCAGTCTCAGTCTCAAGAATTCAAATTTTTAATTTTCAGATTTTTCCTCATGAGTTCTTCTAAACAATTGGACAATAACTAACCAGAGAGGAAAACAGCAACAAAAACAAACAAACAAAATAGAGAAAACGTTCATAAGTGATTCGCAAAATGTTTCGCGATTTTCCCGCAGCCTTGCGTTGTTCTTATACCTGAACACAAGAAATAGACATGGTTCTTTGGACTTTATCGACCTAAACGCTTCCATCTCAAAATTCGACGAAAAATTAGCATAAAAATGCGTGTTTCTGGGAGTTAGACTCGTTTAGCTTGTGGTATCGAACCGTGACAGCGACCAAAAAACTAAAAACTTAACAAACGAAATGATTGATAAACGAAGAATTACGTCATGAGGGTTTGTATCTGCTAAACTGAATCTCTGAACTCGTATTGCATAAAGTGACGGAGCTTAGTTAGTAATTTAGCTTCTCAACAAGATGAATACTTGAGAGAAGTGCTTAGCATTTAATTCCGCTTTGGTCAGCTATTAGTGTCAAGTGAATTAACTGGGCTGAAAAATTGATGATTAACCCTAAGTTATGTCGAATTTGAACTCTTTAAGACGAATATCAGTTACTTAGATTTGATGAAGAGGAATGCTTAGCATTGTTGGCCTTAATTATGGTAAATTTATTGAGATAGCATAAGGTGACTCTCAATATTTAAAATAGGAATACGTGGTGTAGTTATTGGTATTAGTGTTTTTTAACTGTAATTTTCAGATTACAAACTTAAAGGTCGTGGGAGTCTTCCTTGCCGATTTTCATAAACTCTCGTGCCTGTTGACGATACCGTTAAATGATTTGACCACAAAACAGCACGAATGCTTAAATCACTATTGGCTGCAAAGAGCAATGCCTTTTTTCATGACAGTTTACCCCTTTTAATTTATTCCAATATTCCAATTCTGATTTAAGCCACTGCCTTGTTCCAAAACAAAAATTGTATCATAGGTACTCGAAATGATGAGAATCATGGAGAACGAAGCAAATTAATTCTTTGTTCAATCGTTTCCGTACCAGCACTTTTTTCCTTTGTTTCAGGTTGAATGTGCTTATTAGAAGGCATGGAGTGAATTTTTGGCAAAATATATTTCAAATTCGTCAACAAATAAATGAAGTCTGGTCTCAGTTAGAGATTTTGCACAAGCAATTATTCATATCATCATGTTTTTTGCTCGATAAAATATGGGAAAACAAGTTTGTTCGTTTCCACTTTGTTTTTTTGATTTATTTCCGGCAAACTGCTAATGGTTTTCGTCTTTCCGGATCCAAAAAATGCGGTTCCACAACAATAATAACTTCGTTTTAGACAAATTTCTGTGCACTAATTACCAAATTATTCGGCTATTAAACTACTCGCATTCATTACCAACAAGTGCGAATTATAATAAACATACCTTAAGTGCGGCTAGGTTTTATTTTCTTGTTTATTGTTGTTTACTCAAACCACAACCAACATTGTTAGACAAAATTCAATGAGAAACTGCGGTTTCCCCAAGAGGAAGGCACAATCATTAAGAGCCGTGAGTCTAAGTTTAATGATCTTATCATTTCATCAACTGCTCCACAAACATCTAATTCGCACTTAAAAAACTATTAACCAATAATTTTTTGTTGAAATTGCTAATGGATGAAACTTTTTGCATTGCAGTTTCAAGTTACAGAAACGTAATGGTCGATATGTAAAACAACTCTTTATTAACAATCTTTGTTTTTTATTGATAAGATCAGCAATACCTTTGAGCCTTACAAAGCGGCATAAGGCAAGTAGTCAGGGTGATACTGGGTAAAAGGAAGAATGTTCTGGAAACCTGGTTGACTGGCATAGGTGAGAGGGTAGTACCTCAAACTGCGTAAACGTTCCTGGTTGAGTTCGTTGAAATGTCTAGCACGAGCTGCGGCGACTTCCGGAGTATATTGCACTGGAACGGGAAGTGGCACAATGTTGCTGCCACTCAAAGCAACTTTGTGAGCTTCCAAATGGGCAGCTCTAGCCGCCTTCACTTCGGGAGTGTCCTCAACCACAATACCTGCAGGAGTTTCTTCGATTACGTCGCCGTTCTGTCCGGGAATCGGAATGCGGCCGATTTTGGGTAGATTAGTTCCGGAAGCCAGGAATCCATTGTGCTTGTCAGCAGTATAGGTTACAGTTTGAACATCTCCATTGGCATCGATGTACCGGTAGGCTCCACGAACTATGCCTTCAGAAGTGCGTTCTTCCTGTCTTGCCAGACGACCGTCATTGAAACCAAAATGATAGCCACCGTCCTTGTTGGTGTTGGAAAAATCATTCTCTCGAAGTTTGAGTGAAATGTCTGCTGAGCAAGTAGCAATCGCTCCTAACAGAAGAATTGAAGAGAAGATGTTCATTGTTGATAGTTCTTGGAAGTTCGAAGACCGTATTGTTAGAGGAACACTGATTGATTGATGACCCTTAGATGGGCCAGATTGGTTTTATAGTTTGTAAAACAATAAGGTTACTTGTTTAGTAATTAGAAAAACTAGAAAATCTGACGATAGCGCAAAACTTGTTCTGATATTTGGGTCATGGTCGGGACAAACATTTTTCACAACCTAAAGAGCCTTATATAAGACGTTCAGCTAATCAAAACGATATTAGTTACGTCAATAGTGACTGTTTTTCTTATTTCTTTGAAAGACTTTGTGAAACCATGAATATAGTGCTATTGGTCTTGCTTCTGGTGATATCCACTTTAAATTCAAGCTCATGTGAGGAAAGTGGTAGTTCATTCAGTTTAAATGAAGAACATTCGACAGACCGAACTGCTACAGTAATCGCTCAAGAAGTTCGCCGTAGCATCGACGACGGTAAAATAGATCCTGCCAACGATGCTAATGTAGCAAATCATCCTAAAATTGGACGCATACCAGAGGCTGGAGAATTTATTAAAACATCTCCGGCTGGCGTTCAAGTGAAGGACCAATACTCAACAAACTAAGGCGACCAGCACTGTATTTTACTTTACGTAGTTTGAGTAACTCAAGAAGATATCAGCTTATTAAACAAATAAAAACTGCTCTTTTTGTTGAAAGAAGTTTTTCACTTGCTGTGCCCAAAAGTTCACATCCGTTCTGGATTCCGGTAAACGGTTTGCTATAAGTAGCGGAATTTTCGTCCTATTTCTCGTCTATAAATCGGAGGTTGGGAGAAAAACATTTCGTTGATGATTTGTGGTTGAGTTAGTGCACTGATGTGAATTAGGAACTGTCATTTTAACGCCTACTCCATGCGCGATGAGTTTCCTCCTTCAGTAAGTTCGTGGGCAGTTCAACCATCCTGATCCTCATTGAAAAAAAAAGTCCAGCACGTTGAATTTCTGTATACGTTTAGAAAACTGTCAAGCTCTCCATCTTTAAGAAATTATTCTTACCCTGAATTCGTGATGACGTCGAATTTTCGACAAGGAAGATTTATTTGCAATTTACCAAGAATCTTGAGAATACCTGCAACGCAAACAAAATCAGCTGTTTTTGTTTTAAGTATTGCATTTTTCACAAGAAAAACGCCCACATTTCCCCCCATTCATTTTTATAAAAGTCTTCTGGTCATCAAAATAACATTCAATGGAATTAACATTTACGTTTTTGCTTAGATAAGTTATAAATAGAAAAATATAATTTCATAAAACAATGACGAAAATATTTGTCTTCGTTGTTCCTCCTCCGATATAAGCTTTTCATCGCCCACTTCTGACGCATATGAGGACAATTTACTATTATGATGTCAAATCAAACTCCCTGTCTTTTTTTATTTTAAGCTCAATGTCTTTAAATTCAAATGATATCCCGAAGGCATCAACAAGAATATACGTTTAAGATCAAATGAGCTTTAGAACTCTAAGAGAAATGTTTCCTTTTTTATTTTCAAGTAGGTGGTCTGACAGTGACGTTAGTATTTTATAATGCTACTTAGGTTCTTAAGGAGGTGTCTTGTTCCGAGTTCTTAGTTTGACAGTCACAACAACCCCATGCCGCACTAACTCCCACCCGAATTATTGCTTTGTGGTTAATTCACAAATAAAGAACAAACGAATTAAAATAATTGAAAAATCATTATCTGAATTCAATCAGACAACAATAGTCCGATAATCGTGGTATTTAGCTTGCATTGCTGTGACCTTTGATTGGAGCACAATATGCACGATTGATTTTTTGTTCGCGCATATTTTATGTAGTGTCGAATGTCGATGCTAAAAAGTATGGAATAGCCGCACGAGTGCAGTTGGACATGGACAGAAAAAAATGTTTGATTTTTTTTTCTCGGGACTGTTACTGGTGGTGATGGCATTCCTATAAGCCAAAAAGCTGCTAATTGGCGATTTGATCATTTGCTGAGTAGAACAATAGGTTAACGTCTATCCGTGTAGGTCGGTTTGGACGGGATTATGTTAATTTTGAAGATTCTAAAAAGAGATTATTAAATTATTGTTTTATTATTAGTTTATGACGACGACTGAACAAAGCATAAGATATAAATTTGCTTTGATGCATTTGTCTTTAGAAATATGAGACGTTTTAATAGTTTTGTTATTTCTTATGATAGAATTTAATGACTTAATCTTGGAGTCAAAAAACACTTGTTTGGTGTCAAAAAAATATTTCCGGTTGAATGCCACAAATCACAAATAATTTAGTAGGCCGGTTGTCATAAGAAGAATGTTAAACAAAAATATTGTTCAAGGTTTTCAGGTCCGATTAGAAAAATTATGTTTACATTCAAAAGCAGAACAAATCTCGTGAGATTTTCCATGTTTATAAGGTAGATATATGCAAACATTGTGACAAATTATGTTTGAAAATTTTAGATATTAGTAACCTTTCCATCAGCTGTTTTTGATCAAGAGGGGCCGAAAATGTATTTACATATTCAACTGAGTTTTCTGAGAGTATGTGAGCATTTTTAGAAAATATTGGTAACAAAAATATTGGAAACTCAATACATTTTATAAAGCAATTCCAACCGGAGAGCATTTTTTTCTTCGTCTAGTGATCCTTTCCTTACTGTCTTCAATTCGTCGTCGAACGACCCTATAATTTGGCATGGTACAACCTACTTGCTCTTATGAGACGACACATCAAATAAAAATCCCGAAAACGAATTACGAATATTTACGAAACAGAAGATTGCATTATCGTATTGGAAAAACTCGTCTTCGTCTCGCTCGACAACACTGATTCGAGCAGAGAGCTTTCTGTATGCACAGCATATTAAAAAAGTAATTATATATCTACAGGCGATTAAAAACATCTAATTCGCGAAATGAAAAGCATACTTTTCGGATCAGACAAAATTGCAGATGGCTTCAACTTCAATGGTTGTTGTCTTAGCTACATCTGCAGCACAAAGTATTTGTTGAAATGTCAGTTTTTCTTCGTAGATTTTAAATTTCTTGTCTCTCGGAGTGAGTGCCGTGAGTGCACGGCAGATCGATACCATGAAAGTACAACCACCAAATGTACTATAGCCAGTGCATCTCGAAAGCAGATTAAACAAATGACCGCAAGTCAAAAGACCACAAATATTTTTATTAATAACAATTTAAGGCCAGTTCTCTTTTTGAATAATTTTTCGTCGTTTTTTTTTACCGGAAGGGAAGACTGCTGTAACGACCACACTAACGGCGTTTTTAACTGGCAATCTGGAATCTGAAAAAAAGCATTTTGGTTTTAAAATCAGAAAGGAATCACTGTCACTTTTGCCTAATTGAACGCATTCAGAATGCTTTTTTTAACATCCAGATTGCCAAAACGCCATAATACAATGCAAAGTAGTATGTAGTTTAAAATTGGTACATATTTTGTATCATGAACAATCTGGAACTGACTGATTTCACAAAACAGCACTTATACGAAATTATTTGAACGACGAATTTAAATGCTTCGTTCTCCATGATTCTCAGCATTTTGTGTCTCCCGGAAAAGGATTTTCGTGGAAAAAGGTAATGTTTTTTTGCGGTCAAACTGCGGCAAAAGTCTGCAGGTAAGTAGTTGTGCGTTAGCCATCACAAGGTGTGATTCACATCGATTATTTGAAGAAGTAAACTCCTAAGTTTTGTACAATGCCGAACTATTGGACCTACTCGACTCAAAATTGAAGACACAAACCGACCACATGGTGAAGATTTCTTCTGCTCTTCCACCAAGAAAACGCACCAGCTCACATTTGTACGATAGGCGACATTCTCCAAAAAAAAGTAATTCTTAAAAACAAATAATTTTTAACGAGTTTAAGTAGGTCGAGTAAAAATTAAATTAAGAATGTAGGTACATACTTTAAACAACTAATGTGTGCTTTTTTCAGTCATTAAGCCATTTTTATAGACTAAGACTTAATCCTTTAATCATGTTCCTTTATGATAATTTGTATCGAATCTCATAATTGCACCAATTTGTTCGCCATGCATTGCGAAATGCTGTTAATTTTACTGTCACAGCTTGCAAATTAATAAAATTTAGTCCACCGAAAACACTAAAAGTGCTGCCAAAAGCATTAATTTACATAAAAACACATTTGTTAGTCCAACCTCCTTTTGCTTACCAAAATTACTATGATCAACTATTCCCGACCCCATCCCCATATGCATAGGAGAATTCCGAGACAGGTTTTGTAGTGGTGAAGTTGCAGATTGATTAACTGTTTGATTCGAACGAGTTTAAAAGCCTCACCATAAATCACCAGCGGCAACAATGGGTGGATATTGAATACGTAGCGTCGTGTAGTCGGTGTAATTATCACCGGCAAACTAGCCCCCGAGCAAAACTCATTTATTTCTCACGATCGCTTGGTATTAATAATTTTTTATCGTTTAATCGGAGAACAGTGATTGTGACTCATGTCACTTGTCGTCAGTGAAATGAATAAACATGTGTCTCTGCTCCGAATCTAAGGGAACTGCAATCAGAATATTAACTGCGATTATTTTATGTTCATTGATATCCCCTGGGCTGTTAACTCATTAAATTAAAAGTGCGTTAAACAGTCCGAGAAGTTCAGTGGCAGATTTTTAGGCACGCACTTAAGACCCTTGGTTGATTCGACATCTTTTGCTCTCCGACTATACATGATTGAATTTTGATTAGAAAAAAAATGTAAGCTAATTGCTCTACAGGAGCAAAATGGTGAGGGATAATCGCTCAAAGGTAATCATTCGTACGCAATCAGAACGAGTTTGTTTGAGAAAACTTGTTCGACTTTTATTTTATTGCTATTGGCAATGTCTGTCCGATCTTTGTGCGTTCTTTATTTTTGCCATTATTTTTTGGTAGGGAGCAATATATTGTTTCTCTAAGCCCCTAGTTTAAATCGAGTTGGAAAAGTGAATGTTGCTTTTATTAAAAATTGAAGAAATAAGCGAAAGTACAGCATTTGTTATTGCATGATGAATGTAAGAGCATTTCGTGCATTTTAATTGTTGGAAAATACCATGAATGACTCACAAAAAATTGCATTGGATTTTTCATTAGGAAATGGTCTTTGAAATTGTTATATAGTCAAAACTTTGCTGTGAAGCTATTACACAGAGAGGAGCTCATCACCGAAACTTTAAGAAATATCTTATGAGACCAGATAAGAGGATTGATACCAGGGGTACAATAATTGATTTATGGCCAATCAACGATGACAGATTGATTGCTGCTATAAACTAATGCTGTTTATAACAAATTAAATACATTTGTATGTCGGATCAAAATCGTATCGCAAAAAATCAAATATTTAACATCATTGATTTTGGTTAGACCTACACCACCGTGCGGCAGGTGCAATCACGATTCAAAGCTCTCCAACTGCGTGAAATAGAAGAGATTGCAGGAAATTGGTCAATCGGTCGAGAAGCAAAATATATTTAATGACATTATTAAGCGGTCTCTGTTATTGTTGAATTCAAGCCTATGCTTGACCGGATGTTTTCAACCATTTAATGGTATATGTCTGCAAAATGACTTCATTCATGTCGAATAGTTGGTTGAAGTGAGCAAATTTATGTTTCCTTCTTATCAAGAAAAACTCAGACCACAACGATCAATCGATTGAAATAAAATCTGATAGAGAAAAAATCCAAGGTCAGATTTCTTGTCTTTTTGTTCTAAATAATAATTTTCTTTGATATAAGCCAACACGTCAATGGGAGGTGGACTTTGAAAAACAATGTCGGAACTGCCAAGGAAATGAGATCAACTAACTAGATAATGAGGGTTCAATTAAACCACTGTGTTCTTAGTTAGATTGGACTGATTCATTCAGTCAAGCAAAACACCTGTCAGGCAATTTAAATGCCTTTGCATTCACAAACACAAGTCGAGGTTAAAGTAACGTTGCCTTGGGCGAGTAGTTCTCCCAAAAGTGTGATACCTTCGATTATGTTTAGTTTGTGAAGATTGAAAATAAATGTAGTAATTATTTGACGTATCACCGAGGCAACACTTAATTATAATATAGTGTTATTGTGTGTTGACACTAAAGTATAGAAATAAATAAAACTTTTTGAAGACAATCCCCAAATTAAAATAAAAGCACTGATTTGTAGGAGTAGAACTATATGAATCATGGTTCACTCAAGGCATAAGACAAAGCAAACCACCCTCTGCTCTGGGTTTAATACAACCAAACACGCTAATATAGCTATCAAACCACCAATTATCTGCATCCATTCTAATTTAATCAGAGCCCAGCTAAATTGTGTTCAAAATGCAAGCTAACATGCAACAATAGTACCGTTTTACATCTGGGCTATAATTTTCCGAATCGAATCGCAAAAGTCGATACCTTCATCTGGCAACATTTGTAGTCTTGTAAAGCCATGTGGCGTTTCGATCGTTTATTGATACAAAAAGAAGGTGTGCCCTAGACTGCCGACTCGAATGCAGAGGCAGGTCTGTTTAAGGTAATAAAAATCACGACAATGATACCGACGGACGGCCGGCGGCGGCGTCGGCGTCGGCGGCGACTAGGTGTAGGTACCTTTATTAAAACACGAAACTGTATTCAATCCCTAGTGATTATGTTCTGTCAATACATCAAGTCTCTCAAACCGATCACATGATATCACAATTGACAACCATAATTATCACAAGATTTGGCGATAATAATCACCTCTATGGCTCTATCGGTCCCAGCTATGCGGCGTTCATGTCATGTTGTGACTTTGATTGAAATCTCTCGACTTGAGAAATCTTTCGCAATCCAAGAAAAAAAAATCGAAACAATTTAATTCCTTAACAGCAAAGTGTCAAGATTTGTTGTTCACTTGCTCTTGTAAGAAAATACCTCGTCAACAAGTGGATTTCTATCTATGGGTGTACCTGAAACGATGACCGGCTTTTTCTAATGAGAGAACCTCAAAAAATTATATCTCATGTATTTATCGCAACAACCTTAGCGAACAAAAACAAAAAATGCTGTCGAAAACCAAATCGGGGCAATCTTATCTTGTTGGTTGACATTTTTTGACAACCTTTAAACAAGCTCTCTAGTGAGGAAAATTACTACCTCCCTCTAGATATGGCACGGGGAATTTGCACACGATTTTGATGGAATGCATTCTCTTTAGTTAGCCAAAAAACTTTGCCTCTAGGCTCAGCGTGAGCTTTATAGCCAGATAAGTGCGAGCTTAGCTTTAATCGAGATTATGCTCACGAGATAAGCCGCTAAAGGCTGTTGATTTATGCAAATCCGGAGGTGGTATAGCCTAAAAACGCAACAAAAATGATTCATTTGCGTCGAAAAAAATGGCAGTTTGGTTTTTGTTATTATTTTTATTATTGTTCTCCTTTTTAATTTATCGACCACGTGTTGAAAAATGAATTCGAAACTGGAATTGAATTTGAATTTCGATTGGCATTTATTAAACAGCTGTCACTGGCAATTAACTATGACTTTTTGACACAAATGAATAAACATTTTGATCAAGGCAATTTGAAATTGCCTAAATGTGATAGTCAAATTTTTAATAAGCCGTGAACGCGGTCGGTGGTTAGATTTTGCACCTTCTTGTTTTGGTCAAGCTTATCAATCAGCTACCTTAATTTTGACTTTTGTCTTGAATAACGTTTTTGTTTTCTTTCAAAAACGATCTTAGACCAAGGGCAGCTTATGTGAATGCGATTCTATTTTCATGAGTAATTGTGAGATGTCGTTAGTCAAATACTTTTTATTTTTTTTAAATTTGTTTTGAATAAATTAGTGGTCAAGCAAAGTTTAAGTTGTTTAGTTTTTCAACTACAATGTAGATACAATTAATCGCTCAAATGTGCATTGCGTCTAGCCACTATTAAGAAACTTGTAACTTAAATATTCACAACTCAGACAACACCCAAAAATGGTAGCTTACCCAATTAATTAGCAAACGATACTTGAATGCGTTAATTAGGTCAAACAAATGCAAACCGAAATTCAAAATGGCATTTTAAACGTTTTTCACTCTTTTCTTGAAGTAGAGTAATGAACAAAAGTAGTCATGGTCTCCTACTTTATTTAAGCAAATCTCAAAACGTCAATCTCCTCACCATAAGACAATCAGATCTTGAATCTGTTAAACGTCTTATACCCATTCAACCAACCTACTCATAATTTCTCACATAAAACACACCTCCACTTTTTTTGCCTTGTTCTCGACAGTTTCTCAGACATTAAGGTATGTCTCTCAATATACATACATATTCTCACACCTCTTCTCATAGTGCCATTAGAGCTAACAGAAAAATGATAAAGTTCCTTCAACTTCAGCACAAATTATGCAAGAAACTAGTTCGCTACTCTTCAATTACTGTTGCAACTACTGTAACTTTAACCTTATATCAAAATAATAGCGGACATGTTTTTTTTTTCTTTTTGTGAACGGCCTTCAAAAGGTTGATTTCCATTTCGATATGGTTACAACGACGACGCCTCGGTGTGAATTCATGCGAATCAAAAGCTCAGTAAACCGTGGAAGCATGCAAACGACATCGATGTATCTTTCTTTTAGTTTTAGCATTTTATTAATTTTACAAGAAATCTGAGACCATAATTGTTGCCAACTAGAATGAGTTTACTAACCAAGAATGAACTAACATTCGGTAGGTTTCGACAGAAGTTTGTTTTTAACATTGTTGGCAACCATTTTTAACATGATGCAAATCTTGGAACGGAAGGTAGCAGTCGCAGCTACTGAATAATCAGACGTTATTAACCATGTATGAATGTCTGCGACGTTTTATTAATTATTTCTTGTACAATATTCGTAAAGTTTTAACGTCGCGTCAAAGAAGTTGTTACTTTTGCTTAAAATGACAAATTCGTTAACTGAATATTTGGTCTTGTCGATTATTTGCTGCTCAAGATAACATTTTGTAGAGTTTTAGTGAAGGGGAGGAAAAGTTTATGTTTTCCGTGACTAATTTACCCGTTTCTTTTTTAATCTAATTTATACAGGTATCGCTCAATTAAAAACCATTCCTAATGTTGCCTTGACCGACAGTCTCTCATTGCTTGACTTACTTCTTGGATTGTTAATTAAGCGATAATGGAGTTGTTTACTTCTTTATTTAATTGTTTTTATTTTTTTGCATTTGGACAAATGCACACATGACTTAATTCAGTAAAAATCAACACATGAAAATCTTGATGTTCAGTGATACCTACCTTGCATTTCGCAATAGCAACAAAAGTCCAATCGTTTTGACACAAACTTTTCTGATTTTCACGATTGCCGAATGCCCTTGAAAACAATAATGGTAATTTGACAAAAGGAACTCCATGTAGTTTAACTTCTGGAGAAAAACTTTAACAAAAGCCATGTGCAGAAGTAAAATAGTTTGCGTTAATAACGATACAAAAGAGTTGAGGTTCGAACTTTTTTTTTCCTTCAATTCGGCTCGTCGAGAACTAAGAAGAAAATTGAATAGTTTCAACTTTGTATTGCTTTTTGCGTCTTTATTCTGTATTTCTGTAGTAGTTTTGTGAGATGTTTTAAACAATAAAACAAGAAAAAAAGTAAAAAAAAGATTAATTTTCAGATATGAATGAGCTTAACTGCTTCAAGTGAATATTTCTCCCATGAAATGTACTGCTCAATTTTATTACACAAACCAAAACTTAATTTTAATAAATTTGTATGAACTACCCAAACAACAAGCTAATCTGTCAGTGTGGATCACATAGACGAATTAAAATAAATATTTATGTTTCATTTCTCAATAAAACTGCCCGCAAGACAGCAGCCAGCCCGCTTCATGATCCCAAGATACGAGTAATCCTTTCACAAAAAAAAAAAAAAAATACACTCGCCAGTACAACCCGGACTAAAAGTCAAAAACTACCAATATGCCTCAAGAAACATTAAAAGTGTTCTACCGAAGGTCTAGTGACCGCCTTTTTATGTTCCATCAAACACAATATGGACTTAGCTACAACCTACTTAGACTTACTCTTGCTCTAAGTAGTTTGCAAGTTGTACACACAATAGTCTTACATCTTAAATATCTTCACTCGGCATCAGTGTTTAGATTTTTGTATGTGCCCCTGCAGCTTTTGGTTGTGGCGTGCGAAAATTAATATAAACGTATCCACTTTTGATAATTGTTTGTTGTTGGTTTGGTTTTTGGTTTGGCAGTTGGCATATAGGCCGTGCTGTGACTGATCGTTGATCTGATGTAATGCGTTTTGTAAATTCGTTGTATGTACCTATACCTACTTTGGTTTAATGTGCTGCATGGTCTTGTGGTCGATGAATATAGATGACGACGACATGGACCAGATGGCAAGAAGCTATTAAAAGTTGATTGCTCTTCATCTGCTCTTTTTGCGATATGATAGTTGGAAGCCTAGTAGACGAGTGTAGGCAAAGTTTTGTATTTGATGTTTGAAAGGCATTTTGTTTATAATACTGGGGCAGCAGTGACAAGAACCATTATCATGTTCTTTTGAAATTAAAACACTTTGAATGTTAGATCAGACATTAATGCGTGTACTTTGAGAGATAGACACAAATGTGATCCAAAACGTGACAATGGTGCACTTAAAACGAACGCATTTGGAGTTGTAATAAGAGTTTTTATTTTGTTGGAGGGAGGGGGCAAGGTTCTCTTTGGTTATATAGATCTATTTATATAGACAGACAGTTTTTTTTTTGATCGCACAGTGACATGTTTTGTGATAATCTTTGTTTGGTTATTTGGTGTTCTTGTAACAAGAGAATACATGACCCTCTCAGGCAGTAAAATAGAAATTGAATGTGTTTGGAAATTTAATACAACCAAGTCAGCAAGGGCTGCAATCGCCTCATACGACGAGCCATCTTTTGCATGACCAAAAATCCAGACAAAAAATAAAACTATGCCCAAAATGTTGTATGAATTTGTTTTCGTTACTAAATACCTGAGCACTTCCACCTCATCGACAGTTCCAATGCTTGTTCAAAATGGCACTCCAATTGTTACGTTTCTCGAGAAAATTTACTTTTTGCTTGGCAATTTGTCTGCAATTGTACCCTCCTTCCAGTAAGTGTCAGTACTCCGCCGGTACTTGGGAGCGTCAATGATTGTATGCCTGTATGGGCCCCCTTGTCCAGATAGTTTCCTAGCAATTTGTTTTTAGAAATGTTCTTTCGCGCTAGCAAAGCTATTGGGTAAGCTCTTATGCACCTGTCCTTCACTATAAGTTTGGAAACTGCGTTGGTCCAACCCATACCAAAAAATGGCTAATACACCTCTCCCTCTTACAGAGAGCATAATCAAAGCGTGTTTGAAAAAACTGAGTATTGTCTCCCGTAGTTTAAGCATAAGACAGTTTTGGGGAAAAATAACATACTCGATCGATGAAGCAGAAAATTGCATTACTTCGACAGAACTCCGATTTAAAATTCTATAAAAAAAAACATATTCATGTATCTGTCAAAAACTGTAGGTAGTCGTAATCTCATATCTTGGCAGAGACTCAAAACTACTATTAAATATTGTCTTATATTTCCCTTAGCTCGCATCCTTCAAATCGCTTTAGTACGTGATAAAGAACACAAATGCACCTCTCTCTAGACACTGGACTTGGTTTAAAAAAAAATCTTAGCCTCAGACGTAATATCATCAAATGTACGAAACACCAGTTTCCGTCCTTTTTGTTGTTGTTTTCGAAAGATCGACAGTACAAAAGCAAGTTTAATGTTGATTAAAGACTGAATCCCAGACAAAATGTGATGTTGCCATGCAAGCAAAATTGAATACCACCACATTTGACGTCATTAATGTCCTTGAATAACAATAACTTTTTTTTAAGTCTTAAGTCTCGTTCTAGAACTCTACAGGTATAACATTTTCATTCCCAAAAAGAAGATCAAACTTCCATAAATCACAAATTGCGCTAATAATTTATTTTTCATTCTATCAAAACTGATCCAATTGAACTAATGCCCTTAAATGTCGTTGTCTCTTAATTTGTAACTTTTTAAGGCACTCTAAAAAGCATGCTTGTAAAAAAAAATCCTTAAAATACTTTTGCACAGTCACATGATCTCCGAACCAAAAAAAAAATTATTCGTCAATTCACTTTCAAGTCTTAATTTTTGCCAACCATAAATTAACCATAAACGATTTTTATAAATTCTTCTTCCATATTCTGCTTGCCTCACAAATCACGCAACTAAAACTAATCGCTCACGGATCACACAAGGGCGTCATCATGGAACCATCCAACCAAGCGACCAGGCCGACCGATCTAAAAAAAAAAAAACTAAAATAACAACGTCCAACCCAGTAACTGGAAACGAAATCGTCAAAATAAAGCGATCACTTAACAAAATGCCAAACAACTATTAAAATTGTAAACTATGCAACTAACAAATTCGACCATCGCATGTGAAGTCAATTGATCAATAGAATCGCTGCATCCAGTGCCGACAATCGTCTACCATTGAAAAACTTCTTGGAAGCTTTTTCCCTTCCGGTCTTGAATCTAACTTGAGTTGCTACCGATCGATGTCGAACAAAGCTCACAAGCTCACACAATAATTCGGTGTATGCGTTGAATGTGAGTCAACTTGCCATTATATGAAAGAAGTCAGAGGGGTAGGGGGTTTTTCTATGATGTGAAGAACGCTTTTCCCGCCAATTTGGCTTGAACTATTTGTGCCTGTTCGATGTCGATTTTCCTATGTTTGTTTCCTTTTGTCAAGAAAAAAAAAGAAGAAAAAACAACGATTAGATGATTGCTGCAGCCAACCCACCGCCTTCTCGTTCTTCATGCGTTAGCATCGACGACGCCGCCACTCAATGTACCCATGACGAATAATTCGCAAGTTGTATAAATACGTGCCTCGGTTACCGAATCGGAATCATTCCAACTTCAACTCTAGATCTCCGACTAGTTAACCAGTTAACCAAGAACCACTCTCAGCAAAAATGTTTAAATTGGTAAGTTTGACAATTCTGGCTGGACATTCGAGCAAAAAGGATAATAAGGATTAATTTTGGGTTTGTATTTTGCAGTTCGTTGTATTGTCAGCCATCTTCGCCGCTGCCTCAGCTGGATATATCGGAGGTGGATACGCATTGGGAGGCCATGGCATCGGTTTGGCAGGACATGGATACGGACTAGGAAGTGGATATGGAATCAGTTACGCTGCTGCCGCTCCAGCTGTTGCCTACCATGCTGCGCCAGCAGTAGCTGTTGCAGCTGCTCCAGTCGTCAAGGCCATTGCTGCTCCAGCTGTTGCCACATCGTACGCCAACACCTACAAGGTCTCCCTATCAGCTGCCCCAGTTGTTAAGCAATCGCTGCTCCAGCTGTTTCATACGCTCCAGCTGTGTCCTACGCTGCTCCAGCTGTCTCCTATGCCGCTCCAGCCGTCTCTTATGCTGCAGCTCCAGCTGTCTCCTACGCTGCTCCAGCTGTCTCTTATGCTGCTCCTGCTGTCTCATACGCTGCTGCCCCAGCCATCAGTCTAGGATACGGACACGGCTACGGACACGGTTACGGAGGACTCTCCGCCATCTCCTACGGACACGGATACGGACACCATTAAGTGCATCACTCAGTTCTAGGCCCATCAAACTAAGAAAAAAAAAAATACTCATTTGCCAGAAAACAAAGAATAAAAAATGTCGAAAAAAAATGTTTAAAAAAATACGAAAATCCCAAAATTCAGTGAACGGAGTGCAATGAGGGTTGTGTGATCCAAACTGACAATTTTGTTAATTTCTTTTTTTTTGCAATTATGTTGTTTTGTAAATAATATTTAATTCTTTTTTAATTATTTAATATTTGCTTGTTTTGTTTTGCAATTAATTTAAAATGTTGTTTTTTGCGAATACATACAATCTATTTAATAATTATCCACAATTATTTTCTGTTTGCTGTTGAAGTGAGAGTGTGGAGTGAACGAGAGAAGCAAGAAAGCAAGGACAAAATAAAATAGTTTCAAAATGACTCAAAATTTTATGTACGTTTTGCTATTGTGTTCAATTTTACAGGGATGTTTTCAAAAAGTATGCAACATCTATTTCTTCATTTAAATTTTCATGAACTTTTAATCTCCTCATACTATTTTGTGTGAACAAAAACGAAAATGTAAGGCAATCCGTGCGTTTCCTCCAAAACATTATTCGTGATTGTTTGAAATTAATGTTTGTGTTAATTTTCACGCAATCGAGAGTCCTTTAGCGGACAATCTGCAACTGACTGATTTCATAGAAAGCAATACAATTATTTGAACGAAGAATTTTAATGCTTCGTTCTCCATGATTCTCAGCACTTGGTGTCTCCTAAATTGTCTATTTTTGAAAAAGAGTGTGGCCTAATTCAGGGCTGTTAGAAAAATTGAAAAAAAAAGTATTAGATTTGATCTCTTTAATTCTCATGACTTTGAGTGACGAAAAGGAGTAGATTTTCATTCGGGGGAAAGTAGAGCTGAAAGTAGCTTGCGGTCATATATGTCTTGTGATCTATCAGTTAACGGTTATATGGTTTTCAATCTTTTGACCCCAACCCCATGAAAATAGGGCGATGGATCCAATTAACGCTAAAAAGATAGTGTAGACAAGGACATCCGTAGCCTTCAAACCATATCA
The DNA here is from genome assembly GCA_920937365.1 of Sphaerophoria rueppellii. Classification (NCBI taxonomy): domain Eukaryota; kingdom Metazoa; phylum Arthropoda; class Insecta; order Diptera; family Syrphidae; genus Sphaerophoria; species Sphaerophoria rueppellii. The sequence continues at coordinate 112,551,909 of CAKKXW010000001.1, read as the reverse complement.
AGCACTACTTTTGTCGTGAGGATATCAAGAATATGTAAATTGCAAAAATCATGACTACATAAATTGAGTTTTTGATAAAGATGTGCTCGAACTTGTCCGATCCTGAAGAAGGGAGATCCTCTAAACTGCGGCAACTACGGAGGAATCAGCCTTGTTAGCATCGCCTACAAGATCCTCTCCGCCGTAATATGTGAACGTCTAAAACCCTTGGTCCTTATCAATGTGGCTTCGGGCTTCACTTTGCAGGAGATCGTGGAAAATAAACCTATGAACTCCAAATCGATATTCACCACCTTTTTATGGAATTTAAGGCCGCGTATAAGACAGCATCTACAAAGACGAACCGTATAAAACCATGTCTAGTCTTAGCATCGCTGCCAGTCTCGTTCTCTTGTGCAAAATGATGATGTAGGACTCACGCTGTGCCATCAAGGAAGGCGATGAGCTTATAGAATCTTTCGATGTCAAAAAGAATTCTTTAACTTCGTTCTTGAGAAGATAGTGCAAAATTTTACGGTCAACACCCTAAGTCACTTTCTGCCGATAATCTGTTCAACTTCTCGCGTACGCCGATTATATTGATATTATGGAAAGAACACAGCGTGATGGCGCCTTTGTGAGAATTTAGACAGAAGCGGCAAAAATGGGTTAAGCGGTAAATGAGGGAAAAACGAAGAATATGCTGTCTTCGAGGAAGGACACACAACACCGAAGCACGGCTCGGACAGAACATCACAATAGACGCATATAACTTCGATGAAGTAAGGGAGTTTACCTACCTAGGCTCCGGTATAAGCACGGGCAAAAACACCAGTGCCGAGATCAGACGAAGAATAACTCTTGTTAATCGCTGTTTCTTTGGGCTGAGAAAGCAATTGAGTGGAAAAGCCCTCTCTCGATCAAGTAAGGTAAAACTAGATAACACCCTCATCAACAAAATCGAATGAAATACCTGAGGCTGTTTCGAGAGGAAAGTTCTTCGGGTCATCTATGGCGCTGTGTGCATCGATCAGGAATGGAGAAGAAGATTCAGCAGCTAACTTTGCGGGTTGTACAACGACACGGACCTAGCCAGAAGGGTCAAGGTCCAGAGACTCAGATGGCTCAGTTATTTAGAGCGGATGGATTCCTATGCTCTGGCCCGGAAAGCCTTCAACATATTCCCGAGGGACTTAGAAGTAGAAGAAGAACGTAGAAGTAGAAGAGGACTTCAATCAACCTGGAGTGCAAAACTGGAGATAGCTAGCTAGAGACCAAGCTGGCTGGTGGTGACTGTTGGTTGAGGGCCAAGCGCCCAAGTCCACAGCGGATTGTAGAGCCACCTTAAGTAAGTAAGTGCTGGAACTTCTCAGCTCACGTATTACTCGAGAATAACTTTTTAAGGATTTTAGCGAAAGCAGATATCCCATTTGCTCCTTTAGTACCAAAAAAAAACTTCATCTTCTCGCTGCTCATCAGATGAAATAATGTTCATGTATGATAAGCTCATACAAAGAAGGTACTGCATAAAAATATTTACTTCTTCCTTACCTACTGACATACTATCATACATTATTTTCGCACAAAACATAGATTCGATTGCAACTTGCGAATCAAAACAAATATTGCGAAATCCTTCAAATGACTTAATCAAGCTAGTCGACCAAACCAGTTACATACATCAATCCACCAGCCAATGGTTCAATGTTTAATCTTCTTCCATTGATAAAATATGTAATCCAATGAAAATGTAACATTTTTTGGTCGCAGTTATGCATCTTAACTTCCTTTTCCTCTAATTTAACAAACTAACCAACTCGCCAACCCGCCTTCACCATACAAGCCGAATGGCGAATATGCGTAAAATTTGACAAGTAACTATTTTCCGTTTAGTTTGAGTTAAAGTCCATAATTTTTATTGAATTAAGGCAAAAAACAAAACAAAAAAAATCGTTTGTTTTTCTTCCGCATCTGGTTGATGGATATCTGTTACCACTGCGTCATGGTCTAGACTTCACACAAAAGAAAAAAAACCAACTCGTTTAAGCATCATCGGGAAGCTTTTGTCTTTCTCTCTCTGTTTGTCTTGTCTTAAAGTGCCCCAGGTTATAAGCAAAACTGATCGAACTAGATGGAACCCATTCAATTCATTTGATTTCATTGATTTAATCAAAATCAGATGAAGAACAAGAAATTCGAGGTATGAAAAGAAGACCTTACCTTTGTGTGTGAATGTTTATATTGTTATGATGTTTTAGCCATAACTCATGGGGGTTTGTGGAGCCATAGTTACACTGATTTGCCTTCGAGTGTATTATTTCAATTCGATTTCGATATCAATGGCAAAAGGAGACTCGAGATAGGATTGTGTGTAGTTTGTCGATGAGGTGAGGATGGTCTTGGCAAAGACATTTGCATTGTGGTCTTGATTTTGATTTTGATTATGAACAAAGTAATTATAATCGAGTAAAACAATAACGGATTACAGCATGTTTATTGGGGTATTGTTGCGTGTCGTTCGTAACAGGTGCCTTTCGGAGAAATTCTAGATTCGAATTTTTGCGCAGTGTTGACGCAGGATGTTATGGAGCATTGAATACAATTAATTAAAATTAAATGGATTTCGAAATGGTTGATTATTGATGAGTTGAGTGAATGAAATTCGAAGAAAATATCAATTTTACATCGAGAACCTATTCAAGAAGGTTCTTTGTTGCATCTAAACAATAAACGTTGTTTGCAGACATACATAATGGAACATCTGGTTGCTTCTGTAATGAAGGAAGTGTGGTACAATAATATTATCTAACTTAAATAAAGGAAAATGCGAGGGAGATCGGATAAATAAGAAGCCTACAAAAAACAACAAAAGTTTTGGTTAACAGTTTATTTTTATGTATGGTCTCCTCTTAACCCGAACACTTGAACCAGCAGCGGTGCTCCATCTTCTTTAACCCGTTTAACTCTCCGGCTGCAGTCCACTGTTTCGACGGTTACTTAGCCTCTGATGTGAACCATGCTTAACGACAGACCATAACTCGACCTTGAAAATTTAATATAATAATTGCTTGCTCACAAAAGTTATATATCAAAAGAATTCATGACAAAGAAATCTCAAATTTGAAGCATTTTTAATAATTTTTCAAAATCTCGACATGCAGGTGTGCTCGAAATCCCAAGTGAACTCTGAGAATAATGTTACTGGCTTATGGCAGCGGTGTGTCAATATGAATTTCCAATGCAGCTCCCCACTTTGACAGCAAAACAGACTAAATGAAAATATCCATCAATGGTTTCTTCATGCACCACGCGATGAAAAGGTCACACCGCATGAAATTCAACATGTTGGTTATTGAGCCTCGGACTTACTAAACCCAGGAGCTTCTTCTTGTAAACACTTTATGTGATTTATTCACGCATTGTCATTCATGTCAAAGCGAATATGTTTCAGCAATAGTTTTTTTCTTGTTGCCTTCGATATCTTAAGAAAATTCAAAGCCTTCGTGTTGAGATTAACCCAAATGTTAAAGCTCTCAACTAACCACCGAACAGTAGCGCAGCTTTTTTGGTTTTTTGAATGACATGAGCATTAATTTGCTTGTACAGAAGTGTGCCTTTTGGCAATCAATATCTAGCCTTAAGGTCAGATCATGAAAATCATTTGCGTAGCTGCCGACCGACGACTTTACTGATGGCAACGGCGATGTTCGACACACGACACAAAGCCCGCGATATGCTTCTTTGCTTGTATGGCAAGATACAGACGCGATGTGTTCAACTCTGATTGCATCTTTATTATGTGGCTATCAATCTCGTCTTAGTCAAGTCTATCGAATGGGAATGAGACTGGTAATGTTAACCTTTGATTTTGGAGATTTTATTTTTCTTAGATATTTTATCAGAGATAAGTTTTTTTTTTGTCATGTAACTTGAGTGCTTTTAGTGATGGGCATAATCAAATGATTTCAGTAATCGAGAAAAATGTCTTCGAATGATTATTAAAATCCATTTAATTGAGTTTTCGTCATCGTCATTCGAGTTCTTGTCATCGTCATTCGATTTTATTCATTCGAATTCTCGCTATCGTCATTCGAGTTCTTTTCACTCGAATTCTCGTCGTCATTCGAGTTCTTTTTATTCAAGTTCTCGTTGTCTTTCGAGTTCTCGTCATCGTCATTCGAATAATTCTTAACATCGTCATACAAGATTTTTTCATTCGAATTTTCGGTCGTAATTCGAGTTTTTTCATTTTAATTCTCGGTAGTCATACAAATTCTATTCACTCGAGTACTCGCCATGGTCATTCAAATTCTTAACATCGTCATTCAAGTTTTTTTCATTCATTCGCTATTCGAGTTCTTTTGATTTGTGTTCTCGTCATCGTCATTCGAGTTATTTTAACTTGAATTTTCGTCATTGTCATTCGAGTTCTCGACACCGCCACTCGATTTTTTGTCATTTGAGTTCTTTTGAAATTTGAAGATCAGTAGTCGTAGTACCATAGGTTTGATAAATCATTTGAATAATTTTACAGTGCATAATCGAGTGTTCTCGAATAGCCGGCTGAATCGATTTTAATCGATTTAATCATTAGAATACTGCCATCACTACTTTAAGGCCAGCATTCTCATTTAAATACGCAAGATTTTCGAATACAACGAGCCAAGCTGCTGAGGACGAGGACGAATCGTTTTGTCATGGTCTTCACGTACACAACTACTGGGTAGATGCGGTCGCAACTGTCGGGTATGAATCAGACTCTGAAAAGCATTCATTATTATTCTCTTAATTACATTAAAAGTCCAACCCTGACACCAAAAATCCGTCTCTCCAGACAATATATCCCAACATCATGTTATTGCACTTTTTAGCAGATCTCTGCCAATTAAAATTCCGACTCTGTCTAAAATGTAAGTCTACAGAATGCGACTTCTTACGCAAAAAAAAAAAATAATTAAACACAAATTTCCAGACAACGATATGCCATGTCCATATTGAAGCACGAAATTATTGCAACGAGATCATAATTCGCTCTCAATATCCATAATGTCTCGAGATTGAATCCGCATTTGGACAAAACAACCCGTCATTTAAGTCACAATTGAAACACAGTGATGCGAAAAAGTGCAGTTTTATAAGAGTTTCAAGATTTTTACCAATTAACCAATTTGTGTGTTTCGTCTGCTTAGACATTGCTTCACTTGTTTGTTTATTTGAAAGCCAAATGGAACAGCACCCAAAATTGATTAAGACTTTGATATGGACATTCCATCGAAGGCAATCGTGTTGTCATGGTTTGAGATTTCGTCAGATTGAATTTTGTCATATGGAACTAGAAATTCCATAAATTTTCCGACTGCATAGTGTATAAATAAATCACAGCCACCTGTCGATTAAAAGGGATTCAGTTGTCTAACTTTTGAGCGACTATAAAACTTGCATCATTGTCATCGAACGTTTGCAGTGTTAACTTTCATATTTTTCAGTCAGCATCGGTCTGAAGCTATTATTGATGTCTAAGAGTTGAAATTTATTGATATTTCTTTCTTTAGAGCGATGAAAAAGATGATGAATATTGTCCGCACTTTCCGGTCTGACATGATCGTTGACGCAATTGCGTAACAGACTGATTGACGCTGACAGTAGACGATAGAAATATGAAACAATCGACATGATCAATAAAAAAAACTGCAATTGTTTAAATGCAGGAAAAGAGTGGGTTTGTATTGGTTTGCTGTCAGCACTGATTAAACAAAAGATAGCAACCCGTTTGGCTTGTTTTTGAGATAAAAGTGCTTTGTCACTGGACCAAAAACTAAACAGCAATTAACACCACTCTAATTTGTGGCTTTTGTGGTTTGATTGAAATACTTTTGTTTCAAGTAAAAGTCTAATTACTTTTAGTTTATTGTTTCCGTGATTATTATTCCTGGTCCTATTGACTCTTTAAAGACTCTCAATTGTGTCTGAATTTCAAACCCCAATCCCCAAACCCCTTATTTGAATTAGCAACCAGTCTGTCGAATTGCTCAAAATGTTGGTCACATAATAGCATTATTAACGCATCAATTCAATCATGTTTATAAAATTTTCTTCGCTTCTAAAAATAGCTCCATTGCCTAGTGGCACAGTCTTTTGCTCGATGCATATCCATTGCGGTGTGGTTTAGTATTCTTCTCAAGAAAAAAACATGAGATCCCAAGCAAAGACACAAGATTCGTCTTAAAGCACGTTCCGGTAAAAATATTCCCAACTCATCGATGGAAAAAAAATTTGGGGTAGGTATTATGAATAATTAATTAACTTTGCGTCTACGGTCTACCTGGCTTGGGGCGGCTCTACTTCGTAATCGAAAATCAAAAAAGCATTTCAAAGCGTCATAATCTTCAAGAGAAGATTAGGCACGAGGCATTCTTTTTTATGACGATATGGTTGCCTATATAACAGATAACACCCGATTTCCGATGATTGTATTTTAATTAACAAAAAGTGTTAAATGTCAATTGGTCCTTTTTGATTTGGGAATGGTTATTCATCATGCAACAATTGATGTAAGATGATGGGGTATCGCATCGAATTGTGGTGCGTACACAAATTCAGATTCAGAGATGGATTTCAATACTTTTCATGGTGTCTAGTCTGCAATCAGCAAACCCGTAATGAATGAAAAAAAAAAACAAACAAAACATGAAAAAAGATTGTAATGGACTTCAAATTACCTGTAAATAGCTCAAAATGAAAATAATGACGCAGGAATCTGAGTCGTTGTGGGGATTTTCATGTGAGAAGTTTGCTTGGTGTAAAATTTCAGTAAACTCTTAAGTTTTCAGGAAAAGGATTATTAACAAGAAATTTTGATAAAATATTACATGAGAATCGATTTTCTGGATTTTGATTTCCCCTTCATGTTCAAGCAATTAGTTACGTTGTTTGTTTTTGAATGGGACCATTCTCGGTCTGGTAAGTGCTTATATGGTATTGAGATGGCATATTGCTGTCAAAATTTCAGCCCGAACGGAATCGTTGTTTTGTTTTCACCGTAAATGGAGACGGTAGTGTCTTTGGATTTAAGAAAAAAAAAAAAGAAAATGAGCAATATCGGTTGGAATCAGTTCTTTTGGAAGGGAAATTACACAGAGAAATCAGCGTTTTACTCCTCTTCAACTCGCGACAACAAAAGCCTTTTACAAAAACCTGCAGTAGCTTAGGCATCATAGATATCTATCAATTGACAGGCCTTTCCAACACTAACATTTAATGGCAAATTATTCTTAGAAAACATCAAAGTCATTCAACTTTCCTTAAATATATTTTTTAAGCTCTGAATAATAAATCAATAGGTCTTCTAAAAATCTCCCATCACAAAATTTATCGCAAGTTCGCAAGTCATAACAAAAATTCCGTTGTAGTTGTCATTGATCCTTGAACCCAAATACACCCACAGAAATTGTCTTTTCTTATGCCATATTCAATAGCAAAAGCCTCAACTTTTTTTTTTTAATATGATAAAGAAACAACGTTTTCTTAGTCCCCCGCCTTCAAAAAGAGAACTTGATAAAAAGGCAAACGTTATAAAAAGGAAGCCAAAATATGCCCAAAATGTGAATGACTTTCACCGAGTATCAATTGAAGAAATGTTAATACCTTTTCTGAGGATGCTGATAGTTATCCTTTTTTTCCTGAAACATTCCTAGAATCACTCATATTACCATAAAAGTTTTGATAAATTCTCTGACAGTCAAATAGCATTGAATTTCCCTTTACCCAATTCAACTAAACCTACAATTATTCAGAAGTGGAATGTTTACATTTGAAAAATCAAATTAACCTCATAAGAGGTCATCAACATTTGCGCTATCCCAATGGACAAAACATCAAACTAAAAATAAACAAACACACAATTAATAAACAAATACATTTCCAACTAATTAAAAACTTGTTTTCGTCATCATTTCGAAGTATCAACAGTCTGTTTGCATATAAAATTAATGCACGATATTGGTGCCGCGTGTTTTCGAGCAAGTCCACCAGCGCAAAGCCCAAGGATAATTAAACTTTTACTCAAACGAGCGAAACTAGGCCACAACAGGAAGTGTCGAACAACATTCGTTTCCGTTTTGATACGTTGTATAGTTTTAATCAAACGTAATTTGTCCTTCGGGATAGATATAAGGACGAACCCACACCACACACAGACAATCTATTGGACTCGATATCAAATTTCTGTGGCGTAGTTTCTGTTTCCTTGTGGACTCGTACAAAGTTTATTTTGTTTGAGTTGGCAGAAGAACAAAACAGTAAAAAGCCAAAACAAAACAAAGGACTCAATACTTTGGCCTGGCCGGGGTTATATTTAATTGAACAGAAACGAGCCAGAGGCTGTTGAAAGGTCCATTCAGTCCGTTTGTCGATGATAGAAAAGCGCGAAGTAAGGAGTTTATAAGCAATTTATATCTTTACTGTCCATCATCAAAACAAAACAAACAACAGCAGTGGCACGAAGTTGGTTTCAATACACAAGCGCTCGCTCTGATGGTGACACCAGTTTACCATTTTCAAAGTGAAAGAAAATTGATGGAATTATTGCTTTGAGTAAATGAAATGCGATCTGAATGTTGATTTCGTTAACAACACAAATGGGGTTATTATGGACACTGCAGAGGCTGTATGGTCAAGTGGCCTAGAGGTACGAACAAAATGGCCAGTTTTCCTTACGCAATGTGCTTCATTCGAACACCAAATAAAGGGTGAACGCAACGCACATGCAGAATAGTCTTGTGGCTGTGCAAGAATTGCTCAAGGCGGTATCGAACTTTGAAGAAATATTACTTTGGATTTGGTTTAGTGGTTTTGGACTTTTCTTTTTTGGATTTCCAGAGCTAAAATGTGGAAACTTATGCAAAAGTTTGCAATCGAGGCATCGATTAAGGGAGTTTTGAGAAGTAGTCATCATTTAACTGAAAGCATTCGAAGAATCATATAAAACTGCATTTTGAAAACTAAGCATCATTCGTACTTTTGACGTCAGGTCGGGCAAATGCTTTGGTAAAAGGAATTACTTTTCGTTTGAATCTGAAATCGACTTATGTATGTCTTGTGGTTGTCATTATTCAAATCAAACCATTTGCAAGTGACATTTTTGCTTTGATGCTTCCTTAAATGACACAATAACCGCAATCAAATTCACACCACACAGTACCAGACCAGAGAACTATCGTTCAATAAGTATTGTTTGTTTTTATTGCGGTTAGTCAGTACAAAAAAACCTTTACCAAATGCAAGTGGTATAATATTTTGAATGTGCATTAATAAAACGCCACACATGTACTCTTCCCTCTCAATATTTAATGCATTAATCCAATAAATCGATGGATTTCGAAATCTTAATGGTTTGATTGAAATTAAATCCAACCATATCGAAATGACACTGACGCACGTAATAATTACCAATTTACGGATGAGTCTAATTATAGCAACAGAATTGCTAAGTAAGGGTGTTAAATGTTTCTAGAATTACATTAAATTCTAAACTACACGAATGTAATTAGAAGTTTGTACTTTTCAGGTGTTATGAGAGTGATGAGAAATTATGGAACACTGTACTTCAGTTCCTTGCGGGAGATATTAATGAAGATGCTTCACTATCAGTAGTTTGCTTTCGATACACAAGGCCTTGGAAAACTAAGAAAAAATAAAAGCTGTAATCAATAGTTCCAGAGTGTTTGCATATAGAATATCAATAATAACACACATGGTAGATTTTGATAGACTATTTTCATTGCACAAATAAACTTGTCGTTTTGTGAGATTTGTGATCATTATAGGCGAGTAAACATGCTCAAGCAATAATCTTTGGGTAATTGATTTTTGTATAGATGTAGGTGCAGTTTTAAGCTCCCAAAGGTTGACCAATTATTTTAACAGAATATTGAGTACCTCAGTAGAGTGTGGGAAGGTCTTTATTAAGCAACCGTACTTCATCTTGTATTAATTGAAACAAATTTATTCAAAATTGCCTTATTCTGTCGGTGGAGATGGTCTGGGTGTCTGAACTCTGAACATCTATTTAAGTTTAAGTTTTCATTAAATGAAATACTTACTGATTTAAAGTTTGAAGCAATTTTCGGGTTTTTGAGTTTTTAGGGTTTCGCGCGAATTTTACACAATAACTCTGTATTTTTGCCCTATGGCATGAACAACTTGGAACTGACTGATCTCGCAAAAAAAAGCAATTGCCTTTATGGAAGTATTTGAACGAAGAATTTTAATGCTTCGTTCTCCATGATTCTCAACATTTGATGTCTTCTTAAATTTCTGTTTTTGAAAAAGGGTTTGGACTATTTCAGGCCTATTAACAAAATCGAAAAAGGTATCAATTTTCAATTTCCTTTATTCTCATAACTTTGAGTGACAAAAAGGAGGAAATTGTCTTGAAAAAAGTAAGAATTTTTTGCTGTCGAATGACATTCAGCAGAAAGTTCATCGGGAAAGTAGTTTTCGGTCAAATGGCTTGCGGTCTTATAGCTTGCGAGATTTTGGTTTTGGAGTTTTCGACCTCTAAAAGAAAAAACGCTGATATGCGTCTATTTTATAACTCGACAAGTCGAGCGCGAAGCAAACACTGCCGTAACTACCATCCTTTACTGGAACCATTTCGCCGCATTTTCAGGCCCCTATTTAAGAACCTCTGGATTTTCGTCATTCAGTAAGTACAATCACACACATAAATTCTAAAATTTCAAGTCTGTAGGTCATTTAGTTCAGAAGTTAAGCGAAAGCAAAGTTTCGCGTTTATGACACTCACTCACTAACTCATGGTCATGATCATCAAAATAGAAGTGTATTTAAATGTTTCTAGAAACACATTAATTTCTAAACTTCACGAATGTTGTTAGAAGTTGGCAACTCAGGGAGCTGAAATTTGGTACAGAGTTAAGGTTTAATGGCAACATAAAGGGAAAACTATAAAAACTAGGATAATTGAAGATCTGGAGTACCTGGTGACCCCGATAAGAAAACACAAGAGCCCAACCAAATTATTAGAAATCGACATACCCCGGGCATACGTGATGGTACAGAAAACGATTCCCAATCTGTGTGTTGCATAAACAATTCCCAAGAGCCGAGGTGTTAGTCTAAAAAATGCCCTCATGGACATTGGCACCTCCATGTTCTCTTGTGGCCAAGCCTACGTGGCACTTTAACAGTATAACGAATCTTCATGCGGTATACCTCATAAATGTTGACTTCAAGAGTATAAAACCTCAAGCTTCAGCTATCACCGAATGCAACTGGCTTAGGCGTATATACCACGACGATGTTTCAGAAACTAAACCGTCTAAACCGTCTAAAACAATAAATAATGAACGCGAATGGGCTATATGTTAAAAATTATTGCTACTATACAAGAATCAGAACCGGGAAAAAGAAAAGAAAGATTTGTAATAATGAAAAAAAATACTCCTAAAAAGAAAAAAGCTGCTTCAAATAAGAAAAACTAATAAAATAAGTCAATATGCCCACTTGTCTAGGAAAAGAAGTGAAATCCCACGAAAAACATTCTGTAAAAAACTATCCAAGTATCGATGGAGCTGCTTGTTTATCTCTAAAAAGTAATGAAATCTAGACAAAGTCGTGCCAAGTCTAAGGTTCCGTATTGCGATTTATTTATTATTATAGTTAATGTTGTGCGACTTGGCCATTCAAACAAGCAGCTCCATCGAGACTTGGTTAGTTTTAAGGAATGTTTTTGGTGGGATAAGTTTTATAGCTGTCATCGAAGGAGAATTGTCTCTGTAGAATGCATCAAATCGCTCTTTTATTTGGTTGCGTGATTTTTCGTTCAAAAATAAAATTCAATAATCGACCAATATGGCTCTTTTATCATTTTTTTTAAGTTTCTTGGAAACAAGAATGCAGTACTGCCCTGGGGACATAATCTGTCATTCAGGATGTCTTTGAATTCGCTTATAAAAATTGCGAACGTTAAAAATTTGAACACATAATTGCAACTTCTATTGAACTAACTTTGAACCATAACAAAAATCATCCGTGCTATCAATTCATGCTGATAGCGACACAATGTGTTGATACACCTCGCTCGCCTGAAAATTATCGAACGTCATAATGTAGCTTAGTTACCATACATGTATTAATGTTGAAGACGCACGTCTCAACTTCCTCCATTGATAAGTTTCATCTATGAATATTTCTTATCTCATTCGATCTGACTTACTATTCACGCAAGACTTTCGACAACACGCGCTTGGCTTTTAAGTAAATTGCCTACATTCTAGTTCAATTAAAGAAAAGCTGTCCAGAAGTATTATTGAAAGATTTATTGCAGTTCGCCGTAGTAGCATTTGACTTTGTTTACAATCACATTTGTTTTTCAAATAGTAGCAACAGAGCTAGCCACTCCAAATAAATTGCAATGCCTTACCTTTGTTGAATGCAAATTCGAAAATTGTTTTGATATCGTTGATTACATATGAACGAGATGTACAACTAGTACGTTCTCTAGAGTGCTATTAATAAAATTAATCTTCAGACTTTGCTTGAGGAAGAAAACACAAACAAAAATTATTCAAATGCAAGCTTTCGAGTTGCACTATTTTACAGCCAGGTCTTCAGTTGTTCATCGCTAAGCAGTGAGTCAAGTTCAAAGCTGTAACAAGCGTACAAAAAATACTCGTGCCATAAAAATAAAATAAAATGGATTTCCAGGGCAAAAACGTCGTCTATGTTGGTGGATTTGGAGGAATTGGCTTTGCTACATGCAAGCTCCTCGTCAAAAAGAGTGTTGCGGTAAGTTTGATGGACATGCTTAGATCGGAGCCTATTTCCTGGAAGCTGCCACTCTTTCCAGATCTTAACTATCCTTGACGTCAAGGAGAATGCTGCTTTATTGAATGAACTCGTGGCACTGAATCCCCGCACCAAGGTGATGTTCATGCAATTGGATTTGTGCAACAAAGAACAGATTGTGAAGGTAGTAAGAGATGTGATTGAGAAGATGAAGGTTGTGGATGTCCTCATCAATGGCAGTGGCATGATCAATGACCACAAACCCGAAATGACTATGGGAGTTAATTTGGTAAGAATTTCAATGAATTTTAATGTTGTTTGGAATAGATAAAAACTGCTTGTAGCTCGGATTGATCCATACAACAATGAATATGATTCCTCATATGGACCAGGGGAATGGTGGTCGTGGTGGAATGATTGTCAATATTGCCTCAGTACTGGGACTGGAACCATGTGGGTGTTTGGCAATTTATACTGCATCGAAACATGGTGTTATGGGATTCAGTCGTTCTATTTCGGTTGGATTTTCATTGTCTTTTCATTGATTATTGGCTTACGTGATTTTTTTTCAAATTCAGCATGAGCACTACTTCCAAAGAACTGGCATCGCAATTATGACCATTTGCCCAGGTATCACAGTTACTGGATTGTGGGATACATTCCATGGAAATGATACCTTCTCGTACTCGAAAGAACTGACTGATGAATTTAGTTCGGCAAAGAATCAGAATGCTGAGGAATGTGCTGTTAATTTTGTCAAAGCTATGGAGACGAAGAAAAACGGATCGATTTGGATTCTGGATTTGGGTAAATTGGAAGAAGTCAAGCCTACTAAATACTGGGAAACACAACATTAGGTTGGGAATTGTTTTTGAGCGTTGGAGTGTTTTGTAAATTTTTGTATGTGAAAAGGGTGATAACAAAAACTGAAAAATAAACAGCTTTTCAATATGATGTGATGAATTCTATATTGACACTTTATTTCTTATTTGATTGCTCGAAATGGAAAAAAAAACAAAAAAGGACATTTTGAGGCAAACAGAACCGGAGTATGGATTTTTCAGTTTTGTTCTACCTAAACTCTCTTTAAAAAAATGCTATTAGGTAGTGATATGTCAAAACCTTTGAACTATTTTCCCTGACGGTATACTTTGATTGACGCATTGGAATCCAATATTACTCTTGTCATTCACGCTGCCAGCATTTACAAGAAAATATTTTCAAAACGTAATTTCCTTGAATTGTTGTTTGAATCGGCAGTACAAATTGATAGTTTTGAATCAAACTACACCATAAATCGCCGATCGGAACATTCGAACGAAGATTTATTTTCCTTCGTTCTCCTTGATTCTCATTGTTTTGAGTGTCTTTTATATTTGAAAAAGAGTGGACTTTTAAGGTGCAGTGAATTAACGCCCATGGCATTAATGCCCGCGGGTGTTAATTCCAAAAACAAACGGAATTTACCCCCGCGGCAGTTAATTCCTTTTTGAATTGGCTTTAAAGCCCACCATAAAAAAGAATTAACGCCCGCGGGTGCTAATGCCATTTGGAAGTGGCAATAAGACCCGCGAGTGTTATTATTTTTTGGAAGTGATCATTTCACCCTCAGGTGTGAAATGTCCAGAAATCAAATTCAAGGCTTCCGACCTTCGCACTTAACTTTATAAACTTTGTAGAATAATAAAATAAGTGGACATTTTTAACATATTTTCAAGGTGTTTTTTCTGTGCATATCGGCTGAAACATACAGCATGTTCTAAATCTATGTGACATTAAATGTTAAGACAACATTTTCCAATGCAAACGTTCTTCTGCACTCTGGGATGTCAAAGTTCGGTAACTGTAACTGTATTCTACAAGCACACTATAACTATTGAAGCCAATATCGTCTTATTGCAACTATTTGTCACTTAAAATAACAGCTATTTCAATTCCATTAAAAGCTGCATCAGAAATATGGATGGACACAAACGGAAAAAATTTTGGCCAAAAGAGAATAAATTTGGGGTGTGAAAATAAAAAAATTCGCGCGAATTTTTTTATTTTCACACCCCAAATTGATTCTCTTTTGGCCAAAATTTTTTCCGCTCGCTTCGCTCGCAATAAAATCAAATCGATCTTGAATTTTTAGTATCGGCCTCATTCTCAGTCGAAATTCAATAAGATGTTGAAAATGAATCTTTATTTACATAACAGGATGTGAAGTGTGATTTTCCAAATGAAAGGAAACCTCAACAGCTTTGAAAAATTGATTGCTCTGACGGCTAATAAAGAAACGTGGTCCTATTTATACGATTTTTTTGAAGTTGCGTTCAATGTGTACACATACAGGAACTTAATTTTTTGTTCTAAGAAATGGAAATACGGCCCTATGCGTTATTTAATGTCACCATATTAAGTTATTGAGTTTTTTTTTTTAATTTGTTTCACGTGTGGGTTTTATTTCCAATTAAAATTGTAATTAAAGCCCGCCAAAAAAAGGAATTAACCCCCGCGGGTGTTAGTACCATTTAAAAAAGGAATTACTACCCGCGGGGGTTAGTTCCGTTTGTTTTTGGAATTAACACCCGCGGGTGTTAATACTATGGGCGTTAATGCACTGCACCGACTTTTAATAGCAAAAAAACAAACAAAAAAGGCAGGGAAGTTCGCTTTTGTTGATTGGAAATAACAAAAGCTTAATGAAATGTCAAAAAAACAAGTTATTTTCCTACTTCTCAGCTTAAAGCTATTTGCATTTATTTACAAGCATCTCTACCTTGCAAATCCCTTAAAGTAACAAAATGTCTTACTTCCACAAATTGTAATTAACTGGAAGTCCAGCTTGTAAGGCCAATGGAGCTGGAGCATTCAAGAAATGCGGGCCAACATGTCCCGGAAGCAGGTGTGGTGCTGCCAATGGTGCTGGTAAGAATCTTGATGGAGCTGCGAATGCAACTGGAGCTGGGGCAGCGACAACAGCTGGTGCTGGTGCTGGGGCAGCAAGGACTGCTGGTGCAGGTGCTGGAGCTGCTAGCACTGTGTGATGATGAACTGGTACAGGAACTGGAGCGGGAGCAAGCAGGGGATGAGCTACAGCGTGATTAATGTGGTGGGCATTGAATGACGAAGCATATGGAGCTACAAAAGCTTGATGTCCGATTAATCCGGCTTGGGTATATGAAGCTAGAGCTGCAAGAACAAGGAAAATCTGGAAGGAAAATAAGACTGTTTAGTGTTTACTTTCGACAGAATGAATAGGTATATGTTCCTTACCATACTGTGGGATGTCATCTTAGGAAGGAAAGTTGTAATTTTGGGATGTTACTTGTCGAAAGGTCAAGTTTGATTTGATTCCACCTCAATGTTGATAAGTCTTTTATATTAAAAACAAATATCCGACACAACATCCGTTATACTGAGGGAATACCAACTACCTTCCTCAACACTCTTCATCGATGGACATTGAGTACAAAGTATGAAGCATGAAGAATTAAGTAAGAATCGCTGCAACACATCGCTTAAGCTCATACCTATGCCTTTATCATAAGTGTGAGGCGGGTGTTTTGAAATTCGATATCAAAATTGACAATTCAGTACGCAAATTGAATTCCAATAACACGCATTTTGGGAAGTATCAAAAAAACAAAAATCAAGAGCCGCCGTGTGGGGTATAATTACGATGTTAAATTGCCTACGCGCATTGTCTCCAATGCGGCCGTGATAATGTTACGCATTCATATTTGTCACGTGCATGGGTTACTTAGGATATCATAAGCCCCAGGAAAAATAAAAACCTGGCTCTATAGCTACTTGTTGCAAGCACGCAATCTTCATGTGTTGGGAAGGTGTGTCTGTGCACCACAAAATCTTCGTGTGTTCGCCAACGGCAACATAATGTTCAATTACAATATTTTAATTCGGATTGTATAATTGTTGTTTATTTTATTTATTATTTTTTCTGCTTCTCCCAAACGTTTAGGCATATAATATTGTGGACGGACAGTAAATTCGAAGAATCTGAAGTCTCTTGGGGCATCGAATACTCGTTGTCACGAACGTGTGCGTTACATTAAATTGATGAGTGGAATTTATCATTGAGTTAAAGATGACACATTTTGTACGCAAATTTGTTTTGGTAACGTTGTGGTTTTGTTTTGGATATTTGTCGTTTGAGACAGTTTCAACGTGAGGAATTGTCCAGAAATTATGACATTTTGTAGGACATTTTAGGCCCGGGGTGTTTATTTGTGATCAGACTCAGGATATCGGATTGCAAATTTGTTGTACCTACTTTTTTTTTATAAGAATGAGGAATAATTATGTTTGTTTGGGCTTAATTAGGTGTTGGCTATTGCGCAACATTAAACGGGAAGGAAACGTGCTTACGTAAGTTTTTCGAAATTGCGAGATTTCCACATTACGAAAACATTCTAGAAATCCCTAGGCAAATATCGTAGTGCAAGACACAATCGATGCGGAGGAAATAGATGAACACCATCTCTAAATTATGTAACAGCGATGGAGACTCGAAGGAATCCTTTGCAATCTGTGCAAGAAAGATATGCTTTAAGACATAAAAAGAAGAGGAGGGCTCAGAGTGAACGGGTGCGATGGTTAATGACATCAAGGAAACACATAGTTTATACTTTTAACAAGAATGGACACTGAATTACAAAGGGATAAGATTACTTCATCAGAATCAAGATTCTTCTTCCTCAAAATATTTAAGGTTCAAGAACAATTAGAACACGTGTATTCAAATACAAAACCCAAAAACGAACAATTTCCCAACTTCCGTGATGTGAATAATAAACCAATCCGTTGCGTTGTCCACAATCCCAAAATATATTTTCTTTCGAGCTTATATTGACAACAAAGAGTAACCAACATAAAGCGTGCCTTCGCCTAACTTTAGTCCTTAATCAATTATTCTGACGACAATTCACTTTCTTTTTTTGCCATCTTCTTATTTTGGAACATTCTACAAATTACCTATTTTTAGACATTTTAATTTTATTTTTTACTCTGACTTGCTGTACAAATCTCTGTTACTAAAAGACGCATGCTACACGTGCAAGTGATAAAGACGATTCGTCAATTAAGAATAATTAAATGCTGTGTTTTCTTCTGTCAGTTAGGTGGGATGGATTTGCAAGATTTTCTACTCAGAATGTAGTCTAGTCAGTGTGAAAAAATGGGACAAATTCGGGATGTAATTTTTGCTTGAATAGCTTAAGCAATACTAAGAATTTGAACCGAAAAAAAAGTATTGAAATGTAAACATCCGTTTTGAAAGCAATATAAAATATTTACTTTAAAAAGTGCCACCGGCTGCTAATATGAGAACTTATAACTTATGTTATGTGTAAACCATCCAATTCTGTTAATCCAACTTATTAAAAAGCTTATCATAATGATATCGATGCTATCTGTGAATATTAATGATCAATATTGAAATTGATAAGCCATCATTTGTGTCAAATATTAATTTATTCTACGAATCTGTCTCATATTAAAATATATATTATAGCTATTTTCCATCTTTTCAGGATAGGGTTGTTAGTTTTTCGAAAACATATTCAATGGAATCTAAACAAAAATTGTTATTTGCTTGCGAATTTTTAGTTGCGTTATATGTATACATAACTCGACTCAATTTTGACATAATAGTTCTTTAAACGAAAATCAAAATATTTGTGATAATGATAACCTTCCATTTGAACCTTGAAAGCATTTGCTTGCTTTCAAATGCATCAGAGAGTTTGCTTATTTGCTTTTGGGATGAATTTTAACAAAATAAGTTTAAGTTCGAGTTCAAAGTGGAAAAATAGTTTGATATGAACTTTGATTTCGTTTTTGTAGTATGCAGGATTTTCAGTTAAATTACTGCGGAGGAAAACGATTATGAAATTCTTTTCGAGAAGACAAAAGACTTGAATTTCCTCACATAGTCTATCTTTACTTATGAACTTAAAAAAAAAAACCATAAAGGTTTTGCTGAAGTATCAAAAACAGCCTCAAACACCGCTCTGAAAAGATATCTGAAGTTGACAGTTTTCTAATGCCAAAATTCCATGCAGGATCTTTCCACGCGATCTTTGGCATTCAAAATGTTCACAAACAAAACTTTTTTAGAGCAAGTAGTTCATTTGCTTAGGCATTAGAATTCTTCGTTCAATTCATTTGAATTGCTTGTCATTCGTTCTCCTTGATTCTCATGAGATCGGGTCACAGTTTTTCATACAAGTGAGAAGAATTGGTGTTGTCGGTAAGTACTTTCATTATTTTGTACGTAAAGATTTTCTAAACAAGGATCTTGACTAAAGGGACCTTAGTGCTACTGGATTATATTTCATAGAAATGTGCATTGTCTTGTCACATTTCAAGTAGTTGGTGTTGATTGAATCTTGTGAGTCTAAAGAGTCGGTGGCCATCACCTTTCCAGCCGATGCATGAAACAGTTTACGCCTTCTGCGAAACAAATTCGCCTGCTGGAGCCCAAGGTTTCGGTTGTTCCTTGGTCTTCGATATGTATCAGTCGATCCATGTTCTGTTGTGTACACTTATAACCAAATAAAAGGTAGTTTTTTTCATTCCCTGACACTCGGCAACCCTTTTCTTCATTCTCATTAAACTATTCAAAACCAATATCAAAAGCCTAGTTGTATGCAATAAAAACAGTAAACTCTCTTATCTCCAATGTCTACCATTTGGCGACAGAATTGAAAATGCAAGCATGCCTCATAAATAACTCTCTATGAAATGCTTGCTTTCAAATTAATCACCGCCAGTGTGTGCCTTCCGTGTGGATTTTTATTAGTTCCACCAATTCAATGATAACGATGCTCTCGCTTATCACCTCATTCAAATATAAAATTTGGTTTCTAACAACCAAATTCATTATCAATCAAATTTATCAAAATGAATCCGACGATTCCAAAAAATAGAAGTCTTCAAGGCAACACTTGCTGCGACCTTTCAGTTAGTAGTTAGTCAAATCTCATTGAATCAACATTGCTGAAGCTATCACAAAAATCAAGGCCATGGAATTTCAAGGTAAAAATGTTGTCTACGTTGGTGGATTTGGTGGAATTGGTTTTGCCACATGCAAGCTTCTGGTCCAAAAGAAAGTTGCAGTAAGTTTGAGCCATGTTCATGTTCGATTGAAAAATATTTGATTTTGTTGATTCTCTTCTTAAGACCTTGGTTGTGGTGGATCTCTTCAAAAATGAATCCTTGATGAGTGAGCTGAAAGCGTTGAGCTCTGTCAGTGGCACAAAAGTGTTCTTCGAGCAATTGGACCTCTGCAACAAGGAGCAGATTCCTGAGGTCATGAAGAAGATTATGGCCCAAATTGGACACATGGACGTTTTGGTCAATGGCAGTGGAATGATCAACGACCACAAGCCCGAGCAGACCATGGGTGTTAACTTGGTAAGTTCAGGAGTTATTTTGAGTTTGGGAATCAATATTATATCAATCATGTTTAGATGGGATTGATTTACACTACTATGGCTGCTATTCCATACATGGACAAGTCGAACGGAGGACGTGGTGGTATGATTGTCAATATTGCCTCGGTTTTGGGATTGGAGCCATGCTCATGCTTGGCTATTTACACCGCTTCCAAGCACGGAGTCATGGGATTCACTCGCTCTATTGCTGTATGTATTTTTAAAATTCTTCTTTTAACGACAATTATTGATTATTTTTTTTTTCATTTCTTAAGGATGAGTACTACTATGAGAAAACTGGCATTGCTGTGATGGCAATTTGTCCTGGCATCACAATGACTGGATTATGGCATGAATTCGATGGAAATGACACTTTCCCATACTCGACTGAATTGAGTAAGAAGTTCTTCTCCGCTGAGCATCAAAATGCAGAGGAGTGCGCTGGCAACTTTGTCAAGGCCATGGAAACTGGCAAGAACGATTCGATTTGGATTTTGGACTTGGGCAAGTTGGAGGAAGTCAAGCCAAAGCAATATTGGTCAACAACTTACAAGAACTAACATCAAAATGGATTTGGTATTTATTGTTAAAATTGATAAAATAAAAAAGAAAATCCCGTAAGCCAATAAAGTATCGTCTTTTGTTTTAGAAAAAAATCTGGCTTAAACCGATTTTCTGTTTTTCAATCTTTGACCTTTAATTGCTTTTTTGCCATAAACTATTTTTAATTTGGCAATCTCTGAAAAACAAAATTTGATTGTTTTTGATAAGACAATAGAAACAGACCGCACACATTGTTTTATGTGAAAAATGCGACTTTGAATAAACTATTAGAGGTACCAACACATGAGCTTGTACAATTAAATTAATTTTTGATAATCTCAGTGGCATGGGGTCGGAAAGGGTCGCGTTGTCTTCACGTATTGCAGAAATAAAATTTTCATTTCTTCTTAAGCTGCAAATAGAATTGAAAAGTGGTTTAAACTCGTTAACAAGGTTTTTTGTTTTGGCTTTTACCAAGTCGACAACGTAGTTAAATAAGGTCTATTCCCAAAACCAATATTGTCGTCGAATTTGTGGCTCATACTACTCCAACTAGGCATTTACTCGTTTATTTTGTCAACTCTCCTCTGTTAGACTCATTTTTATCGAATTTCGTTGTTCTTCAGTAACAATTATTGTTATCTCTTGATTTTATTTCAATTTCAAATACGTTTAACGGCAGGAAATTGATTTCCGTTGCTTGCCATTATTTAAGCTGACTTTAACTTTTGTCACGAGCTCCGTTCAAGTTGATTTGTTGGATAAATTTGGAAATATGTATTTTCTTGATTCAAGACAATTGCCGTCGATTTAGTTGCGAAGAGAATGTAATTACACGGCGATGCACTGAAAATGTACTTTTGTTTCTTATCATGGCTTTCTTACAGCAATGTTGGAAATATGACTGTGGAGAAACGACATATATTAAGAGTCAACTCAAATTCGAGTGCGTTGATTCATAAAAGTGGTTCACATTCAACAACGTGTTTATCAACTTCTATCGTGATGTCGGATTTGTGTACTGTGAAAATCACTGTGAACCCACCTTAAATCTTAATGAAATTTCTGACATTTCTTCGGGAACACACCCCGCACACAACAGCTGTTAGCCACCACAGTGATTTGATAGTTCCAATTGCTTTTATTTTAATAACCTAGCTTTTTTTGTTAATTTTATTTTATTGTTTTGAAAAATGTTGGTACAAAATATTTAAATAATATAATATATAGTCTTTGTACATGTGCATAAAAAATGCTTTCATTTGATATGTAATTAGGTTGGGTTAGGTTAGGTTATGAGGGGTGTGCACAGCGTGAACTGTTGCATACACGGGGGCCTATTGGTCCATTGTGATCCCCTATAAAAATAAAGGTTAGCATCGATGCTATTCAAAGTTGTCGATGAACGTAGACCGGCTCGTTAACGAACCAGCCTGTGCTATCTATAAATTTCCTCATATTTGCCATTGAGACCTGTGCTAGATCATCCAGTTCTCCAACAAACCTGTTCCCAAAATGACGGAGTCGGTTAGTTTGGAGGTTCGGACAGTCACAGAGCAGGTGTTTAATGGTTTCTATTTCCTCCTCATCCTGACAGCTCCTACAGAAATCGGGTGCAAAAGCTCCTATCTTGTTGGCCATTGTGCCAATGGCACAATGACCCGTTAGTACACCTATTAGGATTTTAAGGTTCCTTTTACTCAGCGATAGAATATACCGAGTTTCCTTTTCATTAATGTTAGGCCATAAACTTCTAGAGATTTCGCAATCGTCCCTGGATTTCCAGGAGTTATTGATCCTCTCGTTTGATTTAAGGTCTATCTTCCTCTTGAGTACCCCAATCGGGACGAGTGGTCCCCTATCTGAATGGTCGCTACTACTTGTATCTGCTTCTGACCCTTTCCTGGCTAGTTCATCTGCTATTTCGTTTCCTTCTATGTTGCTGTGTCCAGGAACCCAGCAGAGCTTAACCTTTCCTACAGTTTAAAACTACCTTCGATCTTATGGTCTCACTGGCTAAGGCCTTGATAGCAGCCTGGCTGCCACAAAAGATCTCGAGGAGCTTAGCTTTTCATGATGTGCCAGTTCAGCTGTCTTTTCAATGGCATAGATCTCGTCCTAAAAGACACTACAGTCAGCTTGGAGCTTATACGCCTCTCTGATGTTGACAGATTGGCAAAACACTCCAGCACCTGCTCCTGATTCCATTTTCGAACCGTCAGTGTACAAAGGGATACCCTGTTCACTTTTAAGTGAATTAGGATCCCAACCCTGTCTTCCTGGTATGTAATCGGTGGTCTCCATCAGTCTTGGAATCATGTCATATCTTTGTAGGATTGACTCAGTTCTTTTAAACGAATTGCGGTTTTGGCTGCCGTGCACCTTATGAACTCATCCAGAACCGGGAGATCCAAGATCATTTCCAACCCAGCCTGTGGTGTGGATCTCTGAGCCCCTGTTATTCCTATACAGGCTAGTCTCTATACCTTATTCAGGTTCTTGAGATAGCTTGATTTTTCTACTGCTTTCCACCATGTTTCCCCTTAAAGGGTACCACAAAAATAGCGTTAGCTAGCCGTCTTACTGCGTGAGTTTGCTTTGCAATGCAGGGATGTGCTTGTACTTGGTATTGAACTCCTGCTCAACGTGCAATCATGACAATCGAATTCGCTCATTACTCGGTGTTTCTACGCTATAAACATTCAGGGAAACTCCTCGATCATTATTGCGAAAATTTCGAAATCTCGATTTTTTGCCACTTATCGCAGTACCATCTATTAGGAAATAGCGGTACTAACTCAATTTTGTGACAGGTAGAGTTTTGTCATTAGTTCCCTTACCATCCAATAGATGGCGTTGCAATCGGTGGCGAAAAATTGCACAAAAATGTATTTTTGAAATTAATGGAATGACAAACGAAGGGGATCGAGGTTTAATATGAAAGCTTATGAAAATTTCAATACAAATTTTGTACTCCATCTTATCACGATGTCTTGTTTCCGACTTGATACACAAAAGCATTCCATTCCATAAATTGCACCAAAAATTCTCATTCCCATTGAATAACAGAGTTCTTCTCTCATTAAGCCTTTCATTTTCAAAGCTCTTTTATGGTTTTTCTTGCAAAAATATTTTTGTTTTTTTCTTTTTTTGCAGAGATTGGTATTTCCGATTGAAACAGATCCAAAAATGTAGATGCGTATCAACAAGTGTCAGCCATTTAAATTATTTGTTTTTGGAGTTTTTCACCTTTTTTTGTTTTCCTTAACTCTATCATAAGGCTATATATTTGGTTTCAAAGATTTAAACACATTTTCAATTGAAAGATCAAGACCAAAAAAGAAGCAAGGGAATTTCATTTTATTTCATGAATGTTGGTGTCCACAAAAAGAGTGAATGCATGCGACTCATTCACCTTTCCTAGCTTAATTTTTTTTTTTATCTTTTATGAAAACTTTAAAAAGCTGTTCCTCCAGATTTATGGCTAACTAATTTATGTGAATAGCAGTTTTATGTGGCGAGACACTCAAATTCCGAACACGTTCATGCTTTTATGCTGCATAATCCATAGATTGGAGTTTTTGAGACTCATGTAAGCTTACTAAGCAATAAACATTTGCAGAAGTAGATAAAGTTTAAAGTAAATCAGACTCGCTGCGGTCTTCTATTGAACTCAGAAGTCATCTTAAAAGGCTTTAAATCTAGGCTTTATCGCAATTCAAAGATCCAAACCACTGCGAAAGAAAACAAGAAAGAAAAATATTATCTTATTCAAGTTATTATTATTTTGTGTCACATTGGGGCTTGATGTGTTTTGAGGAAGTTAAACAAGTTAAGCTGGTTTCAATCAAAAGTTGCATGAATCAATAATATTATTTTGTTATAAGAGAAATTCATTCTCTGGCCACTAGTTGCTATTTAAAGACATGCAGGAGCCATTTAAAAGTCACATATGAAGTAGTGGGTAATGCTTTTCTAATATGACGTCGCATTTATGAATAAATTATTGGGCTACTGAAAGACATTCGTGAATAATGCTTGCAATAGAAAATGCATTTTTTGAATCCTCTTAGACTCCTAGAAATGTAAACTCTACACATTTTTGCCATACCAAATTAATAGCTGGTCAAGGTTAACTGCCCAAGAGCATAAAGGCTAATGTTCCACTTATTGCTGTGGCTTAATTCTCCAAATATGCAATACCCCTGTTCAAACACTACTTCTAGTTACATAAATATCTCGGATGACATAACACTGTTCAAACAAGCAGTCTGTCACACTTCCGACTGTTGTTAAAGCAAGTTGTACAAATATGCAAATGATGTAACTAATAACAATTAAAAAAGTATTGTTTGTTACCATGTTACTTCTTAAAGCAAGCAACAAAAGACAATACCCAGTCACGAAACAAACAAACACTTAATTGTTCCCTTAAAAGGTTTAGCAACTCTACGAAAGTGAAACTATCAAAAGCTGACTATCGATGGGCTTGGAACCTTATTGATTTTTGAGTAATGACCACTGAATGCAATTTTAATATAAATTGTGGGCACAATTGAATTGTAATCATAATTCGACTGCTGTTTCAAGAGTTGATAACAGCGTTTTAATTTTAGTTTACCACTCAAGAAAGGATTGAAACTATTCCTCAAGCAAAATGTTTCTATTTAAACTGGTAAGAAAACCTATCTCTGTTTGTCTTCAAAATCTGAGGTTTGTTTTAAAGGCTTTCGTCATCTTGGCTATTGCATCGACAAGCAATGCAAGTATTGGACCACATTTCGACTTTGCGCCAGTTCCACACGCCTATGGAGAACCAACAGTTTTTCCACCACCAGTACTCCCAGCACCAGTTTATGCAGGTCCAGCCTTACATGTAGCTCCAACACAGCCACTTTGGCCTGCACCAGTGCTTCCTGCTCCTGCTACAGCTCCATTACTTCCAGCACCAGTTCTTCCTGCTCCAGCACAACTATGGCCCGCACCAGCTCCAGTTTCCTACTTTCCCCCACCACCTGCTCCACTAGCTGCAGCTCCTCTTCCTGCAGTATTCGATCCCCTTCCATATGCTCCCACATACCGTGCCATTCCCGGACCCATAACCAAGACCCATCATTTATCAGTTGGATTTGCTCATCCGGCAAAGGTTATCGCTGCTCCAGCACCACACTTTCATCCAGTTAAACTTATCGATGGACACTCCCACGCCCACATTCATACACATTCGGCGCCACTCTTAAGTCATCATCATCATTCGTGGTGATTACGATTTTGAGCTTAATCAAAACTAGTGAACTTATTAGAAACAACAAATTATTTACCAAAGAGTATTTATTAATATTGAATATTACCTTTATATGTATGCAATTGTAGCTTTAGAATAATAAATCTTCTTCTGAGTGTAAACAACGAATAACGGAATAAGTAGAAACTTTGACACTGTAAAAGAAACACACTGGCACCTAAAGAAGTGCGAATTGAAACAGGTAACAATCTATCTCTTTGGTTAGATGTAAATCCATCGGGCGATGGCCTTATCTTTTTTTCTTAAACAGAAATTTTATGAGACACCAAACACTGAGAATCATGGAGAACGAAGCATTTAAATGTTTCGTTCAGCACAACTTTGTTACATTTCGATTGTCTCTACTCATTCGTTTTGCAAATTTTCTCCGCAATGAATACTGTCGATCGAAATTTCTCAAAATAATTTCTTGTAGCCAAAAATGAATGCCAATTTCTGTGATCGACATCTGAAGTCATCCCATTGCCAATGATTGATCTCTTCAAAGTAGTTGTCATGACACCACTCAATTCTAAATGTCTTCTTAAATTCTAAGCTTTCTTTCTTTATAATAGACTTTTTTGCTTGTTTCAACTTAATTATGTATTGACTTGCCTGCCAAAGTATTTTGTTTGAATAACAAATTAATTCGCATTCAAATTCAAATTAAATAATCATTTTCGATCATTCATCTCGGACTCGATGATCGTCTGAGTGGATAGTAAATCATTTTTAAATGCTCATCACGTCTTCGTGTTTGTTCGTTTTTGAAAACTTAATTTCGGTGTAAAAGAAAGAAAAAATTTGTTTTCGACTAAACATTTTGAATGGAATATCAAATTGGACATGCCCGGTTCGATGATATTTTTGATGTTAGCTGATGAGACCCGGTAGCTCTTTTTTGTCGATAAAATTTAACTGCCCCATGGATATTCTTTCTTTCTCGAGAAAGTATTTTCCACTCACGTTCCTAAATGCAAATTTTGCTGTCGAAAAAATAATAGCAAAGCGGAACTAACTATTAAAAACCCCACTTATGGTCAATAAGTCGGAAATACAAAATAACTATAAAAGGTAGTGAAGCACACAATTGAAACGCATTCCACTCTCAATCATTCGATCTCAAATAAGTCTTCGAAAAAAATCGATTTTTGTCATCATGTTCAATTATGTAAGGGACTTCAAAAATTCCATTCTCTCAAATTGTCTTCTAATTTTCATTTATTTTGATAGATTGCTCTACTGATTTTTGGTATTTTGACCTTAACCACAGCCAAACCACTATACACCACCGCTGGCTCGTCGCAGCTTGATGTCCGTAACAACTACAACAGTGGATCAGGCTACTCAACATCGATTGGATATGCTTCTCCAATTGCAACCAGAATTATTGCCGCACCTTCTACGTATGCCTACTCAGCAGCACCAGTTGCTCGGTACAGCCCAGCACTAGTTGCTGGACCATTTGCATACGGTGCTCCGCCAGCAGCGATCGCTTCAAGATACGAAAGTCCTGTTTTAGGAGCTGGATATACAGCGCCATATGTTGCTCAATACTCAGCACCAGCACTAGGCCCATTTGCTTCGCCATACGCATCGGCTTATGGCTCGCCGTACACGATCGCCGCCCCTGGACCTAGTCCAATTTTGTTTTAGAGAACATGCTTCGCATTGTCGCGTCTGTGGAACTTGAGGCTGTTCAATTTAAGTTAATTTATTCAAATATTTATTAATTAAAACTAAGATATTCAATGAAACATGTTTTTGGTTTTTCCATTCGCAAATTTAATTCAAACAGTGATTTTATTCTGTTGAATAAATCTTTTTTACAGCACCAGATGGCATCATTAAAGCAATGCCAGAAGGAGTCTTATGCAAATCTTATAGCTTTTTGTCGAACCTACAAATTTTTTGTCTTTACAAAAAACCGAAATCTATTTGACATGTTTTGATAATTTAAAAAATGCTTGTGAAACACAATTTGTGACCATAAATTTACTTAAGTTTTGAATTCATTAACAAAAAATCAGATCTCAAAATATTCATCAAAAATGACATCACGTTAAAGAACTCCGAAAAAAGGTGTCTTTTGTCCAAGAAACGCTAAGAACTTATCTTGTCTGAGATCGAATAAGTTGTAAAACGATCATTCATTGCTTTAAATTTGATTTTTGCAAATTGCTTTTTTGCTGATTGGATACGAGTTTTGTACTAATTAATTTGGATGGATTTTAAATGGCATGAATAAAGCAGTAATGTTTAAATTAAATCAACAAATTAATTCAAATGAGTTTTAAGTGTTTTAACGAAATTAATGTAATTTAATTATGTTAGTTTTAGTCGGCTTATTTATAGTTTCATTAAGACAAAAAATCAAATTCCTCTTTCCTTTTTTGAAGCGGAAATTCGGAACACCATAAAGTTGACACATTTTTTTACGATCTTAACACTCTGTTTTCAGGGTTATTTGCTTGAGACTATAGGCGTTGCTATGGTCCATTTGGAATGACACCACGCATGGTAGCGTCCTTTCACTTATTCAGTTGATTTCATGGTGATGGGGTTATAGGAAGTTACTGTAGAATTTACATAATTGAGATTGAATCAATGAATACATTATGATTAGATTATGTTGGGTTCAGTCAACTTGTTTCAGTCAGCATTATCTAATTTGCAACACTTCAAAGACAAATGATTTTTCTTCAATCTCTTTGTAAAAGCGGTGGAGTAGACTGGATAAGGATAATATTGCTTCTATAACCTTAAGTCCTCTGAATCTTAAGCAGTGAAAGTTAGCCATATCTGCCCCTTCGATTAGTGACGACCTGGACAAGGCATACGAGGGTAGTCCGACTTGTACTTAGCGCCTCATGCTGATAGCATGAGCTTTCTTTTATCGTGTAGTACATTCCTGTAGACGGTTTCTGTCGGTCAAAATTTCAGCCGGATCGGTCTGGTAGTTTCTGTTTTGATCGCGTGTGAAGAAAAATGGAAAAAGATGAATATGGTGCACTGATTGTTTGCGGAATGGAAATCGGGCAGCAAAATCAAAAATTAACTCGCCGATTGAAGAAGCGCCAGATCGCTGAGACAGTAGTTACCTTAAAATGTTGGTTGCGTCATATCCTGCATTGTATTTTGGGAAGAGTTGGGTGGTGCATTTTCTCAGTCTTTAGTTTTTGACGCTATTTAAGGGCAATCTGAAGAGGTTTCCAACATCGTTTCTTCATAGTCGAAGAAATATGGATCCTCTGGTATATTTCGAAACAGTCAAAACAGTTAGTCTTAGCCGGCGAATGAGCCCCGAAGTATGTGAAAACCCTCCTGCGTCCAGAAATCAAAATCGTCTTATTGAAGAAGGAAAAAACCGTCATAGAGCTGTTTATACTATTGGTTCGTTTCGACACTGGGTCGTGTTTTGACACTGACTAGAAGAAAAACAATCCCATTATGATAAGAAACCGTGCTCCTAAGTCATGGTAACAGAAATCCGCCATCACCTCGTCCTCGAAAAAATGTTTTTTTCAGATGGAAATTTGTGTCCTTCGTTTAAAGGGTAAATACTTGTCGGACCAACTTTGTGCATATATTTTTTGGTGCATTATTGCTACTTAGCTGGCATTTTCGGCTGCTGATCAAGGGTTTATTTCAAGTTTATTACATTATTTATTAAATTATTCGTAGAATTCCTTTTTTATATTTTCATTTTTGGCAAATGAGAAACAGGCAAGTATTGGTCTCAGTTTTAACTTTCTGAAACGATCCTAAGATAATTACTCCTGCGTTAAGGTAATTACTTTCTTACCCGTATGTGTACCTCTTAGGACTTTTTTACAGGCTTAAAATTAATTTATTCTTTACATTTTTAGCTCATCCATTTCTAATTTTTATTTAATTGGTCATCGTTTTCTGATCTTTTGAGTGGCATTTGAATGTATTCAGATAGGGGTTAAAGTACACTGCGAACTAAAGATATGTTGTGTCCCCTTATAATTAGCTGATGAGTTAGTAGTACCTCAAGCTCCTCCTCTAACCTGACATCCCTAAGAAATTCAAGAATTCGGAGTACTAAACAGATGATGGTGTTTTAACCTTTTGTGGATAAGTGCACCAAAATTGCCTAGAATATGGTCTGATGTTTCATCTGCTTCGTTGCAGAATCTGTATGTTGAACTTTCGACAAGTTTGAGATGTGGAGTTTATGGCATTTTATTCGACTACCAGTGAGATGAGCTAAAGCTGGGAACTACTCACGTTGTTTCGACAGCGTTTTCTCTCTTGTTAACAACCTTAACAGTTTTCCATTTTTCACAACCGGACACACCATTATGCATTTGATTTCACGTTAACACTCAATTTAATATGTTCCAAACAAAGTAAACATCTCCAAAATTAACATATCTAAGTTTATCCAATTTCTTTAAAAAGCCCTTATCATAAAATTATCATTAGTTAAAAGATTTATTGATAGAATTATCTTGCAGAGGCCTACGCCATCGAAATCGAAAGTAGACTAGAAACAACTTTTTTTCTTGTGTCCGTAATAAAGAAGGGCTTGAATATCTTGCCCAATAACCAATCACTTTTTCTGCTTTCATTGAGACACCGACTTTGCTTGTTTCGAACTTCGATCTTCGAACCTCATTTGCATATTTAAGGTTATGTCAAATATTTTTGTTGTGAAATTAATTTCCCTATAGAAACAAAATTAATTGAAAACACAACTTTTAAATGGTTTTACATATTTTTTTTCATTTTAAATATTTTTATTAAAACAAATAAATAATAACAAGTTTTTAGATAGGCCGATCAGTCAGTTGTTTTTTTTTTGAAAATGATGAAAGGTTAGTCGTGAAATAATTTATTTTTTATCTTAAATGACTATTAGCGCACTGTGAATTCATTTTTCTATTTTTTAAAGATTTTGCTAAAAGTTCGTCTCTAAAACAAGATCAAACTTTGTCTACACTTCCTCTAAATCCTTCCTTGAGTTCATTTTCACTTCATTTTCGATTGAGGTAGGTAAAATTTTACTATTTTTCGACTTAGAATCTAATCACAGTAGTTAACTACACTCTTCCACTGTTTCTATTTCTCGAGAATTGCATTTTCACTTTTTGTAAAACTTTTTCACGTCATACGAGGTTAGGGGCAGAAGTTTTTCTTGTCGAAGATTGGTTTTCAAGGGCAGGGGATCAAATTTAATTGGGACCACTCCGAAGGGGAAGGGTAAAGGTGCGTTGTACGAGTTTGATATTGAAGCCATGAATCGATGAGTTGGCTCAGGTTGGTTGGAAGCGAACGGAAAAGGCGAAGCATTGAAAACTCCACTTGAGTAATAACGGGTAGATGGTGGGGGAGTCAATCCCTGATTGGGATACGAGGGGGCTTGAATTTGCTGAGGGAACCGAACTCTATTTTGGTTTTGTTGTATGTTCTGATGTCTGAGTTCCGGAATTCGAAATTGTGGGAACTGTTGTTGCGGAGGAGGTATGAAGGATTGCTGTTGAAAATGATACTGGCTAGCTGGAGCAACTTGTCGTAAGCCACTGTTTTCCTTTATAAACGGCAGAAGAGGTTCTTGTCGAGGTGGAATATATTGACTCGATGGTTGCAGCAATGATAGTTGATTCGGTTGAATTTGAGGTCCTACTGCATGCTGGTGATGATGTTGTTGCTGCTGGAAGAGAGGCTTTTGCACAGTTGATTGTTGATTCTGATTGTTGGAAAAATATGAAACAGGATCATGTCCAGCAGGAATATTAAAATAATACGCCAATTCAGCAGGAATAGTCGCTGGTCGATCATAAGAGTATCCATCGTTTTTTATTTCGCTTACGTCAGCTCTTGTCACAATCGCTGATATTGATATCACCAAAAGCGCCTTTTTTCATGAAATTAAAAGAACAAGAATGTTAAATTCTGTTGTCGAAGAGAAAATTCCAAATTCTACCTTTGTAATCCACATTTTTGCGTGACCTGCGATGCTAGTTCCGGTTGAGACTTTGCCAATGAAATGATCCGAACAAAATTAAAGCCTTGACTCTTATATGTCAATCCCCTCCAACCAACAAAAAAACAATCAAAAATTCAGCTTCATCTTCTGTGGTGTTGAACCTGAAGCTTCTGCTACTGCTGCTGTTAATGCTGCTCACTCTCACTTTCTCATGGTTATCAATACCTACTTTGAGATGAAACAAGCCATAAAAGAGATAAGATTTGGTCAAATTAATTTGTTGTTTTTGTTTTTTCTCAGAAGACGATGTGGTCTTTTTGGAGCTTCGTGAAGTTCGTTCATCTTTCCGCAAACAAAAAACTAATAAAAAGAGACGAGATGACAATTTTTCCAAGTTCAAGTTTCGATCGTCGCTAGCGATGTTGTGTAAATTGTTGTTGATTTGACGATATTTCTTGGACAGTCGAGAGGTATTTGTCGATTGACGTTTTAGAGAGAGGTCTCGTATTATAGTGACATCGAATTTGGGGCTCAACTAATCGATTATGCAATTTAATTAATCGAACAAGTGTGCGCTCACTTGTGGAGCTCTTTAGGTCAGTCAAATTTTTTGGTCGGCAGAGATGTCTCAAACTAGTTTTTTTAGTTTTTCCTTCAAATTGTCTTTGGGTCAAACATTTTTAATCAATGAATCAATTAGTTCGAATTATTGATGAATGTTGGTGTTTAAATTAACATTTAAAAGACTGCACCTGATCTCGAATAAGCGCTGGTGTTGTCGGACGTCGGACACCGTTGTGAATCATTAAGAGAGGGGCTCGTATTATTAGTTTGGGTCTTAATATTGTGGGATTTTTTTTTTTTGGTTTTCTTCTTTGGAATTAAGTTTGTTTTGATCATTTTGGCACAAATGTAATTTGGAGCTTAATAATTGCGTTTTCTAATAACGCTCGTCTCGTGATGGCTTTTGGTTTAAGCTTTAGAGAAAGCCATCTACCAACAAAAAACAAATAGCTGTCTGAGGGGATTAGTTTTTGTTTTTGAATTTGAAACCAAAGTTTACCAAAATAACAACAAATTTGATTTATTACAAATTTTGTAAAATATTTTATGTCCGGTCAAAGTGTGAACAATTTTTATGATGATTAAAATTGTTTTTGAAATTTAAGCTATTTCGGAGCACCATTGAGTAATGTTATTATTTTTAAGTTTTTTTTTTTTGTTTTTGTTGCAATTTCGAAATACAAGAAAAATAAACGCAACAGTCATGCAAGTTAGAGTGTTTGTTGGCCGTCAATCATCAATGATCAATGATTGTTAGAGAATCAGAGAAGAGGTGATTGTAAATAAATCTTTTTAAATTTATTCGACGATAATAAGATTGAGGATTTAATGACTTAAGATAAGGGGACTGACTTATTATAAACACTTGATGGTGTTTTTTTTTGTCTGTCTGTTCCGTTACCGCGTCACTTGCTTGAGGCCATGGAACTCCGATTGTGATTGTGAAGGTTGTTCGAGGTGAAATAAAATTGCAAAAATTTGATGATGAAAAAGAAAGGGCATGTCAAATGATTTGTCAAATATTTTGCACAGTGAAGTAGACTTAGCTTTTAATTAATTGCACTTTTCGTTAAACAAGTGTAATTTATTGTTTGAATATTTTGTTTCTTGACTTCGGGGTCAATTGCTTCTGTCAGTAAAATGAAAATTTGAGATGCATGTTGCCGAAACAAAAACACCATTAATAAAGCTTAAAAGGCACAGATGCATTTCTGTATTGAATCACTTTGTAGCACTTACAATTCTAATTTCGCAACCCAAGGCTTCAGGCGTCCTAAGGTACAGGCCGATCCACCACAGTTTCGGCCTACTTCCGAAACTGTTAATCCAAGTTTTGTTGCTTCTTTGGAAGTGATTTTGGCTACTTTCGAACCAAACTCAGCTTTAATTTCCTTCAAGCGTGAATAAAAGTCTTTTAACATCATTAACATCCCACTCACTTTATTTTTTTCAAGGATAGTAAGCTAAATTAAGATCAGATTCTTCAAGATCTTAGTCTGGTTTCTCTACAAAATTTATTTCACAAATAAATTCTACTTGAAGTAATCAAAAACCAATAAAACCTGTGACTCAAGTAATTTATTGAAAAATATCGATAAATACTTTCAGCAATTGTCATTAAATGATCTTAAAATAAAAATCGAATAAACCCGTTACTCCTTTAAATCACAATATGCTTAGTATTTTTTCGAAACAAAATTAAAGTCGATCTCATTCAAATCCACACCCAGCTTGTTTTTGAATAATTAAAATAAATGACAAAAAGCAAAGTAAACGCCTCAACAAGCTATCTTTAGATTTTGACAACAATTCCATTTCATTTCTGTTCCACAACCAACTGATCTAGTTTTTTTTTCATATTTTCAATTATAAAATGCCTTCGAGATTTGTTTGTTTGTAACTATGATGACCTACGATTGGGTCACCTTGAAAAGCCCATCATCGTTAGAGTGATTATAAATTTGTTACTTTCACTTACAACTCGGTCTGCGTAGTGTTGACTATTTTCATGGGCACTCCAAAGACCGTAAATCCATAAATTAAGATAAAACACTCAAAAACATAAAATTTTATTCCGAAATCAAGTTTTATTGTTTTTACCAAACAGATAATTGGTTTTCAATTTCAAAAGTGTTTTGACCGTTTACCACCACTGTGTCCGAGAAGTCATCGATTCCATTAGATAATCCATGGGCACTGAATGCAGTTGGAAAGCTCCTCAATACCGGGAGTCTATAGTTTCTTGGTGAAGGGCCACCAATAGAAGTTCTATACCCAGCTATCGGCACAGCAGCATAGGCTGTGACACCTTGACTGGCCAAGGAGGACCTAAAAAATGATGGACTCGCAAATGCAGCATTTCTTAATACCAAGCCAGATCTAGTCAATGGAACAGCAGCGTAAGCGGTGTATCTCGAAGAATATGCAGCAGAAAATGGATTAGGAGCAATTACAGTTGGAGATTGGTAAGAAGCTATCCTCCCATAGTTGTTAAAAAGCGCAGGAGCAGAAATCGCAGCGAAGGCTTCTCCACGAAGCAAACCTCCAAAGGTCGATTGAATGAAAATCAAGATCCCAAGTAAAATTGTAAACTAAAAAAAAAACCATTAAGGCTTCACACAAAGAAATTATTAATTGCGAACTTACATTAAAAATCATGACTGAAAGCTTGAGTTGGACCTGGATACGTTCGAAAGGAAGTGACCGTCCAAATGTGCCATCTGCAATTTAAGTTCTGGTTTTTATACTTGCAATAAAATTCGAAAAAAAAACAAAATTACGCACGATTTGAGCCTTATCCATCCACCCACCCATCCTAAATTATATCATCCAAAAGCTGTTTCAAAGGGTGAAGATTAACTATGCACGAAGTGACTTGAGTTATGGCAACACAGACCTTCGTGTGAACATTTTTTCGTCATAAAAGTGTCACGATCGATACCCTAATTATTCCAAAGCTGCGCTCACTAAAAAAACCAGTCCCACATGCCCACATCAAGGAGTCTCATCGAAACACGACAACACACAGCAACGTCAATGACTCACTGCACTACTGGCACATTTCTTCCATCCATTTCCTGTCTACAATCGACTTTGCCATCGTAAAAAATCATTTAAATGTTAACCACATCGACCGTTAAGAAGTAAAAGTTGTTGAACCTAGGCTAAGCTCTCGAGAGTGTCTAAGAGCTGGTGGCAATTATGTAATTACTTCTTGATCTTGTTGGGACTATTGCGGTGAGTCCGCTGTTTGAATTTCGATAGCTGAAATTAAAATGAACTTTCGATGACCAGCGATCGAACGCTCAAATCAAAAATTGACGCCGTCGTGCAAATGCGCCAAATAGTCGGTCTTAATTGGAATCGGGAGAGTTAAATGTTAAACATGCTCAAGAATATAATCAAATCTTGGAGGTAGACCGTTAACGAACTATTTTACGAACAGAAGCTTCGACCTTGAATATCGTGTAAGTCGTTTTTCAATACCCTTTTGAGTCAATTCAGTTTTTAATTACAAATTCATTTACTTTGTTTTTAATTGAATACAAATTGGCTTGAAAAAGTAAGTCGACATGACACAGATTCTTTATTAAACATTTTTGACGTGTCAATTAAGCGGGGATCAAATGTTAAACGCACTTTATAATCTTCAAGAGGCGGCATTAATCTTTTGTGACAGAAATAAGTTGGTTAATGCTAACATAGCTGAGTTGGAATTTTAGAGAGGGATTGTTTTCAAATAAACTGAGTAGAAAGGCAAAACAAAAATCTTTTCAAATATTATCTGATAAACTGTTTCAAAATCACTTTGAGACATTTTCTATGTTCTATTTCCTACATGTATGACACAAGGAAAAAAAAATATACTCGTTTCTTCTCTGGACCCATCTCCTTCAGCCTTTATCCTGTAAACCACCTTAAGACGTGACCAAACAACGCAATAACAAGAATACCAAAGTCTTTATTATCTGTTATCATCAGTCACGTGGTAGAAAAGCCTATCCACAAAAATCAAAGTATCTTCCATCAATGGAAATTTGTATATCAAACGTGAATTTGTGCGTCACAAACAAATCAATCGTCAATACAAAAAAGCAATATTTTGTATATCTTATTCTTTTTATGATGCCCAAGCCCACTTCAATTTTGATTTCATAATGATCCCGTCCCAAAGGTATACAAGACGACCTACGACAAACATTTTTGGTCCTTGATGATTTCTTACTACTAACATTTGTCTATTTATCCATGTATGTTTATTGTCTATCAGACGATGAAAAAGGACCTACCCAGAAGTAAAATTTGTTGTACAATTTTGTTTTTATAATTGAGTGCCCATTTTTCTAGAATCTTGAGAATTGCTTGAGGGTCTTGGGCGGTGTAGCAGTGCGAAAGCGCAATGAGTCGAATCACGTTTCTTGGTTTTTTGGCAAACGCAATAACTTTCAATTTCAAGTTGAATGTAGTAATTGTTTTGTTTTCTATTTTTAGAAATGTCTCTCGTTGAGGATGAGATAGGAATCCTCATCATGAACAAAGAAATAGAGCAATTAATTGAATTTGTGTCAAGTTCAAAGTCGTTAAAGTGTCTTCCTGGAAATAATTTCTTTGTTTCTCAGAACAAAATTATTCACTGAAATCAACTTGGGACGACTTTTTTTTTAAATTGTCAATCAAGTGTTAATATTACATTAAAATTGATAAGGATAAATAGAGCAGTAAGTGCGACATTGATATTTCTATACAAAAGTCCTTTAGCAACGGGTTGCCTGGTGTCTACCTTAAGAAAATAGTCTTGATTTTTTGTTTTATTTTGACAAAAATTACGGAGAATTATAAAATGTAACACTTTTCTAATTTTGATTGTGTTTTAATGCACGAAAACAGCTTTAAATACGTTTGAAAGCTCATGTAACAACATTCCCGTAAAAAAGTTTAATTCTTAAGCTTGTGGTAGTTAATACCAAGAAATTCGGAAAATATTTTGAATTCAATTTTTAAGAGCAAACAATTCGTTTCCTAAGGCTTTAGAATTTTTCGTTCTATTGATTTGAATTGTTTATCCTTCGTTCTCCATGATTCTCATGCGATCGAGTCACAATTTTTCACACAAATCAAAAGAATTGATGCAGTACTTTGATTATTTTGTACGTATGTAAGGAGTCTCCGAAAATCTCCTCAGAAGTCCTTTGCTGCCAGCACAAAATATAGAGAACCAGTGGCAACACTGCCAAGCAGCCATCAGAGATGCCGCCTCTGAAGTGCTAGGGTTTACAAGGCCACCACAACGAAACCCCTGGTTTGACGATGAATGCCGGCGAACACATGCAGCTAAACAAGAGGCATACAAAGCGGTGCTGGAAAGAAGGACACGAGCAGCTCGTGAGCTCTACGAGCAGAAAAGGAGAGAGGAGCATAAACTTCTCAGAAAGAAAAAAAGGGAGCATGAGAAGCGCGCGATCGAGGAGATAGAGGGATGTCACAACAGGAACGAGGTTCGAAAGTTCTACAAAAAGGTGAAACAAACCTCCAAGGCTTATACCCCGAACTGAAGCCTGTAGAGACCATCATGGGAATATCGTAGTTGAACCGCAGTCAGTGCTGAGGATATGGAAAGACCACTTTTCCAAGCTGTATAATGGCGATGACGACCAAAACTCCGTCAGCAATACAGAACCATTCAATTTGGGTGCAGAAGGCCAACAATTCCACCCACCCGACATGGACGAAGTGAAGATAACGATATCTAAACTAAAGTCGAACAAAGCCGCTGGAGCAGACGGGCTAGCCGCCGAACTGTACAAAGCAGCCGGAGATGATTTGGTTAGGAGCATGCACCAGCTCCTCTGCAAAATTTGGTCGGAGGAAAGCATCCCCGATGAATGGAACCTCAGCACCGTATGCCCGATCCTCAAAAAAGGAGATCCCCTGAACTGCACCAACTACAGAGGTATAAGTCTCCTTAACATCGCCTATAAGATCTTGTCTGCCGTGCTGTGTGAACGTTTAAAGCCCTTCGTCAACAACCTGGTAGGTTCTTATCAGTGTGGCTTCAGACCCGGAAAGTCCACCATCGATCAAATATTCACCCTGCGGCAGATCTTGGAGAAGACCCAAGAACTTCAAATCGATACCTACCATCTTTTCATCGATTTCAAGGCCGCGTATGACAGCGTCTATAGAGGCCAACTATATAGGGCAATGTCTAGTTTCCGTCTGTGTAAGATGACAATGGAAAATTCACGCTGTTCCATCATGGTCGGAAAAAACCTAACGGACGCTTTTGATGTCAAAAAAGGTTTTAGACAAGGCGATGCGCTGTCATGCGATTTCTTCAACATCATTCTTGAAAAGATTGTGCAAAGCTCCAATGTCAACACCAGAGGCACAATCTTTCAAAAGTCCGTCCAGCTACTAGGATACGCAGACGACATTGACATAATTGGAAGAACACAGCGTGATGTCAGTGGAGCGTTTGTGAGCCTTGAGACGGAGGCCAGGAAGATGGGTCTAGCGGTTAACGAGGGCAAGACCAAGTTAATGCTGTCGACAAGAAAGGACAACCAACATCGACGTCTTGGAGCAAACTTCAACATAGACAGATTTAACTTCGAGGTAGTTAAGGACTTTGTCTACCTGGGATCCGCTATCAACTCAGACAACAACACCAGCGCTGAAATCAAACTTAAGTGACACTCTACAAAACCCTCATCATCCCGGTCCTCATGTATGGTGCAGAGACATGGACTGTGACAACATCTGATGAAAACGCTTTGGGCTGCTTTGAGAGAAATATTCTTCGAGTGATTTTTGGTCCTGTCTGCATTAATGGAGAATGGAGACGAAGATTCAACCAAGAACTGTACGAGCTGTACAGCGACACTGACCTAGCCAGAAAAGTTAAGGTCCAACGACTTAGATGGTTGGGTCATGTTGAGCGAATGGAAAATAATGCTCCGGCTCGTAGAGTCTTCGAATCCAATCCGGAAGGACGTCGCAGAAGAGGAAGACCGCGACTCCGGTGGAGCACACAGGTGGTAGAGGACCTGAACCAACTTGGCGTGCGAAACTGGAGACAGTTAGCCAGGGACCGAGCTGGCTGGAGAAGTTTGTTGGGTGAGGCCCTGGTCCGACCTGGACTGTAGCGCCACCATTAGTAAGTAAGTAAGTAAGGAGTCTCATACATGATTTTCTAAACCGGGATTTTGACTAACGGTAATTAGTGCTGCTTTATATAGATGTTGTAGTGATTAGAGGGATTTCATGGAAATTATTGGAATTATTCCAAACAAATCTATTGTTTAACTGATTGAATTTGCCGTTATTTTGTGAACTGTCTCCTTTAAATCAATAACGAAATTGTTAAAAGCAAATAAAATCGTGTTAAACTCAGCAACTTGCACATTAGTACTAATTAAAAGCTACAGAGATCATAAAATAAAAGCCTCTATCAGCCTCACGGCTGCTTTGATCGAAATGACACCATAAACAATTTTCATAGTAATACCTTTTCCCCATTAGCAGAAAAATTATTATTATAAAAGTATATCCCGACCATAACAGTATCTAGCGACTGCTGCCACTGCACCGCCCTGGTATAACATTATCTAATTCTCCTGATGCGGTAACAAATCAAATATGAAAAACTCTGCATTTCCCCGTCCCCATCCTCAAAGCTATTACGTTTTCAGAGTGCCGATGAAGCCATATAACAAAATACCCACAAAAATTTTCCACTAAGCGGTCCCAGACATAAATCAAGGAGCAAGAAATCGGGTGCACACCTCAAAATGGGAACGCAACGAAAAAACTGCATTCAGACTTTCAGAAGTGGTGGCGGCAACTACAACGACAACGCACGATAGTTGCGTCGGTCGTCATTGCGGCTATAGCATAGTGGACAGGTGGCATTTCGGTTAAGTAATTGGATTAATGTGGCAGTAGCAAGTAAGTAGGGGTATGTCATATTTTGTTCCTCGAAAAAAAAGTGGTCCAAATAGCTCCAAAAAAAAAAACACTGTTGACGAAACTAACAACTGATTAGCAAGATACGCCAACTAAAGTGTAGTTTTTGTCGCGCAACTTGGATACATGTTTTTTTGGTCATCTCGAAACTTCACAGCCGAGCCGGCTGTTGGAGATTTGACTGTAGCAGTCGCACAGCAAATAAGTGCACGCATTTTTTGGAAATCAAATGCGATTCCTAGTTTTCAATCGCTCCTTAATTCAAAAGGTGGTTATCATTAAGTTTTTGAGTATAAATTGCCTGAGGTATTCCTTCAACGATATCATTCAACTGTTGTCTATCATTCGACAAGCTCCATTATCCTCATTAAATCTAGCAAGATGTTCAGATATGTGAGTATATCAACAAAAAGCATTCAATTAGAACAAAAATAATTTTGTTTACTTTTAGGTTGCCGTTGCCTTCGCTTTGCTGGCCTGCGTGCACTCCAGTCTGGGTGGATTCTTGGGCGGTTATGGAGGATATGGATACGGGGGATACGGTCACGGATACGGTGGATATGGCTTGGGTCATGGATACGGCATCTCAGCTAGCTATGTTGCACCGGCCGTAACTAAAATTGTGGCACCTATCGGCCACGGGTATGGCGGCTACGGATACGGCGGCTATGGTCATGGATACGGACATGGATACGGACATGGCTATGGAATTGTAGCAGCACCAGTTGTTGCTGCACCCGTTATCAAAGTTGCAGCAGGAATTGGTCATGGCTATGGCGGATACGGTCATGGTTATGGATATGGTGGCTATGGACATGGCTACGGCTATGGCCATGGTTATGGCTACGGCGGATACGGCCATGGTTGGTAAGGAGCTTATGCTGGTCGTGGATGCAATTCGTAGAGCGCCATATCAGCTGAAAGAACTCGTGTATTGGAATTTTGGTGTATAGAAGAGTTCTTTCGGCATATCAATTTTTTCCCTCTTAGACTTGTTAAATATTTAGTCAACAAATACTTTTATGTGCATTTTTTATATTTTTAGCCGTAAGATATTGAATGTTTTTTTTTTATACCAAAAAATATACAAAAATATTTTAAATAAACACAAATTCGGTTTTTATTCTAAAATCACCGAGAGTGAATTAGTTGAAATTGTGGAAACATGAAAATCCAGATCAACTGTTACACGAATAAAAGCCTAACTTGCTTTCATTAATGCAACCAAATTATATCATCCAATTAATATACGCATTTGTTCGAAACAAGCATTCCTGCTAAACAAGTTTGTCAGATGTGGTAGCCCTACTTTTAGTTTTCCTGTTTCGAAAATTACGTCAAATTTTGTCTTCAAAAACACTTTCTATCTCACTATCAGTTTTCAGCCTTTTTCTCTGGCTACTATTCACATAAATCAACCTGCGTAGGAATTCTTATTTCCATAATTCTTCCATTAGTATTCCTTGAGTTTCTACTGACAAAATTTTCAGCTTCTTTCGATTCACAACTTGGCGCCCGGAAAGCAAATTCCATCACCGTCTGAAGCATCAAATTCAAATACGCCGATGACACTATTTTTGTTTTTTAAGGTATGCAATTTGAGTAGGTGTCATTATGATTGAGCTTAAACATCCTCAAATCTGATCTAATGAGCTTAAGGCTGGCGATAGCATCTTCAAAAATTTGTTTACCTGTCAAAATAACAAATCCGCGTGGGTTGATAAGACAAAAGAAAAAATGTTTATAGCTGCGAGCTGCGAAATTCCAAAAAGTCTCTTTTCTTTTATTCTACGAAAATTTATGAGCAAATCTATCGAGAGCAACACTTTGGCGATCAGCAAAAGATATCATCGATTATCGTTAAAAGACAAAAACACAAAAACAAATTAATGAGTGCATTTGAGACAAACGACGCGACAGTGAGTCTAGCTTCTAGCACCAGCCACTCACAAGTCACACGAGAGTAATTTATTTAAATTTAATTCAACATGAGAAATATGGAGTTGATATCAGCGGCGGCGACTTGAACAAGGTGTTGTAGACATAGACTGTTCGACTACGTGAACAGTGGGCGTAGCTTTATATATTCAAATTTAATAAATGAGTAAGGATTTTGTGCAATGTATCCCACTGTGAGATTTTAATAGCTATTGGTTTTGATTAAATACTTTGATATACTGTGTGAGAACTTAATTCTGACGTGAATTACTGAATTTGCATCTTTAACAAAAATGGCAAGTGGGTATCTTTTGCATAATTGCAGTGATCTGATCACACACAGTTTAAACAAGAACATAAAAGTCCAAACGCATTTCTGATTGTTTCAACTTACAAAGAGGTTGGATTAAGCAAAAAAGAATAAGTAATTTGTATGACCCTGTCCGAGTTAAAGAACATTGCATTTGATTGAAACCGGACTTTCCGCCACTCAATCGGATCTTGATTAGAATAAAGTAATAATGACGGGCCTCTGGTTTGGTATTGTTCAAGTACGAGTAAGGTGTTTGAAAACTTGTGAGGACAATGAGGCATGTTTATCTCTATTGCTCAAGAAAAATGGTGTTAACTGGAAAAAATATTAATTTAGATAAAATTTGGATGAAGGAGGTGTGGACCGATGCGTTATAGTCGTGCAAGAGCACTTTTTACTTCGCAAAGTGGGCCGTTTTTTTAAATTAAATTTGCCGTCGAATCTGCTCAATAAGTCGGTATAGTACCAACAGCCCTGTGACTGTTTCGAGCTTTTCCAAATAGTCGATATAGATTACACCTCTGATTATAGTAAACTGTGACCATCCGCCTTCTTCGTTTGTCCGTCATCTGAACTGCAGTGATGGACTGTTCATTGGTCTCTGGTTTATACTATAGTGGATCAATGTTTGCCCACAGTCAAA
Organism: Sphaerophoria rueppellii; assembly: GCA_920937365.1. Lineage (NCBI taxonomy): Eukaryota > Metazoa > Arthropoda > Insecta > Diptera > Syrphidae > Sphaerophoria > Sphaerophoria rueppellii. The sequence continues at coordinate 112,508,478 of CAKKXW010000001.1, read as the reverse complement.
AACAGACGCAGGAACTCCTTCGGATTACGTTTAAAACAACACCAATCAACGCTCTGATTTAGTCTCAGTGTTGCGCTGACAGCTTTCTTATGGCCAAGCGATCTTTAAAACGAGTTCTGCCTCAAATACATATCTTGCGAATGTTTTGAGGGAAAATTTTCAAAAAAAACAGAATATTTTTAGAGTAAAAAGTTCGTTTTCTAAGGCTTTAGAATTCTTCGTTCAATTCATTTGAATCGTTTATCCTTCGTTCTCCATGATTCCCATGCGATCGAGTCACATACAAATCAAGAAAATTTATCAGTACTTTTATTATTTTGTACGTAAGGAGTCTCATGCAAGATTTTATAAACCAGGACTTTGAGTAACGGGACTTTAGTGCTTTTCGGTATGAAGAGTAGTGATCTATATGATTTCATGGAAATGTTTGCAATTGGCAAAACTAAATGTTTTTTTTTTTCAAACTCCTGTTTTGGTCGAAATCGAATCAAATCAATGACCGATATTGCTTTCATTTCAATGAATCAATGAGGACTTCATGTCCTGTTACCATTTTAAAGGGCAAAAAGAAACCTCATTGGTGGCACAAAGAACTTGAACCATTCAGGAAGAGTTGTCACAAACTCTTCAATAGATCTAAGAACACTAGATCTCCCTTTGACTGGGACTTGTACAAACAAGCTCTAAAGCAATATAAGAAAGAATTAAGAAAGAGCAAGAGGTCTTCTTGGAGAAACTTCTGTGGAAAAATAGAAAATGCATCAGAAGCCTCAAGACTCAAAAAATTTCTCTCCAAAAGTCCAACAACACCCAGTGCTTTAAAGACAGAAGCGGGCACGTGGACTACCACAGATGAAGAATCTCTTAATCTGTTATTAGACACCTATTTTCCAGGTAGCTCTAACATACTTAACGACTTGACATCAGAGTCTCAAACCGTTACAAGCGATTTAGTTGATCTAATAACGCGGGAAAAACTGCAATGGACTGTAGATAGCTTTGATCCGTATAAATCTCCAGGACCAGACGGAATCATTCCAGCCGAATTACAAAAATGCTCGGACATGATCATTCCAACATTGGAGACCATTTCGATTAGCTGTGTAAGGCTGAGATATATTCCAAAAGCCTGGAGAATTGCAAAAGTAGTCTTTGTTCCTAAAGCAGAGAAACCCTCTCACGTTAACCCTAAAGATCTACGACCAATCAGCCTATCATCTTTCGTTCTTAAAACATTGGAAAGATTGATTGAAATTCACATCAGACATAACTTGAAACCATGTTTCATTTCCGGCGAATGGTCATAAGTCCACAGGCCAAAAGTCCATAATGGAGTTTTGACCCACTCTGGTGAGTTAAAAGTCCATAAACCAATTATGGACTTTTAACCCACATGAGTGGGTTACAAATACACAAAAAAGTGGGTCAGTAGTCCATAAGTTACACATAGTGTAAAGAAAGACCAACAGTAATTTATTTTACTTACTTTGTCACAAAAATAGAAAAATGACTGAAATTTTCAAATTCAATAAATTAAAAAAATAAAAAGATAAAAGTTTAAACCTATGATTCATAAAAGAATTTCAAGTTCTTCTTTTTTTCAGTGTCTTCGCTTTGGCAAAAATGAAATAAATTAAAATGAACTTAGTTTCTGCGCGTTTAGTTAATTAAGAAAAGCAACCAATACAAATCTTGTGATGCATACAAGTGTCTTGAAAGCAGATTCTCTTTTTCAATGATTTATATTGAGCATCCTTTTTTCACTTTCGACTGAGCAAGGGATGATGCCGATTCGGATAATTCAAGATGGGTTTGGTTTGATTTCGAGTGAAGTGAGCGAAAAAAAATTAGCCCATAAGAGAATCAATTTGGGGTGTGAAAATAAAAAAATTCGCGCGAATTTTATTACTATTTTTTGTTTTGTTCTTGTAATCCTACGTACATATGTCCTTAAAAATATATAACTTCAGTTAAAATATTACGTGCCCAGAATGTGCGACATATGCGATCAACCAACGATTCCAACGATCCAACCAACGATCAACGGTTCCATTCAAATAATTTTTATACCTATCTATTATTCATCATCAGTAAAACCCCAAAAAAGTTGTACTTCTTTCTATTTTTCTTACAATAGTAAGAAAATCAATTTGGGTCAGAAGTCCACACACATTTTGTGTGGATTTCTGTCCCACTATGGTGGGTTAAAAGTCCATAATTGATTTGTGGACTTTTAACCCACCAGATTGGGTCAAAAGTCCATTATGGACTTTTGGCCTGTGGACTTATGACCCTGCGCCTTCATTTCCACAGCTCAACATAAAAGTTTCCTAGATATTGAAGGAGCTTTCAACAACGTCAGCTACCAGGCGATCACAACAGCAATGGACAAGCTGAAATTAGAGAATTCACTCGTAGACCTAATGAGTCACATGCTTAAAAGCAGGACAATAACTTCCAGTATGCGAAGTTTTACTACCACCAGAACGGTGAATCGAGGCACCCCCAAGGCTTCTATGGAAGCAGCGGGTTTCAAGGTGATTGCCTAATGCTGACGACGTTGCAATATCTGTATCTGGGAAACATTCTCAAGTTCTCTCGGAACTTCTACAAAATGCCTTAAAGAGGCTGACAAATTGGGCTAAACAGTGTGGCTTGGACGTCAAACCACATAAAACAGAACTAGTACTCTTTACAAGAAGGTACAAAATTCTTCAGATTAGTCTACCCACGATTGAAGAAATAGGTTAGGTTAGGTTTAGCGAAGCTGACAGTTGATGTTTTTACCGTCACACTTAGATCAATACAGATCCATTGTGATACCCGCGAGTATTGCTACTCAAGCTAATAAGAAAAACCTATGTGTTCAGTTAGTCAAGCCATTAAGAGGCCGGAAGAAAAAGTTGCCAAGCAGTTTCTTCTTTTGGTGGGGAAAGTGCGGGACAGTGACACAGAAAGTGCGAAGTGTCTTCATGCACCTCCTCGTCACGATTAAAGGAATACCCTTAAGCTTTGCCGACCAAGAGAAATATTTAGGCAAATATTGATGAAAGAGTTAAAAAGGCTACTGTAGCGCTTTTTCACTTATAAAAACGCCATAGGCTTGAAATGGGGCTTTTCCCCTAAAATAACCCACTGACCTTACACTTCGGTTATAAGACCGATACTCATTTATGGAGTTGTCGTATGATGGACCGCACTGGACAAGATGATGATAAATCTAAATAAACTTATCAAAGTCCAGCGGTCAGCAGGTATGTGCATCACAGGAGCAGTTCGCTCAACACCAACAGCAGCCTTCGAAGTGCTTTTAAACCTAACACCTCCTGACATCTTCTCCAAAATGGCGGCAGCTAAATCATGCGTAAGGCTAAGAGCTATCCCAGATTGCTTAGACTATACTACCCCAAAAACGGTATTCGATAATAACTTCCAAGTTTCAGTCCCTTCAATATCTTCTTGGGAAGAAGAGAGACCCCTAGAATACAATACGGTAAACTTCTATATAGATGGTTCAAAGACCGATTACGGCGTTGGAAGTAGTATCTATTTGAAACAACTGAATCTCAGTCTATCATATAGACTTCTCAATCAATGTAGTGTGTTCCAGGCAGAAGTAATGGCGATTAAAGAGGCACTATACTGGCTCAAAGAAAACGCAAGTATCTTCTCGGACAGCCCAGCCGCTCTCAAATCTCTCGCGTCTGTGTCCACAAACTCTCAAATAGTCCAAGACTGTCGCAAACGACTTCTGTAGAAGCTGCATGGACGAGGAGGAAGAGGAAACAGTCCCACATCTTCTGTGTACATGTCCGGCGCTCTCCAATAGAAGGCATAACTATCTCGGTGATCCCTTCTTCGATAATACCAGTGAACTGGCAACGATCGACACAAAATGTCTCTCTAACTTCATTAATAGTACAAAATGGTTTGTTTCAGTTCATTACTCTCCCATGAGTAACTTCTTTAGTTGTATCACAATGGACCCTTAAGGTCTAAGTGAGTCAGTAACATCTAGACAGCCACTCCAACCTAACCTAACCATTGCTCTCATTCCAATTTCCTAAGACATCGGAACACATTCTCTTATCAGATTTGTGAAACTATTTTTTTCTAATTAATTGCAGCATTGAACAAAAAACTGCTCTTAAAGCCCGCTCATTAATCATTTCCGTTTAACCTGTAATTTTTAAAGCCCCTACTAAATGCTGCTATTAAAAATTTACTCTGTATGACAAAGTGTTCTGCGCACACACTTCTTAATTTCTAGCCGGCTACAATTATCCACGCATGCAAGTAGTGGCAGTTCAAATGACAAAACTGTCGACATCGTCGTCGTCGTTCGATGGTCAACTACAAAACCCCCATCTGACTGAGATCACCAAAATGTCTCCAATGCTGTGCTTAATCTAATTATTATCTAACATTTGCATGCATCTAGTTTCCGATGCAATTGGCATCGCCAAAGAGGTTATAGAGCCACACCATCAGGACCGCCCAATTGTTGCAGTTTGATCTTAACAGGCTTCAACTAAATTTATTCTTTTGCCAATGGCATCATAATAAAATGCCAAAATACACACAACCTGGGACCGTGTGTCGGTTGCTATAGTCGGGCGATGCTCGTCGTCGGTCGGTCAGCATCACCACCGCCATCGCCACCCCAACAACCAGCCCTAGTGCAACCAGCTTCAATTGAAGGTTCCCATATTAAATCCAAGCCGAGGTGCGGTTAAATGCTCTCTAACAGGCATATTGGACCCCTTAATCTTGCCCCACAACACTGCACAAAATAATAAGTGCCAGAGTCCCAGGCAGTGCAACAAATAGCAAAGAAAAAAAAGTAAAAGTCGATCCGATTTTCATATAAAAGCATTTGCCTCCGAATCTAGTGTCATACTCCGGTTAGGACAGTTCTCCAGTGATCAACACCAGTTCTGCACTCTGAAAATACAAAAAACTATCAACATGTTGAAATTCGTAAGTTTTTCTCGAAGCCAAACTACAAAATCGTAAATATTGTAAATTCATTCATAAATCTGTCAATTTTCTCTTTTAAAAACATAGATCGCAATTGCCGTTGTAGCTTTGATTGCCGGTGCAGCAGCTGCACCAGGACTTGCATCATTGGGACATGGACCAATTTTGGGAGGATACGGTTCGCCATATGGCCTTTCGGCACCAGCTATTTCGTATTCGGCTCCAATTGCAAAAATTGCTGCACCTATCTCGTATGCTGCTCCAGCTATAACTAAGATTGCTGCACCAGCTTATGCATCGCCTCTGGGATATGGCTTGGGACATGGACCACTTCTCGGAGCTCCAATTTCATCATATGGCTTAAGCGGTCATGGTTTGGGATTGGGCTATGGCCATGGATTGGGTTTGGGTTTGGGTGCACATGGATTGGGATTGGGGGCGCATGGACCAATCTGGTAATCAGCTGAATGCAACTTAATTGTGAAAAGTGTTTGTGTCTGAATTGGATAATAAAGATGCAGCCTTAGTTTCAAAAAAATGTCTTGTTATTGATTGTGTTGTCGTCGAGCTAGGAGATCTTGTTTTGATTTGGAAAACAGAGCAAAAGTGGGTCTAACATTTACAAAAAGACAAAGTTCAACTTCAATTTTTAATCTTCATCCCAAATCACACTTGATACAAGTTTGTTTTCTTCGTTAAGTTTACTTCTTCAACACAACTGGAGCAGCAACAGGAGCGACTGGAGCTACAGGTACGGCAGCACGAGCAACTGGCACTGGGAAGGCACGAGCCACTGGAGAGGTGTAAGCAAGTGGGGCAGCAAGTGGAGCGGCTACTGGTGCACTGTAAGCGAATGGAGCAGCTACAGCGGGTGCGCTGTAAGCCAATGGAGCTGCCACAGCAGGAGCACTGTAAGCAAACGGAGCTGCGGCATAGGCAGCTGGATAAGCGGCAGAGTGAATAACATTGCTGGCAGTGTAGCTGGAAGCGTATGGAGCAATAACTGGAGCGTATCCGGCCAATGGAGCAGAGTAGGCAACTGGTGCAGCGGCTAAGATAGCTGGCTTAGCTGCAGCGCAGGCGATCAAGGCCAAAGTACAGACAGCGAACTGAAAATGGTATTTTTAAATGTCTTTGACTCTCTAAGATTGTTTAAATCAAACTCACCAATTTGAACATGTTGAAGGTGTTTTTGGTGTTTTTTTTCTTTTTGGTTGAACGTGCTTCTTCAGCAAAGTCTTCAAGTTGAATGATAAACCCTGATCGCGACCTATCTTCTTTTATACTATCAAAAATATTTTATTACCAAGTCACTGGAATCCTTGATAGTGAGTTGGAATTTCAATAAGCTTCTAAGGAGGCGGATCGAAATTTCAAGAAAAAAAAAACACTTAATTTAAGCCCGGTCACGTACAATCTCACGGTCAAGTTGAAAAAATTCCTCGTGCACAGGTTCGATGATTTGAATAATGAAGTTCGTTTTATTTTTGGACATAAAATTGACTGTGAATTGGTTGTGATTGACACCCCTTGCTTCTCTGGAAGAATTTTAAAGGTAATTTTTGTTTGAGAAAATTCTAAGTGAAACTGAAAACGATGTGTGATTTATTTTTCGGCGACTTATAATGGTCAAATTTTGTATGAATTAGAATTTTGATTAGCCTGATTTAGTGATATTGTTTTCCAAAAAATGCTAAGAATTCGGAAATTCAAATTTGTTTAACCAACAATTTTAGAATTTGTCCACACAGACCGGTGTGGCGGTGTAGATCTTTTGAATGTTTAATATGCGATTATTGGATATGATACACAAGACTGCTTTGGACCAACCAACGTTTTTATGATGCATTTTTCTTTTCGTTGATTGTGCTAAATATTTTTCTGAAGAGGACGAGCCTCCGCCCTCTATGGTCAACAGGTGGAAGAAGAGTCCATATTCGGCCAAATCGAGGTAACCGTTGGAGCGACATTTTGCCTGTCGGAGAACTACCTCGAAGCAAAATTCGGAGGAAATGGGAGAAAATTCCGCTCTGACGGTTACCTCGATAGAGGCGATTATTATTAGTCACTGAATATTCAGCTCCGAAGCAATAACACTCGTGTACTTCAAATAGGAAACGAAATGTTTCGAATTCAGATGCGTTCAATGACTACGAAACATGCAAATCAGATAGGAGAAACGATCTCATTTCGAAGTACGAAGGTGATTAACTCGTGTTAAAAAAAAATACGTTTTCTTGAGGTCTGCAAAGTAGGTCTTCTCTCTCGACTGAAATTTCTGTCCGGGAAGTGACTTTTTCAAGTGTCGACAAATTTCATGCAGGATATTAGCAAGGCGGTCTTTGAAACATTTACCTATTCTGCCTCAGGTACCTCGCGGAAGTTTTGCAAGCAAAATTTTCCAAAAACATAACTTTTTTAGGTCAAATAGTTTATTTCCTAAGGCTTAGGCTTAAGAATTCTTCGTTCAATTCATTTGAATTGTTTATTATTCGTTCTCCATGATTCTCATGCGATCGAGTGACTTTTTTTATAGAAATTAAGAATATTGATGGATAACTTTTATTATTCTGTACATAAGGAGTCTCATGCTGGATTTTCTTAACAGCGATCTTAATCAACGGGAAAATTTTACTGTTGGATATGGTACAGTGTAATGTTTTAATTGATCTCATTGAAATTATTGTAATCTCGATACAAACTCATTTTATTTTATTTTGTGGCCATCCCAACATTGCCAACTTTTGGACATTTTCTCATTCTCATCAAAAGAGGGGCGAAAAATTCCGGATTCCGCTACTATTGTTTCAGATTGATCTTCCGAAACAAACTCATTTAAACTTCCCCTTTTCCACTTATTTACATATTACATTCTTACACTTCTTTTTACTTTACTTTGGGTATTGGTTTCGGTTTCAACATTCTTTGTGAGTTAGGAAACGCCAGTAATTCTCACAATCTGAGGAAGAAGACGCAACGGTATAAAAATAAATATGATCTGACATGATAGATGTCGCATGTTTTGAGGTGTCCACAAAATAATGAAAGTGAAGAGGTTCATTCTTGACAGCAACTCAAGAGTTTGGGTAAACTTCTAACTCTACAGAAATAATAACTGACCTATGACAGTAGTTGCAAGATCGCGTTAATTAGTTTTATCCTAACTGCTATTGACTACTAAAGGGTTTTTCAATAGGGACGCTACAAAAGTTTTCTTAAATAAAACAAAAACGGTTTCGGATTCAAGTCCATATAATCCAATTTATTCCAAAAATAATCGGTTAGCATTGAGCGGTAGCGATTCCCATTCACAGTAACGTGCCGGTCTTGATCATCACGGAAGAAGTACGGCCCAATGACACCACCAGCATGTAAACCACACCAAACAGTGATTTTTTCGGGATGTAATGGTGCCTCGTGAAGCACATGTGGATTGCTGCCTGACCAATAACGCATATTTTGCTTATTGACGAAGCCATCCAGCCAGAAATGAGCCTCATCGCTGAAGATGATTTTTCGATTAAAATCCGGATCATTTTCAAGTTGTTGCTCAGCCCAATTCATGAACATACGACGCTTCTGGTGATCAAGCTGCTTCAGTTCTTGCGTCAATTTGATCTTGTAAGGATGTAGGCCAAGATCTTTTCGCGAAATTCGCCACAACGACGTCACAGAGATGCCCAACGCTTGAGAACGACGTGTGAGAGACTGATTTGAGTCTTCCGCAATTGATGCGCTAGCGGCAGCAATATTCTCGACACTACGGGCACTTCTTTGTCTCACTGGCACGGGAACATTTTGTACTGAACCTGTGGATTCAAATTTTTCCACTCGACTCTCAATTGTTGATCTGGCAGGACGATTATGACGACCATAAATTGTTCGTAGCGCTCTTAAAGTGTTGACCACTGACTCCGAATTTCGGAGTAAATTTTAATAATTGACTCGTTGTTGGATCGTTTACCTTTCCATGATGAAATGGCAAACCTTACTGAAGAGAAACGTCAAGATAACGGGAAAAAATGTGGCGTCGTTTGCTGTCCCTATTGGTCTACTTTTGAAGCGTCCCTATTGAAATACCCTTTATTAAGTATTAACATAACCCTTGATTTGATGTTCATTTAAACTGAAATCACAAGGAGCGAATTGATTGAAACACAATCCAGAAAGGCTTCTAGAAAATATTTATATCGCGGAGTTTAGAATTTCAAAGCTCCATTTCTGTGTGCTGTCGGTATAGTACAAACCATTAATGAATACCGAAATAGTATACTAAAAGCTCTGAATAACAGGCCTTTTGAGAATTACCGTAAAAAAGCCAGGCGGACGTTGTCATTTGATGATGATGTTGACACATTCGGGAGAACACTACAAGATGCTAGTTACACTCCTCGAGAATATTACAATGATAGTGACTCCTCTGTACCTGTCCTGCTCTGGCTCATAAACGTATGATTCACTTAGGAGAATAATACTTCTACAATGATCTAAACGATCTCGTACATATTAATATAATTAATCTTCTACGTTTCGTAAGGAACTCTAATTGGTTTCAATGAGCTTTCGAAGAAGAGCCTTTCTAGATTCATGTGGTATCACAATGGGCCTTTGATTGGCCTAAGTGTGTCTTTTAACATCCATGACAGCCACTTTAACCTAACCTAACCTAACTAAGATAAAGTGTCATAACTTTGCTAGTTTCATTCCGTCATCTCTCTTCATCATTGTAAATAAACAGATGATATACTTTGAATGATGTTTTACTTTGAAAGGTTAATCCTTTGGCCCTACATCAAACGGTGAGTGGGTTAAATGATTTAATAGCTATGGAACGTTTTCGTTCTCATTAAAGCATATACTTACCCTGGAAAGTAACGATTAAGGGTAGATCAAGTAGATCTATGTTCTCCGACACTCTAGATCTTCGACTGCAAATCTCAAGTACGATCTAAGCCGAATTTATTAAGAAGAAGGGGACTTGAACTATCTTGGTGTAGGTAACTGCAAATAGCTATCCTAAGTAAAGTACTTAGTGGAGCGAGTATTGAAAGATTTTAACATTTGTCAAACGCATGGAAAGAATAAGTGCAAGGAGGCTGCTAACTGGTCGTAAGAATATTCCAACTTTACGAAACTAACATCAAGTCGTGTCAAAAACTGCACAATTTTTCGCATTAATTTCTAATTTTGAAGAAAAATTCTATGCGATTATCATTGAATCATTCCTGAACTATGTTTTTTTTTTTACAATGAGGATGACGCAACAATAACCATTAAACATTTACTTTTCCTGAAAGGAGCTTCAGTACATTCTTATCATGTCTTGAATTTAAATAGGCAATTAAAGAAACTAGAATCATTAGTGATGTCAGCCGCAGTTACAGTCGAAGAAATTATAGAAAAAACTGCTGATTGCAACCAATACTTAAAATTTCAATTAAAGGTAATCTTTCAAGTTTTACAACATATTTATTTTATTCGAAAAAAAAAAAACAAAATTAAAAAATCAAAATTATAAACGGTAACAAGGATTGTACACAATTTTAGTGAATTCTCCTCGGAGGTGGTCGAAGAAGGGAATTGGGAGACACAAAATTTAGAGTTGCATTAAAGTCATCAGGTCGCATTGCTTTCGATCATCGAATATTTTCGAAACACCTACTTAACGGAAGTAAGCAGCGGCATATGGATATGCTGAATAAGCTGAAGCATAAGGATAAGCTGAATAGGCGGCGTAGGGTGATGCGTAGGCAGCAGCAACTGGAGCAGTGTAGGCAGCGGTGTAGGGTGATGCAACCAATGGTGCTGAGTATGCTGAATAGGCCAATGGAGCAATCACGGCTGGCTTAGCGGCTACAACAGCGATGAGAGCGAACAAACAGATAGCAAACTGAAATTTTGAAAAACAAAATTTGTTTTCAAAGGACACAATTTGTCAACAAAAAAAATAGCACTTACGAATTTCGACATTTTGATTTTGGTTTGTAGAGTTTTTGTTGGCAGTAGTGTTGCAAGGAAGAGCTGGTTCTAAGAACTGATGTCTCTCCACTTCGAAGTCAGCTGCTTTTATACCCGAAGTTCGGGCATAAACTGTTTGACATCAACCAACACTTTTGTCATTGGCCATCACGCGCACGTACCCCTTGAATTGAATCAAAAATTCTGCCAAGACCGCTTCGCTTCACTCTGAAGGCTATTTTGCATAGGCAAGCACAATAGAACGACGAAAAAAAGACAATACCTATACATAACCCACACACAAACACTCGAGAGGGTTGCTTCAAGGAAAAATGAACAAATTTGTCCCGAATTATTGTTTTTTTTGTTTTGCTTTTGGCCCATCACACACTGGATGTGTGTATGCCATTTCAAAGCTTTTCAGACTACCTCACCATTCGATTGCGAACGCCATCTGCATGCGTAATGAGCATTAGACTCATTTGCTAGCTTATTGTCATCATGCCAAGTATTCAGGCAGCTAGATGAAGTATATAAACGAATGCCGCTGTGAATTCTCAATCGCAGATACTCATTTAATTTGTACCGGTCGATCGGTCAAAATCCCAAAACAAAACAGAAAGATCACATCAATCAAAAAAACAAAAAACAATACAAACAGTTCACAATGTTCAAACTCGTAAGTCAGACATTCTTTTCGGGGCGCACAATTTCATCGTCGCCATCGTCGTCGTCACCGTTAATTTCGACAGTTAAGGGAAAACCTAATCATAATAATCGATATTCGCAAATAATTTCAGATCGTCCTTTGTCTGATGGTAATTGTGGCATGTGTTGCTGCCAAGCCAGCTGTATTTGCACCGGTAGCTTATTCAGCGCCATTGGTAGCAGCGGCGCCCTTCAGTGCGGCATACGCAGCAGCTCCAGTGATTGCACCGTACGCCAGCACCTACAATGCCCACTCGATTGCACACTCTGCCACTTATCCTGCTCTGTATGCAGCAGCTCCAGTGCCTGCTCCAGCACCGATTGCTCCAGTTGCTCCAGTTGCCCCAGCTGCTCCGGTTGCTCCTGTTCGACCACCGACTGTCGAGAATGAGTTCGCTGAAGTTTTGTTCTGATAATGTGGCCGTATTAGCGAATCATGTTCGCGTTTAAAAATTGACCTGTACTCGTACCTTGTTTATATTTTTGTTTAAATGTTTTACCGGAAATGGAATAAATAATGTGATAATTTGTTTTTGAAAACTTTATTCGATTTGTTTATTGATTTAATTCTTCATATCATTTCCAATTGATACCAGATGGATAGAACAATTATTGTTGAAAAAGTCTGCTTCGACCTCAAACCGACACTACTTTATGTTTGGGGATGACTGGAACTCGATTTTTATGTGGTGTCAGGTGTGAATGTAACACAGGAATAAGCAGTCAACTGCTTTGAAAAGTTTTGTTTGTTCAAGCCCTTGCGTCGGCAGGATTTTTTTTGTTGCAAAAATCATCATCTTAACTAGAGCTACCGCCTCCTCCTCAATAGCAAGTAGCTTTCTTTTATAGAAGGGTGGTTACAAGTAGCAAGAGATGATTGTGTAGTACATTTGTTTTGCCTGCGTTTGGAAGTGGGGATTTCAGAAGATTTTAGAATCAAAATAAGCGCAATAGCTATCGATCGGTGATTCGATACTTATTTTTGGTCTGTCGTTGGTTTAACGAGTTTCAACGTGGTCGCAGGTCGTCGGCTTTTAATGAGCCACGTTCTAGTCCCCGAATACGGCTATCACGAATGATAACGAGACAAAAATCTACGAATTCGTATTGACAGACCGCCACCGATTCAAAGGGCAAGATAGCTAAGACGGTATCCATTTCAAAAGATCTCGACGGTCATATCCGGTTTGAAAATGTATGCATTAGATAATTGTCGGCGCAATGGTTGCCTTATATGCTCACTCCGTACAGCAAGAACAACCATGAGATAACCTTAGAGCAGAGTATAACGCTAGTTCAGCGCAATCCAAAACAGTTTCTGCGTCGTTGTGTGCCAATTGACAAGATTGATCGTCTGGAGCACATCACAGACGAAGAAATATTATCAAAACATGGTCTTCAGCCGGCGAACGCGCTCCGAGGAAGGCAAAAACTGTTGCATCAGCCGGAAATATGGAATTCATAAATTGCGATACACAACAAATAGTTGGAGAAGGGAACAACGGTAATAGGACTTTATTCCTGCCATCGCACGGCCAAATTGTTCGACTTGGGCCTCGAATTGCTGCCCCATCAACCGTTACATCTGATTTTGGATTGGCTCGACTTCTTTAGTTCCAAAATTTGATAAAATCACGCGCCAGAAGTGTTTCAGTGGAATGAGTAGTCATTCCGCAGTGAAACGTAATTTCAGTCAGGTTTAAAAAGTAGAAGGATCGCTGAAAATTACTGCTTTTCGTCTCTCAAACTTATTAGAATTATAAGGAGATCTATATCTGGTACCATTTTTCTAAAAGCTCTGAATAAGGCAACACCCTTCTCCTGAAATAGAAATTTTAGGAGACACCAAATGCTGAGAATCATGGAGAACGAAGGAAAATAATTATTCGTTCAAATAATTCCATACAAGAAATCGCTTTTTTTTAAATCAGTATGATAAAGGTAGGATTTTTTGCTGTCATTTGGCATTCGGGTAATGTAGGTACTTCGGGAAAGTTTTTGCAGTCAAATGGCTTGCAAGATTTCATTTTTTCATTTCAGAGATTTTTTAGTTTGGGTTGGGTCTTTCGACTCCACTGTTCCACTGCCAATAGTCCTTTACGGCATAAAAAAAAAATATGATCTGTTCAAATTGTAATTCTTATTTTATTTTAAACAATAAAACACAAAAAAGTTAAAGCAACAATAAAATAATCATTAAAACAAAAATACTATTACAATTATTATTCCTTTTCAATCTTATAAGGCCATAAAATCACGTTGCAATAAAATCTTAATCATTGTCAGGTATTCACAATCAGTCTGTCATCTATGTACTTCAAAAACACGTTCTGGATATTGTTTAGTAGAATGAAGTGTAGGCGGCAGCAGTGTATGGATAGTAAGAAGCATATGCAGCCGGTGCGGTGTAAGCTGCAGCAGCAACTGGAGCGGTATAAGCAGCAGCAGCTACGGGAGCGGTGTAAGCAGCAGCAGCTACGGGAGCAGTGTAAGCGGCAGCAATAACTGGAGCAGCGGCAATACCATTGTAATTCCTAGCAATGTACTGTGAGCTGGTTGCAGTCACAATAGGAGCAGCGGCAGCAATAGGAGCTGAATAGAACACTTGGGGCTTAGGCTTGGCTGAGACGGTGCAAGCAAGAGCCAGGACAACAATAGCGATCTGCAATAAAAAAATAAAAAATACAATATGACACCATGTTTGAATATTTTGATTGAAGAAATATTTTTGTTTACCAATTTGAACATTTTGAAAGGAGTTGATTGGTTTTGTGTAATTGCAAGTTGAAGATTGACTACGATTCAAAACTTCAGAACTCTCCCTTTTATAGCTCAAACAATTTTTATTATTTCTTGACAATGAAATCGAAAACAGAAATGTGTCCTCCAAAAATGTATGCTAACTTTGATTTTGGCTCATTCTGTTTCTGTCTCTGTTCAATAATAATCGTTTTTCGAATCAAGCCAGGCGTTGAGCCAGCAGAATTAATCAAAAACCATATTATGTACAAAAATATCTACAGCGTCAACTATCAGCCATTCTCAATAAAAAAAAAATTAAGTACAAAGTCATACAGTCCATCAAATCTATAAAACGCATTCAAATCACGTCCGCATTGATTTGACACATATATTTGTACTCACTGGAAGCTTCTGCGACTATGATGATGATGATGACTTTTAAATAATTTTTAAACGTGATGTGCAGCAATTTTTGGCACTCAATTTTGTTTATTTAAGTTTTTGATTCGATTTAATTTTATTTTTTACACTTTTTGAGTGTTATCAACGATCTTAAGTAATTCAGGTGGCGTGTAAATTTGCATAAAACAATGAATGCATTAATGCAACGACCGCAGTGACGACCTGATGGACGCAGTTTATTGCAGCATGATGTCTGACTTAATTTGGCAAAGCCAAAAGTGTGGCATTTCGATTTCAGTTAATGGGAGCAATTGGCCGAGCATTCGTCTCATTGGTCGTGGGAATCAAGGTGAATGTGACAATTTAAAAGAATTATTGTTGCTAAGTTCACCGTGAGTATTCCACTCAGCGATTTGCAATAAAATTTAAAAATTTGGCGTTAAAAACTGTGTCATTAAAAATTCTTTTAGCGCTTCCTTTTTTTGCCATAAAAGAAATAACAGACATTCTAAAAAAATAGAGGTTATTAACCGAATGTTTTTGATTTAATACTAAGATTAAAAGAAACTAGACGTGCAAAAAACATCACTCCTGTGAAATTGAAAGAAATATAGACCGAGGACCTCACCAGGCGCGGAAGTTCTACCAATCCGTCCGAACCATGATGCAGTATATACCGCGTTATACATACCCACTATATAGACGGAACGGGCAATTGATCACCAATCCAAACGAATTCTGAAACGATGGGAATTGCACTTAAATGAATTGCTGAACGAACAACTTTCAGGAAAAATGAAAGCTTCACCATTTAATGATGACAAGCTAGTGTTGCAGCCACCAAAGATTGAGGAAGGCAAAAAGGCAGATGATGCCGATGACATAACAGCCGAGAAGACCATTATTCTGTGGCGAACGTTGGCTGAAGAAGAACACCTATTAAGGTAGAGGAACACCAACACGAGTTCGAGTTCAAAGTAGTACGCGATTCCTTGGGTCAGAAATAGCAGCCGATAATAGCTGCGTAAAGCTCAGGTAAATGGAACCTACTTTCGTCTTTAAATTTGCATATGGCTTTACCCCTTTTATGCCCCACATATCTTGAAGACAGGTCTTATCAGATGAAATTCAGACAGCATGTCTCTGATTCTTTTGTTGCTTAATCCTGTGTCCCTCAAGGTAGTCATTTAAGACTCCTTCTTTTTATATGGAAATTTTCGCTTGAGAGAGCTGTGCATCGTTGGTACGCTGGGTGCCATGTTTAAGCGCGATCCAGGGCTGTTGTATGTCGTTTCGTAACAGTCGACGACTGGTATACACAAGGCCTAAGAACAGTGGAAAATGTGTGCTTCAGCCGGTAAACGTGAAGCCGAAGACTATCCGATCGGCTGAAAAGGTGATGGCCATTGGCCACTGTTTTCTCTGATTCCCAAGATGAGATCCACATCGACTACTTGGGAAATGTAAAACGGTCACGGGCTGTACTATGGCGAATTATTGGATCACTACTTAGCTGACACCTCCGCAATCTCCACGTCTCGTCTGGCAGAAATTTCAGTGGATTTAATAAGTCATTTTCCCCACGGAGAGGGGGCAGACATGAAAAAAAAACTTTTATTTCAAATGAGCTAAAGAAGCTAAAGCACAGCTCGAGAAAATTTTTATTTTCCTTTAGTAGGCTTGTTACATAATTATGGGACCATCCTTGTGCTTGTAAGAAAACAGAGTGTTTTCTCCATTTGTTCTTTTTCTCGCATTGACGATCCATCAACTTGGATGACACAGTTTTTTAAAAGTAAAAAGAATATGCTGAACTGGAACAAAGAGTTGAAATCGATATTTAAATATTACTTCGGAAATCGATGATGAAGTTCCAATGCTATTTTTTTTTTCGTTTTCCCGGAGGCCTTTTAAAACTGTGCTACTTCACTTATTTTCAAACAATTTTCTTGTCTTTGATTGTAGTTAATACAAAGAAAATAAGACGTATTAAATAGATTGCGCATTCTTGGCCTAAAGTGAGCCCTCACAAGCGTGACATAATTTTCTGATTAAAAATTCAATAATTTAACTTCGCCCTGCAGCAAACACCCACAACATGTCACAAATATTGATTTTTTAATAAATCAAAAACAAAACCTTTAATAATTGCTGTCTCACCTTGGCTGCGTCCAATGTCAATACTATTGTCAATCCACTTGAAAACTGCCATCCAGAATACTAAAACATAATTCTCCGACCATCAAACAAGACAATGACACGAACGAACTTCAACCATCAATTATTATTATTTTCGTTTTCTTTTAACTTATTACAAAAACTGTTACAATCTAATTAATATGCGCATAAAGCTAGATACAATATTCACACTTCCAAAACGAGTGTCAATGTTCCATTGAACTGTTCATTGTGGCATTAGAACGAAACACAATGCTGCCATTCCGTCCGAACTGACCCGAAAAACGCCTTCTCTCGAACCGAACATAATATTTAACGAAAATTCCCACTGCGCACACAGCAATTAGAATCACAATCAGCACCTTCAGTGCCAGGAGGTAGCCCTCTAAGCGACGTCCGTGGTCTTCAAGCCGAGAAATCGTGTTTCGCAGAATATCGGTCTCAGACTCTGGTTTGATGTTCGATGAAGGGCCACTGTTGTGCGGAGTGCTGTCACAAACAATATCCCGGATGTGAGTCGAGTCCTCTGTGGAATTCTCCGGTTCGGTGTGCAGTTCGACGAAGCCCGACAAAAATGGCGGCGATAGGATCGTATGGAGGTAGGAGCAATTGAAACGATTCTTTGACAGACCGACTCTGACGAGATTCGGAAATGCGTACCCAAAATGAATTCCATGAATTTCCGTCAAGTTGTTTCCGTCGACGTAGAAGTTCTTGATCTTCGACATGTAGGGGAAAAATATGTTCAGATTGAGGTAATTCAAATTGTTGAATGAGAGGTCGAGGGTCTCGAGTCCGGTCTGTTTCGAAAACATGCCGAATGAAATTCTCGAAACATTTGAATGTCTCAAATAGAGCTCTTTCAAGCGACGCAATTTATCGAACGAGGTCACATTCAGCGGACCGATATTGTTGTATGACAAATCGAGAACTATCAGGCTTGTGATATTGGTGATGTTCGAGATGTCGGTGAAATTGTTCCTTCCGAGCACCAATTTCTCGAGGAAGTTCGAATTCAGAGCTGTGATTGAAGAAATACTATTGTTCTCAGCTCGGACGACTTTTGTCGAATTGATCACCAGTGACGTAAGTTGATTGTTGTCCAAATGAAGTCGGAGAAGGATGCTCTTTTCGTTCAAACTAAATTCCTTAAGGCGATTTCCCCCAAGGAGAACAGTTTCAATTCCATAGGACTGCTGGAATGTGTCCGGATGGAGTGACAGAAGATGATTGTTAGACAAGTTTATCTCTCGAATCCGACGGAGTCGTGAGAAAACATCCGGATCGATATATTCCAGAAGATTGTTCTCCAGTGAGACCGTTTCAAGTGATTGATTTTCGAAGAACACATCCTTGCTGAGATTCCTGATTTTATTGTAGCCGAGTAATATTTTGTCAACCTTTTGTAAGCCCCGAAAACTGAATTCGTTGACATCCTCTATTAGATTTCGACTCAAATCGATTCGAATCAGAGAATTAGCCCCGATGAATACCGAAGTCTGGATGGTGGTGATGTTGTTGTTGCTCATGTTGAGAAACGAAAGAAAACTCGCCGACGCAAAGGTATTCCGCGGCACGTCCAAAATCTCAGTGAACGAGACATCCAATGTCCGGAGGTTGGGGAAGTGCTCGAATAGCTTAAACGGCAAATACAAAAGTGTCGAATCGTAGAATTTCATGAATTTCGTCATATTCGCTCGCGTGTAGTTCATCATTTTGACATTTTGACTGTGGGTCACATAGAACCCACTAACCGTACAGAAGGCTTCTTGACTCTCGTAGTTACTTTCGGATTCGTCGCACTTCAGAAGGACCTCTTCACCCCAGACACATGTCAAGAGAAGTCCCAGGGACAATACTGTTACCTCGAAGCGCATTTCGAGACCGAACTATTCCGACGAGATGTAAGTTTAAAACTGAGCTCTGGAAAAACTGCATTCCAGAAAAAATTATCGGCTCAAGTCTTATCAACGAGAATTGTAATATGAATTCTTTTGTTTTCAAAGCTGCACTGATAAGTTCATTGAGGATTTTACTGCGTATTGTAAGCGAGGTTGTCCATGTCCAATGCGGTTGGTCAAAGTACTTTGGCTTACGATAAACGAGAATTTTATAGTTTTGTGGAGAAAACGTCAGATAAGAGGTTTGTTTCAAGTTCAAGCTTATCAGAAATTGCAATTGTTGGGCTTGCATATTGCATTGGACTTTGTGCGGAGAGATTTTTGATGCGGTTTATTTTAATTGATGCTGATGGTCGTGTGCTGTTTACCCTCAACACATAAGGGTTTGTTGGCCTTGATATTTCTGCTCTACGGAAGTTCATATTTTTAGAAGGGGGTTTTATCTTGCTTGGTGTTTATTAACAGTCAAAGCGGAACTTGTGAATGTCGCAGCAGTGGAAACAGTACATTGGGATGGTCAATAAGATAAGTGGAATGTTTGTGGGTTCAACGGCTTCAGATATGAGATTTAGTGAGTGAAATTTCTTAGCATCAAAAATGAAGGCTGGAGAAGTATGTCGTAAATAAACAATCGAAATACTTTTATCAGTTCATCGTTCTTTTAGAAACTTTTTATTTACATTTCTTTAAAACTATCACATTCTTTGGGACCACTGATAACCATCCTCCGGCTTACTTGAACAAGTAGGGGGAAGCATAAGCAGCAGCGTAAGGAGCGGCGTATGGAGCAGCGTATGGAGCAGCATAGGCAGCAGCATATGGAGCAGCATATCCAGCACTATAAGCAGCCGAAACGTATGGCGAAGCTACGAATGGAGCAGCAGCTGGGGCGGCATATTGAGCGGCAACGTAGGGAGCAGCAAAGTTTCCATGATATTCCCGAGAGTAGACAGCAGAAGCTGGTGCAGCAGCAATCAATGGCGAACTGTAAGCGGCCAATGGAGCAACAATTCCTGGTTTAGCAGAAGCAATAGCAACCACAGCGAAAAGGACAATAGCGACAAACTTGAACATATTGAATTGATTTTGTTGTTTTGGTTGTTTTCGAATTGAAGACAAACTGAATTATGCCCGTTAATGCGATTGACAACGAGTCTTTATAGTTAAAGAAGTGAAAAAAATGTATCCTTGAAAAAGCACACATGGTGGAACCTTCAAAGCCACTATCCGCTATCGAATTCAGTTAGGAGATATTGAAATCGAAAGCGAGGCGTCTCAGTTTTATCACAACAAACGAAACCAACTACAATTCAACATTCAAATGACAAATCACGCACTTGGTTTTTCTTTGTGTTATGCAATCAATTGCCATCATCAACGTCCATAAAGCACCATCGTGCGTCTTGCATACTAATCGCTGGTTTAAATGCTTGTGGCTCAAGAATCAAACTGTTTGTTTATTGGACAAAAATAAGTCTGATGGAAGTTAAATTCAAACGCAGTTCCAATTTGGATTTTTATTTTTTTTTTCAAACATTTGATGAAAACAAAAAATATTGGAAAAATTCTAATTTGAACTGTTTTTGAGACAGAACCTAACCCTAAACCCAGTTCACTTTTAATAATAAACATTTTTCTATGTTTAAGGTTTAAACTTTGATTTGCCGCAAACCTGAAGGTATACCCAAAATTTTGTTTGAGTTGAGTAAAGTTTAGCCAAGGGGTATGCAAAGACATTTTTTTCGGAATAACTCCGAAAAGCTTTAGCGTTTCGTTTTCTATTGTTTTTTGTTTAGTTGCGGTTATAATGGGCTACATGAGCAAGTTTTTCATTCAAAAATGATGACGAACGAAGGAATTTGGTGAAATACGACTTCCGATAGTCAAGCAGTCAATGAAAATGGATCTGGCAATGCTATCATACTCTTCCTTTGTATCCTTACAATTTCAAATTTAAACGTCGCGTGTAAACTTGGCAGTTATTTTTGGAACCTCTAATTCTTGAAGCTCTATAAAAAAAGAGATCTTCGGATAGTAATGGAAAGCTGTGGGTCGGTAATGAGAGACTATAGAAAAATTAATCTGGATAACGAAATTCCGGAAAGTACTTTCCCGCAGTACTTTTGCCCGTGTAACGTTTGTTGGGAAAAAAATCCTACCTTTTATCATGAGAATCTACTCCTTTTCGTCAATCAAAGTTATGAGAATTGAGGAGATCAGAATCTGCCACGATTTGCGATTTTTCTAACAGCCCTGAATTAGGCCACACCTTTTTTTCAAAACAGAAAATTTTTGAGACACGAAACGCTGAGAATCATGGAAAACGAAGCGTTAAAATTGTTCGTTCAAATATTTCTATATAATCAATTGCGTTTTTGGGAAATCTGTTCATCAATCTGTATGGATGCCGGTTAACAGGAACATGTCGGGAAATAGAGTTGTCATAGAACTGGAAGAAATTTATGATAAGGCGCGCTGCATTGCAACTTGCACTATGTCTTCTTGGAAATCCAGTTAGTATGACATACCACCGATAGCCTAACATTATTCGGTAAAAGGCGCACTATTTAAAGCAACCAATTTACATGGCAAAACGTAAAACGCGGTATTTGGATTGTACCACCATCTTGTTGAAACTTGGCCTTGAATAACTAAGTAGTTAAAAAAGTAAAATATTCTTCTTTCGATTAAATGGTTAAGGCTTCAAGCGTGAGCAAGGACATGCAGACAATCGGAAGAATGAAATCGCCAAGTCAACTTTTTTTCAGCTTGTTTACAATCGTAATCGTATTGTCATGCTTGATTCGAAACTCAAGTCAAATGTTCATTCAAACGAAAAACTAAGTTTAGAGAAAAAAAAAACAATTACTATAATGGTTTCAAAATGAAAAACAAAACATTTATTCAAATTCAGTTCCAAACGTCAAAACATGTCTAACGAATCAATTTGCCGGAAATAATTCCAGTGGATACCAATCCGCTCTTAATTCCAATTGGTAGGCCAACTCGCACACCCACTGGAGCAATAATTGGCGAACGAATAACCGACACAGGGGCTGCCGAAATAATTGCCGGTCTGGCGGCAATTGAAATTGCTGGTCGAAGAATTCCAGGTTCAGCAAAGACTGCAGCAATAACGCAGAAGAAAACGACCTGAAAAACGTACAAAAATTATAATCCTAAATCGTCCTTGAATGTCCTTCAATTTTTGTTTTTTCTATCACAAAATGCTCTTACGTATTTGAACATATTGATGGATTGTTGGTACAAAAGAAAAAGAAACAAACTTGTGAATTATTCTTTCTGAACTCTGACGGCTGTCTGATGCTTGAGGTAAGATTCTATCCATAATTTATATGGAAAATAGAAATTAACACATGCCCCCAGCAAGCACCAGCGCAGCGCGTGGACAGCCTTGAAAACACTTAATCAGAAAATAAACCTCTCTTCGTTTTCGAATGGATTGCACTTTGAGAAAATTGCGAAAAATTTCATTTCGTCATAAGTGTCTTCGGTTGGAGGGTTGTGTTCTCCACACATGCATACGCAGGCAGGCAGGTTCACCTCTATAATCTAATCCGGGAGCAAAAAAAAAAGAGTTAACCCAACATTGTGGCACCGGCACGGAGTATTATTTTACAATCTAGTTTCGTTTTTTTTTTTTTTTAATTTCGCAAAGTGTATGCAACCACACAGTACCGGCAACTGGTGCCTCACCTTAGTTGCTTACTTATTCCACAGTTCGACTACCTTTGGGGTTGATTGCTCAATTAAGCAGAGAGTTGGATGGAAAATAGTTAATCGACTCTCGTACCTTAGTACACGCAACAATTAAGGTCAGTCCTTCCTTAAATAATTATACCATTTGAATAATCCTAATCTCTGCCCATAAGGGATGATTCAATGACCGTTGCTGGACACCATACAAAACAAGGTAATTGCAAAGTTTTTTTCCACACTAATTGGAAAGGAAAAAAATTTAATAGAACGTAAAATTAAAATGCGATTTTGGGGCATCGTCGGAAATGGTCCACTTGTTTAATTTCAAATTTCTAAGATATACGTCTAGTGCTGTAAATATTGGCGATGGGACGATGGCTCGTTTTGAGATCACGATTGTCAATGAGCAGGGAACTGTCTCACGTGCCGCACTTCAAAGTGACGCGACGACACAATATGCTTCAAGTAATATAAATAATTAATGGGAATCCCATCAAAATTTATGCGCAAATCAGAGAAAAATCATATCTTAAGCATATTGAAGCCCCATTTATTATTTGTTCAATATTCATGTTTCAGTGCGACCAGCCTAGCTAGACTTATGAAAAACAAAATACTGAGTCAAGTCGAAATTCATCAATTTTTCGATGAACACAAGGGCGGTAATGACAATATTCATCGTGAAGAACTTATGAAGGAGGGCTGCAGTCACCCTGATACGAAGCATTCTTTTCTATTACCCAACAAGAATGAGTAGGCGCCATTCTTCTCAAGATAATATTTTTTTTCTTTCTCTATTTGAGGTTCTTTTTTCAATATTTTTACTTCATCTCTCATCCTCTCCAATGCATTTTCAAGCAAAAACAAATTATATGACATCTTAAAGCGAACCAATCGAGCGACTTCTATCAAAGCCACGTGCTGAATTAATTTCTTTGCGATTTCGCATCCTCAAGCAATATTGTCTGGTGAGAACAAAATTAACGTACAGAAGAAAAATCTCACTTTAATTTCAAAAAATTACTCTTAGAGGGCTTCTTCTTCTTCCCTCCACTTTGTGGGGAATTCCTTAACTCCAAATACAAACATCAGCAAAGGAATGCAAATAACGTTTCATAGAACGTGTTGGAATGTATTTTTCCTTGGAATTATGATTGGAGTGGCATTTAACAAAACAGAATATTTTCGAATAGTTTTATGTAATGGATTGAATTGGATTTCGTTTTGTCGATAAAGACGATAGAAGAAATTGGGTGTTTCTTCTTACGCAGATAAAGGATAGGTTGTGACAAGATATGTCTGGGAACAGAATTATGGGTCGCCATCGCCATATATATGAGAGAAAGGTTAATCTATCACGTTTGAGGTGGGTAGGTATCAATGGAGTTAACTACGTACGTAGAAGAACCCTTTACCAATAGGTTTTGGGAACAAAAAACGGCCGACCGGTGTGATTTTTTATGCCATCTGCTATGATACGTTCGCCATATCGTTAAATTTCATTGAAAGGGATTATTTGAGTGGCCAGAGAGGACTATTTTAACGTGACTTTGCAGCATCAGCCTGTAAAACATCAGTTTGGAACATTTTTTGAATAACTAACCAATTGTGTTGGAAATAGTAAAACACTCTCCACCACGATGGTAGTTCCATCTGTACTCTACCATCGTTTTGAAATGCACCGTGTTGCACATCATCTCCGGTATATTAGGGGTTTAAGCAAACCCCTTTTTGACGAGATTGCTTTGCACAATTTCTCTAGCCGCAAGTTGTCAAACAACAAACTTGTCTTACATTTCTCTATTCATCGTGTAAGATTTTCTTATAAAACATCGAGGCAAATGAGACATTAGCATCAGACATTCGTCAGCAAGCATCTGCAAACAACCAAACTCGCACACCAACACAAAACTATCAAAATAATCATCATGTTGAAATTCGTAAGGATTTTTTATTCAAACTAATATTTTGGTATTTAAAAAAAAAATATTGCTTTGCAGGTTGCCTTATTTTGCGTTGTTTCCGTTGCTAATGCTGGAATCCTGTCCAGTCCAACACTTAGCATTGCCGCTGCTCCAGCTATTGTCTCAGCTCCAACAATTGTGTCAGCAGCTTCACCTGTTAGTGTTTTGAGAGCAGCACCAATAACCTTAGGAACAGCAACTATAGGAGCACCATTGGGTATTAGCAGTGGATTGATTTCAAATGGAATCATTTCTAATGGATTGGTTTCGGGAGGTTTGATCTCAAATGGTATCGTGTCTGGTGGACTTGTCACCAAGGGCTTGGTGTCCGGTGGTGGTTTGATCTCTGGAGGATTGGTGTCTTCGGGAAAATTATTGATTTAAAAGACAAAAATACTTGAGCGGTAGTTCCTTGTAATAAATTTCTCTGCTAATGGATACCAAATAAAAAAAGTCCTTGCTTTAATTTAATGAAAACAAAATTATTTCTTTGCATTTGAATGTTTTGAGATAAGAGCAAAAAAACAAATCAAATATTTGTTTCAAGTGAATTCATTAAAAACTATGAGTCTCCTTTTGCGTCCCAAAGTTCGAATGGTATTAAAAAAAAGGGTAACTCAAAGTCACGAAAACTCAATGGAACTGTAGGGACCCCTACTCACTCCCACCTACCTTAGCCTTTAACGAAAGGACTTTCGTTTTAAAAAGCAGCATTTTAAAACAATACGAGGTTGGTCTGATAAGTGAGTATCCTTACAAAAAAAAAATAATAATTTCGGAAAAAAGCGGCGACGTATTTTTCAGTACGTACGTTCGAATGAACGAATATTCGTTGATTTTGACATTTCCTTGATATTTCAGTTTTTAATTCGTCGCGAATGAGCAACCAAAACACAAAGCAAGAATGATTTGAACATTTTGTCCGTTGGGATTGTGGATCATGTGGAACGTGATTAGAGTTTGGCAGTTCG
Organism: Sphaerophoria rueppellii; assembly: GCA_920937365.1. Lineage (NCBI taxonomy): Eukaryota > Metazoa > Arthropoda > Insecta > Diptera > Syrphidae > Sphaerophoria > Sphaerophoria rueppellii. The sequence goes on along the minus strand of CAKKXW010000001.1, from coordinate 112,482,954 downwards.
TATCAACTACAATAATTCCTTTCGCGACGGTTAAATTTGTTTTCTCAAATGTATTAACATTTGAGATTAAAAAGTGAGTTTATACATCATCATTTTGTTGAGAATTTGTAAGGAAATACGGCTTCAAACGTACATATGTATGTGCATATCTAAATCACTTTTCTTCAGTTGGTCGTGATCATGTGAATAGTGCTTCAACTTCAACTGCGTTCTTACTTTCGTATCAACAAGCCCCTCTTTTCCACTGAGCACTCTGGGCAAGAGCTCAGGGCCCCGTGATCGATAGGGGCCCCCTCGTCCCTGCCAGATTACGAACTTATTTTCTTATCCTTCTCACTATCAATGAAGGAACTCGGCCTGAGATACTGCAACTTTCCATCGTGAACGGTCCCTCGCATGCACTCTCCAGTCGCCGAAACCAAGCGCTCTGGCATCCGCAGTCACTTAGTCCTTGTACCGTAGGTACGGTCTTCCTTGTCGTCTCGAACCTGGGGGCTGGGATGAAATGAATTTCTTGGCTGGAGCGCTGTCGTCCATTCGTTCGATGTGGCCGAGCCAATGTAGTCGTCTTTTCTTGGTCTTCTGGACTACATCCACATCTTGGTACAGCTCGTACAGTTCTCGGTTGAACCTTCTTCTCCATTTGCCATCGTCGCATACGGGACCGAAAATTCGTCGAAGAATTTTTCTTTCGAAAGTGCCCAGTATCAATTCAATATAGAGTAAAATAAAAAAAAATAAATAGAGTGGCGCGACAGCTCTTGAAGAGCCAAGGCCTAAGTGGCTTACTCTCATCAACAATTCTCTATGTGCGTATGAAGAATTGAGGGGACCTACAATTTAACGCCGATTCCGAACGGCAAAGTTGAGAAACACTTTTTCATGACAGATGATACTCTTGGAAGTTTTGTCAGTTCTTCGCAAGAGGCAGTGTCCGTGAAAGATGAAATAAAAACTTTGGGCCCGAGTAGGATTCGAACCCACGACGTTCTGCTTAGCAGCCAACGCACCTAACCACTAAGCTACGGACACTACTATTCAATATAGAGTAGGACTGGTTAAATCAAAGTTTTGTAAAGCAGACACTTTGTCTTTAGAGTGAGAAGTTTTGAACCCAGTTGTTTGGCCAAACCGAAGCAGCAGCGCAACAGTTCGCTAGGGTAAATGATTCTTCGGATTTCCACTAAGGTGTCATTTGTGGGATTGATGTTTGTTCCAAGGTAGGTGAACTCCTTAATACTTAATTTTTTGTAGATGGGATATATGGAGCTTATTGACCAGTCAGTGGGCATGCATTTTTCCTCCCACACTTTGGTGATGACCTGGTGCATGCGTTTCATCAAAAAGAGTTCCGCAGGTATGCCATCCGACCCGGCGGACTTGTTATTTTTTTAGCTTTTGGATGGCTCTTTCTAACTCTTCTGAACTGGGGGCTGGGACCGGGGGTTTATTGACTGATTTTGCTTCTCTTTCGTCATTAGCTCGCTCGACGTTATGCGCATTCAGCAGCTGTGCGAAGTGCAGCTGTCAATAGAAATGAATCTAGAAACATGGTTATCTTCTTTCGAAATATGCTTACTTTAATCAACATAACCAAAGAAGGTACATTTATATACAGGTAGGTATGTATATATGCCTTTATTTCAACAATAAACAGTTTTGATGGTCTCTTCAAGGCGTAGCGAGCGGAAAACATTTTTTGCCCCAAGGAGAATCAATCAGGGGTTTTCGAATATGGCCATATTCACATATTCACATTTCGAAATATATAGCCTTATCGCACATGGTCGTTGGTCATGTAGGTAATGTAGAGCTTTTTGAAAGATTATATTTTATGACACTGATTTCAAAATATAATCTGGCATAGTATCAAAAGCAGATTAATATAAAAATTTAAAAAAAACAATCAAGTACTCTCTCTCTCTCTCTCTCTCTCTCTCTCTCTCTCTCTCTCTCTCTCTCTCTCTCTCTCTCTCTCTCTCTCTCTCTCTCTCTCTCTCTCTCTAACACAAACAATCTGGAACTAACTGGTTTCACAAAATAGCAATTGCTTATCTGGAATTATTTGAACGAAGAATTTTAATGCTTCCTTCTCCATGATTCTCAGCAATTGGTGTCTCCTTCGATAGTTATCGGTTTCTGAAAAAAGGTGTATCTTAATTCGGGGTTGTAAGAAAAATCAAAAAAGGTATCAGATTTCGGTCTCCATAATTCTCAAAATTTTGAGTGACGAAAAGAAGTAAAATTATCATGAAAAAGGGTAGAGATTTTTTTTCACTGGTTGCGTTCTTATGGTTTGCGAGATTTTGGTTTTCGGTCTTTCGACTCCAATCACATGTACTTTTCTTTACTAATTTAAAAGTGTATTGCTGATGATGAGTAGAAGAATACTCGAAATGCATTGAAATGAAATTTAAATATTATAAATCAGATTTGTTTTTTTTTTTTTTTAATTGTTGTTATCTTAATCATCATCACTTAATACCGCACATATTTATAATTGTCCAAAGGCTTGGTGTTTGTGGAGTTCACGCTTGTAGAAACAACAGCTGAAGAGTTTAAATCTTATTTCTGTATTGGATTTGACAACTTTTTGACGTAGAAGTATGGTCTTGTTTTGGAAACGCTTTGTATGAAAATAGTATGGGTTGCATAATTTTTGTCGAATTACCAAGTAGTGAAAATTCTTTCATTCACAACTTTGTCAGACTCTTGCTATTCAGATATTTTCTTTACTTTGTTTCATCGCCTTGATCAATTACATAAACCTTTTATGAATCTAATGCCAGATGCCAGTATATAGAAACAAATGTGTTCAAGTTTTTTTTTTTTTATTCTTTTCCTTGTAAATAAAACTTGTAAATTAATCTTCGACCACCTTTTAAACAAACTTAGATCAACAACTTTCCGGAAGATAATAGACCATTTCCCAATACTCCGCCAGACACCAATCCTCCGGAAATCAATCCCTTTGATACTAGTCCACCAGGAACAAGGCCACCAGAAACTATTCCTCCAGAAACAAGTCCACTAGACACAATTCCATTCGAAATCAATCCTCCAGAAATCAGTCCATTTGAAATCACCCCGCTGGTAAGGCCCAATGGAGCTCCAATTGTTGCAATTGGGGCAGTCCGCACAACACTCAAAGTTGGAGCTGATACAATAGCACTTGGAGCAGAAGCGATGCTAAGGGATGGAGCAAGGATTCCAGCCTTAGCAAAAGCAATTACGCAAAAGAAAGTAACCTGTAATCAAAAATTACAACCAGTCTTGGTAGTTCTTACAGTACTCAATCGAATGCTCTTACAAATTTGAACATGGTGATTTAGAGATTGGTTGGATGACTTGTTGAATCTTGGATGAATGCTGACTGTTGTCTGATGGTTGACTTCTATCTCTCACCTTGTTTTATAGTAGTTAAAAGTTGAAGCTTTTGCCAATCACACACCAACTGCAACTCTTAAACTCACAAGTCTTTCATAATTGGAAAAGAAGTTGGAAACAAAAATTAGATGAAAACCCCTTCACCTAAGTTACAAGCCACACACCACACAACACCACATCTTTTCTCTGATTTTTCATTCCATATTGTTACCAGACAAACCAGTGAATTTGGTAATGAAAGTGCAAGGTGCAACCCTTCTCGTGTTTCATCATGTATTTGCTGTTTTAACTGTAATCAAACCACAATGTTCATTGAAATGGTTTATAAGGCAATAGCGGTTTCATATAGAAAAGAAATAAGCCCACGTTCTATATCGACCTGATGCGTTTACCTCAAAAAACTTTGAATTGATTGCCCCGTGTCTTTTAAAATTAACTGATAAATAGGACTATAGCTCCCAGTGAACCTTAGTTTAACATAAGTTCTATACAAAAACACAAAGCAGAGCAAAATTAACAACAACAACCTTTCAGTTGCAACGTCTTTTTTTCCGAAAATTCAAACATAAAAGAGGACATTTCCTTGGCTTCTATATGAATTATCAATGGTTCCAATTGATTTTTCTATTTCGTTTTGAATGCAAAGATAGAAATTATCACGTCCCCCGTTTTTTACTGAAGGAATGGTTCAATGGCTGCAACTAGAATGGAGAAGTCAAAGAACTGCATTACCAGTGGATATAGAGAGTCTGTTTAACTGATGGTTCAGAACTCAATAAACAAGGTGAGTTCATTTCTCGATGTAGTTTCGAATGGCATCGGTTTGTAATGGAAATGAAACCCGCCAAGGATAACGTGGTTAGAATTTTTCCTCTATTTCTTTTGAAATTTGAATCAATTTTTCCTCTCATTTCTTGTTGAGTGGATTAACAATGCATTCAATCGCGGTGTTAATAAATCTATGATTTGTCTGTTAAAAAGGCAGACACCTTTTGAATGGTTCAATTAACCCCCAACCTAGCAAAATCTTATAGAATAGAAGGAGAAAAAAGAGCTGCTAACTGAACTAAAAGAATATTTTTCTCTTAAAAAGAAAAGAGATCAAATAAACTAGAACCACTCCATCTGGAATACAATATGTGTCGTTGCCATTTTAATACCAAATATAATCATCCACTCTTTTTTAACCCCAGCACACACTCAGTGAATGCTGTTTTATATCACCAACTAAAAGTGTCTTCACAATTTCTTTTGCAACAACTGAATACGATCTGCGAAAAACCACCCAACCGCACTTTTGCATCAACCATCAACTTATTCTCTCTCGCCCTAAAGGTGCAACAAGAGTTGACTATAAAACACCACACAGAAACTATATTCATCATCAAACAATCACAATTCCTCAACAAAGACTGCTTCATTCTTCAAGCGCACAAAACCATCCATACTCACCATGTTCAAATTCGTAAGGATTCTATTTTAGGACAATCATTAAAAATATAAAATTTTCAATCCTTTAGTTGGTCTTCACTTGCATTATTGCCGCAGCTGTTGCCAGACCCGGAGGTCTTCTAGCTCCATCGCTGACTCTTGCCTCAGCTCCTGCTGTTGCATCAGTTGTATCAGCCACGGCACCAGCTGCTGCTTCTACCATCGTAACAGCTCCTGCTGCAACTACAAGTCTTATTAGGACTGCTCCAATTGCCTTGGCTGCCCCATCAATAGGACTCTTGCCATCGAGTTCTTTGATTTCCAATGGTCTAATAACGAATGGATTACTGTCGAATGGATTGGTTTCGAATGGTTTGATCTCAAATGGAATTCTCTCAAATGGACTTTTGTCAAATGGACTGATCTCGAATGGAATTGTTTCTAATGGATTACTTTCGAATGGAATTATTTCGAATGGACTCGTTTCCAATGGACTGGTTTCAAACGGACTAATCAGCAAGGGATTGGTTTCGGGAGGACTCATTTCGAATGGTCTGGTATCTGGGGGAATTTTAAGCAATGGCTTGGTGTCATCTGGCAAATTGTTAATTTAAGAATGAAGTTTATGTGTTGTTGCAGTGAGATAGAAAAAATATAAAAAGCTTTCTTCACAAAATTATGGCTTAACTTCGTTGTAAAATGTTTTCCTTCTTTGGCACACAGAACAATCTTATAGTTTGATTTATTTTTGGAAAAATTTGATCGAAATCCGTTCATAAGATACATTACAAGGAAAAAATTAGTCCACCCCTGGTTTGTTCTAAAATTCAATCAGCTGATGTGTATGCGAAACGATATCGTTTTCATTATAATTATAATGAAATTATAACTATTCCCTTATGAACAAGAAATAACAAAACCACTTTATGTAACTCATCAAATCAGTTTCGGTTTTATTCCACAATAAGCTAACTAGTGTATGCCTTATGCAGGTAAAGGTCTCAAATTACCACCAAGCATACTGTTCTGTTCGTCCGTTCCCTGCATATGATGTTCGACGTTGCAGAGATTCCAAGTGTTAGCGCTGTGTACATGTGTGATTTCATTTAGTAAATCAAACCAGCAGTATAGGTCAATGGTTTGTAATCGGATCGGTATTGCTGCTGGAACGAGTTGGCTGTTGCCACACTATTGTAGGTTTCCGATGCAGCTTGTGGACTCAGTTTAGCGTAGGCCAATGGAACTGGAAGGGCATATGGCAGGTTGGGAGACACAGCAGCATAATAGGTTGGTTGGTAGAGCAGTGGATTGGCGGTAGCGATGGCCAAAAGGCATGCGAGGAAGAACTAAACAAATAAGAAAAGAAAATACAAAACATAAATAAAATGAATCACATTTATCAAAAAGGCAAGGCAACCTTGAAAAAGGCCAATGGAAAATAAGAAGCTAGATGTAAGATAGTGGCACTTACTACTTTGAACATTTTGAAGAGTTGTGTGGTGATGATGTTTCTGGTTCTGGTGGTTGCACTGAACTATGATCCTAGAAGGAATTGTTCGTCTTTATATAGCAAGAGGATTCCTTTTGTGGTTTGTTCTTTGGGAATGCCGATTGCTGCTGAAGGCCATCATCATAGGTCCAATTCCATCGGTACGAAGGGCAAAACTTGTTCTTGCTTTTTTTTCAAAGAAGAATATCAGCAAAGCTAGGACAAGGTTGGAACAAAGGATTCTTTTCTTGCTATTTGATTCTTTCCTTTATCTGAGGCTTTGTTTGCGTTTCTTTTTTATAGTTTCGGTTATAGAGAACTCGAGATGTTTTGCTCGGAAGCGATATGGTTTGTTGCATTAGCTCTATCAGTCACAGTGATCGGAGACCTTGAAACTGGAGATCTGAGGCAAATTAATTCTGTACCCTACTATTAAACAAAAATCGTCCAACATTAAAAATATGACAGAACAGTTCATAATAAATCGTAAGCCTTTGTTTAACGGACTTTTACCTTTATTCCTGCACTTGATGACTTAAGAAGTAAACAAACATTTAAAAAACATATCAGTTTAAAGCTTTATTGAGGCAGAACTTATCCTAGTAAATAAAAACTAAAGTTTTCGGAAGTTGAGAGTATGAAGCCAAGTCTGGAGTAGACGGTGAATGGAGCGTCAATTTGTAGCCCAATTCGACCATTTCGTCAGTGACGATAGCGGGAGCTTGAGCTGTTGCGTTATCTTGGTGGAAAACCACTTTTTACTACGGAAAGTGGGTTCTTACTTCAATTAGATGTCCCTATAGTGACCCTTTTGATCCTTATGTTCTGGTGTGCACCAGTGGACCATATTTCATTGATTGTCACGAAACGATGCTGTAACTCATTCGGATTGCGTTAAACTAGCATCAAACGGCTCTGAAGTGGTCTAACGGTTGTGTTTCATGTTCAAAAGCGGTACCCATTGCGCTGCTAGCTTTCACATGCCAAAATTTCATGCAGAATATGACCAACGCGATCTTTTTGAATACGTACTGCCTCAGCTAGCTCGAGCTATCAACGATCAGACGGTGAGGCTATGCACTTATCAAACCACCCACGTATTGTAGGTAATCTGTCCAATTTCTCTTGTAGGTTACAAGCCCTTGGAAGCTGCTTATTAGAAAAATAAATTATTTAACAATTTATTTAACAGTTCTGATTGTTAATTGATTGCCCTTTTAAAATAGGTCATGTGTAGGTGTTTCTAACATTTTTCTAAAAAACCAGCACTGTTCAAATCACCTTATACATTTTAAATCTGCTTTCTAAGACCGTTTCAATTAAAACACTCTCAAAAACATTAACCCTTCCATTCATCAACAGCTATCTCCTGAGCAATGAAAACCAACAACATTTTAAATTTATAACCAAATTATTTACTACCGAGAGTGAAATTAAATAAGAATATTTTTCTCTCATCTCCATCAGAAAATCTACCCACTCATAATTTATCAATGGTTAATGCGGAAAAGCCTCCGAATTTTCTACGCTTCAGAATGAACTCACTCCATCGCATCACTTCCATGTTTAATTTCTGTTTACAAACAAATTAATTCCCACCCGTGGATTTGTATTAAATCGAACTCCAACAATGCCTTCCACCTTAAGTGAACATCCAAAAGAGCAAAAAGACGCACCCAAAGCGGAAGTGTACGTGCACAACTCGCCCGCCCTCACAAGGATGCCACCCCTTCCACCGGCCAAAGCATTAAGCTACAATTAATTGTTATTCAAAAACATTTGTTCGACTTGCCATTCTTCATAGAAGACGTACAACCAAGCCAAACAAAAAAAATAACGAATGGGGTCCCATTTTTGATAAGAATTAAATGTAGCCCAATGATACTCTGCCCATGGGGTTTACTAACAAAAGAGTAGCCACAGGACACCGGAAATGTTTCACCTTGAAAACAAAAAATCCCACACCGAACGTGAAAGCTGAAGATGCTGTGTTTCAATTTGTTGTCAAAAAATAAGGCGCACAATATAAACTGTAGGCGGGGAAATGGAAATTCGAAATAGTAAACAAACACTGGGGACACCTAAAAGCCTACAACCAGATCAAACCCCGCAAAATACACTTTTGCAGAGAAGAACTAAATGTCTCATCCTTTGTTGTGTTTTTTATAAATAAGGAAATAGGACGAATTCTGGGAAATGTTAAGTGGGCGTACGTTGTCGGGAAGTACTTACATATACTTATAAATTCTGGGGACTTCTATGGAAATATAACGGTAAACAAAATGAAATTAATATTCTAATCATCCAACGGTGGGCTGAGATTAAAGAAGAAGTACTTTTTGGTAACTAATCGGGGGAGTTGGATTGTCACGGCTACTCGAAATCTCTTTAATGTGAGATTTCTTCAAAATTATATAAATATCATTGCTACCAAGAATGTCATTTAAGTGGGGGAAGTTTGCTCCCTGATAAACAATTCTACCTTAACCGAAGCTTTGCTTGTCATACAAAAGAAAATTGAATGATTCTTATTTCAATCACAAACATTTTCATTGGACCCATTAGGGCTTGAAACTCATCATCATGTTTAAACAAAAAAAAAAACTTGCTTTACAACTAGCAACAATTAAATTTATTGGAGCTTAACACTTAAATGTCATTCAAAACCAAACATCAAGGGCAAACGCACAGCCCTAACATTGGCGTATTATCTTTCAACTTCTAAGCAAATTCAAATCATATAAAAGTCTCACCAACAGATTCTAAAGGTATCAAAGCATTTTCAAGCTTCTAACTCGCAACATCAAATAGACTCAAACAACTAACCCATACAAGATGTTCAAATACGTAAGTGGTTAAAAGGACGTGTGTGTCCTTTCTATAACTCTTTTCTTTTTTTTTCAAAGGTGGTTTTCTTCTGCTTCATCGCCATGGCTTTTGCTGCCCCAGCCCCGGCACCAGCCCCAGCACCAGCACCAGCTGGTATTCTAGCACCAGCCATCTCCTTGGCTACTCCAACTTTGACCCTGTCAAGTCCAATCATTCGTGCACCAATCTTGGCCACACGCATTGCTACTCCATTGGCCATCAATTCTGGATTGTTGTTGTAAGCCCAGTGAAAAGCAAACAAAATGCAATCACACGCCAAACGAAGACCACAAGAAAAAAGCTGGATAACCCCATTAGAACACAGCAACAACAAAATAATTAAAGAAAAAACAACGCTCGATTGACAGCAATAAAGACTTCAGTAGAATTTAATACAACCAAAAAGTTCTCCTGATTCATCAATATTCGATAAATTGTTCTCGATGGTTTTAAAGTATTAGGAAAGTTGGTTGTGGTCGTGATTGAGGCGATTTAAGGGAAAAAGGACCAATTTGTTATGTGGCTGTTGGGAGTGTTGGTCTTCGATAGCACGTGTCGGGTAATTTTGTAGGATTCAAGGTTAAGCCATCATGTTTGACAGCAGCAATAATGTTTAGGGTGAGAATTGGAGGCAACAAGTGGACAATTAATGGTGTGTTTTTGGAGGAACATTAAGTAATGAAATCTAAGCTGTTTTTTTTTGCGTTCAACGTTTAACACGTTTCAACTTTCAGCTGATTACAAAAATACAATTATTTCAAAACAAGAGGATGGATAGACTTTCTATGGTTTCTTGCTAGAAAATGGTAGTCTAACTTTTTGCATACAAATGAAGTCGGGCTGTCAACATAATATGCCAAACAAAGGGTAAGAAGATTGATTTTAAGAAGAGGATGGGATTCTGCAACACAAGAAAAGACTTTGTGCCACATTGCTCTCGACTAATATAGTAAAGCTGAAGAGTTTGTGTAGTATGAACTATTGGTTTGAGTTGAACAGTTGTTTTTGTTTTGCAAAGTTAATTTCTCGAAGAAGGCTTAAGGCTGTTAATCATTAGGTTTTCTACAGCAAATAGGAAAGAAAAATGAAGGAAACACTTTTCGAAAGTGTTTTCATGTTTCATACTAGTGGACGCTTCTGTTCAGCAAATGAACAGAGCGAATGAAAACATTAACCTAAACGACCAGAAGTATAGAGCCATACATCAGGGTTTCTACCTACGGGACAGAATTGTGCATTAGCGGTTTAAAACCGGCGGTTTCATGAGGTTTAATGATGACTTTTTGGCAGCAGCTATAATCGCCGGAGCCATATCCTCTGCGATTAGAAGATTTGGTAATTACTAAAGTGTATCAGTTTGTTTTTTATGACCCTGAACTTTGCGGACAATTTAACTGCTGGTCTTTGGACTTCTGCCACTGCCGTAAAACTTAACTGATTTTCAAAAACTTAATGGCAATCGCTTCGTTTGAATAAATACTCGATACCCCATTTTTTAGTTTTTTTTATTTACCGTTTTTACGATGTTTTGGCCAAAAAAGTCAAGAAATGCTCCAAAAAAATGTCGTCTTTAACTTCAGACCTCTGCCACTGCCGTAAAACTCAACTGATTTTCAAAAACTTAACGGCAATCGCTTCGTCTGAATAAATCATATACTCCTATTTTTATAATTCATAAAAAGTAAGTCACGTGATGTGTCTCCAATTCGGGACCCACAACAGTTGCCGACCGATCACAATCAAGTAGGTTAATATCAGTTTGCGACCGATACCGTATATACGAACTACTTAACAACATAAGTTGCCAACCGTTCACCGACCGGTGCACTGCGCACAATAAAAACCCCAAGATCACCAAACAGTGTCAAACCGAACTGCCGACATCAACGATCAGTTGTCAATCAAGCAACTCAAGGGGAGCAGACGTGTATTATGGGGCTACAAGTATAAACTAACAACTAAATTGACATAGACTTCCCCTCGCCAGTGGGGAAGACCCCTTGTCTTGTCACACATACTAGTCCCGTAGGTGGATTTTTTCTGTTGATTGTTCGTATTCGGCAGTTGATTGTCCGCATTCGTTCGTTGACTGCCGGGATTCTTCCATTGACTGTCCGGAATCATTCGTTAATTGCCCGAAATGGTCCGTTGATTGCCCACATTCGTCCATAGATTGCGCCAATTTGTCCGTGATTCCATACTGCTTACACACAGACTACGCCTTACTAGTGGTACAGGGTCTTGTAGGTGGAGTCATTCTTCTAAACTAATTCTGCAGTAAAGGAAACCAAATACAGCGGAACCACATCCGATCAATCAGACCCAACAGAGTTGAAAATTAAGGTTTTCGCTACTATTTAATTCCAATATTCCAAACCCTTGAAAGACCAGCAAGCTTATTTCAACCTCAGACCAAAAATACCATTACTGCAATGGAGGATAAGGAAACCTTTCGAAAACCTGCTCCTATTAAGTCTTCGAAACAAACAGCAAATGACTTCCCAGGTGAAACATAATATAGAAATCATCAAAGGACCTAGCTGACTGACTTGATTAGTGAGGTCCGTTCTGAACTGCTGCAACTCTTTAATTAATTTATAGGTAAGAACCTCTCGCCACACTACCATCGATAAAAAAAAGGTGAGTTATGAAGATTTAAATAAAATCCTTTTGTTACAATAACCAACACATTCACTCGAAAAATATTGAAAATTCTAAACAATAAGGTATTCTTCGTTTAACTAATTACATAAATACGGTAAAGGTCACTCTGGTTTTAGAAAGAGACAGATAGCGACAAACAAACTACTTCATAACAAAGAATATATGATTTTCCAAAGAAATGCAGTGAACCCAATCCAATGCACGATATTGCTTTCTTGAACTAAAGGACACCGATACAAACCAGATAGACACACAGTAAAATATTAAAATGTCATTTGCATTAACGAATAAACAATAACAAAGAATCAGCATGAAAATTGCTAGCGAAGAATTTTATATTTGACGAGTTGTTATGACTTGAATGCACTTTTCAAAGAAGCTTATTTTTGCTATCTTAAGAAATTGAGATGGCTTTCATTTTGTTTTTGAATAAGGAAATCAATGAGAACGGTACAACAGTTATTAGGAAAACTTTCTGGATATGAAAATGTTCACAATACACAAATCAATCAACAAACTGCACTGAATTTCTCCGAAATGCCATTTAAATTTCAAGACGATTTTCGAAAATTCTAGTCTTTAAAAGAATCAAGCTGAAACGTCTCAGTGGATATGTCAACTGTCGATTTTTCAATGGTGGGTGGGCTCTAATTTCTGTTTCCTTCACAAACATTGAATAACAAAACACCCCAAAATGTAATTTGACTATCCAACAGAGATGATTGAATTTAATTTGAGTTTCCTTGATGTCTAGAAGATAGATCAAGACGCAAACCACACAATGATGCGCTCTTTATTTTCCTCGTTTATCTATTATGTTTGTCTCTGGCATTATAGATGGAAACTCTTCCATGACGATCGATAACTGGCCTGCCGGCATTATGATGTTTGTTTTTATTTTTCCCTCAAAACGTCAAACCAAAAAACAAACAAAGTAAATAAACAAACGATTAAGTCCTTTAAAATATAAATTGTCACAAATTTGAGTTCTTTTCGACAAAAAGCGACTAGCACAGGTCAATTTGGAGATGTTTATGGTCGCCCACTTTCTCTTTCAGCCTCCTACGAAATTCCCCAAATCTAATTCGTATAATATTAGGCGCGCGTTTTGTTCTTGGGCCATCGCCGGATGTGCCTGCATTTTATTTTTAAACATTTTTTTTGTTATTTCAACAACAAGACAAGAATTCCATTCGCATAATCTTGCAAGAGGGAAAATTTTATTTTCACTTCACACAGCCAAGATGGACTTGAATTTCTTTCGAGATATTTTGTTGATAAACAAAACAAAATATAAGAAAAAAAAAAACGACATTAGCAACAAGAGAAACAAAAATATACTGAGGGTCAGACGGGGTATAATGCGCTCGTACAACAGAAACGTGTTGAGTGCCGTAGGCGTATTTGTTTTGTAATTGTATAGCTTTTTTTGGCCAGTAAACAGAGTCATCTTTCCATAATTAAATAAACTTTCCCTAGACTGGGATTTTCCTGCTTTCGAGGCGAAGAGGGAGTTATGATATTTTAAGAGACACATCTTTTTGTCGCGCCTCAATTCCTACAAATTTAATGTTTATACATAAATTTGAATTTATTTACACAACGATACGGAAAATAGCTGATGAAATCCACAAGGCCATATTGCCACCCTCAAAACTGTCAAACTGGCATGCTTTTTCAATATCCTCTCGACATTGTTGTGTGTCTGTGTATTTTTCTGGAATACTTTGAATTTTCAACAATCGAAAAAGGGACATTTTAATAGAAGTGAAGAATCCATACTCAATATACACGTGGCCGTGATTTAAAAGCAAATGTGTATTTGAAGGTACCTACAACAATTACTTCGACAACGACAAACACAAGGAAGCACTTTTCAAAATTATATCAATTTTGCCTTAAGCTCTATGGAATACACAGAAATTATGGCAGAAAAGGACTGCGGGAAATGGCAAGGAAAAGGAAATGTGGCAAATGGAATTGATATTGAGGAAGTGCAAACATTTCCGTCTTGGTGTGAGTTCGAAGAAAACAAAAAATACCCTACAAACCTCAAGACCTAGAGTCCTACATACCTAAATATTGAGCTGAAGCCTGTCGAAGAAGATTTTCAAATGATTGGAAATTGGCATAGGGCAGGTTATTATATTTCTCATTGGAAAATACATCTGTTGGTTTTCTAGGATAAATAGGGAAATATTTGTGTGTGTCAAAAGTAGCTGCTCGTGGAATATATTTATTATTTGCAAAATTTTCACATTGTATTTCATTGAAAATACCTCAGTGGAGGATATATAAAGTATTCAAGAGGCAGCGAAATGACATGGAGCTTGAGCGCGTGCAAGAAATCCCTCGCATGTTTACCTGCGTTTGGATAATAAGCATCTTATGTATAAGGATATCCACTTTGATGGTTCTTTGTATTGTTTTTTTTTTCTGTAAATATTTGCTTTAAGGCGGATTGGTTAGAGGAATCTATTCGCAACAGGTTTCAGCAGAAATGTGTCTGTTTAAATTCCTTGGATGTTTCAGCTAGGGTATAGGATTTTAAAGTTATCAAACGGAAGTAAGGTATTCAAGGACCTAAGCTATGTTAACCTAAAATGTGAAAAAAGCATGACTATGAAATATATATATGTGTGTATATATGGTACGATGAGACAGTCTTCGATTTCTTTAGAGCATGTTCGCTGGCTGAAGCCCACTGTTTCCACTGTTCCTTGGTCTCTGGTATACACCAGTGGACACATGTTTCATGGATTGTCACAGAAACTCCTTTGGATTGCTCTTAAACAGAGTCAATTACTGCTTCGAACTGGTCTGACGGTTGAGCTTGTTGTTGGAGTGAGCAAACGTCGTGTCGCACCCATAGCGCCAACAGCTTTCTCTTGCCCAAAACTGCATCCAGGATATGACATACGCGATCATTTGAAATGCTTTTGTCTCAGCTATCTCATGGACCTTTAATCGGCAATCTGCCGACACACGACCTTGCATTTTTATAATATTATCCGACGTCGTAGCTGTTTTTGGGGCACCTGATGATCGAGGCTTGTCAAAAACCGACGCGATGTGAGCCAGGCCACGTTAAAACCATGTTAAAATAATTTTTGACGGTCCAAAAAGAAAATCCTTTTATGCAAATGGTCGCTCTGTGTCTGTCATTTTGAGGTTAAAAAAAACTCCTGGATTGAGTTTGAGTTATAGAAAAAAATTGGGAAGAAATTATTACTTACATATTTGAGATGGCACAACAGTCCGTTTTTGACGTAGCCCCCAGCCGGTCCTTAGCTAGCTGTCTCAAGTTTTGCATTCCAATGTTGATTGTAGTCTTTTTCCGCTTGAGTTGCCACCTAAGTCACTGTCTTTCTCTGCTTCTGCGTCCCTCGGACACCGTGGAAAGAAACTCAAAGATATCAAAAAGTAAAAATAACATCAAACATAGCTCTCGAAGTCTTTGCAGATCGGTGGAAAGACTTTTTTTATGTCAGAAAATCCAAGCCTATTCGTTCCGCTTGACACTCCTATCTTAGTCGTTGGAACTGCACTACCTGAACAAAACTCATAGTCTTCTCTTCTCTATTTCTGCATGAAAGGAACTGTCATGTCGCTTCGAAATTTCCTGAGATCCGAAAATACATTAGTAGATAAGCCTTAAAGGTGGAACTGTATAAACGCCATGGTTGACTCAACCTAGGGATGTCTCCCACTACCATATGTTATACTAAGATGCATAGAGTCTTTTTCATTTTTTTTACCAAGACTGGTTTGCCCTTTTAATCTAAAACAGGTCTTTTTTCAATCAAAAATCATTTATTTTCAAGATTACAAAGCAGCCAAATTACCCGCAGTATAAATGAAACCTAAGGCCCTTCTCTTTAAGAAAACAATTTTTCGTAAGAATATATTTTAATTACAAATACAATTACTGCCAAATTTTGTTCAGTTTCAACGTTAATCTCCCCCCAAAAAAATATAAAATGCTTTTGATTGATTATGTTTGTTTGAGATGCCTTCCTTACTCCAAAAGGAAGAGCAGAAATCTTACCCCGTCCGTAATTCCTAGATTATTATACATTATCATAGCCGCACCCATATCCTTGGAAATTACCGATTCAACAACAGGCCGACGACCTCTTTCATTGGACATAATGAAGTCTTTCGCCATCATTCGCCATCAGCCGAACCAAAACAAACAAAAACAACAACATTAACGAAAAAAAAACTCGCCCTGAACCTGAACTTGAAAAAACGAAAACATCTTTCAAGGATTTATTTTGCTCCTCATCAGCCCCAAATGTCAATCATTCATCTAACCACTGACATG
This sequence comes from Sphaerophoria rueppellii, assembly GCA_920937365.1. Taxonomy (NCBI): domain Eukaryota; kingdom Metazoa; phylum Arthropoda; class Insecta; order Diptera; family Syrphidae; genus Sphaerophoria; species Sphaerophoria rueppellii. Next base: position 112,466,788 of record CAKKXW010000001.1, on the reverse strand, counting down.
GGTCCTTATGCATAGACCAACTTTTTTCTTACCTCATACTCAAATCTATAATGTTTGATTGAAAGGCTTCATATGTGCTTGAGTGGCCTAAGCGACTAGCGTGTGTCCTGGATTAAGATGGACGATTCGGAAATGATGGGGTGGTGTTTAGATTTTGAATGTCACAGCATCAGTAAAAAAAATAATGTGTTTGTCAAAAACAGTCCAATAACACTCCCACCCACTAGCAGAGATCAAAAAATCAATCATACAGGTAGATGAAGTTGTGTCAAATTACACACATCCCCTCAGCTCATGTCATTCTCCTTTGCACTTCGACATCATTGCCATCAATTCAACACCACGATAGAGGTGCAACATAGTGCAAGTGTTGCTAAATCAAACATGTGACTCCACTAGTCACGTTTTTCCTAACCCCAAAAGGTGATGCTGTTCTCCTATGTCATAAATCAGCACATACACCTCGAGCAGCGTGAACTTCATTCTAGCGTTCGGAAGGCACATTGCCAGGAATCCCTTTAAATTTCCTTCCACGACAATTACTCCGACACGATGACGTACATTACTCGTAGGTTGATTGCTTCCACTGAGTAGTTCTTAAAATAAAAATTCTATCCGTCTCCGACGTCCTTTTTTTTACTCGTTCCCCTTTCAACTTTTCTCACCGACTCCGACGGACGGTAATTGTTGCATTGTTGCTTAGAAATACAGGTAAAAGTTGAAACAAGTCACATCGCACCGGAAGAAACGAGTAGAGTGGGTGGTCCGGCGAGCGTTGGTTGTTTTTATATTTTTCGTCAAAAGAAAATTCCTTCAGAAAAGTGAATATGACTCGCTCTGGTATCAAACACACCAAGTAATAGTCAAAGCAAGAGGTGAGAGTTAAAAAGCTTTTTGGGATCATTTGCCTCTTTCAGGCCTTGAAAATTCATATTTAACTTAACAACCAGCAGCCTCAGACAAATCAATTATTGTCCATCTGGCCTGTACAAGCCAATAGATCCTTTTGTTTAACTTTTGCTGAACGAGAGGTCATAACGACACTGATATGATAAGGTAAACTTGATTCTATAGGTGTGACGAATAGTCGGTCGCTTAGTCGAGGTTCTTGACTGGACATGCTGTGGAGGAGTAACTTAATATTCCAACAAATATGTCATATGTGATACCAAAAATTTATTTTGGCGTTTTCGCACTTCATTTAGCTCACACAACAGAAGTTCTTCTCTGACGAGAAGAGGTCAATTAACTTTTTCATGACGAATTTTTAGGAACATCCAATATGTGGCTTCTCTTTGCGTTGGGATTGTTTCAATGTTCATTGCTCTTTTCGATCAAATTGTTGGGAATAATGTTTGTTACGCAAGAATGCCACTTTGATCCATCTGTGAGGACTTCAGATGAAATCAGATGGGGATTGACAATGATCATGGTGGATGTGTTGCATAGTCGGCAGCTAGTCATATGAGGGATGGTTGATAGTTGAAATTAATTTTTGAGAAATTCGACCCATGATGAATTTTGCAGATAAATGAAGAATTTGAGAAATCATAGCCAGGCTGACTGAGTTACAGTAACGGGACAATGACTTTGAGGTTATCGTAATGAACCTGACAATTTTTAAGAGGACCGTAATAGACAAAAGCTTTTGTTTCAAAAGATAAAGAGGAGTATTTGAATCGGTACAAGATGAATTTCAGGTCAAATTTTGACTGAACTTTCAGCCTGACTCTTACATTTTATACAGTTACTTCTTCCAACATTCAAGCAGTCAAAAGAAATGTGTGCATTCGTACATAATTTCGGACTTAAAACTCGTTCTAAACACGACGTTACAATAGACCTTATTCTCCTACTTGTCGTAGTGTGCCCTGAGTTCTCTCCAATTTTTCCTAGGGATGTTAATTCTCGTGATAATGGTCACACTATCGAGGCTCTTAAATTTAATTAGCGCTTGTAACTTGTTACACATAGGTGCTCACTTCATTAACAAGGACTGAAACGTTACATTCATATTAATGTTGAATAATACATAATTCGTATTTTGTAGCGAATGAAACCAAATGCAGCGTGCGTGACAGTAACTCAATACTCAGACCTAAATGTAACTAATCAAACTAAGTAACAGAAGTAATGGGGTGTCATGGTTCTTCACATTTATGTAACATATTTTCGTTACATGTTACTACCCACACGTTCTCTTCGAGAAGCAATGCATCCACAGAGAGTGACTATTAGGACAGGACTTGTATTTGAATATTTTTCTTTAAAAATGAAGCTGGTCCAACCGTTTCGGTCGATAGTGGATGTTACTAATTTATACAAACGTTTCACCACTGCGTTCTACGTCCGTCGGTGCTCTGGTTTTGGTTGTTTCGCTACATTTTTAAAAGAAACTTGAATTTGCTCAACAAAATACTTATGCATTCTAATGGACTGGCACGCAGATTATTCTGGAAACTCATTAAATGAATCAAAAGAAGAACTTTTATCTTACAAGAAGCCCCTCAAACCAAAAAAATCACATCTGCTCCATTCCATGCATGTTCCTAATCAATAATCCCTCATGCTTCACTGCATACTTTATTTTGTTTTAATCTCAAACTTTTCCACTGCAAACTCTTCAACTTTAATTGAACTTAAACGAAAATGACACACAGCCAACAATTGCAAAAGAAAATTGCACTCAAAGTCGGCCGCATCATGCTTGAAAGGCTCTCGTGTAATAGCATGCCATCCACTTTTGTTCTTGTTCTTGTAGCGCGAAATCCTGTTTTTACCCTCACGCACTCTTCACATGGCCGATGGGAAATGCATGTGCACCTGAGTGACCGATGGACGAGGTGCATATCACCATCATCGTCATTATCAGAAGTACAAGCAACGGGTATTGAAACAACCAAACTACTTCAAGGTACTTGCCCCATAAAGGGCTAGGATGAAGAAGAATATAAAGAAACGTTTAAAACAAAGGTAAGAATAAAGAGAATTAATTTCAAGGGCAAAGTCCAAGGAACTGGTTTTCGTTCTGTGTTGTTGCTATTGCCTTGAACTAGGCACAGAGAGGTGATGGCCTTTGCACGTCAAAGAAACCATTCATGGGCCTATAAAAGGCTACCCACTCAGTCTATTTCTATGTCAATCGTTTGCTTGTGCTTCTCGAAGACGTTTCATATCAACAAGAAAAACAAATTCAAAATGTTCAAATATGTAAGTACCTTTTTTGACACACACTCGAATTATAACTTTTTTAATATGAAATTTGTGTATATTTTCTGAAACAGTTGATTTTTGCACTGGTCATGGCTTTTGCTGTCGCCACACCTATTCTTCCAATCAGTCCAGTTTTGACTTACAGTGCTGGTGCAGCCATCTTGCCAGCTACTGAATATGTCTCGCCACAGGCTTATTATAATTCTCATGTGTATGCTGCTCCTTATCCTTACAATTATATTGGAGGATACAGATCGATTCCATACTCTCTTTAAGAACGAGACGGGATGGAGGATAAGAAACTTAATTTGGATAAGATTTTGAGTTTTTTCGTTGTGACAATTGCGCTTATTTAAAAAAGAAAATAAAACGATTTTGAAATTGTGAAAGAAGTTTCGTTATTTGCAAATTTATAAATCATATAAAATTTAAAACAACTAGACTTTTGACCATGTATTTCTCTCTGTAAATTGATACGACTTTGAACCAAGGACCTTAGAAAACCGTTTAATAATTTCTGACAAAGGAATCGACCACTTTAAAAAGTTCCTAACACAATTTTGAACAACGTTTATACGCCTTTTTCTCTAGATTTTTCCTCATGTGGTTTTCTTTTTTTGTTGCCAAACTTGAAAAAGAAACTCCCGGGCTGAAATGTCAGCCGGATGATGAGGATTTGGGTCGAAAAGCTGGAAATCAAAATCCTTGATAACGAAATCCCGGAGAGAAATTTCCCGCAGTAAATTAACCAGCGTATCATTTGCCCGGAAAAGTCCTGCGCTGAAGATGATTTTTTCGATGAAAATCCGGATCATTTTCAAGTTGTTGCTCAGCCCAATTCACGGACATATGACGCTTCTGGTGATCAAGCGGCTTCAAGGCCAAGATCTTTTCGCGAAATTCGCCACAATGACGTCACAGATATGCTCAACGCTTGAGGACGACGTGTGACTGATTTGGGTCTTCCGCAATTGATGCGCTAGCAATATTCTCGACACTACGGGCACTTTTTTGTCTCACTGGCACGGGAACGTTTTGTACTGAACCTGTGGATTCAAATTTTTCCACTAGACGCTCAATTGTTGATCTGGCAGGACGATTATGACGACCATAAATTGTACGTAGCGCTCTTAAAGTGTTGACCACTGACTCCGAATTTCGGTAGTAAATTTTAATAATTTGGACTCGTTGTTGGATCGTATACCTTTCCATGATCAAATGGCAAACCTTACTGAAGAGAAATTTCAAGAGAGCGGGAAAAAATATGGCGTCGTTTTCTGTCCCTATCGGTCTACTTTTGTAGCGTCCCTATTGAAAAACCCTTTATATGCTGTCTTCAAGGAAGGATACCCAACACCGACGGCTCGGACAGAACGTCACAATAGACGTATACAACTTCGAGGTAGTAGAGGAGTTTGTCTACCTAGGCTCCGCTATAAACACGGGGAACAACACCAGCGCCGAGATCAGACGAAGAATAACTCTTGCTAATCGCTGTTTCTTTGGGATATAACTGTTGGACCAAGACAATGTTTACACGCGAAATCTTGGGCACGATTTTCTATAGAAAAGAAAATTTTAACATTGATATTCAAAAAAAGCCTGTATTTTAGTTTCCAATCTCTGTGCATGTACATTATGAATATTAGATACATTTCCGTCTCGATCAAAATAAGGTGCGATTGATTCGTTCTATACAATCGTTCATTTTCGGTCTCGGTCAAAACCAAAAGTTACGTAAAGGACTGAATTCACGAACAACTGGAAAATTTCAAAATAGGTTGGAATAGAAAGTTCACGGAAAATTGCATGTAAATGTAGGTGCATTGGTTTTCAAATGGAAAACTTGAAAATTTCAAAATGGGTTTTCGAATGGACAATAGAAAGTTCTTGATGATAAACTCGGAAACCTCATTTGTTTTCGAAGGGAAAATGAATAATTTTGGATTGTGAACTCGAAAAACTCTGCGAGAGCACGAAGAACTTCAAAACCTAAAATCAAGTTCTTGCATAGAATTCAAGTTGCATTGGTATGTTTGTATGTTTTTCGGGACTCTTTATCCGCTCAATCCTCAGTGCATTTTTTTTTTAATTTTCTACTGTAGGTAGAACAAATTTTTCGGACAATCTAACGTTAAAGTCAGCAAATAAGGGGGGTCAATCGAAAGCTGTATGGAATTCTGATTTTGTGATATAGTCAAAATACACCGGAAGAATGAAAATTTGTTGAATTTTTCAACGAAATTTGTATTTTACATCATGCTTTAATGAAAGTAGAAAGTTAGTTGTAAGGCTTGGGAAAATTCGAAATATGTAGTTCGCTATTTCAATTCGATTCAAGCAAATCACATTCCACTTTAACAATATATGTGTAGATTGTATTATTCTAAAGTCACCCTGAACGGTAGCGAGATGATGTTCGAAAGGTCGGCTTGTTATATATAAAGTTACAGTTTTAACTTTGCACGAATTTATATTATATAAGGCAAAACACCCTTTTAAGGACTGACATTACTTCAGTTTTGGCGACAAATGTACGTCCTCCAACTGTTGTTTAAGGTGTAAACAATGTTCTAGTAATCTGTTGAGCATAAAATTTCCCAACAAAATTATTTTCATAATATTTTTCGATGAATTCTATTTGAAAAGGATGATTTTTATTAGTTTCTTCAAAAGGATCTCTATCACAAGACACAATGAAACCAAAAACAAACAAAAGCTACAAATTAGCCGCAAAGTGAACTACAAATAGGACGAATCCCAAGAATAAAATATTATCTACAAGCTCCTCAAAAACATTGAGCGAAAATGTACGATTTTTCCCAGAAAAACAAGAATATCCATGTCCTTCATAATCTACATTGTACTATAAATAATGTCGCTCATCAGGCCAAATATTACCCTATTTTATTATGTATTCACTCCCGTAGATTATTTTCAATGTCAAACGCTCGATTTACAATCGGGAGGACTATAGCGTTCATATCCTGCCATACATCCTTCACTCCTTTTTCACAATACTTATTGGCGATAAGAATTGTAGGGAAATTCATTGTGCAATCCATTTGTATACGAGTCGAGTTCTCTCTATCAAATTCTTATACAACATTCGAACGGAACTATTTTTAGTCCTTGAATTTCAGAAACGATATGCTTCGGTCAGTCTATAAAAAGCATCAAGTAGATCTCATACATAATTGGACAAAACTAGTTAAGGTTGTTTTACAAGCTTCGAGGCGACTACACTATAGAGGCTATGAAAAAAAAAAAAAAAATAGTGAGCTTTAGTAGTAGTTGTTGTCGGCATTGGACTCTATTAGAGATTGGATAAAAGTCACGTTTGTTCTCGGGTGTGGAAGATATAAATTATTGGGATCGACATTTAATCACTGCATAAAAAAGGGGTAGCATGTGGAGTGTTATATGATTTTTTACAGTTCCCTGGAAGAGATGGAAGAGAAATAGTATAGCATAACACTGCTCAGTGCAGTAAACGTGCTGTTTGTTGGCTTAGAAAAATGTTGATAGTAGAATCGTCGTCGTACGTATGAGAGAGTCTGAATCAAGTAGTGTGTGCTTTCCATCTAATGCATGATAATGATGATGATATTTGGTTAGGCATGGATGTGTAGAAAAATTTTCATTGAAAATCTGTTTACCTACGCGTTCAGAATGAGAACGCAACAATTGTGTGTGGGAAAGATTTTACAATTCACATAGAATTTTAACGTGATGTTTAGTGTATTTCCCAAAGGTTATTTCTTGTTCGTACAACATAAATGTGTATGATGCCATTGGACGAATCGTAACAGGATTTTATGAAGTGAATAACATTTTGCAGAAGAATAAGTTAAAAATAGTTAAAGAATGCTGTGAAAGAGCAATGGAAGCCTGAAAGAGTGCTTAAGGTTTTAATACCAAAAACGTGGAGGGATGTTAGGCTCACAGTTATAGAAATTAGACATAATGCATTGCATTTGGATTTTTGAGAATCTCGTTCAACGATCCAAGAAAAAGTATGGGAGAGGAAATATTTTTGAGTGCAGTAATTCAAAGGGTTGAAAACTATTATCAGAAAAAATCAATGTGGATTCAGACCAGGCATATTGACCGGTGATGAAAAAATGTCTAGAATCTTTCATACTATCATACCATCCGCTTTTAGACCTTAAGGTAACCTACGGTAGCAAGGCTTATGTAGAATTTTACTAAGCCATGAAAGGATTTCATCTCGAATAAACTAATGAGACTATGGAGATAAACGATGAAGAACGTTTCAAGCCAAATTAAAGTGTCCGTATTGATTTCCAGACTTTTGATAGACTCCGGCAATATGGACTAGTTTGCTTTCTCTTCAACCTGGTGGCTCATGTACAAAATCAGTTCTAGAAGCTGATACGATACGAAAGAAGAGAAACGCTGGTGGATGCAACAGAACCTATTTTAGTATTTCCAGGCTAGTTTAATGACAAAAAAAAACTTGTCTTTATTTCTGAACCACTGCTACCTAAGAAGGCAGTTTTTCTTCTTTACCAATTCGAGACAAGGTATTAAGCCAAAAGCACTTTGCCCTGTTAGCTACGTTGAAAGGAAAGACTGATCAGTTAGCCCCGATATGTTTCAAATTGATAGTTTCAAACCTCCAACGAGATCAAGTCACAGATATAAGACTGCCAATTGATATCACCAAGACAGGTGGTAACATGATTTGGGAATTTGTGCGTCAAGAAGAATTTTTCAGTATCCAGGTCGGTTTACGTACAGCTCTTGGGAAGAATTCCAGCCTTATTTCAATCACAATCACTCCGCAATATGCACGACTGTGAGTCAAAATCATGAGAATCATGGAGCGAATCATATAAGCGATTACTATTCAATCAACCATCAGAAGCTTGTCTGATGGTCAAGTCGTAAAATCTTCTAATAAAACTTAAATATATCCAAATTGCCCGCTGAGGAATATAGCCAGAGCCATACCTTAAATAAGGCCCCATCAACAATAGAATTATATAGGCATTGCCAAATTACCAAACAAAAAGTTCCTAAGCCAGCATTTTCCTTTTTCCTCAAACTCTCCTTAAGTATTATTTTAAAGGTCCCCAAACGTACATTCCAACCAAAGATTGCCTCAGAGTTCCAACATACCTACATATGTATATTAGTCTTCCCATAAGTCCTCATACTATTTGTGTCAAACTTATCAAAAGAAATCAGAGACGAAGACCACTCGAGAAAAAAAATACAAGTGCTCAAACTTAACTTACAAAATAATTTCCAAGTATACCGGCTAGGCATGGACTTTCACTGAAATCATAAGAAAACATTTAACCTTCTTTAAAATCATCTGTCTCTATTCATAAATCCAAATATTTTGCTCTGTTTCAACTTTGATACCCATCAAGCCCAAAAATCAGTTCAATGTAACACTGGACCTTGACTCAAAACTCCACTCACTCGCACTGCCAAACGAGCAAGAAACCCTCATCACCTATGCCTACGCAACCTGCTTCGTGATTTACCTGCACAAGTACACTCTACATACCTTTTTTTGTTTTTTTTTTTTCGGTTTACTGTTCTCCTTTGATCCCAAAGAAATCAAATATCGTCGATAGACAAATTTTCTAGAGAAAACCATTGGCAAATTTGAATTTTCAAGAGTCGAATCCCAAACAAGAGGCCCAATTAAATTCCACATCGATTGAAACACGCGACACCAATCAGCATAGTCCCCATCCTGAACTCTCATTTCCGCACATTTGACTTTTTCAATTGTCCTACAGAAACCAACATAAACACGGCCATGAACGTGCCTTAAACTAAACTTCCACAATAACTATCAACTTGAAAGAATCAGCTTATCACAATCGAACGTGCTCTTAATTCACGCGGTAAGCAGCACGATTTTCAAAAAACTCACGTTCAAAAACGGTACTTGATATCTTGAGATCCTATCAGCGAGTTGTCCAACTGCAAAAAATGCCATCGTCCCACATAAGAAAAACAAAAATATTACCACCGACACTCGCACGCATATCCGAAAGTGTCATACGACATACAATCCCAAGAACCTCATCTTAAAATGGACCTCACCAATATCCAACCACGTTTTTTTTTTATTAAAAGATTTTCAAATCTCACTCCTAATGCGGCGAATGTGCGAAAAGGCATAAAAACTTCTCGAAAACCACGTTTTCACGTTGAAAATTGGCTAAGGTCCAACCCACTTACAACCCTTTCCTACCTTATAACCTGTATGCAGTAGTGTCACTATTAAATGGCAATAACGTGCTATTTTAATTCGCTTGTTAAACAACAGGTGCGAACACAAATCAAAGCTCAACGAAAACCACCCATCATCATCCCACTTACATACTCGTCCATGATAATTCTTATGTTTTCCAAGAAGAAACCGAAAATCCAAGCAACGATAAGGACGACGACGACGACTACGGCGACGACGATGAAGAGTGACGTTTGGAAGGTAGTTCGAGTCTCAGAAAAGCTACGAGATGGACCTTTCTGAGGTTTCTCCGAACATAGCTATGATGCCTTGCCTCACGTTTTATTCGAATGTAAGACTACAGCAACAATTTCCACAATTAAGGTCGAAAATTGTATCGACTACGCATACTCAAGCTTTTCCACAATTCGAACCAGAAGGCCAGACAGAATCCTATAAAAGCCAATGCCAGTTGATGGTAAAATTCAGAAGTTTCACACTACTCTAACCGTTAAGATATCTCTTAAAAAGGATTACCTTACACCAAGAATATTTCCAAAGGATTAACTTTACCTTCAAACAAACACACAAAGTATCAACAAGTTTAAAACCAAACTCAAAATCATACACAAAATGGATAACCGCAACGAAAACAATTTCGATTTTGGCGAAAATCAAAAATCCAAAGCCATCTCTCCACGCCGCCAGCGAGCTATGCAATTCTTGCAGAGTCTCAGCAAACGTCTCGGACGTCGCGTTCAAAATGATCTGATCTACAATAGTCAAGAGGATCTCCGCAGCTCATCGACAGACTCATTCTCGCTAAGTCTCGACCAAACCGAGAAAAGTCTCCGCAGTTCCAGCATTGATTTCCAAAGTATGTCATCGGTGGAATCAAATTGTCCCTCCGACAAATTCGAGCTCGAAGAGACAGAAGAAGAATCAAATAGCATCGAGAATCCCACAAGGACACCTCTGAAACGTATTCACTTGAACCGCATATCAATTTCATCGGTCGGCAAGGTCCTGCAAAGTCTATCGTCATCGTCCCGCTCGCTGTCATGCAATAGCACACCGCTGAAATCTCAGAACAAAAAACCTGTGAACAAGCCCGTCGCTGAACAAAAACAACAGCCCCAGCAGCAAAGGATACTCCGCCAGCCTGTGAATTACGTGTACCTGAAAGGTATGTCCGGCTTGCCAACACGCCGAGTGCCACGCTCCTCATTGTGCTGCACTTATGCCTACAGATAAGGTGTTACAAAACAAAACTAAAAACAATTGATGACAGTTTAGAAAAATTACAAACCCAAAACCTGAGTGATGCTGAAAAGAGTGATTTAGTGCCTGCGACTGACTGTTGAATTCAGTGAAAAAGAAAGGACTTGTTTCTAAAACAAAGAAAAAAAAAAATATGTATAAAAAAAGAGTAAAAACTATTTTCTAGAAAAAATTATTTAGAACAAATTTGGAATATCAAAATCTAAAGAAAAATTCAAAAAATATCAAAAATTTAGTTCATAAGTATTTTTGTACCTAAAATTAGTTGAAAAAGAAAACAAAAAATATTTTAAGAAATAAAAAATTTCAAAAGAAAAAATTCAAAACAAAAATTCACTTTTTCTTATTTTTGTGCAAGCAAAAATTTTATTTCAGAGATTGCATTTTGGGAATATATTTCGTTAAATTTGCGAAAACTTTTTCGAAATTGCTTAACAGCGCTTTTTCTGTTTCTCCTCTTTGATGAAGTTTCGAATTTCTCCTCTGAAGTGAATATTCGAAAAGGGAAGCTGTTTATTTGAGGACAATGCACTTTGTTCTATTTATTAAGGCAGAGGAAGGACATGCGCTTTTATAGAGGATGCATTCTCGAAAATGCTTGGAGTTAATATTGAGTAAATAGACAATGCGGAAAGGGTGACAGAAGAATGATGCAAATTGATGGGTAAATCTTGTTAATCTTTGTGTAATTGGTTTTGGGAGTGTCTCATTTGCATTTTAACTGACATTTTTTGAAAAGGCCTTAAGCTAAGGAAGAAGCAGACCACATCCTTATGTTACTGGTACACTGTTTCGTATACGTATTATTATTTCATCAAATTTTTAATTACAATCTATAAGGCTTTAAATAAGACTCGAAAATGAAAATGAAAACACATTTTCAAAATCCATTGTTTTGGAAAATATATTAACTTTAATTTAACTAATTAATTAATTTTAATTAATGTCAGAATGTTAAAACGACTTTTTCAGAATTTCTCAGTTTATTTTTAGAGGATGAGGTATGGGTATGGCTTAATGCAAGTACGAAGTATTTTTAAGTTTGTTGCCACTTCCACCAAAAGGTAGGATTTGGCAGCCATGCTCAGACTTCTTTAACTTGTCTTAAAAACTCATTTTTTTCATGGCCTCTGCAAATAAGGTATCCGTGGTATCGTTGACCCCCTCATTCGACTGAATTTTTGCCCGGCGAATGACACAAGTCCGTCCACAAACTTGCACAATAACTATCAACTTGAAAGAATCAGCTTATCACAATCGAACGTGCTCTTAATTCACGCGGTAAGCAGCACGATTTTCAAAAAACTCACGTTAAAAACGGTACTTTATATCTTGAGATCCTATCAGCGAGTTGTCCAACTGCAAAAAATGCCATCGTCCCACATAAGAAAAACAAAAATATTACCACCGACACTCGCACGCATATCCGAAAGTGTCATACGACATACAATCCCAAGAACCTCATCTTTAAATGGACCTCACCAATATTCAACCACGTTTTTTTTTATTAAAAGATTTTCAAATCTCACTCCTAATACGGCAAATGTGCGAAAAGGCATAAAAACTTTTCTAAAACCACGTTTTTACGTTTAAAATTGGCTAAGGTCCAACCCAATAAGCTGGAGAATACGTTGTTGGTCTATAGCGGTATAGAGCAAGAGTTCGTAGCTCAATTCAACAAATTTAGCTGTGGCTATAGTGGAGGTGTAAGCTCTTGGTTGAAGAACACTTTTTTCTTTTCCAAGTTGGGCCAATTTTTTCTTCAATTCAATGTCAAATCGGCACTTTACAGTCCTGTGACCCTTTCACCTTTCTCAAAGTATTCTATATGTACATCACACCTATGTGAAACCCATAAGACAATACTCATCATCATCACCTTTGGCTAGGATGGAAGAGTATTTGCGTTCTTCGGAGCACTTTCTGCAGCTGAAGTCCTAAGGTTTTTTATGTTATTTTTCATCCTCTGTCACGGAACGATGCCGAAACTCTTTCGGATTACTCTTAAGCAACGTCAAATACTGCTCTGAATTTGTCCCACAGTTGCACTTGATGTCCGAAGAAAGCGAACACAGCATCAATCTGCTGACTGCTTTCTTTTGCCCAAATGTTCATGCAGGATATGAAGTTAGCGATCTTTTAAAATGCCTACAGCCCAATCTATGACTCACAACTTCAACCGGTGGCGGTAGTCGTTTTCGTGACTCTAATCAACTGTATCTAGCTCATCAAAACCAACGTGCGACTACGATGAAACTCGTTAAACCAATTCTTGATGGTCACTGTCAGATTCACCGAAGTGAGAAGAAAACGCATTTAAGACGAATAAACATCGAAACCGAAGCTCCGCTAAACTTCCAAGAAACAATTCTTTTGTTATAAATTTTGATTAATCGTCAAGAAGCGAAAGTCAATTGTGCAGTGTGTGCACAGCTTTGTGATATTCTTATGATTGTGTTTATTTTATCGCAATTCAAGAACAATAAAACAATTGCAGAAGAATTAACGTTTGTGATTTAATAGTTTTCCCGTCTTGTCTGTTTCCACAAGTCCTTATCCTCATTTATTAGGAAACTATTTAAGTGTTCAAAAATAAAACACGAAAATTAATGGATGCATCATTCTCGTGAACATATGTGTTCTTAAACGCTAAGAACAGCAGTGTCAATGGAGTATAAAGGATTGTAATTGAAATTTATTTCTGACGTAAACTCATTCTAAATTGAACTTACTAGTCGGACACAAAGATACTTAAATGAATGTCAAACATAGATGAAATGTATTTTTAGATGGCCACTTCCTTTTCATCTATTCTTATCCTTTTAATTGAACAATCCATCAAGTGCGCTCATTATGATCCGTGACATTCGCAAAATGTATACCAATATCCTTACAAAATGTAAGATAATCGTTTGACACTTCCCTAATGCAGAAACTACCATTGTCCCCTTGTTTCCACTTTCGAGTACCTTTTAATGTGCCACCATCCACACAACAACATTTAATGTCCTTATGCATCCTTGTGGCACACAAAAAAAGAAGAAGATTTTTATTATATAAAACAGAAGGATCATATGGACGATGACACCGTGCCAACTACAATATATCCTTACTGTCCTTCCTCGCTTTCTCCCTGAGAAGAACAATTCTGTCAAAAACATCTTCCCTTCAAGAAAACTAGTGCAAATCCTTATACTCATATAGTTTGTTTATATAAGCACGCACAGGTTTGTCCTTAGGATTGCACAAAGGACAACGTACTCTCGTATTGTTTACATCCTTGCTTGCACTATTCTAAATGCGAAAAAAATGAAGCTCTACCCCATCTCATCACCATCACCAAGGGGAACTAGATACTATCGAAAAATTCATCTACAATGCGCATATCCTTGAAGCAAAAAACGTCAGTCCTGCCACAGAAAGTATAAATACAAGCTCATAATTCGAAACTTTTCCATTCGTTCACGTCTATTCTATGTGTTGTTTTGCAAAAGCAAAATTAAGAAGGACGAAAGCTGTTCGTACCGAAGAATATTGCGAGTTTGTTTGTGTGTTTTTAGCGAGTGAATGTGACGTGAATCTCGAAGGACCATTTTGCTAGAACTTAAATAGGAATTCAACAGAAACCAAACAGAACATTTAGTCAGTTTTAAGTAAGTGAATGAGTGTGGCTGATTAGTGATAAAAGAAAATAGAAGAATTGTAATGAAAATGGAAACCAGTCGCAGTAGTTACATCGACATCCCTTCGAGACCCGGCAGCAACCGTTCGCTGTCGCCAATGACACCATCGCCTCGTTTCGAACGCAATCTGGGATTTTTCCATGCCTTAAGCCGACGTTTCGGACTACGTTCACACGACGACCTAATCTACAATAACGAAGATGATTCTCGTAGCTCGTCCACCGATTCGTGTTCCTCGACAAATGGCGCTCTGCCAAGTCCTATGCCAGCGAAAGATGTTCACGGCTCTAATATGGAAATCTCTTGTGGTTCCAGTGACTGTAGCAGCACAGTGGACGATAGTGAAAAGACGGTTCGCTCAACATCACGTCTCCATCGTCGATCAACCTCTTCCATTCGAAGGGCATTCGAAAATATCTCAATCTCATCACGATCTCTATCCTGCAGTGGAACTTCATCATCAGCCCCATCGTCTTCGGCGAAGGACTCACAAAAGCAATCGAAGAAATCCAATGTGAAACCACCCCAACGGATACTCCGTCAGCCTGTCACTTATACATATCTTAAAGGAATGTCAGGACTGCCTACACAACGCGTGCCGAGGAGTGCCGTATGCTGCCACTATGCCCGAAGGTAAGGGCCACCCAAAAAAAAGAAAAACAACAACAACAAGACAAGAAAAAAGGTATTTTTCATTCATCTTTCGATTCAGCTGTAAAAATAGAATTTTACACATTCTTGCTTTGATTTTATAAATAAGTTTTGTTTGACATACTCAAACAAAGTGCACCCCGAATTTACTTAAAAGTAGATAAAAATAAAAAAAATTTAATATTAAAATTAAGTAAGTACATTTTTTCACACTCCCTAAAAATAATGAAATACAAAATTTCTATGAATTTTCACCTTTGAAAGTATTTATTTTTTTTATATAAATTACGAAAATTGCAATACTAACTTAAAAGTCTAAAAAGAGAAAAAAACATATTTCTAATCAAAAATAAATATTCCTTTTTAGTTTTTATTTCTTACTATACATAATTTTAATTAAAAAAAATACAAAAGATACGAAACTCGTAATTATTATTGAAGTTAAAAAATATGTAAGGAAATTTTTAAGACTGGAAAAAAATTAATACAAAACAAAAAATTAATAAAACAACATATTGATAGTGTTTACCTTGTAAGAGTAAAGTGTTTGATTTATCTTCTTAATTAAAGAAGGTGTTTTTTTTTTAAATGGTTTATGTTTTTTAAATTATGGTTTTATTTTCAATGCGTATTAATTGTGCCTTTCTTAAGAATTAAAAATACGTATGTGAAATTATTTTTTTTATTTAAATGTGAAATAAAAATTCGGTAGAAAATCAAACAAATAAGAGATAAACACAAGCAAGCGGTCCACTTTCGGACCTATTTCTAAGATATTTGACTACTTTTCAGTCCCTTTAATAAGTATTTTATAGTTTAAAAAAGTACTAATAATGATTAATTTTTATTATATTTCTGCCAAGTAAATTGAAGATGTTAAGTTTTTAACATCAAAACCTTGTTATTGGTACTTTTAACAGTTTATACTAAGGTACCTCATTTGTACCAGTCCATTTTAGTACTTACGAGCAGTATTATAAGTTCTTTTCAGCACCATTGGATATCATCCACTAGTGCAAATGCATCAATTTTCGAAGCACTGTAGTGGTAATGTGTGTTGGCTGCTAAGCATAATGTTGTGGGTTCAAATCTTACTCATTACCATAAAAGTTTTTAATTCACCTTTCACGGGTACTGCCTCTTGCGAAGAACTGACAAAACTTCCAAGAATATCAATCTGTCATGAAAAAGTGCTTCTCAACTTTGCCGTTAGGCATCAGCTCTAAATTGTATGTCCCCTCAATTCTTCACATCCACTCAGAGAATTGTTGATAAGAGTAAGCCACTTGGGCATTGACTCTTCAAGAGCTATCGCGCCTCTCTATTTTTTTTTAAATTGGCATCAGTTGGTTGGTTTCAGTAGTTCGATTTTGCGCACCGTAAAGTAGTGGCAAGAAAACTTTTGAAAAATTGAGTACCAAAATAAGTGGGCATTACTGGTACTTGCCTCTTTTAGTTCAAATACCACTTTTAAGTCCTTGTTCTCTAGAGCACTAAGGCTCTGTGTATAACCTTCTCAAATAATAGCAGATTCCATGACAAGTTGTCAAACGATCACATTTGACAGATATCAAAGAAAAGTCATCATCATTTTGTCAATGTACAATTAAAAAACTATTAGGATTCTTAAGACGCGAGCTTAAATAAGGTTGGCATCAGATTCTTGAAATCAACAATCAAAACTTAATTTAAAAATTAAAAATAAACTCAAAAATTCCCAACGATTGACAACAATATCATTCCACAAATAAAACTCTGCGTTCGCTTAGAACTCTCCTTTCAACGATACTCGTATGTTTATCTACCGTAAAATAAAAGTTGGCAACAGCGCATGTACCTTTCATGGCATATACGTCGAACTCGATGTCAATAACATGGTTGCCAACTGCTTCTACTTCCAGCTTCTTCCATTGTAAGTCAATTCAATAAGTGTCAAAATGTTTTATTGAGAATCACCTCTTGAGACTTATTTCTTGCTTGTTGAATTTATCAAATATACATATATTTAGTTTTTCACTGAGCTGTTTTTTTTTTTATTTTATTGAAAGAAAAATATGTTTTAGTAGTTGAAAAATAAATCTCTTATAGAAATAAATTTTATCAACCTTGCTAACCAAAAAATATGCCAAAAGCACTACAATTGTATACTTTAATCTTAAAATTATAATGATAAATTAAAACACAAAAAGAACTCCAATTTTATAAGTGCAAACTGTTTTTTAATATAATTAAAATAAAAAACATTAAAATTAAAAACAAAATTTCAAGTTTAATATTATTCAAAATAATTGGTTTTCCTTTTGTTTTGAAATCATTAAGAATAAACAAAACCTTATGATCTGCACTTTCGTAGCGAACTCCACAAATAAAAAAAAAAAAACTCTAATATAGTTTTTAGCAGACATTTTCTTAAATAAATAATAATAAAAAAAAGAAAATCATAACATAGAAAACTTTGTAAATAAGAAAACGATATTACTGCAACAATAAGAACAAAAAAAATATTATATACGAAAAATCATTTATAATTAGTATTTGAAGTAATAAAAATTAGTAAAAACTAAAATTAATAAAAAAAGAGATTATACCCTCAAAAATAAAAACTTTTCTTATCCTTTTTGGGTTTCTAGGTCGGCTTGCTTTCTTCATATTTAATGTTGAACAGAGATTTTGTGATGGGTTAGCTATAATTTGATTTGTCGAATTGCAAAATCGTCTGGTTTGATTTGAGGACAGTAAAATGACATAAAGAGATTTTTGTATAAATATTTTATTGCCCGGATGGAATTTATTCTCTGTTTATCCTTGAAACGTTGGGAAGAAGAAAGAAAAAAATTCTAGCTGAGAATTATTGTGTTTCTATGAGGATGGAACTGGGTCATAGAAAACACATTATTATTCCATTTCTTTCACTTTTCCCACTTTTATAATTTTTTTTTTTTTTGCTCCTTTTGTGAGTTATTTTTGTACAATTCAGAAGATGCCTATTGGCTTGGTAATGAATTATTTTGTATTGACCCAAATATCGTCTCATTCCTCAGCTGGTAGTCAACAGAATTTGAAAGTGACTTCTTGTTTGAATAATTTGAGAAATTTTGAATTGTCTGTCGATTTGTAAAAAAAAAAAAATGAAAGACGAATCCTTTCTCATTCGTTTCGACATGGACATGACGTTAATGAATTTTGGGTTCTGAGAACGAAAGTGGGTGTAAAGTAAACCCAAGGGTTGAAATTTTAAATTTGTAATTATTGGTCCGGTTGTTGTAAGTGGGAAAATGTGTTCAGGTAAGTGTCATTGAGTTGATGTGAAGTATTTTGAGGACTTTTAATACGAATTCTGTTTTTGGAACTATGGAGTAACTTGACCATTTTTGAGAAAAAAATAAATTTAGAGGAAATGAATAATTTGTGATGTTGTTGAAAAAGTTTAATTTTTGCTTAAGAAAAGTAGGTATTTACAAAATTTTGAAGACTGGTTTGCACGAACTTTCTTTCGTTGAACTAAAACTTCCAAAATTATTAATCCGTCGTTCTCTAGACACATTTATAAGTTCAAGCATTTTAGAAGAAATTGAGTAAGTCAGTAATTGTATTGTAACAAAGAGGGACTCCAAAGTTTGCTTCCAATGTAAGCAGATAGTCTTAGAAATGTTGTCTGTTACCTTTAATAAAAAAAACATGAACATTTAATTTTGATTTTGATGTTTATGCAGAGAAACGTACGTGCGAAGTTAAGATATTAACTTTTGTTTGAAAACGTTACTTCCGTCCGAAATATTATAATCATTCATAACATCGCGTCCTTAAGGTTGCCTTAAAAAAAAAGAAACATGAAATATTCTTCAAATATTCAGAAATACTCGTTGCTTAAAACCTTAAATCAAGAACATTGCTTAAACATTAGAAGCCTTTTTCAGACAGGAAACTAACTACTAAGATGTCAGTGTTAGTTTTCAGAAAAATTGACAAACATTGCCAACGGCTGTGGTTTGTAATTGCTTAAAAATTGAACTGAGGGCAGGGAGGGAGGGATATAAGCATACGCAAATATGTTCTCAAGATAGATATTTTCGGCAGCATTTGATATTTTGATACACAAAATGTCAAAAAAGTCCGCCAGGTGGCTTCGTGGGTAGGGATTGTCTGTTTGTCTATCTGTCATTAGCGGCTTGGGATATTTGGTTTCTTTAATTCTACAAAATCTTGAAGTGGCTCATAAACAAGATTTTGAAGATAATTGCATTTTATCGAAAATTAATAAAACGATTTAAAAAAAATTTGGCATCCGGTTACTACTATAGCTGTCGGAACGAACAATTTTTTTCTCCAATAATTCAGAGAGTGGAAGTATGAGGTAACCATTTATGATGAAAACCTCGGTGCATAAAAGATAAGTAACGAAATCGTAGGTAAATCTGAACTTTTGCAGCCTCTTTGTTACTGTAGTTAAATTTATAGTTCAAACAGTAAAAGCACTTTGCTTTTATTTTCTCGCCGTAATATGCGTATCTACGTCAGTTTTTTCTAGAAACATCACTCTATTCTAATATGAAAAGAAGAAGTAGTTGTTTTCAATCACGTTTTTTTAGTAATCCTTGTCTCACTTTGAGGAGGACATCAAAAACAAAATCACATTCATAAACTGTCACATATATCACGCCTAAAAAACCAACCTTCGTCATGATTTGTTCTATTTTTGTGTTAGCTAAGGAAATGTCTATTCAAATGTCCTCTTAAAACGTATATCCCAAAACGTGACCCATTGTGTTCAAAGTGTTATCACCTTCATGTTTTCTTACACCTTGACCTTTTCAACTGTTAATATAGAAGAGGTGTTAATAGTACGTCAAGTAAATGAAGGAGACTCATGCTATGAATTTTTTTAAATAATCCTTATATTAATTCCGAAAACTTAAGTTTAAAACTGTGAAACAGTAGTTGTGTCTTTTATTCAGCAAAACTATCCGACGTGAAGTATGATTTCCAAAAAAAAAAAAACGTATCCGCTACCTTCTAATGTCAAAACAGAAGGCAAGTGATGTGTTCGCAGACTTTTGAAAGATTTTTGAGTTCCATAAAAATTTGATTTGCTTTTTTTTACAATGTTTATAGTATAATCGAAGCTCATTACTTACTTACTTACTTAAGGTGGCGCTACAGTCCGTTGTGGACTTGGGCCTCAATCAACAGTCTCCGCCACCTAGCTCGGTCCTTAGCTATAGTCGTCTCCAGTTTTGCACTCCAAGTTGATTGAGGTCCTCTTCCACTTTAGTGCGCCACCTGAGTCGCGGTCTTCCTCTCCTCCTACGTCCCTCGGGAATTGGTGTCCATCTGCTCTAAATGACCGAGAAATCTTAGTCTCTGGACCTTGACCCATCTGGATAAGTCCATGTCGTTGTAAAAACCCGTAAAGTTTGCTGTTGTATCTTCTTCGCCATTCCCCTTCAATGCACACGAGGCCAAAGATGACCCGAAGAACTTTCCTCTCGAAACAACCTAAGGCACTTTCATCCAATTTTGTCAAAGTCCATGCTTCTGCACCGTATAGCAGGACTGGGATGATGAGTGTGTTGTACAGTCTTACCTTAGTTGCTCGAGAGATGGCTTTTCCACTCAAAGAAACAGCGATTAGCAAGAGTTATTCTTCGTCTGTTCTCGGCGCTGGTGTTATTGCTCGTGTTTATAGCGGAGCCTAGGTAGACAAACTCCTCTACTACCTCGAAGTTATATATGTCTATTGTGACGTTCTGCCCGAGCCGTCGGTCGGTGTTGCGTGTCCTTCCTCGAAGACAGCGTGTACTTCGTTTTTCCCTCATTTACCGGTAAACCCATTTTTTGCGGCTTCTGTCTCAAAGGCGCCATTGACATCACGCTGTGTTCTTCCCATTATATCAATATCATCGGCGTACGCGAGAAGTTGAACAGATTTTTGGAAGATAGTGCCTCTGGAAGAAGCTCATATCAACGTCAAATAACTCTATCCGCAGTGAAGAGTTTGTAATTTGTAATGCATACGTGATATCAAATCATACTTCACTACGGATGTTGCCAAAGAAAAACACACTTTTGTCTGATGTCTCAACCATTGTTTTGGTCTTTCAAGGATTGATTGTATAATCTTTGCTGTTCTTGCAATTTTTTTAGGAATAATCTGTCTATTTTTATCTCAATGTTGTGCAAAACTAAGCTTAGTAGATATTATTACGCCAACGAGAAGAATGTTAGTACAAGCCATTGAATAGTAACGTTGGTAAATATTTGCTTTGAAAGGAAGAATTGTCAGAATATAAGAATACGTAACCAACTCGTTTTTTTTCTGGGAAGCTCAGTATGTTCCTTTCGTTTTCGTTGTTATTTTGAAGTTCAACACAATAGAGTGTGTGATTACAAACATATTTCCAGGAAACAGGAGAGAGGACAACCCAGTAAAACGCAAAATCGCTTTCAAGTTGCTAGATTAGATTTCCTTTTAATAAAACGTTCAGTTTTAAAGAAAACAAATAATGGGCACTGTATTTTGCTTAAAGAAGAGATGTTTTGCAAACAAATGTCATTTCGACTTCGATTGAAGTGGCCATTCGGAAAGTAAAATTGTTGCTGAACAACACGATTAATGTTATTTCCTGCTGCGTAAATCATTTGCTGGCTTGTTCCTGAAGACCAGAGACTTTACATGTCCAAAGAGAAAACAGTTCAAAGTTGTGATCTCGAAAAGTCAGGGTGGGAATTTAATGTAGCCAAAATTGACTCACCAAAATAATCTTACGCGTTATATAACCCATTGCGCCGCCCGCCGCCGCCTCCGCCGTTCTGTTGAAACCACAGCTCACCGACACTATTTGCACCAATTTCACGAAAAAATCAATATTTGTAAGAAAATCGAAAATTTCTTGGAAAATGTAAGCTTTAATATATTTCCTTTTTAAATGAAGGTGGGTAGGTACTTAAACTTGAAAATTTTCTTCAGTTAGCAACACAAGTCGTAACCTTATATCTGACAAATGACCCAAATACCAAACCCAAATTCAAATTACACACATTCAATAAGAAGCAGAAAAAAAAGTTCTCATCTTACAAAGGAACCACGAAACCATGGCCACGCGAAAAAATTTCCAATCGTGAATTAGGCCAGCACTTCAACAGATTCAACCAATCTGATATCCGATTGATTGTATCGCAGCGAAGGATAAACAATAAACATACACAAAGAGCCCAGATATAGAATAACACTTTGATTCAACATGTTTTCACTTAGTTCGCTCCCTTTTCTTTTGTAAGCAGCCTAATATATGAATTTGCAGAAAAAAATCCTTTTGACCTAAATTTGTGTTGCCTTTTAGCCGAGTCAACATGTAGGCCTAAGAAGGCCGGCCGACCGACAAACTAACCGACGAACGACTAACCAGAAGGCTAACACTAAAATAAACTAAAGAGATTGAGTTCAACAGATTAGAACAAACATGACAGAGGAAAATGTGTTGAAACTATTTTAAATGGCCTCATTTAAATGAAATGTCATCGGGAAGGATTTGCAGGATATATTTGACATGAATGAGGTTGTTTTATTTTTATCACATGATACTGATTGAAAATGTTCCCAAAATAGATTTGAATTTTTGTAAATTTAGCTCGAATTTGGCAGCTTCATTGACAGGAAGAAAATCCCTTTCGCTTGTCCTAGATTTTGCGTAGGCAGCACATTCGTTTTTAATTTTCTGATTTTGTGATTGGAAATCCCTTTCTTACTCTCGCTCGAAAGAATAATCATTGTCAATTTGATTTGAGAATTGTTTTAAGACAGAATTGGGGAACCAATTCACTGCCCACTTTAATTTCGATGTATTTTGTGAATGTTTGCTGAAGTGTCATCAAGCATGTTTTTTTATCATATCAAGGAAAAAACATAAGCAAGTTTTTTGTTTGATAAGGAACCTGGAATAATCTGATTTGCTCATTTCACAAAACACAAGTGTATATTTTAGTGGTTTAATATCTGACTTGTGCATGAGTATTCCACTGAAAATTAAGATTTTCCAAACGAAAGACACCACGTGTTGGGACGAAGATGTTTCATTTAAAGACGTAAGCCTTTTGCAGTGAAGCGCGAAAGATTGTGGGCTGGCAAACAAATGGGAATTAGAAACGTTGATACGTATATGATGCTTGACATAATTTGGCATTGAACAGAATTCTACATATAAATTTTGAGTTTATAATTGCTGATGAACTGAAATACATGTAGGTATATATTTTTCTCACAATTTGTTAAAACAAACATCATCATCATGATGAAATTTCTGCCTGAACAACGATAGCAACTTAGAGGTGCTTCCACCAATGGCTTTTTTCCGTCAGTTTCTTATTTGGCTGGAGTTATAGCTATTTCACGGGTGCCAAGCCGATCCAGCCAAATAAAGGAATTGACGGAAAAAGCCATTGGTGGAAGCACCTCTAAGTTGCTATCGTTGTTCAAACACATAAATGGAATTGACGGACGCAGCCTAACTGCAGTGTTAAATAATACAAAAACAAATTACAACAAAATTAACTGACTAATGTCATAAACTTTCAATAATCTAACCGTCTGTGTGTACAACAAAACCGTTGTCACACAAAGATAGGGAATTAGAAAAAATGAAAGCGGAACAAGATAGCATACTTTGAGGAGCTTGTAAAAATGCATGTCTATTCATTGCAATTGATAAACAATAAAAAGTCTGCAATGGAAAACCAAAACATCAGTGGAGTTGTTAGCGCAGTGCGTAGTGCATTGGCTTCCCAACTGGCTGGTACTAGGTTCAAATCCCAAATGTGAACTCAAAAAGTTGTTCGATTAAAATGAAAGAACAACTAGACAGCACCACTAATAAAGGAGTCGGATGATCGGCTTGGCTTGGCACCCGTGAAATAGCTATAACTCTAGCCAAATAAGGGAATTGACGGAAAAAGCCATTGGTGGAAGCACCTTTAAGTTGCTATCGTTGTTCAAACACATAAATGGAATTAAATAACACAAAAACAAATTACAAATTTCTGCCTTCGAACCTCGAACTTGCCATGAGTTTAGAGCGCCTTTGAATAAGCAGCCACCTTATGATACGGATGAGTCGCCTGTCTTCTTTTATTTTCTCGAACCCTTTTCTCTTGAAATTTAGCGCATCGCACGAAAGTCTACATATTGAGAAAGTACAAACAAACGACATCTAACAAAAATGTCCCACATACGCCGTAGTGTTCGTATTCAAAAGAATGGCTTTACTTCAGGATTCCTACAGTTTATTATTCTCATTCAAATCGAAAAACGAAAGAAAAACGCAAAATGGTTAATATTTTGTTATTTCATCATTCCGACAAAATATTTCATTGGGTGTGGTGAGCATTGAAACCGGGATAACTTCGTCAAGGTAGAAAAAATCAATTTTTCCCCGGCAAAAATTACATTTCAAACTTTCTTCCATTCAAGAAAAAATTTCATTTTTTTTTTTCAAAAGCATCCCTGTTTATATATGCCATGTTGCCGCACTATTATCACACAAACTGCTTTACCATCTCCCTATAGCTCTGTTGTTCTCTGCATTTGCCCGACTGCCATTTTGGGGATGAAAGGATGAAAATCGATAAGGTATGTCTGTGACCTAGTTTTTCCAAACATTATTCTATCCTTTGCACTCAACAGCACAGACAGCCATAACCGTACGTCGTGGTTGTTGTCGTTGCCCGAAGCTGTGTTCCATTTATTTTTGTTGTATTCCTGCTGCATCTCGGCGATAAAAGAGAAGTAAGCGCCCATCTCAGTTGTGGTGGTAAACACCACCTAACAAAACAGAGAGGGATGAGTTGAATAAGGAGAATATCTACAATATTTTGGACCAAATAAGGCTGCGTATATAAATGAGTATGGCGAGAGACTTTGTCGCGTGTACCTTCTATTCTACACCCGGCAAAATTAAAAAGATGTTTTATCGAATAGAGTGCGGTGACGTCAGAAGTAAATGACGTCATTGATTCTGGCATAGTAGCAAGGATTTTGCTAACGATTTTAAAAGAAGGTCAATCTCCGAACGACTTGCTTTGTACATTTCAGGAAAGTAGAGCAGCAGGATGCCGAAATAAGCCCAATCGGTATGAGAGCACAGGACACAATTATTGTTTTGGCCTGGTTTCTGAATCAAAATTCGCCATTCAGAGAGTTATATAGAGACAGAGGGATAGTGAGAGCGTAGACAGGAATTGAGCATCATGTCCCTAAGGTCCTTCAGTTATTTTTAGCACTGTAGTCGCATTGAACATATTTATTTTTAGAATAAATGCAAAAAAAATTATTGAGCATCCGCTCCGCTTTATGGCAGCAAAACTTTGATAAATTTTATATAGAAGCCTCTGTACCTGTCGGTTTTGCCTTTGCTCTAGTCTCTTGTCTTATCTGATTTTGATTCGGCCTTGATTAAGAGTGTGGTTTTGTTGTTTCGTGGGTGGTGAGTTTTTTGCTTAAAAGTATTTCATGGAGCTTGGCAAAACTGTGTTCCTGTCATTTGTCACGTATTTCGTTTTCGGGAATTTATAAATCTAGTAAATTTTGTTAGTAAATTTTTTAACTTCCAAATGTATAGTGGTTTCTTGGAACCTTAGGAGGTTTCTTGTAGGAAATAAATGAGGTTGCATATATAAAAATTAAATTAGCCCTTGTCTGGCATTGTTCCGGAGAAATTTAGAATTCAAGAAATTCACAATTACTTGTACCTTGGAATAAATTAATATATTTTGTTTTTTTGTGATTTGATTCGAAAGAAAAGAAAACAATTTAAATAGGCATGGCTTTCTGAAACAAATTTGATTTGATTTCTGCAAACAATATTTCAAGGTTATTTTATTTGATGAAATAATATATATGGACTTGATATGTAGGTAATTTAATTTTGGAAATTTAATATGTTGTTTCAATATTAGGTACCTATTCAATTTAAGGGGAACATTTGTGTTTTCATACAAATCGCAAGATTAATTGAGAGATTTCGATCTAGAAAAGATATTAGCGATTCAATTAATAAATGAATATATAATAAATAAATATAAATAATACAGGAAACCAATTTAATGCATTCGCATATTTTTGAACTTGAGGATCTTCCCATCTATTTCTTGTCTTCAAAAAAAAAAAGAACATGGTTAATAAGCTTTTAGCTTGCAAACGTTTATCTGACAACAGTATGAAATTTTCAAATCCTTAAATTCGTAAAAATTTACTTATTACCTACTTACTAATTACTTACATTTTTAAACCAACGATTTCAAATTCGGCCAGCAGAATCGAAACAAATTAAAAAAGAAAACAAATTAGAACACCTCTGCCTTAAAAACGAAAGTTTTTCTTTCGTATACGAAAATCAGAACGTAGGTTTATTTATTCAATTCGTTAATATCTAACGTAACAGTGCTTAAGCTAATTCCTATAATATAGATTATATCTCTTATCTCTATATATATAAAAATGGATGTGTGTTTGTTTGTATGTCTCTTATAGACTCTGAAATGGCCCAACAGATATTTGTGAAATTTTCATGGTTGATACTGTTGTGTTCAGTGATGATTTCTGTGAAAAAAAAAATTGGAAAAACTTTATGGAAGAGTGGGAAAACTGGAAAAACCAAACAAAGGTCGGAAATAAGATTTTTTTTGCTTGGAATTTTTTGATTCAAAATGGGCTTTTGAATGTAAAAATAGAAAGTTCTTGATGAAAAACTAAGAAAACTCATTGGTTTTGAGATGGAAAATTGCATGAAATTGTGGATGCATTGGTTTTCAAGTGGAAAACTGTAAAATTTCAAAATGGGTTTTCGAATGAATTCCGGAAAACTCATTGGTTTTCAAATTGAAAATTGCATGAAATTGTGGATGCATTATAATTTTCAAATGGAAATCTGGAAAATTTCAAAATGGGTCTTCGAATGAAAATCGGAAAACTCATTGGATTTCAAAGGGAAACTGGAAAATTTGTGATCGGGAACTGGAAAGCAAGAAAAAGTAAAAAAACAAATTGGAAAATTTGAAATGCAAACAAAAATTGACTTAGCGAAAATCTCAAAATCACTCTTTCAAATGAAATTGATGTGGTAAAATGGAAAACTCCTGAAGAGCAAGGAAACCTCAAGTCCAATTTCGAATGGATTTTAAACAATGGAAAAATAGAGAATTCGTGATGAGAGCGTTTAAAGGGTAATGGGGAGTGTGGTAGAGGGGCATCGATTTATCGATTGAGGCAGTACAAAGTCTGCAGGATCAGCTAGTATTATATAAAACTATAGAAAAATGAATCTTTAAACATTTTGCATTTTAAGTTATCATTAGCGGATTCTAAACAAACATAAAATTCATTATAAATTGTTATTAATTGATTAAGCGGGCTATTTACACCATAGTTTGATCTACTAAATATTTGATTTAAAGGTTGCTGCCGTCTTAAACTTGAACGACTAAAATTGAAATTTAATTGACTAAGAACTGACGTTGAAGATATCGACCCATTAATAATTCCAGCAACAAAACAAAATTGAATATATTTTCTGTGATTAGTCAAAGATGGAAGGTTGATAAAAGTTAGTCTATCAGAATAAGGGGGGAGGAGAATCCCTCTAAACCAAGGAAGAGACCAAAGACAGAAACGTAGCAACTTTTTTTGGATTGACTCAATTCTTGTTATATGTATTGAGTAATATGGTGAGCATACAACACATGCGTATTCTAGTATCGGTCTTACAAATGAAACAAATAAAAGCTTGAGGACATAAGGGTCGTGGAAATCACGACCGAATCTTTTAATGAATCCAAGAACCTCATTTGCTTTTTTAATTGTATAATTTATATGATCAATAAATGTTAGTTTTGGGTCAAGAACTACACCTTAGTCAGAAGAGACCTTACTCAATGCACAAGAATCAAACGTATAGCAGTACGAAAACGGGACTTTTTTGCGTGTTAAACTCATGGTTTTACATTTGTCAACATTTAAGACGAGACGATTATTATTGCACCATTCTTCTTGTAATAGTAAACAGTCAGTGTTCGATTTTATACTTTTGAATATCTTAATATCGTCCGCATAAATAAGAACAGAAGAGTTTTTGATGATAGTAGTCAAGTCATTAATAAATAAAACAAATAAAATAGGTCCTAAATGGCTCCCCTGAGGGATGCCAGAGTTCACAACAAATTGGTTAGAACACTCATTACGAAACAAAACACAGTAACTACGATTTTTTAAGTATGAACCAATCCAATTTAAAAAATTATCATTAAATCCTAAAAGCGTTAATTTACGTATAAGTGTATAATGACACAACTTGTCAAATGCCTTACTAAAGTCGGTAAATATGCAATCAACTTGTTCACGTTTTTCAAACACATCCAAACAAAAGGACACGAAGTTAAATAAATTAGTAACTGTGGATCTTTTTTTAACAAATCCATGCTGACTATCACACACAATTGAACTACAATGAAAAGAAAGGATCATTACTTACAATTGACTCAAACAATTTTGGTATCACTGATAATTTAGCAATAGGTCGATAGTTCATGATCTCATTCTTAGGACCTTTTTTATGTACAGGAATGATATATGAACTTTTCCAGATATAAGGAAAGTTTGAACTCTTTAAAGACGTATTGAAGAATACACAACGGATATGACAAATAAGAAACACATTTTTTTGAAATAGAAGATGGAACACCATCGGGGCCAGGACTGAAACATTCATCGAGTAGTAAGATACTTTGAGTAACCGTTTCCACACTTATTTAAAAATTTATATCGTTTAAATGAGCAAAATTTTCCGAAAAACAAGAAAAAGAAGATGATGCGTTAAAGTTTGATTCTTCGAATGCTTCTTTGAAATGATTAGCAAACATGTTTGCAATATGTTTGGGTTCATGACTAGTTGATAATTAGTTATCAAATTTGGAAAGCCACAAGTTTTTCTTTTGTTATTAACAAAATTCCAGAAACTAGCTGGATTGAAGTAGATCTGTTTCAAAAGGAATAAAGTGGTAACGCTGATGGGGAGTAGGTATAGGTAGACTCTGCAAAAACGGTGAGCAATCGACGGCCGGCGCGCGTGGCCAGCTCTGAATAAACACGAAACTTCTGTTAATAATTCACCATTTGTTTTCTCCTAAGGATAATCGTAATGGGGCATCAGCTAGGGTTTGAGTTTTAACTTCATGTCGAAATTTCAATCTTAAAGATTTTTACACAAAAGCGGTGCATCTGGTCAAACATTGCCTTTACTCCTCGTTAGTGGCTGACTTTGATCTTCGTACCAGTGGACACAGGTGGTGGTCATCGCAAGAAAACACCCCGGTGGTTTATGCTCAGATCCTGAGTTGCACAATCTAAATTGCTCTCCCTTTTCCCCATCAAAATATCAATAAGAAAAACACAATTCCCCTAATTTTATGCCTGCACAATAAAAAAATGATCAAATTTACCCTGCAATTGCATATGATCCAAACACACATACCTATTAAACGTGAATTCCATTCCATTCAACCGAAATGGCTCGTAAAATTTCCAAGGACCCTATTTAACGTTACTATTTTTCCTCCCTTCCAAGTCAAATGTTGTCCTTTCGCACAATCCTTGACGCCTCACCTTTCGATTTATACTTTCAGATATATTAAACCAGAAAAACCTTTTTGCAAAATACTTCTTACACACCTATGCAATCTCAAAAAAAAACAACTCGCATTATTTTATCCTTAAAAAAATGTGTTGTATGTTACAATAAACATTTTTACATCCACATTATGCAGAAATATGCACTCGTCCTTCATCCTAGTTCGAGACTATCTGCGAAATTTGATTCACAAATGCGGGCGTACACTGCAAACCAAGGATTTTGCATCAGATTTTAAATCTATTCTTCCAACCCATCGTTCACCTCTCCCCTATCTAACAAACGAAGGAATAAACGATTCGTTTAAGAGTGTGTTATGATGTTCGCCCTCTAGTGAGCTACTACGACACCATACTCCTCCTTTCTCGTGTGCTGGTGCCTGTCTATACCTATCATCATGACCCAGTGACCCATTGCTGTTCAAACGCACATCATCAACAGCAGCAGGGCCTCCACCCTAATGACGAAGTCTTTGGCCTCCGTTTGGTGTAGCATGCATTGTTGTTACATAAATTGTTACCGCGTTTAATTTAACTAACGTGACTTCGGCGACTCATAGGGAAGGAGAAGGGAGAGAATGTACACCAGAGTACTGTTTGGTGTTAACGTGAAATATAACAACCAGCAGAATATGAGTGTCCTTTAACTTCCACTCAAAGGCCATCGGAGCCATTTTAAATCATAAATTTGTCAGTCGTCGTCGGTCGGTTGCAGAGATCAATGAGCATTGTTGAACTAGCTGTATGCAAACACAAATTGATGGCCCATCAACGAATTGTCCAGCTCGACCTTTTTTTTGTATAGTGAGTATAGGGTACTCAATCAATCGGTTCTCGATGTTTCAATGACATTTACTACGTACGAGCCGGGTTTATACTCAACTTTTTCGACAACCGACATTGTAGAGTTGGAACAACACGAGTCTCGACTCTCGAGGTAAATGAAAAGCAGATGATATACGGAAATAGAGAGATTTGAGAGGCTTTGCGACTGTGACGTCAGAGAGCATCTGCGTTTACGTCATCCATCTGTCGGTTTCGTTAGTAGGTCATGGAACTTGAGTAACCTTACAGCTTACACTCGATATCGGTATAGTGTTTGACTGTTGTTTTGTTTGGGGGGCTATGAGCTATCATGCCGTCGTCGTCGATATGAGTTTCGTGTTCAAGTTTATATCTGGGGCTTGAAATTTATTTAGAAAACACTGCAACAGCAGCAGTTTTAAGGAGCTTTGAGCTTTCATATTTCCATATAGTTGAAGTCTTCTACAAAACTCATAGTTTTTTCAACAACAACTATATGAGGATATTGGCCATGAGAAAATAATTGCCCAGAGTTTCAAGTTTTTTTTTCATTTTTGAACGAAGTAGATTGCCTTCGACACGAGGTCAGATGAGATTTTAAAGTTCAACTGATGTCACAGATATATGCGGCAAACGTGGCAAGGTAACACTTGGATAAAACGGTTAGATATGATGACGAAAAACTAATTTGGGAAACTTATTTTTTCTCGCAGCCTTCAAATGGAAAGAAGGACTTTGAAAATTCACCTCTTGTTAGGTTTTTTAGGTGACGCATTTGTTATTTGGTTTCGAATTGGGTGTATGACCTTAAGATTGAAGAAATATATTGAAGCACATAAGACAAACGATTTTCCATTGATTACGATCTCACAGTAAATTTTTGTCGCCAAATAAGCGTTTTATCATCACCAAGCCATCAAAGCAACGATTATTATTTCAAACGTCCTTATTTCAAATCATACCAAAAGATAATAAATATTATTTAAATATTCTGCACCGTAATTGTTTAAAACAATAAATCAAAATTAAAAACAAATGTGCACGACTGGGTCGTACGAACTTGCTCCTGCATGCTAAAACTAAATATTTATGATTACTTAAATTGCAAAAGGTAGTGTTAAAATAAGAGATATACTTTAAGCAATTCTGATTACACTCTTACTTACAGCTTACACTTAACTCAAAAAAAAATATATATATATAAAAATAATTAGAATTTATTAAAAAAAATTAAAACTTGGAAATGTACTTCGTATATACATTTCATTCCAAAAATTTAAATGCCGAACAAATTCAAACCTTATTCTTGATTTATAGAATTTTTTTTTTGAAAATCGTCGGAGCCGTTTTTTTTTAAATTAATTTTTTATATATAAGATTTTTCAAAAATATCTTAAAATTAATTTGGGTATGCAGTTTTCAAGACCATGTAAATGTACATATTATACTCCAATTTGTATTTTTAAAATTGATCCGTTTTTGAGATACAGAATTTTGAAAAAAAAAGTTAAAAATATTTTTTAAAAATCAAAAAAAAAAAATTAAAATTTTTTTGAAAACAAAATATTATTTGAACAATATATACGTACTTTCGAAAAAAAAACTTATGCTGATCGGACTTTCAGTTTTCGAGAAAATCTTATTACAAAAAAAAACGGTTCTATGGGAGGTACCGTTTTGGAGCAATACAAAATTTTTTTTTTACATAAAACACATGAATGTTTAAAAAAATTAAACTCGAGGAAGTTTAAAAAAATCGTTCGGGCCGTTTTTGGGAAAAAAAAAGTTTTGGTTTTTGGCCAAAAAAATTTTGATCTTAAAACAAAAATAAAAAAAAAAGGAAACCGGAAACTGGCTCATGTTTTACAGCTTTATTCGCTAAATTGACAAATGATAAGACTTCATTTTGAGTTTGTAGGCAAGTCCTTTTTGTAAAAACATAGGTTATAAAACAAAAAAAAAAATGAAATATCAAATCACAGCTG
This sequence comes from Sphaerophoria rueppellii, assembly GCA_920937365.1. Lineage (NCBI taxonomy): Eukaryota > Metazoa > Arthropoda > Insecta > Diptera > Syrphidae > Sphaerophoria > Sphaerophoria rueppellii. The sequence continues at coordinate 112,434,280 of CAKKXW010000001.1, read as the reverse complement.
TGTCAAACAGTTGTGTGTCGTGTGCAGGGTATGTTCGCGAAGAAATTTCAGAAATGTCATTTAGAATTAAGGTAGGGTACACAGTAGTGCTCACATTTAAAAAAAACCCGCAAATACGATAGCGTTGATAAATATGTTGTTGGATATTAAATACAGAATCGGCGCACTTGAATTTCGAGAGCTGGGTCGGCCGGGATAACAGTAGTTTCGACAGAGCAAAAGGCTTCTCTGGCTCTGGTCAAAGTAGCATTTAAATGTCCGTTAAAATATAGTCAATCACTGTCAGTGAGGCGCATTTTCCCAGAACAGATCTGTCTCGCATTTCTGAATTTTCATTTCATTTTAAATTCATAAAGCTTGCCAAAAGATTGTAAATAAGTCCCGGTTCTCAGATCACCAATAAACAATGTCATTCCGAAAATTGAAGTCAAATGAGGCTCTGTTTTACAGGTGGTTCAAACATGTTTCGAATCATTGCTAGCATTTATCTTGATGACGGCATCAGCCAGAGATTAGAAAAAGAAGGAAACCGGAAACTGGCTCATGTTTTACAGCTTTATTCGCTAAATTGACAAATGATAAGACTTCATTTTGAGTTTGTAGGCAAGTCCTTTTTGACAGCTTAGTTTCCTATCACCCTGTTATCTCTGAGTTCAGATTTATAGCTTACATATTTGTCGTGTAAGCTATATTTAATTCTTAGTGAAAACAGCTCATCCACTGCAAGACCACCCTAAAGAAAGAAATTGTTCGTGAGTTTTCACCTCCATCAACAAAGCACCCATCTTATGATGGAAATTGACAGTTGAGATTGTAACCGATAGATAAGAGCCCGGGCTAATGAGTTCTTAAGATTAGTTACCAGTAAGAAAATACAAAAAAGATTAGTTTGAAATTTTATTTTATTTAAAATTTGCTGTTCCTTTTTCTAGTAAAATTCTTTTTTTTTCATGTCTAATAATTCAAAGTCAAAATGCCTTAACAACCCTTAATGTACTGTAGTCTTATATTCCACTTTTTTTTTTTTTTTTTGTTAAAAAGATATCTAACCTCTTGAAGCTATTTAAAGAATATGCCTTGACCCAAAATGTACTTCATTAAAACCGAGAAAAAAACTCGATGCATATTTTAATTCAAAAGCACTTCACATGTTCTAATTTTTTTCTATTTTAACATACATACAGTCAAGGTTTAAATATAATATGGCTGCATTTAAAAACATATTTTTTTCTTTCCATTTTTTAATACCTCATTCAAAACACCGAGATTATTCAACTGAAAATGATACACACATAGTTCTATTATGCAAAAAAAAAAACATCGTGATCGTTGTTTTATCCGTCAGTGTCCTTAATTCTTTTCATCATGCATTTGAAAGAACATCATTTTTTACGTTCACAAGAGTTGCATTGGAAGTGGGCATTGCCCCAAAGAAACACTTCACAACTAGAGCGAGGATATTATTCTCTATTCATTATGACTTTCATCCTCTTGCGATTAACCAAGTCATCGAAATTGTTTATTCTCTTTTCAAGCGCAAGACTTGGTTTTTGAAAATTAGGACGTTGCTTGCTTATACTTAGGTGGATCCTTTAGAAAAAGAAAAGAAAAAAGTGGATGCATAAAAACGGAAGGCATCTAACATGAGATGAGAAAAATCGGTTGCGGTTAATCAAAGTGACAGCAAGATGCCAAATTCTGATTAACAAATTATCTTATATTGGAAGATTAATACATATGGCCTGGGAATACTTTTGAAATCTCTTAACCCCAAAGAACAAGTTTTATCCATTCCACCAAAAATAATCTTTCCCAATGCCATTGTTAGCAGAGTATATCTAATAATGAGTAGGGATAGGGACACCACAAACAACCTAGCGTCCTGGCGGCCAATGGTCTGTGTATGTATTAAGTGTTTCCAGTAGGAGAGAATAGTTCAAAAGTAAAGAGTTTTCCAATAAGAGGTGTTATTTTGAATATCCCGCTATTTCGGTAACTGTCACTTTTGAAGCTGTCACTTTTGAAGCTATCATTTTTTGACATTTGACAATTAAAAACTACGTCATTGATAAAAATGGTAAGATACATGCTTCAACAACGCATTGAAATTATTAAAATTCACTATAAAAATGGTGAAAATTTGGCAGAGACGGTTCGTAAAACTAAAACATTTTTGGGTCGTCGTGAAGCACCTTGTCGGACCGCAATACAGAAATTGGTTTACAAATTCGAGCTGTTGGGGTAAGTTAGTGTTCTAGTTTTTTTCCTGACAATCTGAAAAAGAGTGGAGTGACCAGTGACCACACTAGTCTTTTATAAGATCGCTGTATTTTTCATTTCAAGCAATTGTTTTTTTTTTAACATGGTCACACTAATTGAGGGTTGAAATGAACAAGTTTTTTGCTCCTTTGTTTTATCTCGACCTTACTACAACACTTTATATTGCCGTCTATTTCTCGTGTAAGTGAGACCTAACAGGATCCAAAAATATAAATAAAAATGAACTACGTGGAGAGTGTCCCTCCTCATTATTAGATATACTCTGATTGTTAGAAACTAGAACCTTTACTACATTGAAACACTGTGCTTGCTATGAATAGAACTGCACTCAGGAGAAGAAAAGCAAAATCATTAGCCATAAGGGGTACCCTCAAAACTCAAAAGCAAAAGAAAAAAAAACTTTAGTTTCGAAAACTATTTTTTCCTTGAGAGGTCGGCTCACTACAAATAAAAAGGCTATTTTCTTACAACTATTTCTATAAATAATTAAGTAGTGAAAAAAAACTACAACAGCCAAGGCTTAAATGCAAGCGAAACTGTATGTCCTTGCTCCGGTTTTTGTCCTCGTAGAATTCACTAGAAAAGAATTCACAGTGGAATGGGTGCGGTGTGCTAGTTTTGTTTGTTTGTTTCGAAGTGCACTTTGCATTACCTCAAAATATGACGTCATTGTGAGGATGAAAAATCTATTTTTAACCCAGATAAAGTTCGTCGAACTTTTCATCAACTACTATCTGCTTGGAGCGGTGTTTCTATCTCACTCGCTGCCATTCCGTGTACCTTATAATAGATCGTTGGTATTGTGTATGCATCTGATTCACACGGACACGATACACAGCTAATTTCAAGGATGCAAGGATGGGTGGATGGCTTATGGGAACATGCTATGCGGCAAAAAAGAATGTGTCAATGAACTTTAAAGCGTTTGCTCTGGTTTTCATTCTCAAATGGTGCTGGTGGTGCATTGCATCAAACACGAGTACACATGAATCGATAAGACACCTATACAAACACAACAGTCGGTATATTTTTGGGACGCCATGTTGGGGTTAGGTTTATATTTTCAGCGAAATGCATGTTTGTAGAGAGATGCTCCCAGCACCGGTACAAGGACACAATATTCATTTCATCATCATTGTTCGAGAGCATAATATCGTCCGCATCGATTCAAGGATACGAATCAGTTTTTTGTGTCTACAGAACAAAATAAAGGCAAAAGTGTAGGTAATGATGGAAGAATTTCGTGCAGCAAGTCTCAAACAATAATAATGCTCGCAATCATCCATATTCATGCGGTATTGATTTGGATTTCAGGAAGCAATTATTTTTGAACTTTTCAATTTATCTTCTGTTCGAGGCATCTTGAAAGATAGGTACGATACATAGGGGATAGGTGTTCATTATTGGTTCAAGTGTTTTATCGTCTGAAGGATTTTCTTTGTTTGTTTAAATTTCATATTTGAAATGACACGTTTGGTTGACTAAAGCAATTTGGAGAACAATCTAAAAATAATCTTTTAGTACATTGTTTATGTTGTGTGTCGGACAGGATGTTTCTAATGTTTTTTTTGTATGTTTTAGTCAGACTTTCCGATACATTAACACACATGGCATAAATGCGTCATGGTTAACCTTTTCTCAGGCAAAGAGTCTACAACGTCATCGTTGTATTTTGAGAGGAAGGGAAATGCTTTATTGAACCTGCCTTCGCATGAAAATTAAAATCAACAAAACAGCGGGATGCGTACAGAATTTTAATTGAACCAACCTCTAAGAGTAAAGGGACCTCAATGAAACAACATTTTCTCAACATTTGATGACCAGGGCTAAGGCCTAAAGTTTGAAGTTCTTTGATGATTTGATTACTGTCTCTACAAACTTTTGTCATCCTGGAACCCTGTACAAATAAAAAATAGCAGCAGTGACATAGTATGTACAGTCGGATAAGACTTTGTCATTAGTTTTGTCGGTTCTCAGGATTTCAACATGTCTGCAAACTAAAATACTGGCGACTGAGACCATCGGCTGGGACAGAACAAGACACTAATACAACAGAGAGAGGCAGATAGACACATAGAAAGGAAGGACACATAACATAAACCTACATTGCACAGAGGAGGAGACACAGATTTTAATTGTCTCATATCATCGCACGGGTGGCCTCAGATAAGCTGGCGATTTTTGTAGAAAAAGAATGCTGCCGAAGCTGGGGCTTGAACCCGTAGCGTTTGGCTTAGCAATCAACTACTCTCTCCTCTGAGCCATGGCCACCTGCGTTAAAATTATGTATTTTACTTCGTTCTCCATGATTCTCAAAAAAAGTATGTAGCCTGACAGGTACCAGATTTCGGTCTCCTTAATCCTCATAACTTTGAATGACGAAAAGGAGAAGAATCTCTTGGAAAAGGGAGGATTTTTTGCGGGATAATGATATGTGGGATTTTGTGTTCTATAATTTCACTATCCGGGATATTGCTTTCTAGTCTTAACCCCAACCCGTTTCTCTTAGTGCCATTTTGGAAACGGAGACCTAAAAAGTAGCAAATTAATTTTTTTTTTTTCAATTGAATGGGGCATTTGACATCCATAAACTGAATACAAAAAAAAAGTGTGATCAGATTTCAGATTTTTGAACACTTTTTGTCGAAAGCACTTATATGACTCCTGTATGAAAAGCTTATAATAAATAGAATATGAAAACCACAGTACACAGAATACAAGGTATTATATTCCCGATTTTCTTCCCCCAAAGTTCGCGCATATGTCACATTTCAGAGACCTAAATGTCAAAACACAACAAAAATTGTTGTTGTTTTATCGGCATTTCTTTTTGTGCCTTTTCTCACTTCTGTCATCTTGGTCTCTGAGAGATGCGCAATATAATACCTTATATTCTGTGTACTGTGATGAAAACATTAGGCTTGTTTTCGTGACAACCCAGTAGAGTTAAGTAAAATTTTAACAAAGAAAACAACAATAAAAATTTACTTGCTTCTACTTTTAGCTTTTTAGTGTCAATTTTGATTTAAATCTATATGCTTTCATTAAACAAACTGACAAATTTTGACATCTGTCATATTAAATTATTCCACAAATTTACAACAGCATCCTCCGAGTTTGAAAGAATATACTCTCGATGAAAAGCTAAAGTAAAATCCAGTCAATTTTTATTGTTTTCTTTGTTTACTTTACTTGGTTGTCACGAAAATACGCCTATTGGCAATTAAATCGAGTTTGAATCTTGATCGTTTTCTTGATAATTTTACTTTTCGTTACTTGGTGTCACAAAAACACACCTATTGTTATCAAAATATAAAACAAAACATTTGTACGACTGCTTAACGTCAACCGTTTTAATAAAACGAAAGTCGGATCAGCTAGTTGAGCAAATTAACTTTCAAATTTCGAATATTTGGCTTGTCGTGTGCCCTGGTTGTTCCTTCCTTGAAATGATTAAATTGAATTGAAGTCTTGACGAGGAAAAACATTTCAGTTACACAAATTTGATGGCTTCAAACAAAATCGCTTTCCCAACAAATTTATTTTGCTACCTTCGTAAAACCTATCATTTCTTTTAATACGTCTTCCTATACATCTATTTGTTCCCTAAAAAAAAATGCGGTTAAAGAGTTTGCAAAAACCGCAAACATTGCCTTGAATTTCGACATTAAGTCAAGTCAATTTCAATAATAACAAAAAAAAATACGCGTCGCTATGGAATTTCCTTAAGTATTCTGTTCATTAAAGTTTTTTTCTATCCAACAGTTTGCTCTTTTGAAAATCAAGGACAACCTGCTGTTGGATGGAAAATTTTCTAACAAAATTTCCCCATAATTCACTAAATGAGTGTATTGTACAAATTTCGAGGTCAAATGTTAATTTATGCTTGTATTTGAATGAAAAATTTGACAGGGTTACCATTGAGCTTACAAAATCAACTACTGATATTATGTTGCCGTTTATTTTTTTTTTTTTTTGTCATAAGAAACTTTGATGGTATCCCTTTTTCAAAATTCTATATTTCATGGTAATTGGCCTTGACGAATTCATTGCTCTTTTGAATAGTTCAGTGATAGATTTAAAAAGATTTTACTTTGTACAAATGGGGTTTCAAAATAACAAGAACTGCAACATTCGAAAACGGCGACGATACCCACGAAAACCGCATAATGCTATGCACAGAAAGTAACAATAATACCGAACCGAGTCATTGGCTTTGTGCATTGCTATGGGCAACTAACAGTTACATTTCAATTAGTTTGGTGTCTGGAAAGTAATAATGGAATTTGTCTTTTGTCATATGTGTTGTGTTATTATACTGCAGTGGTTATGTTAAGTCGATGAATTCATGACGTTAGAACAGGTGATATCTTCTGTCCAGATGGAAGGTAGATGGATATCGTAGGTTAAGCATTCTTGTGTAATTATTAATGAAATAATAATCAACACAATTATAAGGATTGGATATACCAATGCGATGAAATTTATCTTAACGTTTATTATTGATCTTTAGACTGTTGCAGATTCAGAAGAGGCAAATGTGGAATTAGTGCATCTGTCTGTTTTTTCGAGTTGTAAAACATAATCGGGACAGGTGAGAGGTTGAATGACATTACTAAACCGTAAGGAGAAAGAAGAACAAAACGCAAAGAAAGACATGCATTTAAGTTGCAATTCGGATAAGAGTTCATAAAATCAAATGCAACAACTCAAAGCAAAGTGATTATTCTCGAGGTTTCATCTATTTGTGAAATGACGTCAAAACTTCAAAAGCCAACCAAACTTTCCAAAGAAACTCTCATACATTTGTCTGAATTTCTAGAATTCCTTCAATTTCCACTCACATTGAGTGGAAAATAACGTTTTATTGAATGGAATTGTGATTTCTCTTGTCAAAAGAAATGTGATCCATGGGGAAAGTTAAGGATTAAAAGAACTTATAAGTCACGTTTTTATAATTTTTTTCAATATCAATGTTGGCTAGGCATGTCAAAAATGTTTTATTCAAGCTGTGATACCTCTGCACCTATGTATCTTAAGATTTCGATTAAGAATTATTTCAATAGCACGCTAATTGTTCAATTACCTTTGAAAAACGTCCTCTTTTCTATGTCTTTGCAAATACGTTGACCTATCCAAACCTTTCTGAAAATACATTCGGATAAAGCTACGCCTTTTATTTTGAATTTATGGCCAGTCAATGACCTTTGATATTTTCAACTAGCTAATGCTAATTAGTCCTAGTTTTCCCTACTTTGACGATGACGTTAACCAAATGGGAGTTAAAAATATCCGCGATTCATTAGTGTGATTGTTGGGTAGTTAGTTCATTGTACCGGAAACAATAATTAGTTAATTGAATAAAAGAACGTGGTCATTCTGATGAGAAAAGGGTTTACTAACTGAATTTGAAGTCGGCAATTGACATTCGGCTATTTAAACGGTTTTTGTGACGTCTTGTAATCGTTTGATATTTTTGTTCAAAGTTCAAAACGTATTGACAATTATAGTTGAATGGACTTGTTGGACAAATAAAAACTCGTAAAATTATAACAGCAGAATTTTGCTGGACTGCTTTTCTCATCAAAACAATAATTAAAGTGTTACCAGGAAGTAAGCTTAAGTCTTAAAAGACCGACAGTATTCTCATTCATATCTTCTTCAATCTCAAGGGTATTAACCATTATTTATTAATTGCAATTAGCTATCATTGAACAACTATCTCTTACTCCATAGAATTACGCTATGTTGTTCCATTACACAACCATTACCAAGTACCTAAACTTGTCTGGTTAACCAACAAAACATCTCCATAATATCCCTTTTTACCTTAAAGTAATTAGTCATTCCAGTTGCGGTGATATGATGAAATAACAAAATATGTAGCTATGCATTGGCTTTTGAATTACCTTGTTTGCATATTTGATGTTAAGATTCCATCAAAAATCATCTAAAACGCAATAATCTTTCTCTCTATTGGGCGGAAAATGTACGTGTAATTCAAGAAATTAGAAAATCGTTTAGTCAAGAAAGACTTGGGTCAATAACCCGAAGACGTCTCCCACAACCACAGCACTTAAAATTTTAATTGCGATGCTGATGCTGCGTCAAAAGGAACCCTTGATGTCAGTTTTCCCGCTAAAATTAATCTTCTGAGAAAATTAAATCAACACTTCACAGAGTAGCTACTTTTTAAATCGCAATAGCAAGGAAGACTGATAATGGCCTTTTCCTGGTCTAATATTTTTATTTGCTGAAAAATAAATTGATGCGCCATTGTGCTGATAAGGAAATTTTACTATTCCGTGGGTTCTATTTTTAGCCCAAAAACAATATTTATGTCAAAACTGAGAAGGAAATATTGTTTACAAACAGAAGAAGATCCATGGGGCTTGGGGTTTTTTCTTCTTCTTTTCATAAAAAAAGAACCAAACTTACGATGGGATTTAAGTAGACCTTAAAATAATGTTTTTTGGTTTCGGGCGTAGGCCGTTAAAAAGTGGCTTATTAATATTAATTCTATTTCCTTATCTCGAGTGCGTTTCTGCGTTGTTTGATGTTCTCGTTTTTTTTTTTTTTGCAGAGGAAGCATTTAGAGCAAAACTAAAAAATAGACCATCTGTCTAAGAAATTTTGTTTATTTTTTAGCGGCAAAGCGGCACGTTCAGGGGTGGGGGAAGGATATTATGAGGAAAAAGTAGTAAATGGCAGTTTTACATATAAAAAGGGCAACATAAATGTTGATTAAGTAAAACTTGTAAAAGGTAGGTTTTTATAAAATCCCTTGAGTACTTTTTGAAAATTTAAAATTTTCTGTTTGAATTTCTAAGAAACGTATTGTTTTTGACAGCCTAAATTCAGAAAGTCAGTCCGTCCCTGGCCGATAAACATTGAAGAAATCAGCAATCAAAACAAAAACAAAAGCGTCCTTGGAGGATGCTCCTTCAATTATAGTACCTACTCAAAAACTGTATATTGTATCTAATTGTAAGCTATTTTTAGAACGAAATTCGAAACATTTTCACTTCGCATTCAAAAATTTTTGCGGAGGCTAAAAATTACTTTTTCAAGCACTTTCACTGCCTTTGTTTTCAGATCCTGACTCCTGATTGCGACAAGAAAATTTCCGTTACTTCACACAGCTTTTATTTCATCAATAATGAATGTTCTCAAAGGTCTTTTAAATTATCCAATGGACGAGCGGCGCGTCGTCGTCATCATCATCGTACATCCAGCAACATAAAGTGTCTAAACAAAATCGAGACGTTTGGTATCCTTTTAAGAGTGACGACATCAATAACGATGTCAATTATGGGAAATAATAAGTAGCTAAAAATAATTTTATAAATTGGCATAGGCATTGTTTGAGTAGAGTCTAAAAGAAAGCACTTTAAATTTTATTGAATGGTGCCCTTAAACACACTTAAATGAAATGACGTGCTATCGCTCGGGGAAGTAGAGACCTCTTTTCATTAGGCTTGAAACAAAACGTGAAGAGGGCTTACCTTCTTAGTTAAAGCAATACGGTAATAAAAAATGCTCTTATCTCTGTGGAATATATTTTGATTGTTAAAAGATAAGCGAAAAAAGATATTAAAAAGCTTCTTGAAGAGATTTGACGCCTACGCAAATTTTAATGTGGTTTTTAATGTTAATGCTTTTGATTCATATGGCGTAGTAAGAAAAATCGAAATGTCAACATTTTTAAAAGAAACTTTCAATATTGTTTTCACGCAATGACTTTCCAATTTTACAATTTTATTGCATTTTGTTTTTGACAGCTGTGGTGAATGCACATAAAACTCAACCCATATTTTGAGTTACTTCGAACTGTAGAAGGATTTGCCTTGCCCGAATGGTGGCTCCGAGTTTCGAGGCAATGATTTTGAAACCTCACACAAATCAACTTAAAATTATTAATTGCTGACTTTTTTTGGGGTAAGTAACGGGGTTACTCAATAGCTGGAAGTTAAAGTTCCAGTGGGATGAGATTCCCTCAACATGATAGAGAATTCATGGGTCAAAGGCACATAATTACTGGCTACGATGGTATCAATAAAATGTAAGTCATCAACACGTGTCGCACTCTGCACTACACCGGAAATGCCTCAGGAAGCACTATTAATCAGTGTTAGTTTGTTTGTGATATCGCTGCATCACTAAGAGATTTGAAAGGTAGCAGAGAAATTCAATTCGCTTTGATATTTTGCCTAAAGCATCTCGATTGCGTTGACGGAAAAAAGGTTATAAGCTTTGCATTGAACACGAAAGTTTTCGATTAAAATCGAAGTGCATCAAAAGATGCTCCGATGTACCATTTCAATTGCATTCAACGGCTGAACGTGTTCGAAATTCAAGTTGTCGATTATTATCGTCTTTATATATTTATTTTTTTTATACATATGTATAAAAGTACGCACTCAAGGGGTTTATATTCCCTTCTTATGCCAAGGCACAGTGCAGGCGTTTGGGATAGACGGAGACAGTTTAGGTGTCGATTAACATTGGTCTTGAATTCTTGAACATTGCAATAACTGGGGAACACAGAGAGGGTTCCACATTCGCGTAGTACGGCTTAAGAATAATTCCCTGAACATGACAGTACGTCCGACGTTGGACTCGAGGGTGCACTGATGGGCATTCCTGGAAGCGTGGGTATTACGGTTGAATATCTTAACGGGAGGAATGCAACTGGTTTTTTATAAGAGCATAAACCGTTGAAATAACGGTAAAAGAGGGTGAGGCATGAGACATTACGTCGATGTTCAAGTGACGCCACAGCACGAGGGCGAAAGAAGATTTGTCCCATGGAATCATTGACGAGCTCAAGAACTGGAGGAGTCATGACAATCTCTAGCAGCGAAGAGTTGGAGGCAAACGTCATGCTCCGACTTTAATCGAATGTAAAAATGACTGCACCCAAGATTTAGTTACTTCCAGCGTTACCACTTTCGATTTCCTACTTTTAGATCAATATTTAAAAAAGAAAAATTCAGTAGGTATTATCATGAATTCTACGTTTCCTACTTCGCGTAATCTCGGATTAAGAGTAGGTGGAAACGTAGAACATACACAGCTGCGAGCAATGAAATATTAGTGAATCTTGGCAAAATGAACTTTGGGTTTTTTTACGCATAAATTAATGAACGATCATATGTGGCAACTCTGACTATGCATTTAAGCAGAGATGGCAGAGTAGTTTACGTCAGGTCATTCTCTACGTTTACTACGCGTAGTTAATCGAATAAACTACACGTCTCATTTGTTTTATTTGCTACCTACATTTGTTACGTTTACTATTACATACAAATCGTTACATTTCAAAAAGATTTAAAATAAAAAAAAGAAATTAAAAAATAAAGTTTGAAAAAGAAAATGAAAAGTGAAAATGAAAACTGAAAAACATTTAAGGACTACTATGAAATAATGATTTGCATTTGAATTTAAGCAACGGTGACACAGCGCAACTCCATGACCATGTCGATTTGAATTTGAATTTCGTCTTGGTTTGCTTGCTACATTTAACTACATTAACTACATTTAACTACGTTTATTACGTTTACTACCTCATTCGTGTAGCAGACGTAACAAATGTAGTAAATAAAAAAAAATTCGATTTCTGCCCACGTAAGGTGCCGCTTTTGAAAAAATATAGCGAACATTTCCAGTGGATTCACGATAAAGTACTATCATATTATCAAACAATAATAAAGTTCATTTTCCGTTATTTGAAATATGTTTGCGATTTGAATTGTTGCATTATCATTCGACAGAAAGCCAAATAGTACGAAGTTGAGTCCATATCAATATAATTTGGATTGGATGATTTAAGTTAGTGTTTACTCTGAACTTCTCAGAACGAGGTCGCACAAAATTGTCCTTACCCTAAAATCCTGCACTTCTCCTACCCTTATGATAACCGGTTAAAACCGCTCGCTCCTAGGGTTTTTGTAGTTGAAATCTTGACAATGTAAAATTCGGTTCGTTTTTTTCTTTTCTTGAAGAACTAAATAGATTTAATCAAAACCGTTCACTTCGTTTTGAAGACAATAGTATCAAACTCAAAGATTTGTATTTGTATGGAGACCTAAAAAGGAGATATAAAAAAGTGACAAATCAGTGAGAAGTGAATAAATCATCCATATCAAATTTAATGATGGTAATTTCACCGCCTGAGGGCGCCAGTCTCGTAAGAGCATTTACTATTGTGTAGTTCATTCCAGAAAGGTGTAGACGAATCGGACACGTAGTATAGTTTTGTTTTAAGAAAAATCGAAAGAGAGCGATATCGGGCGGCGAGTCGATTCTTGTGTTTGGGTAAAATGAAGGATGATGAGACATGTGATTCTCTTTTACTTTTTCCGATTAAAGTTGACAAATTTGTTCACCCTTAATTTTTTGTTCAATATTTTAGAAATTAGAATGAATGTAATATAAAAGTAATCTACCACCATCTGTTCCAAACTACTTAAATTTACTTGGGTTCTTACTATTCAAGTGGTAACGCTAGTTAACTGCTGCGCGTGCAAATAATTATAAAGTTTGTTTGTACAAGATAAAAATTTAAAAACCTTTTTATTCATTTGCAAAGCAAGTGCAGTTTTTGTTAATATGGTTCTGATGATGCACAATTCTACTAGCCAAAACAAACAATAACAAAAAAAAAGCTTTCACTTCGATAAAAAAAAAAAATCGCAAGTTTGTACGTCTCTAAGCAAGCACAACCAAATAATTTCGAATTTCTTCTTCAGTTTTAACTTGACACACTAAAATTTACACCGTCAACAGTGACTTATTAAACAAAAATAAAACAAACAAAATGTCTAATCAAAGACCAATCATCGGAATCCTTTGTATTGATGTTGCATCGAAACTATACGAATCGTATGGGCCAATTGTCAAAAGTTACATTGCCGCTTCGTACGTGAAATTTTTAGAGTGTTCCGGTGCTCGAGTCGTTCCTATATGGTAAGAGATTAATATTTAGCGTTAATTATATTAAATTTTGTTTAAAATTATTGAATAACCTCGTGCAGACAAGAAAAGCAAATAAACAAATGAAAAAAACACACCCTCTTCCTTATGTATGTACCTACCTACAGCTTTGGGGGAAAGTTATTTTTATTCTTAAGATGCTTCATTTCGTTTTTAAAATATCTGTTTGTCAGTTTTGTTTCTCTTTCCTAGTATTTTGACATAGCAAGAACTTTCAATGAGCTTTTTCTCTCTTAACAAAAATGTCACAAAACGTTAAGAAAGCGTTGCTTGGTATTAAAAAAGCATCTAAATGGCCGGTAACCGATTTAACTTGTTTTGAAATTCAAATGTTTGTTTCCTTTGTTTTAGGATTGGCAAAGATGAAAAGTACTACATAGACATAATGAACAAAATCAATGGGTAAAACTCACAAATACCAAGAAGAAGAATTTAATAAATTCATTTTCATTCCAGGATTTTGCTTCCCGGTGGGGCAATATTCTTCGACAAATTGCTTTCTGAACACCCGGAAAAAACAAACGAGTGTGTACAAAGTGCGGCATACATTTATCAGATTGCTGTTAATCTAAACAATAATGGAGTTCATTTCCCGTTGTTTGGAATATGTTTGGGATTTGAATTGATGCTCTATCATTCGTCGGAAAGGAAGCTTATTAGAAAGGATTGTTCGAAGCTGAATAAGTCGATGGCACTGCAATTTGAAGCAGGTAAGTTATAGCTTACCTACTCTTTACTATTTGTAGAGAACAATCTGGATCGCACGAATTTTTCTTCTCCTACACTTGGGATGTATAAATTCGATCCGTTTTTTTCTATATTGAAGAATTGAATAGATTTAACCAAAATCGTTACATTCGTTTTGAAGAAAATAGTATAAAACTCAAAGACAGTTCATCGAGATGCATAACCTCACCAACTGAGGGCGCCCGCCAGTGCCACAGATACCGTCAAGTAGTTTTGTTTTGAACGCTTTAATTTTTTTTGTATCAATCTTTCATCTCAACTCTGTTTTTCATTTCTGAAAAGGGACACTTTTTTTCTTTTCTTTCAGACTTTCGTAACTCCAAACTTTTCAAGAATCTCCCAACAAAATTGGAAAATGTTCTTCGTACAGAAACGGTTGCATTTCACTTTCATAAATTTTGCATAACACAAGATGTACGAAGATGAAACTCCATTCATGACGTTTCTAATTGGCAGTCCGATAAGTCACTTTTCATCGCAATTGCACGCATTCAGCCTGTTTTCTTACTTGCGACATATTTGAACTTTCGGATTGCAAATTGAAATTGCCCTTAGGTTAAAGAAAATTCATAAAGATACGTTTCATTTTTTTGACAGGACCTTGATCTGTATGAAATAAAAGACCAATGGAAAGTGACATCTGTAAATCGTGATGAAAACAACCTGGAATTTATTTCCTCCATTGAACATATAAAGTAAGCCAAAATTCGTAAAATATCAACCATTTATAATTTCATGTTTTTTTTTAAGATATCCTTTTTATGGCACTCAATTTCATCCTGAAAAAGTGATGTTCGAATGGACTCCTTTTGATAACATAAATCACACCGAAAACTCAATCAAATGCTCTCAGTTCTTATCGAATTTCTTCGTATCGGAATGTCGAAAGAATGCAAACAGTTTTGCAAGTCTCGAAGAAGAAGAACGTCACCTTATTTATAACTACCCAGTGGAATTTACCGGGGCTAAGAACTCAATAAGGCATATGCAGTGTTACTTGTTTACCAACACAGCTGACTACAGCAAGTAGCTCATAATTACTTATTTCTCCTGAATTTGTGATTTTTACGTGTTTAAAATATTTTTGTGATATTATGTTATGTACTAATAAATACTGACCTAAGTCTTACCTACATCCCACTTCTGAATTTCCTTCCTGAATTTGAATTTTGAAATGATTGATATTCCTTGAAAAGGATGTTTTCAAAAAGGTAAATGCAGACATCAATGGGAAACCTTGTGACGCGCTTTTGTAACATTTTGTACTGATATAATAGATATCCTTCAAATACACGGACAGCACTGAGTCACTATGAAAAAAGGAACAGTTAAAAATAAAATTTTCAAACAAAGTACGACTTACCTCGATTCTTTTATTTGTTTGATAACAACAACAACATTGGCAAAATTATGCAAAACACAATAATGGCATACAAGTCGGTTGACCTTATCCTTAATCAACTTAAGGTTGTTTTTTTTTGTCCTTTTCATAGAAATTTTCTTCGACAATTCAAAATACATATAGAAGTTTGCATAAGATTCTCAAACTAAACAGTTTTTTTTACAAACCCTTAACATACTGCAGGTACTTCACGTTACTTTGCCACGTGAAATTCGTACTCTTGTGATATACTTTCTTGAGAAATTCTGAAGAAATTTGGATGGCTTCTCATTCAAAATAACTATATCTATGATTTCCAAAAAAGATATTGTGATGCAATAGCATACATAGGTTCTACTCTCTGTTTCTATCTCCCTTGTGTGTAGGCTAATCAGTTTTAGGAATACAATTTGAAAAAAAAAGAGAAAAATACTTGGGCTGAAATAATTGAGTAGGTTCTATCGAAAAAATGTAATAAATTTGTATTCAATTTATTAATGCAACATATTATTGTTTACTTGTTTTGATGATGTCCGGTATTTATTGCAGAGGAAATTATGAGGAAATTGATTTTTGGATTAATTTTGTCATAAAATTGTTTAAGCTTTTGATTTTTCGGAGTAGGTACCTACTTGCAGACAATCAAATAAATGTTTTTGCTACTGTATACATACGATATAATTTATTTCCTTTATGAGATATTTGAGTAAACATACTTAAATGTTCAGGTACCAAAGGAAATTATCCAAACGAACATTTTTTTTTTCAATTTCCGTATGAAGGAACAAACAATTTTTTTTCCATCCGCTGGATGTAGCTGAAGCCAAGTCAAGTGTCGTCTTATTTCGGTTTGCTGAAGACTTGTCAACATTTATAAGTTGGGGTCGAAATACTGAAAACCAAAATCTAGCTAACCGAAAGACCGCAAGACATAGCACCGTAAACCACTTTCTCGCAATACTTTTGCCCGAATGTCATTTGACCGCAAAAAATTCTAATTTTTTCATAAGAAACTACTCCTTTTTGTCACTCCAAGTTATGAGCATTAAGGAGATCGAAATCTGATACCATTTTATCTTTTTTTTCTAACGGCCCTGAATAAGGCCACACCTTCTTTCAAAAACAGAAGTCTTAGGAGACACCAAATGCTGAGAATCATGGAGAACGAACCATTATAATTCTTCGTTTAAATAACTCCATAGAAGCAATTGGTTTTTGTCACTTCACTAAATCAGAAAGTTCTAGATTGTTCATGCGACGTGCCCTCCGCTTGCTTTTTTTTAATAAATTACAAACTGTTTTTGGCAAGTCAGCAGTATCGATTCGCTATTGTTAAACGTTTGAGTTCAAACATCTTGTTTGTTTTGAACCGAAGAAGCCACATCGGAATTTTAACTGCTGGTTAAAATTAAATCTTAAGCCTTCGACTACCCGTTCTTATCAATGAAAAACCTCCTACTCACTGTACTTCTCCTTGCTCTTCTTTCAATTCCAATCCGCTACGCGTTGGCAAAATATTAACCTTTGCAAAAGATTATTTATAGTTTAGCATTTTACTCTTTGTTTTACGATTCACATCATGTTTTTTATCAAAGAAGTCATAAGCAAAATTTAAAAACAGTGTAAAATCACCTTCTGAATCAATCTCCAGAAGTGGGATTGCAAATTTAGGTCACAAGAAAATATTCATCACCATCACCCTCGTGGAATTGTTGATGAGGTTCTTGCTTCAATCTGCATCACAGCCGGAGACCGGAATCTAGTGACAGCGCAGGTTTCCAACAACAAGTTCTTATACCCACATAGATTTGAAAGGCCTACATAGTCCTTTTATAGCTTAGTAAATGGCTTTGCAGCCTCAGGCAGCCTTAAACTCCATAAACAGATTTTATGCCTGCAAGCCTATATCCCACTCTTATTCCACAGGTTAATTAACCCCAGCGTTACCACTTGAATTAAAAAGAGAGCCGAGTAGATTTTAGGAAAGAACGAAGAAGATTGAAAAAAGGGAAATACCCTAAACTTAAAACAATATTTTTTATATTGACCATCGGTGCAATTACGCATAGAGGACTATAGTCAAATACCCTACGTAATTAAAAAAAAGATAGTTATTATATGAGGAAACTAGCCGACCCGATTAACGTCACCTAACTTTATTGGGGATCACAACTCGGTAACCAGAGCTTAAATATACATTTTGTAAGGCAGAAATCGAATGAAACTATTTTTTGACTATAACTTTATAACCGAGTGGTGAAAAAAAAAGATTAGCTTTCAGTGGCGGACAGAATACCTGTAAGTCCTTTATTTGATGCAAGATTGTATAACTGTTGTCGAGGAAAACTGTGAGAGTTATCGATTTGAAATTGCGGGACAATATTTCGAATAATGAACATTTTAACCATAATCTCAGCTACCTTCAAAAAATTGAAAACCATTTTCATGAAGAAATTGATTTCGCTAAATTCAGCATATTTCATAGTTTTCATTATCCTGAGCTTTTAACTGAAAGCCAAACTCTGTTTTGAGCTCTGGTTGCCGAGATATTTGCAACAGAAGACTTGGAAAGGAGTAATGTGGTAACGCTGACTAACCAACAGAATAAGAGTTAAAATTTAATTTTACAAAAAATAATTTGTTTCTGAAGTTTCCAGTTCCAGTTCCAGTGCTCCAATTTCTTTATATTTTTTTCTTTTTTTTTATTCTTTCAATAGAACACCCTCCGCGGTGGGAGAAGTTAGTAAACATCAATTAAGAGAAATTATATTTTATTAATAGCATTTTTCATATATTCTACAGAATAAGGGTTAAAACATCGCTATTATGTGTTTATTAATTTTGTTGAAGACATTTTTCATTGCCTGCTTTAGGGTGAATATCTGATTAATTGTCAATTTGGTTGCCTTCCCAATCTGAATTTTAGATTTTAAGGAATTTGTGTTTTTAGAAACAAAACAAAAAAACATTCTTCTAGGGTTGATATCATTTATTTCATTTAGTTACCGTTCTCATTTAAACTTCAATATCATTTGAATCCACACTCACATTCAGATAAGAATTACAACAACTAGCGTCTCTAGCTGACATACTTTTCGTATCAAATAAATACTGTTGCACAAACGCCGACCCACTTCGTCCTGTATACTCCGGTGAGTAGTTATAAATCAAACTACTTTCTTCCTCCTTCGGATCGGCGAATGAATTAATATTCCGGCGAGTTTCTTTGACAAAGAAATCAGCAAAATACTGTGATGCTCGGGTGCCATTCAACGAATGTGGAATACCTCGGTTCTTAATAAATTCATAAAGATTCTTCTCTGGATGATATTGAACTCCATAGAAAGGATATCTGGAGGACATAATCTAATTTAACGCTTTCCCATGAAAAACAAACAATTGCAAAACTAACCTTTTATGTTCAATGGTTGAAATGAATTCAAAATTGTTCCAGTCGTGGTTAAGACTTAGAATTTTCCAATCCTTATCGAAACCGTATTCCTTGAAAGTCTATTCAAGAGAATTGCAAAAAAGAAATCCAGTTTAAAATATTTTCTTGGCATAAGCTGCATAATCTAACTTCAGAGAATTATGAATTTAATTTAGGTTCTCTGTCCCAATCCAATCCAATTTACCTTTTCTGTAATGCAATACTGATGGAAATTTGCGGTTACCGGATATGTCTGCAGTATGGAGATGATGACTTCAGGTGCATTACCAAACAACCTACTCGTGTTGTATCCTGCAAATCAGAGAAAAGTTAAAAAAGGGTTTTTCATCGGAAATGATGCACAAATTACCTTCTGTGAATTCTAAAGGTAAGGGTTGTCGATTTGAAGAACATGAACTTCTATGTTCTGTTCGATTGGCATCCAGGTAGGTGAGCAGTTCGAATCCGAGGCATGTCCCCCAAATTGGAAAATAGGTCCCTTGATCATTTAATTTAATAGCCTCTTGGAAAAGTAGATGTCCTGCTTCTGCATACCCATTTGAGTTATTGAAGTATGTTGCACCGCCAGGGAAGAGGAGACTTAAGGGAAAAAGTTACATTTAAATTACTTTTGATGCAAAACTTTTCTTCTGCAACACGTGTGTGGATATTTTGTTGGTCTGCGAGGCTTAAAAGACTTACCCATTCACTTTGGAAACGATATCCTTATAGTACTCTGGTGACTGACCAATCCTGAGAATGATATGAAGAAAATCTGGTTGAATTTTTAAATGCATTAAGAATGTGAAACGAGCAAGAGTGTTAATGAACTCAAAGAGATTTAAGGAATAAAAAAAAGATGTGGGGGCGTTTTGTGAAGAGTGTTGAGTTAAAATAAATTGCAATTTCATGACACTTGTTGGTACCTTTGTATATTACCAAATTTTAAGGAAGGATGTGGTTCAAAAACCATTTTTCAGTTCCGATTTGGTCGATTGACCCAACATTTTGTATCTAATGGCTGAAATATAAACATGCTACATGCTTGGCTTCGCCTGAAATTTACGAGTTCCGCCATAGGAATTCAATGCATGCTATTACAATGATGAAATTCCCATCAGTTTTCAGTTCAGTTGTCAGTTTTCCTAATAAATTTCGATTTGCTGAGTAAAATAAGAGCTCAACTGAACGTTGAACTCACAGTACACAGAATATAAGGTATTATATTGCGCATCTCTCAGAGACCAGATGACAGAAGTGAGAAAAGGCACAAAAAGAAATGCCGATAAGACAACAACAATTTTTGTTGTATTTTGACATTTAGGTCTCTGAAATGTGACATATGCGCGAAAGGCACAAAAAGAAATGCCGATAACACAACAACAATTTTTGTTGTGTTTTGACATTTAGGTCTCTGAATTGTGACATATGCGCGAACTTTGGGGGAAGAAAATCGGGAATGTAATACCTTGTATTCTGTGTACTGTGGTTGAACTGACGTTTAAATGCAAATATTTTTTTTATTTTTATGAAGTGAAAACTGAACTGATAACTGATCGCCTAAAAGGGGCTTAAAAGGAGGTTAAAGATGCATATGCTTCGAGTAAGCTTTGAATGACATTTCTCTCTCCATAATCATCATCCCACCAAAAATCAATGAATTTCGTTTGTTGACTTTTTTTTACAGCTGTTGAGCTGTCAGACAAAGCAAATATTCAGCACATTCCGTTTAGAGCCACGTTACGTAATATTACCTTCTTTTCTTAACGATTGACATACAAAACGTGAGGTAGAAGCTTCATTTTTATATCATATATGTATAGAACTCCTATGGCTAAACTCGTATATTTGAGGTGTAGCCAAAACAAAAGCGTGTTTGTGTTTCAATCATAAAAGTCATTTTACGTATGTGAATAATAACAACTTTTTCTAGAGGTGCTTCCACCAATGGCTTCTTTCGTCAGTTCCGTTTTTTCGCTGGAGTTATAGCTATTTCACGATTGCCAAGCAACGTTTTTACGTTGCTCTCAACGTATTTGCCGGATGGAACCGTTACATCGATACGTTATATACTCTGACAGTTTCATTTGCTTTGTGTGAAAATTACCCACAAATCCGGAAAATCTGCATACAAATTTTAATTAAAATATAAAAATTGTGTCAAAATGTTTTTTGCACAAAATTCTGTCCATCCATTGTTTTTACTTGTTGCAGGTTGCAGCGGAAACACATTGAATCGACTGTTGGTCAAATGCATCAGTTGTCAACAAATCAACGGACGCAAAAAGTTGTCTGACAGCTCAACAGCTGTTCAAAAAAAGTACAAAAACAAAATTAATTTGTTTTTTTAGGGATGTAGTAATAAAGGGAGAACTGTCATTTAAAGCAAACTCGAAACGAGTGCATCGTAACGCAGACGAAGCCGAAGCCGAAGCTGATGCCTGTTTGTGATTCCGCCTTAAGAGACTCTATACGTCGCATCCGTCACGTGAGTTGCATATGGGACGCGTTCCATAAGAACATGTGTATTTTGTATTCTATTGAGCTGTCATTTAAAAACATCAACGCTGACGGATTCCGGTAGCTGCCGAAAATAAGCTTAATTGTTGCAAGTAAAAAAAAGCAAAACTAGCTGAACCATTTATAATTAAGCATTAAAAAAAAACATCTTGACTTTATTGCAGGCTAATAAATATAATTGATTAATATAACTTTCAAAATTTATTTTCAAAAGAAATTAACACTGATTTCCTCAGCAAATAAAGATCAATTAGCCAGGGAATCCCCCATTAGATCCCATGCGATCGTCATTTGAAACATTTATTCTTGTGAGATTTTTGTATTATTGCTTATTTAGTGCATTTTTATTTTTAACTTCTTATAATTTTTGTTTAACTAAACTTGTTTCAAACTATGACATCGTCTATAAAATCGTTTAATATTAATTACTTCGACGACAAAAGAGTATATATGATAATCACTATGACTAAGATATTTTTCTTTTGTTATATTTCGTGTATATGAATACCCAGCGTATCACGTAGAATTCAGTAGTTGTTATTGATGCTGGTTGGTAAGGTCTTTTTGTTTTTGGTTTGGTTTTGCCTTTGAATTTAATAGACAAAACAAAGCACTCGAAAAAAAGTTGAATTTCAGACAAAAGATAAGTGACAAGTTAATTGATAACAAAAAATTGAAATAATGGCTGAAAACTTCACTGATAACTTAAGTGTCATTTGCTTTGTGAAGAAGATTCTTATCGAAGCAAAACATCTAAAATAAATCAAAATTTGAATAGCATCACTCGAAATTTCCACTTAATGCGATAACCGTGTTTGTAAACAAACATCGGTCGATTTTCATTTTATGTAAGTAATTAATCATTACACTTTTTTAAGAAAACAATAAGAGAACATGACATCTGTGACTAATTTAAAAGAACAAAAAACAAATAAGATGCCCTCAATTGACCTCCATTATTACAATTGCCATACGAGCATTGAATTCAATTTACAATTCAAAATACTCTCGCAAACAATTCGTTGTCAAGTAAATTTGCAAGAAAAAAAAATCCATCATACCATATTGGAACAACGCGAGCCCCTGCACCTTCCACAAATTTCACATATGACGCTGCAATGTAGCTAGTTACATTTCGATCAGGAAACTGTTTACGGGTGTAGCTGGATACTTCCTGTGATAAAATGCCAACAATAGGGGTAGGGTTTTCCTCATATTGTACATCCGTTTCCGATTCAATAACAAACGAATATCCCTGAACTACTGCTGAACAGCAAAAAAGAATTCCCGCCAATGAAATAATGAAAAACGTCACAACACGTGATTGAAACATTTCTTGCCAAAATGTCACTGAGTTTATTGAACGAACTGTTTGAAACGACAATCGATGTCTAACTGATCGTGAACTTGATTGCTTTTCGCTACTTGTTTAACAACAGCACAGGCACTCAGGCAGCACTTCATGCTGGCTGTTAAATAAATATAAAAATTGAAGAAAAAAAATAACAACAGAGAAGTATCAATTCTGCTCGGGGTGCTGATAAAATTATTTTTTTGATCGTTTTAGAAGAGTGGGTCTGGGAAAGATGTATTTGCAAGATTAGATTTTGAGAATGGAACTTGATGAAGAAAAGTTCGGAGATTTAAATTGCTGATCGCCGATAAATTTCAAAATTAATGTTAGACATGCGTCTTACTAATTGAAAATTGACATTGTTATTGTGTTATCGTGCATTTGTTTGTTTTTATTTTTGTTCTCATTGATGACATTTCATTTTTTCGAATGAACTTTCAACTTTTTTTGTTTGAGTTTCGCATAGAAATGTAATATATGGTAATGGTCATGGACACTTAAAATCATGAGGTCAAACCACGAGAACAGATCTGCTTATATGGTAATAAAAATTCGAACACGAACAAAGGGGGTTTTTCTCAACTTTCTTTGAAATCCACCGGCCACTTTTACAAGAACGATGTTTAACAACAACTGGACAAAAGTGCATGTCATAACCGGCACCTGCATATGCTGTTTTAAGCATTAAAAAACCACCGCAATGGCAACGACGAAAGTACAAATTTCTGGACTTCGGGAAAATTTTCCATAGCTTAACATTGCATAATTATTGAGAGGTTATTTTATTGATAAATGTTATAGTTTCCTTTTTAAATTCTAAACTTAAAATGAAATCATTCCTTCTGGATAGTTTCAATTCAAATATAATAATTTATTTATAAGCAGTGAAAACTCTAAAAACCGATTCCATCACTTTCATTCCTTAGTCATCTTCAAGTCAAAATCGATAAGGTATTTTATACACACACACAAACGGTATTATATGTTTTGATCATTTTGATGTTGTTTGGTAATTAATTGATATATGGTAGCAGCTTAATAACACATAACAGTGTTATGATAACTATTGTAATCACTGTATTGAGTAGGGTGCAAAGAATTTAATTGATTAATCGTTAACTATTTACCTCGAAGCATTTTGTATATGCACTTGATGTCATTAATCAAATATTTGTTCAAAAAATGTAATTGTAGTTATAATCTATTAGAGCCAGGCCCAAGTAACAATTTAACCTCTTTAAGGCTTAAGCGAAGCTATTTCGTGATTTGTATCTAGCTTGTATAAAACCTTATACAAATACGTTTGGCGCAAGTTATGCAAGCCATTGTTTCCTTAAATCTATTATGACAAGGCCTTATATCAATTTATTTAAAGAAGCAAAATAAAAACAATCATCCATGAATAAGCCTTAAAATAACACTTTGGAAGCTATTGCTTCTGAATATTCAGGAATCGGACCTTATACAAGATAAATTGTTACTTGGGGGTCCTAGTTTATTGCCGCTAAGCTTGTAAGGTCTCAGTAAATGGGTTAGGTTAGGTTACGAGGGTTGTGAACAGCACGAAGCTGTTGCTTACACGGTGGCCTATTGGTCCATTGTGATCCCCTATTAAAAAGTAGCATTGATGCTCCTAAAACTATTGGTTAACGGAGTCGATTTGTTTGGAGGTTTGGGTATTCACAGAACAGAGATAACGCAATTGTTCTTGTTCTCCAATAGTTATTGATCCGCTCTTTTGTAATAAGGTCTATTTACCTCTTGATGAGCACATCGGGACGTGTAATCCCTTGACTCTATGGTTGATATTACTTATTGTATTTGCTACTGACCCTCTCCTTGCCAGTTCATCTGCTATTTCGTTCTTTTCTATATTACTATGTCCAGGGCCCCAGCTGAGTTTGACTTAGTGTTGCAAATGGTACATAGTTTCTTCCAGCAGTTCAAGACTTCCTTTGATCTTATGGTCCCATTGGATCTTCAAGGAGTTTAGTTTTTCTCGGTGCACCAGTTCTGCAGCTTTTTCAATAGCATAAATCTCAGCCTGAAACACACTACAGTCATCTGGGAGCTTTTATGACTCTCTTATATTGAGAGATTGGCAGACCACCCCAGATCCTGTTCCTAAACCCATTTTCGAACCGTCAGTATAGAAGGGGATGCCCGGTTTATCGACGAGCAAGTTAGGATATCCTATCCCAGTATGAAAACAGAGAAGTTGTTATTGAAATCTATTAAGGGTGGAAAGTAGTCATTGATCTCCTTCAGCCCTGTGTGATATATTTGTAAGATAGGCTCATGTCCATATAGGTGCTCTGCCTCCAAAAGGCCAAATCTTTTAACTGAAGGGCGCTTTTGGCTGCAGTGCATATTATGAACTCGCCCAGAGTTGGGAGGTCTAATATCATTTTTAGCTTGCCCCTGATATTCCTATGTTCCCTTGTTCAGGTTCTTGAGGTAGCTTAATTTATCAACCGTTTTCCACTATACAATAGAACAACATAGGTAAGTATAGGTCGGACAATCGCTCTATACATCCAATGGATTACTTGCGGTCACAAAACCCATCGTGTGCCGAAGGTTTTCTTGCATGAAAGCACATAATGCTTTTTTCATTCTCTCCTCAGTATTATGCTTCCAAATTAGTTCCGAATCAAGGATTACTCCTAGATATTTAGCTTCCTTGAAAAGTTTTAGAGAAATTCCATTTAGTTTGGGAGGCTTGAAGTCTTCCATTTTCCTTTAATTCGATTTGAACAAAAGTAACACTGTCTGATTGGGGTTGTCCCTGAGACCGTTCTTAGTTGCCCAAGGAGGTAAATTCTTTGAGTGCATTTTCGATGGTGGTAAGAAATTTACTTGATATCACAACAACTACGTCATCTCTGCATAGGTTACAATTTTGATGCCCTGATTTCTAAAATTTGTGAGAATTTTGTTGACCACGAGGATCAAAAGTAGAGGTGAGAGAAACCTCCTGTGGTGTTCCACTTGTAACTGTTTTCACAACAGATTCAACTCTAAATTTCATTGGTGTTTATCATTGAAAATTTAAACATCAGTTTAAATAACGTTCAAACAATATTAGGTTCGTCCCAGCCCTGGGGCATAGACAAATAAAAAATAAATAGATTGGCACGACAGCTCTTGAAGAGCCAAGGCTATCAATTTGAAATTTGTGGAAAAATCAATTCCGAGCCCTGGTTGCCAAAATATTTGCATCTGTTGGTATTCCATCTATGGGATAAGTTTAAGACAAAAAAAATCGTTATTATACTAATAAATAATAAAATAAAAACATAAATTAAAAAATAATTCAATATAATGCTTCAAAGCATTTTATTGTCATATTCTAGAAAAATGTTCCTTCTTCTCCTATTATTATAAAAATTTATTCTGAAGAATAAAACTAGATACTGAATGCATTCATTCAGTCACCGTAGATGTCATTGGGCGCGTTTTCCATGTAAACAAAAATAGCAGAGATTCAAACCAAACAAAACCAAAGCTATCCAACAATTTCTGGTATAGGTGGCTATCTGACAGAAAAGCCATTGAAATTCTGAAACAGCTGATTTTTGTATACGTGTTTTCACACCTATCTAAATTAAGCTATCGAACTCGTTCATGAAAAACGAGTTGGATAGGCTATCTACGATAGGCTATCCAAAACCAAACTGAACGCGCCCATTGCTTATTGTATCTAAGAACGCAACCATTTACGATATTACGAACATAAAACGTAATTAATCACAATTATTTAAGAACTAAATAAAGTTAATCGATTACGCTAGAATATAAAAACAAAACATTAAAAAATACGTTGTTTTAAATTAAAATTGAATATATCGTGCAATATCAGATTAATATTTCTTAAAAGCGAAGTAGCCCTGAACGTTGCCTATTTTGAACTTGACATCTTGTAAAAATAATATTGAACACACCCATCAATGACATTAATCAACCGAAATAATTTCAATTTTTCAAGCAAGGGACCACAAAACATGGGTAACATTTTATTGTTTTCTGATTAAAATATAAAACTTTTGAAAACAAATCTTGAATATTTTTCATTGCAGATGCCTTACAAATAGTTGAAGAAATCAGTGCATTAAAAAAATTGCGTAAGTTCTATCAAAAACAATACCAACATTTTCCAGCATTGTGCTTCATCTTCATGCCGTCCAAAAACTGAAGAATTCACCATTTCAAATACGAAATTCAAATTTCAAACTTATTTAAATCAAAATCAATTTCAGGTGAACACTATGAACAACAGCTCAAAATGTTCGGTGTGGAACTATGCGATCTACCTGACGATTGCTTGGCCGCACTAAACGATTGTGTACAGCTGAAAAGGGCTACAAAACTGCACGATCTTGGCATGAACTACCTGGAAGAATTCTATTACACAAAGAAAAAGGAACAAATCGACCAGAATCTGGCCATTGCAAAATTTCAGGCAGACATCAGTGACCTTGAAAAACAAATCGTAGCCGAAACTACTGAACTCGATGATTTAGAGAAGTACTTGCTCAGAAAATCTTTTTTTATTGCACGTCCATATTATTTATGATGGTTCTTTGATTGTTTCTAGATTTACAAAATCAGTAAATGAACGTATCGTATCCGAAACTGAAATAGAAATGCACAAAGCCGCAATAAAGAAAAAAGCGCAGGACATGCAAGCGAGAATGGTAAGTGTTGATTTGGAAAGCAGTCACACATTTAACATTTACAACTCTTATTATAGAAATCCTTTCATATACCCGAGGATGTGAACGTCGATGGATTGATAAAGAAAATCGAAGTGCTCGAAAGTCAGAAGAAGAATTCGAAAACCACATGAAAACGACGCAAAACTCAAGGACGAAAAGATATTTATTGAATTTTAGTAAAACATTTAGTTGTAACATTTCATCACAAGTCTGTTAGCTTATAACTTCATTAGAACATTAAATATGTAATTTAAAGAACTGTTAAAGATTGTTTGTCTGGACCGCTAAGTAGGCACCCGACACGTTACAAAGGAGGCTTCCTTGACGTAACTATGTTTGCAGTTTCCGAAGAAGTTCCAGCCTATGGACTTCTGAGTAATTTTTGCGGAACTACGAAAATATAGTATTAGTCATGAGGTTAGTCAGGAATCGGTTTGTCTCTCAAATTCACAATCGTTGATAGACCAACCATCAAATTCTTCATTGAACAAGGCTGTTAAGAATGCAGACGGCATTCACATCAGTGTTCACTTCATGTCCCAAAGAGATGATTTTCAGGCCTTTACAGCAGTTTAAAAATACCGCCTCGAAGTACATGAGGCATATTTCAGATTCTCCACTCGTAAGCTTCTTAAGATTATCATTTGAAGTCGAAAAATCAGTTCAACCGTTCGGTATCGGGATAAAATTGTTGATCCAGTCAAAGCCTTACAGGAATTAAGGGAATTGTTTACGAGCGTAAGCCACTTAGGCCTTAGTTCTTCGGAGATGTCTACTTATGGTGGCGCTACAGTCCAGGTCGGACCAGGGCCTCACCCAACAAACTTCTCCAGCCAGCTCGGTCCCTCTCTAGCTGTCTCCAGTTTCGCACGCCAAGTTGGTTCAGGTTCTCTACCACCTGTGTGCTCCACCTGATTCGCGGTCTTCCTCTTCTGCGACGTCCTTCCGGGTTGGATTCGAAGACTCTACGAACCGGAGCATTATTTTCCATTCTCTCAACATGACCCAATCATCTAAGTCGTTGGACCTTTACTTTCCTGGCTATGTTAGAGTCGCTGTACAGCTCGTACAGTTCATGGTTGAATCTTCGTCTCCATTCTCCATTAATGCAGACAGGACCAATAATCACTCGGAGAATTTTTCTCTCAGGGCAGCCCAAAGCGTTTTCATCAGATGTTGTCATAGTCCATGTCTCTGCACCATACATGAGGACCGGGAGAAGTCGAATAGAGAAGCCAAAACCGACTCGAGACTAAAATCTCCACCCATGAAAACCTTCTCTACCCAGCTCTCAGATTCAAGAGAGCTCCTGGTTACAACAATCGGATGATGCATACGAGTGGCAACTATTCAAAAGGCAAAACAGCAATCAACATCCTCAAATATTTTGTAATATGTTGTAGCATTTCCGGTTTTGTTTTATTTTAATTTTTCTCATTTACATAATTGTTTGTATAATAATTTGTTTTGTTGTTTTTCGCTTAAAGATTGATTTACAATTTGTTAATAAATTGAATGTATAATATATGTAAATGTTATGTTTTTGTTTTACTTTTTTTTTTTGATTATCTATAACAAATTTTTAAAATGGTTTTGGTGTATTTTATTTTTGCTCAATTTGTTAATATATGATGGAAACGATTTATTTTTATTTTTAAAATTACAACTTTGAGTAAAACTTTTTTTAAACAAACAAACAAATGACAAAATATGGAATATTATATTTGAATCAGTTCCACTATTGCTTTTAGAATGAGTTTACATCTTAATCCATTGCTGGTTGTCGGCACTACGTGTTGTTTATTCATAAAATTTGTAAAATAAAATCTAAAACAAACAAAATAATTTGTTTAAACAAAAAAATCGGTAAATTTTGTATTATTTTATTTTTATTTTGGAAGCTTTGACGAATAAAAATTCTTCACATAATTCTCATGTTTCTTTTCTTTTTTTTTTTTTCTTTTGTTTAATGAATTTTTTTGTTTAATTAATTTTATAATTATATAATCGTTCTTTCTTGTATTTTGATTTTCATTTAATTTCTTTAATTAATAATCATAGTTTCTTGTTGTTGTTAGATTGAAGGGCGGGTGTGTTGTGGCAGACAAACAAGAAGAATGGGAATTCTTCTTCTAACGGCTGAATTCGGGCGCATCGTCTTGAGTGATGTCACCGTATTTCCAGATGGCCAAGTGAGCTGCCAAGGCGGTGGCTTGCGCTTGCTGGTATTGATCTACCAGTTCCTTGAGTTTGCGTTCACGTCGCTTTTCGGCGAGCAGGAGACCATCGGCGACGAGTCCTTTACCAATGTCCAAATTGGTAGTTGGGTCGTGCAGAGTGGCCAATGGAACGCCAGTGGATGGTCGAAGTTCGACATTGAGTTGGACCTTGCGATTGAGAACGTCTTGGGCGAAACAGCGCAGGGCTTCCTCCTTGTCGTCGGCGTCCGATGGCAGGAGAACCAGAGCCAGGGCGTATTCGGTAGCGTAGGGTTTTTCGCTGAATCCATTGGGCAAATTGGCCAGGCGGGAGAAAGGCACATTCTAAAAAGAAAAACAATAAACGTTAGCCTATTGTCTGTAAAGTTGTAAATGATGAATTTTGTCTCTCTGAATCATGCCGTCGAACTCTCAAGTTTGACCCCCCAACTGTCAAACCAGTTCCATTCAGTTTTTTGTTTTCGATCCATCATTGTTAGGAACAAGCTTCAAGAACGTTGTGTCAAAAAAATATTGACACTGCTCTTTCAGCTTGTTAAAACGTAATGGAAAAACTTTCTCGGACTCTTGGCCGCCCGAAGGCACGACAATAGAGGTTTACCCTCATGACAAGTGACAGCCAATTGGGACGCCCAACTTCTAGGACACACAATTCATTGAGAATTTTGCTCTAGCAAACTTATGACTCATGCATTTCCTTTGAGACGGAAAAGGATCTAAGGAGCTTGCAAACTTTTTTCTTAAACAAACAAAAACATACCTCTTTATTTCCGTAGTCGATGTAACAAACGGTGGCGGTGCCATTTTGGACACGTTCAACCTTCGCCCTGTACCACTCGTTGTCGAGAGTGAACTGAGCAGCGCACAAATCATTGCGTTTTGGTGTGTAACTGCCAGCAATTGGTGGATTCGATTCGAATTCGGTGCGGAGTTTGGCCATCAAATTGTCCAACTTCGAAGCGGAATCAACGTTCTGTGCGAAGAATGTCAAATCGGGTGTAATTTCGGTGACAATGACATTCTCGTAGTTTACTTTACGCTCAACAACTTTGTCCTCCTTCTCTTCTTCGGGCTTCTTCTCTTCGACAACCTCTTCGACATAGTTGGCCCAGATGTTCTTCTTGGCCGCCTTGGCACGTTCCTCGGCCGATTTCAATGTCCTAAAGTACTCTGACTTTTCGGCACTGAAATGCACCTCGGCAAGACCTTCTTCAACAAGGGCCACCGACAAATTGACATTGTTTTCGGTCCACAGCCAACCGATGACACTGCTGCCGGCCTTGTCCGTTGTCTCAATATGCACACTGACATCACGTTGCAAAATGCGATCGCGGGTGTATGTCAATGCCTCATCGCCGAAGGGTTCACCCTCCTGGGCGGGCACACCATTGAGAGCCGGTCTCGATGAACGTGGACACGAAATGCCAGCCAGCAGGAAGGTAACCAAACAGCTATCCTTGGGAATATAAATGCGCAGACGTGAGCCACTGGCAACGAACTCAACAATACCCTCAGTACGGAGGGCACGCTGCCACGATGGCAAGTATTGCTGCTTAATGCGGGAATGTTCAGTGGTGAGGTCATTGATGCGTAACACAGCGCTATCCTTCTTGCCGTGCATACCCTTTTGGCCCTTGATTGCTTGTGCTTCGGCGCTGAATAGTTCGTCGTAGTGGGCCGAACGCTGATCGTCATCCTGACGGTAGCGCACAACAGTGGCCAAACCCTTGCTGACCATTGCCTCGGCGATATTCTGACCTCCGATGGTAACGGTGTAGCAGTATTTTTCGGGGAAATTCTCACGGGCTGGCGAAATGTAATCCAAAGTGCACTGAACCTTGTGGTTGATCAGTTTCTTGCGCAGGAATTCACGGGCTTCGAACATAAATGGAATTTCATACAATGGACGGTAGTTTTTGCCACGTGGCGTTGGTTTTATTTCACCATCACCATCGACACCAGAGCGGGCGGTGTCGCGTGGCGGCCGGATGCTGGAAAGGAAGACTTTCTTCACTTGTCCGTTGGCCAGTTTGACGTTGATGGCATCGCCGTTGAAGACCTCCACTACAGTGCCGGTGAAGTCTTTCTCCTTGGAATTAAATGCAGGCGCCTTGGACTGGTAGTCCTTCCACAGACGGAGGCGGTTCTCCTTTGCTTGACGTTCGGCAGCTCTCAATTTATCAGCTCCTGCAATGACAAAACACAAAAGTGAATTTAATTTCGATTCAATATTTCAGGGAATCTTTTGGAATGAAAGCAAAATATCGTCGGACTTAAATGACGTTTGGTACTCGCATTACAGAAGTGACTAACATCTAGGAAGCCGACATTTTTCTCTAACACCGTGGTTCAGATAACTACGTGATTGTCTTCGTTCGATATCAGATTTTCAGTGCGGATTGGGAGGTACAAGCTTGCGAATGAATCAAGATTGTAGACGGGGTGAAATAATGTGCATGCAAGGCAACAGCATGCACACTTTGGATCCGTCGTTTTTCTAGCAATTTTCGTAGAAGGCCTGAGACAAGATGTGAAGTCTTGGGTCTTGAACTTAAATTGCAGGCGGGGTTTGATCTTGAAAGAACGGGACGAAACACATTAAAGAAAGAAATGTAGGCGGGGTGAAATTATGCGCATTCAACTTGACAGCATGTGCATTTGGATTCCGTCGTTGGTCTTGCAGACGTCGTAGAAAATCAGAGAAATAAGTAAATTCTGAGATCTTGAACTAGAATGCTTGTTTTACTACTTCGAGCTCTGAAGCCATCATTCGCAAACTTGAAACACTCTTCTTGACAGATTTGTATTGTAGACGAAGCCTATAACGAGTTGCCAGTACTTTAGCAAATTCATTTCAAAAATTCGTCATCTTCTTCTTGGCAGACAATTCAAAGTCAAAAAATATTGCATTTTTATTTGATAACTAGATCGAGCTGCCGAATTTAAAATAAGAACTTATAATCAACTTACCACCCTTCATAACGGCCATGCTCCAGTCGACACACTTAGCCAGACCCTCTCTCAACAAAGCCTCGGCAATGTTGCCCTTGGGATACAGAATTGTTCCAATAAAGTTCGAATTGTTTACCGATTCCAATCGAATTTCAACTTCACGCTGCAACAAACGCGACTCAACAAAGTACCTTGCCTCGTCGGCAAATGGAATTTTCACACTCAAATCGGGTTTACCCTCATTGTCCAGCTTAACACCAGGACAACGAATACCCGAGATCATCAAAGTGATGTAATGGAAATCAGGCAACAAAAATGCACGAATTGTCGAACCATCACGAACATGTTCGATGATGGCCTTCACCGGTTTACCGCCGTACATATCGACAATATGCGAGGGATTCTCTTGGGTCCATTTGATGTGTCGCACATGCTCGGAGGGCGGACTGTGACTCCATTTACCACGGCCAGCAGCCTTAGCGTTATCTTCGAGTTCGATAAGACGCTGCAGCTCGGGTGTTTGACGTCCCTCGCGACGAACACTGACCAAACCTTCGTGCACCATTGTTTCGACAATGTTTTCGCCGGTTTCTTGGTCTTTGCCCAGCCAGACGTTGCCATATTCGCGGGAAGTGTTTGGAGCTTTTTCGAAGGTGAAACCAACTTCTTCGCCGATTAGTTTTTGTCGCAGGAATTCACGAGACTCCCATGCCCAGGGATCGTCTCGTGTTTCTTCTCTAAAATTAGAGAAAATACAAAATTAAGCTTCTGAAATGAATTAACATTGGATTAACTTACCCTCCAGCGCCAGGTCTCCTGGCGAGTTTAGGGGCCAACACGTGGGAGAATGTAACTTGCTTCTCTGGTGGTGGAGCTCCTTTAGCTGCGCGGATAATTACAGTATCACCAGAGAGGACCTGTAATTAAAAGAATAAATTCATAAACTAAGTGTTTTCACAATCAAAATTCAAAAGAAAAAAATTCAAACCGCCAAATCCTCACTCACCAGTCACCAGTGTTGGAAAATTTACGAGCGAACAACCTCATGGTTATACAACAGAAATAGAAATGGAAAAATTGAGCGGATGAGAGGTTAAGCAGAACCACATGGTTTTTTTTCTTTGTTCGTCTCCGTCGTCGATTTCGGAAAATGACGTCACAAAGAAAGAGAATGAGGAATTTGTATTTTACGTTTCAGTTGGTCTCGTTTTAGTCGTTTAGACTTTCAATCTTTTTGAGAGGTTGAGAGTAGCGTTTAGTCTGTTGGACATCAAAATTGAGTCTTTGCATATTATTTTTCTTGTTAAAGTTGACATTTTTCAAAAATATGTTTTAATCGTAGTTGTATTTTTTGAATAAAATAAAATTTATTTTGAAGAAATTAACACGAGCTCAAGAAGAATTAGGCCTCGGCCACGCAGTAAGCGGCTGAGCAGAAAAAAAATATAAAACATATGAAACCACATAGAAGCGGCCACGCTATGAGCGAGCGGCAAAACAAAATTCTGAGCGGCTAAGCGGGGCCGCTCAGCAACCAAACCTGTTTTAATTGTTCTGAGCGGCAAGAAGTAAAGATGGCCAAAGGACGCACTTTTTCAAGCAGCAAATCAAAAGATTCGATAGATATACGTAGATATTGCCAGAATCTATCTGGAAATTTTCGTGGATTCAAAAGTAAATGATTAAATTCTCCAAATCCGATCTTAATTGGTTAAAAGAATGAATACCAAATCGTCTTCTACAAACGACTTTCCGACAGTAAAATAGGGCGAACTGTCCTTGACAACGGCATTTTAACTACTAATCGCTCAAAAGCAAAAGCTAAGCTCATCGCCTGGCCATACGTCGCTTAGAGCTGCCACTCAGCCGCTCAGCTGCTTACTGCGTGGCCGCTTTAAGAGACTAGAGGTCTCAAGTACCGGATGATAAGAAAAACCAGTCGATGGGTCGGTTCCATATGCTCCAATCTAGCAGAATCTACTTTAGTCTTCCAAAGCTCTTTTAATCGAAATATCTTAGGTTAGGTTAGGTTAGTGGTGGGCTGTTAGTTGTCACACTTAGGTCAATGTAGATCCCTTGTGGTACCCTGAAGTCTTGTAACTTCTGAAAAAGTTTTTTAACATATGAAATCTATGGCTGGTCGAGCCGTTTAGAGGACTTGACAAAGTTAAGCAGTCGATTGCCTGGGACTTCGGATATTTCCTCTAGTTCGTTAAAGAAATAGTTGCCTAAAAATGTTGTCCTAGTTTTGCAGAGTGCTCGACACAGTGGCATATGAAGTGAGCGGTGTTGTCGTGCTCTTCTTCCTAGCCGCAGTCTCTACAATGGTCTTTTTTACTAAGCCCCATCTTCAATTTGTGGTAGCCAAGTAGGGTATGTCCCGTAATCACGCTTATAATGGAACTCAGGGACGGGAACGGTTTTTTTAAGTAATATCCTATCGGATTTTCTGCTGTTACCGCAGGTTTCTAGGAAGTTCCATGTGCCATTTGCTTTTTGAATGATATTGTTACTAATATTTCGGTATAGTTGAGGAGTTCTGATGTTATGGTCTATGAGAGAGGGATCAAGAACTGAGACTTCTTTTGCAAGCTCATACGCTATTTCGGGAACCCAGCAGAGTCTTACATTATGTTGCATACAAAGAACCCTTAGCTCTTCGCGGCAGCAAGAAACAAGCATTGACTTGATTTGAGTGGCAGAAATCGCTTTTTTTTGCTGCTTGGCTATCAATGACAAAGATGACGATTGTCAGCGTGTGATATCGCTATCATGGATATTTGTTTAGCAGCGTTTTTCAATGCCAAGATTTCGGCTTGGAAGACATTGCTTTGGCCAGGGAGCCTTACTCCAGTAATCATTTTGAATCATCAGTAAAGATGGTAGATTAGTGTAAGAAACACTGTTTTCCCAATCTTGTCTATTGGGGAACCTAGAAATAGAAGTTTCATTGAAGTTTACTAGTCAGGCGTTGTTGCCAAAGTAAGTTTTAAAAATCGTGGAATGGGCCTTTTGACTAGTTCTCCAGATATTGGTTTGACTGAGTCGAAGAGCACTGTTTACTGCCGATTGTTGTACAAATAAATCTAAGGGGGTGAGGTTTATGATGGCTTCGAGACCCGCATTTGGGGTAGGCCTTCCTTCTATTGGTGAAGTGTACCAGTTCTGTTTTAAGAGGGTTTACTCTAATACCGAATTACTTGGTCCAGTTACTGACCGCGTCTGTTTTTCAACATACACAAGATCCATTTTATAAGCATGGCTTCCAAATATCTCACATTTTCTTCGATGCTGCTGCTGTATAAGACGGTAACTTTACTGGAAATCTTCTACTGATCCGAGATATTGGTGCTTGAGAGAAAAGTCCTACGGAAAATGGTTGACCATGTACATAGCCGATACCAGAGAAGTACGGGCCCGGAAACACCCGTATGGTACAATTCATCAAATAAAACAACGCGACAGAATAACATAGACTAGGAAAACCGAAACGTTAGGTGCGGAATGTCATCAAAACTAGGCCTCCATGCAAATACAAAAAGTCGATAATATCGCACACTTATCTTAGTTTTATTTAAATTTAACGTTAGGAAGCGCTTAAAGAAACCCTCAGGCACATTGTTTTTCCTTCTAAACTTATCTCCTGTTTATTCCTACTTAACGCAGATAAAATGGTGGACTTGCAAGACGATTGCACAAAATGAAATCAACAAATCTCCTACAAATAATGAACAACAAGAATATGACTTCATTTGTTCAAATCTCGAAAAAGAAAACACATTACTTAACGAATTCGTTTTGCATTCGATAAAAATTAGTAGCATGACTGGTTACGATAACATTCTTCGTGTAAGGCTATCTCAGCCAAGTCATTAGAAGTCAAAAGGTGACTGACTCTACTCGCTAGTCATCTCTGCCCTCAACACACCTTTTTTTCCACCTCCACCATTCGCCGCTGTATCGCTTATACAATAAAAAAAATGTGACAACTAAAAAACCGGCCGGTTGTTGTTTAACTTCAACGAAAAGACAACAACAAAAATTAAACAACAACAACTGTGTTTATCTAATCAACGAACATTTGTGGAAGAAGAAAAACAACAAGGTTAGGACAAAATACAAAAATCAATAAAGATGCGATAAAATTTTGGTATTTTTTAGGTGAAAGGAGAAAAAACGTGGCAAATGCGATTTCAATTTAATGTCGTGCTGTTTGGAGTTCTATCTTCTGTGTAGTTGTGTTTGACTAAAAAAAAAAACAATCCTCATCAATGCTTGTCAATCTTATAGCAACACTGCCTACAACGACGTGGAGCACTCCAGCCTTTGGGAATGTGAATTCTATAAATACATTAAAGAAACCAAGACTAAGGGAGAAGAAGAAGTGAACTTGTTTGGATCGGCTCTTGATTCTTCACTTCTACTGTCTCCAATCTCCACACACAAAGACAAACGACTATCAGCAGCAGGCAAGCATAAAGGAGACGTCATCAATTTTGAAGTGAACATGTTAAGACAAGAATAAATTTTGTGTTGTTTTAGTTTTTGGTTATGGACGGGCACAAGAGGCACTTGGTATGGCCTATAAATTGAATTTGTGATATGATTTACAATTTACATACAAAAAAGTATCGCTCTTTGATAGAATGTTCGTTGGTTGGTCTTGGCTTTTGGGTATGACCGAAATTGTGGTTTGATTTGGAAAATTTATCAGTTTTATACTTTGTGTGAAAGTTGTTTTGTTTTTTTTTTACGGCTTTTGTCAAGAAGTGTTCTCTTTGATTGGAGATAGCGAGAAGTGAGACAGGACAAAGTGAGCGTCCTATTGAATGGAGATAAAAAGAAGACAAGATTTTATGAGGAAACGTATAAGATAGTTGCAGACATTGAGCACGTTTTGTGTTTCAAAAGTGAGACACATGATACTATTTGTAAAAACTGGCAACAAATTTCATAAAATGCTTTCATAGTTGGTACTTTTTTTGCGAGAAAAAACAGCTCAATAAAAATCATTTCGCATTTCAGTGTATAAGATGAACGGAGACAATCCTAGGGCTAGAAAACATAAGGGTTTAGTCCAAAGTGAAGACTTTATCGGGATTCTCTGGACTCTCTTCAATCGTATGTGGATTTGTTGTTGTTTTTATTGTTGTTAAGGCGCCAGGTCGGACCAGGGCCTCAGTTTCGCACGCAAAGTTGGATAAGCTTATCTTCCACCTGTGTGCTCCACCTGAGTCGCGGTCTTCTGGGTTGGATTCGAAGACTCTATAGGGCGGAACATTATCTTCCATTCGCTCGACAAGACCCAACCATCTAAATTGTTGCACCTCAGGTTAGTGACGCTGAACAGCTTGTACAGTTCTTATTTCTCTATTTATGCAAACGGGACCAAAAATAACTCGAAGCAATCCAAAGCCTTCTTAGTGCAAAGAATCAGCAGTTGCCAAGTAATTCTTCGTTTGATTTTAGCGCTGGCGTCCTTGTACGAGTTTATAGCGGATCAAAGTTAAATGTGGATTTGTATCGTCCTAGTAATCCAGTAATAGGTCATATTAATGAAGATGATTATGGCGAGTGTACAATAAAAGGATGAAGCGACAAAAGCTCCGAAAAGTCAAGGCCCTAAGGACTTAGACTCTTGAATAATCCTTAAGAGAGTACAAAACTGAAACTCGAACAACTTCGTACATGTAGCGCTCTGTCCATGACCGAAGCGTAAGAGTTCCTTATCTATGATGATAGTGAGCTGCCTGGGAAAATATTCCCAGCATGTCCCGCTTTGTTAAAATCATCGTAGGACTAAGTGTGCTGCTTTCTTGCCAGTCACCTTTATCTAAACTATGCCAAGCTTTCCCGCAAGTGAACCACTGTTATCTGCATTATCATGCAACGAAATATGTACACGCATATGAGGCTAGTTCGGGCAGCAGGTGTCCAGGCTCCGACCCGTTTTCAGCATGCTGGCACCCGGCTGGATGGTCGTCGAATGGGATGAGTTCTTGAAGTCGAAGCTCTGGACGGCCGTTACGAAAAAAAAAAAAAATAAATGTTAAGAGAAGGGGCGACTCCAATAAGGCTCAGAGTGCAGATGTTGCTGGCCGTCGCAGTATCTTATCACTCTTGTATACTTAATATACCACTCATCCACTAGGGGCTACTACAACCGTAACCGTGTACAATACATGCCAAACATTAAAAGAATAATACACGATATCGCCCAAGAACCATGGCCTAAATGGCTCGCACTCTTCAACAATTCCTTGAGTACGGGTTAAAAACATGCGACAGCAAAATCCAAGCTTTGATTTGATTCAAGTAAATTGATAAGGTTATCAGCATGTGATAGCTTCTTCGTATGCATCTGTTTTGAGAGGTTTTCCAGGGTCAAGACGAACCAAGTCGAAGACGCTACTGTGACCGGAAAATTCTTCAGAAATGAAGATATCGAGGTTCTAACTTGTTGTACACGTATTACCTTAAAATGCGTACACAAAAGATGCCTTCGCTAAGTCTGTTTTGAGTTTTCATGTACATAAGACTAAAAACGTTGTTATGTTCTCGGCAAGTGGTTACTGCTTCTGTGTGGAACAGTTTGAAAGCAGGATTTTCAATGAAATAATAACCTTCCGTATTCAAACAGTTCTAATTCTAGACGTTTCTCTCTATGACAAAAAAGAGTAAAGAAAAGCAAGACCTTTTAAAGACTCATATTTTGAAATTCTAAAAGCAACAACAACTGTAAGACCCAACATCTTTTTCGAGTTTCTTCCACCCCAACGAACCTTTACCAATTGAATTGCATTCTAATTTACTTTTACTTAATAATGGAAATCACTTTCAGACATACCTATTCAATCCCCATGCCACTGATTCGCATTCGTGCATGTTGTCTAGTCTCTACCCTCTGTTCAAAGCAAAAACTGCTTGCGTGTTCATTACTAATCAATAGGCCAAAGTGGCACTTCAAAATACCTAACAACAAAAAAACACAAAGAGGCAGAAGCAATAAACCAAAACTAAAAACAGAAAAACATTCAAGCAAACATGTACATAATTTTTTTTTATTATCTGAATCACCTTGGAAGGTACTTAATCTCATTATACGAAAAAGAAAGTTCAAAGAGAACAAGAATTATTATAAATTTAATATGCAATCAATTTCAGATTGAAGACAACAACACAAACCAAGTCCGCACACCACGAAAATCAACCGAAATCACACCGAGTAGCGGCGTCGACGGCGATTGCATAGCCAGAGGCCTTCGTTTAGCAGAGCCAAACTGGCGATGTGGCACGACCATCAATTCCAATTTCGGGGAAAATGGCAGCACGACTCACGGCAATGAATGTTTTCTCTTGCAACAAAAATAAAAGCTGTCCAACAGGTTGTGGATGTGCATAGCTACTTTTTTTTCGAAAATCAACAAAGAACCTGATACAGAACGAAAAAAAGGGCCCGCTCCACTTTGTGATATTTAAATATACTCCCCTTCTGGTTTCAAGGGAGACGAACACAAGAAAAAATGGTGTTTTGACAGATAAATCGCTCTCCACTGAAAACAAGGTTCATTCTCCGCATGAAGAAGCAACGTTTGTACAAGAGAAATCGATACAATGTTGAATTCGTGTAATAAAAATTATAACAAAAACCACCACCGCCACAAATCGAACGACCGGCAATGTCACTAAGCTGTAGGCATGAGAAATTTATTTGGAAAATGGAAGGATGAGAGCGTAAACCACCTTAAACCGATGATGACTGACACGTTTCAAGCAACTATTAATGTTTTCGCAGCAAATCAACAACAAGAACAGCCCGGAATTCCTTAAAATCATCTAAAAGCGAGTTAAATGTGTCGTCGCCGCCTGCTGTTTGTCTTTTAGGTCAATTTTTTGTATAAGAGATGCCTTCTGGTTTCTATAAATAAGTGAAGTCTACAGCCGATTAGGGCGAAGATGGACACATAAAAATACTGAGACTGAGAGAGCGGCTCGACCTGCATTGCAGCCGGGGATGGGTCGTTCTCCTTCCATATGGTCGCTTGCAATTTCTCATAAATGGACAAACTATTGAATTTCGAAAACATCACCACTTTAATTCATGGTTTTTGTGAAATTCAGAACAAAAAAGAAAAAGGAGTGGTGTCGGCGGACGACGAAGACAGAAGAAGAAAAAACTTCAAACATTCAAAGAGAAAAATTTTGTAAGGTTATGTATGAATGTGCCAAGTTGGCAGCTTCGTGGAAGTTTTTCTTCTCTTGGCTACCAGCGCCCATCTTCGCAGACTTTCACATTCACAGCGAAAAAGATTATAGTTTTGGAATTTGTTGAGAATGTGTTTTGAACATAAATCATATTCCTTTAATTTTTTCCATTAAATAAAACTGAAGGGAGGTGTTAATTTATTTAACGAACAAATTGTTAATTACCTGCTTGACAATTCCTCTGCGGAATTGTGGTTGAGGATTTACGGGAGCAGCGGCTGCAGTTGCTGGGGCGGCACTCATTTTATTTTTTTAAGTTGCGGCTTTTTATTTGTTTGAAAAGAATCTCAATATTAATCGGTTCCAGACGTCGTTGGTGTTTTGGCTGATGGAGTTTTTTTTCCTTTTTTAATTTAAAAAAATTCACACGCGACAGTCGATTCTCTTGGCAACGAACGATTCTCACTCGGTAAAATTAAAAAAATAAATGAAAATTCGAAAAAGTTGGATGAAAGATATAAGAGTGAAATGGGAGATATATGGTTGGTCTCTTTGATCAACGCCACGCAAATCAATTCGACGGTATAGAGTGCTGGTCTTTTTTGGCATAGGAAATTGTTCGCTTTTTGAGTGCAGGTGATAAAAATGAAGATATATCTTTACTCTTTTTACGCACTACGTGGAAGCAAGGGAGTAATCAAAAAGGCTTCGTTCGAGAATACAAACTACCTTAAGGCGGAAGCATATTTGTGGAGAAGAATTTTCTAGATGTAGACGTGCTTAATGGCATTAATGGCAGGTTAACATTTTCTTCTTTTTTTACCAATATTTTGTTTACGTCCACAATTAATTTGCCTACCTGAAAAAGTGATTTTGCATTTACATGTATCTGCATCTTAACTTCTGCAAAAAGCAGATCATATTGATAAATTAAGATTATAGGAAAAAGGAGAAATCAAGACCAAGATTATAGTTCAGACAAAGGTGTTCATCTTGATTATAGCATATTCTTCTACATTTGTCACCGGGCTATACAAAACTATGGCAAATAAAACAGGAGTAGGTACAATGTATTTTTTTGACTTCTTTCTCGTTCGCTTTACTTTTCTTGAAATTTGCAGATCAAGATGTTGCAGATGCATTTTAGTCCAGTCCACCATTATTGATTTGGTCGATCCCAAGCCTAAAAATGGCTCTATTCTACGATCGATTTTAGTATTGGAACTGTTGTCTGTTCCTACCTCAACGTTCTTGCTGTCAATTGTGCCGCTCTTATCAAGTCGCCATTCGGAAACCATTCCATTGGACTGACTTTGACAAACGAAATGCTTCTGAGAAGAGAAGAACTCTTCCGTTTTGAAAACAGAATCGTCTGAAGAATGACACATCCATCGTCAAAAAGAGACCAAACGAAATTAATTGTACTTTTTGACGAAGGCTTGACGTTGTTTTTCTCTCTTCAAAGGTTCAGTCTATCTTCTCAATTGCTTAAATGACCTTAAGCTAGTAATAATAAAACGAACATTTCTTTAAGTTAGCTAAAGAACTAGGCTTGGCCTTGAATTGTCAAATTCACTTAAGCAATATGAGCGATTGAAACCAAACTGGTATAATTTTATCGAAAATTTAGCGAACGTAGCTACGATGGTTTTCTCATAGAGTTCGTGTATATTCACTGTTTCACTTCATCGTGCTTAGTTAGTAAAATTGCATTATAGTTGAATCCTCAAGCCAGAATTTAATGAATGTAACGGCGTGGATGGAGCCGTCTGTGACTGAGCGCGAACAAGAAATTCGTATAATGTGTCCTAAATTGTGGATTGCTCTGATTCGCCAATTTTCAATAAGTTTTGAGTACGGACGTAAACTCCGTTCCTTTTCGCTTTTTACGGATTAAAATTTGAGAGCTGACGCCACCGTTGATTCCATCTTGGGAGTTCTTCCGCTGCCACACTGTTGAAAAGGAGGAAAGTCTTAGTGGGCGCATACCTCCTCCCCCTCTCTCTCTTAGCTCCTCCAACAACTTCCCATTGGCCTTGTTCACACGTGAAGAAAATTGAAATTTTTCTATGGGTTGCTTGAAGAGGACGTAAGGGGAAGAAAAAAATTTAAAAAGATTGAGTGTAGAAATTTGAAGCTTTTCTTTTTCATTTGCTATCATCGTATTTTGTGTATTTTTGTCTTCAAATCTGAATGAAAATACAGATACAAACACAAAATTTTGTTTAAAGAAAATAAAAACATAAAGGAGTAAGCAAAATCTACAGAAGAAAAATACTCACGTATGAACACAATCATTCTTCACAATCATTATACACATCCGTCTTTTATTGCTAACTTGGCAGTTCGGAAAGGAGCCTTTCGTTCGGTTTTGACAATAGCTTCCGTGTGCCTCCGCTCATTATAGTTGGCCCTTTAGTCTGATTCAGTACTTTTTAACATCTTTGCCAGTATATCTGCTACCAGTCATTCAACTGAGAAATTGGAGGGCAAGCTCGGAACCATCAATCATGAAGATAATAAAGTAGTTTTCTTCACCTTTTATTGAGTTAATCCTTTTCGTCGCGTTAACATGTGTTGTTGTTTTAATTTTGACAGCTCAGCCAGATACAGAAAGAACTGAATTCAAGGTCAATCCAATTTATTGATTCCTAAAATTTTCATTTCTTAAAACGTCCAGTTACTAACCGTGTAAACCCAAACTTTTTCCCAAACATCATTTCCTCATTTGATTCTACGAACACACACTCCGTCAACACTTTTTGAACACACCCTTTTGTCTACAATCACGTCGCTTGCAGCACTTTCGGGTCGCCATGATGTTTCCTGTTTCTTTTCCGTCATCGCAGTCAAACACGAAAGGTGAGGATTTTTAATTTCTCTTGTGATTTTGTTCAGTAAACACGTGTTAAATTTTTTGTCTCACCATAGGAAATCCATATTTAAATAGTTCTTAATTTGAAAATAAATAATTTAAAATGCTTCCACTCGAGGAATCCCGTAAAATATCCGGTAATTATTGAACATCAAATTTTTCACGT
This sequence comes from Sphaerophoria rueppellii, assembly GCA_920937365.1. Lineage (NCBI taxonomy): Eukaryota > Metazoa > Arthropoda > Insecta > Diptera > Syrphidae > Sphaerophoria > Sphaerophoria rueppellii. Next base: position 112,390,438 of record CAKKXW010000001.1, on the reverse strand, counting down.
GTGCTCTGCAGAACCAATATCAATACATACTTTTCTATATGTGTTGACTTTGGTTAGATTATATTAATTTTTCATGATGAATGATTTAACGGAAGAGTTCTTGAAGACTATAATTCATCACCCTAACCTGAAATTACAGTCTTCAAAAACGCATCCTCGTTTATTTTTCAACTGAATTAATCGCTGGTATTTCTCTTTTCAGACCGTTCAAGATGGCCACTTCATCCTCTCACCTTAACTGGTTGATCATCCGCAACAACAACTCTTTCTTGTTGAAGAAAACCGACATCAAGAAACCTTTCAGCACTGTAAGTTGGGAAAAAAAAATCTAAAATCTGTACAGTTGACGAAGATATATGTAGAAGCATTTCAATGATGGCTTAATTCACAATGATAGTTGATTAACACGTGATAGAAACTTTATTATTACTGATGAAACTGCTCTGCATAATATGCTTCGTCCAACCTACGATTCCAATTCTTCTTTCCAATTTGTTAATTCAACATTTCTCTTGTTTTTTAGGAGCCCAACAACCTGACAAACATCAGTTCGTACAGGTACAGCGGCTTGGTACACAAGAAGACCTTGGGAGTCGTCCCAGCCAAGAAGGGCTTCACAGTTGTAATGAAGAAGGGTAAATACCAAAACCGCCCATCCAAGAACACCGTTCGTGTGACCATGAAGGCCGGACCCAGACGCTCTCTGAAGAAATTGAGGAATCTGCTCACCGGTAACAAATACCGCAACGATTTGAAGCAGGTAAATACGTTTCGATATTGCAATCGAAAGACTAACTAACGGTGTTCATGATGAATTTTTTAATAACTACACACCAAGATCTCTGAAGGCTTTGAAGAATCTTTAAATAACTGAGGTTTCAGTTACATCAAACATTTATTTCTTTGTTTGGGAGTTCCATACTAATGGGTTCATCTGTTTTGTTTTTCAGGCTGCTCTCCGCAAAGCTTCAGCTATCTTGAGATCACAGAAGCCCGCTCCTGTCAAGAAGGCAAAGAAAGCCGAATAAAGTAGTAGCAGTTTTTATTGATAGAGACAAATAAATTTTGTAAAAAGTATTCGCAGCTTTTAATTTTCTTTGGGCTTTTTTCTGTATTCTTCTGACTTCGATTTTTCCGAAGTGTGAATCTAATATCTACGATGTGATCAAGGGAAACTTGCATAAATTGGTCACCTTGAGTTGGAGGAATTGCTCCCAAATACCGTCGGCGGGTTATGCTACAACCATGAACCTGCCATGCCAGTGTTGCTGAAAGCATGGTCATTTAAAAGCGTCGTCGGTGGAATCGATTGTTCTTCTATCTTGTTGCAGAAAATGAACAATTGCCAAATTTACTACAAACATTTCAGTTTCAAAACTGCATTCATTTACACCAGGGACAAGCACATCAATTATGTCAGGGTTCAATGTCTCGTGTAGATTAAACCACGTACCGTGTTATGGTTTTTGTCAAAACGTAACGTTCGTGCATCTTAAAAAGTATTACTTAGCGTTACGGTGTAGGGAAATCAGACAGGGATGTTATAAGAATTGTATTGAAAATTAAAAAAAAAGAAACGTTAAAATGCACGACTACATAATGAAATAAACAACATATATGTAATAAAGAATTCTGACATGTGAAATAATAGGCTATTTCCAGTTTACAAAAATGCAACTGGATCTCAATGACACATTGAAAAATAATAAAGTGAACATAATTTTCAGTTCTGAGTGAGATATTTTCAATTACCGTACAAATTGCTGTTATTCCAATTATTGGAGTTTTACTTCTTCGGCTCTAATGTCGTTTTCCATTGGCCTTTTTTTGACGTTTCTTCTTCTACCTCCAATGGAACGGGTTATGGTATATGTGTCATTCTTCGCACTTTTCTGTTTTCAAAATAGAAGAGATCTGCTCTTCTCAGAAGCATTCCGTCTGTCAAAGTCAGTCCAATAGAATGGTTTCAGAAGACTTCTGGACTCTTCCGAATGCTTCTGGACGACCAATGGAAAACGACATAAGGAAACCACTGAGCTATAAGTTTAAAGTGCAAATTTTGCAATAAACTCCAAACTATTTGAATATCTACAAATATCAAAATGTCCGAACTCGTAGCATCTGTAAAAATTCGTGTGAGAATATATTAAGGGTATTCACGTAACGAGATAATTTTCTACTTTGCGGAAAAATAGAAAATTCCGCAAAAGGTTTAAATGAACACCCCAGCAGCAAATAGTAGCGTAAACAAGGGAAATAAAAACTGCTGTTTGTTAAACGACAAAGTGAATTTGTTCAATTCACGTCATTCGAAAATTTATGTTAAAGTGATTCTTTTTTTTTTTATTCTAATTACATTTTAACTTTTGCTCTTCAAGATGCCAAGAAGTAGTTATAAAACAAAATTCATTCATTCATTCATTTGTTTGTTGATTCTGATTAATTTTTTGATTTAATTTGACGAGAACTTCCCGCTTATGACAGTTCAGTTGGAAAAAAGATGAAATGAGCGCCAAATTAAACGTCAAAATAAACGTCATAAATTTTATCAGGTTTGTTTCTGCAGTTTCTGCTTCAAATTTGTGAGATAAAATTCTACGATTTGCAGAATATTTTTCCCATACAAATTTTGACAGCTCATTTCTACCGATAGAAAATTCTACAGTTTCTACGGTTTCTATGGGTTTTCCGCGTTTACGTGAATACCCCTATTATGTTAATCTGTCTCCAAAAAGAGATTTGAGAGAATTTAATATTCCAGTAAAAAAAATTAACACTTTTCCCAGGAAATGAAGAATCAATATCTTGGTTGAATGTAAAACCCCATATTAGGGGAAACGTCATGTTAATACTTCTTAGGCCGTGTGCGAATTGGGTTAAAAAGTGGTTAAAACTTGACGTTTGGTTAAATTTTGACACTTCGCATTGAATAAAATGTTTTTAAAATTAGACCAGCTGGCAGGTTAAAATATGACAGTAGTGGTTAAAAATTTATCCATTTTTTACCACAGTTCATCCAATTCGCATACGGCCTTATTCAGGACGTGTTGTAGGATCTGGGGGCGTATGCTGTAACTTTTCCTACACACCAATTGCTTACTTTACCTCCTCGTGTTAACCACCGGGTACTGGTTATATCTCTAGATATAACTTGCGAAACTTGTAAGCGCGGGTGCAAAACGGAGAAACAGAAGCACCTTATCAACTAACTAACTAACTAAGGGCTAACAACCCCTCCACAGTAAAAAAAAAACATGAACGTTATGAGAGAGACACCAGCCCCTCTTATGGTATCCAGACCCGGAACGACAACGGACTATGCATTGAGAGTTTGTACCTGGAGTGCAAGAACACTCTACACTCCAGGTGCAACTCAGAATTCAGAAACTTAAATCTGTCCTCTCGCAGTATAAGGCAGACGTTACTGCCATCCAGGAAATACGATAGATAGGATCAGGGATAATGAAAAGAAAAAATTGCGACATTTATTACAGCTGTCATCAAAGAATGCACATATTTGGATGCGGATTCGTCGTGGATAATCGGCTTAGATCGAAAGTCATGGATTTCAAGCCAATTAGTGATCGCCTGGCTGTAATCCGCATCAAGGCCACACCAGAGTTAGCCTGTCCAAAGTTAGACGTCAAAATCGTACTCGGAGATTTCAATGCAAAAATCGGTAAGGAAGACATCTTTGGCGGATTAGTTGGAAAGCACAGCCTCCACGAAGTGACAACAGATAACGGCTTCCGACTAATCGACTTTGTTGCAGCTCGCAACCTGGCGATCTCCGGATGGTCGAACAACCAACCAAATCGACCATGTGCTAATCGGCGCAAGGCACGCATCCAACATCTTGAAGCGCACTTTCCGAGGAGCAAATGTCGACTCTGACCAATTTCTGGTAGTGGCTAAGTTTAGAGCTCGACTATCAAACGACAAAAAAACACGTGCGGCCCCAAGGAAGAAGTTCAACATCGGTTGCCTAGGCACTCCGGATAATGCCAGAGACTACAGTGAGCATCTGAGTGAGCGACTCTCCGCCGTCCTCCCAAATTCCACAGATGCCATCACCTTGTGGAATCAATATCGCGAAATAATAAAAAAATGTAGCCGAGACCACCATAGCTTACCAGCCACCCCCGAAAAAGAACCCGTGGTATGATGATGAGTGCGCGTTATTGAAAAGAGAGACGGAAAATGCACATTTTCAGATGCTGCAACGCAAAACAAGAGCAGCAAGAGAATAGTATCGAACAAAAAGGAGAAATGAGAAAAAGACCCTGCGAAGGAAGAAAAGAGCATCCGCAGTTTCGCAGCTCAAAGATCTAGAAGAGTCTCGGGCAAAGAACAACACCCGGCGTTTCTTTAAAAGGTCGAAGCAATTAGCTTCTGGTTTCAGAACCGGCACACAGGCTCTTCGAAATAGTGAAGGAAACCTAGTCACCGAAGCACAGGGAATTGTAGATGTTTTTAAGCAGCACTTCGAACAGCTGCTGAATGCGCAAAATGTCGAGCGCGCTAATGACGAAAGAGAAGCAAGACCAGTCAATGAAGACCCAGTCCCAGCCCCCAGTGTAGAAGAGGTAGAAAGAGCCATCCAAAAGCTAAAAAATAACAAGTCCGCCGGATCGGATGGCATACCTCCGGAACTCTGTAAATATGGAGGAGGTGTTTTGATGAACCACATATACCAGGTCATCACCAAAGTGTGGGAGGAAGAATGCATGCCCACTGACTGGTCAATAAGCTCCATATGCCCCATCTACAAAAAAGGCGATCCGATGTCATGTAAAAACTACCGTGGCATATCCCTGCTTAATGTTGCATACAAAATCCTATCCAACGTACTGTGTGAGCGTCTTAAACCGTTGTTGCAACACAATAATCGGCACGTACCAGTGTGGCTTTAGGCCAGGCAGAACAACGATAGACCAAATATTCACACTAAGGCAGATCCTGGAAAAGACCAACGAATTTCAAGTCGACTTTAAAGCTGCATATTATAGCATCCACCGCCAAGAGCTTATGATAGCGATGTGGATTTCGGGATCTCGAACAAACTGATCCAGCTGTGCCGCATAACGCTTAACAATACGCAGTGCAGTGTGCAAATGGGTAACAAACAGCTCATCCGAGTTATTCCAAACATGCGCAGGGTTTAGACAAGGAGATGCGTTGTGATATGACTCTTTCAACATAGTCCTGGAGCAGATAGTGCGCAAGGCAGGTGTGAGCACGGAAAACACTTTCTCAACAAGTCCACTCAGCTCCTAGGCTATGCCGACGACATTGACATCATCGGTCGATCCAAGAGAGCTGTGCTTGAGGCCTTCACAGCGATTGAAGAACAGGTGAAACTCGTTGGTCTTGAAGTGAATGAGGGGAAAACAAAGTACATGTTATCAACAAACAAAGCAACATCTGTCCACCACCGAGGACAAAACGTCACTGCTGGTAGCAGCAATTTTGAGGTAGTTAGGGAGTTCACCTTAGACAACTTGGTGTAGATCCGAAGAAGAATTACCCTAACGAACCGCTGCTGCTTCGGCTTGGCCAAACAACTGGGTTCAAAACTCCTCATTCAAAAGACAAAGTGTCTGCTATACAAAACTTTGATTTTACCGTCTACTCTACGGCGCCGAGTGCTGAACGATAAGTAAAAAAGGGGAATTGATACTGGGCGATTGGAGAGAAAAATTCTTCGACGGATTTTCGGTCCCGTATGCGACGATGGCGAATGGAGAAGAAGGTTCAACCGAGAACTGTATGAGCTGTATCAAGATGTGGATGTAGTCCAGAAGGCCAAGAAAAGACGACTACATTGGCTCGGCCACATCGAGCGAATGGACGACAACGCTCCAGCCACGAAAGTCTTCTCATCTCAGCCCCCAGGTTCGAGATGACAAGGAAGACCGAACCTACGGTACAAGGACCAAGTGACTGCGAATGCCAGAGCGCTTGGTTTTCGGCGACTGGAGAGTGCATGAGAGGGATTGTTCAAGATGGAAGGCTGCAGTATCTCAGGCTGAGATCCTTCATCGATTGTGAGCCGGATAAGTAAGTAATTAGAATATTTACCTTAGAAATTTAAAAGACTTTGATTTGTTTGGGGCAAAAACAATTTTTTAACTTGTAAGCAGGTTTTTCAATTAAAGTTTCTTTTTGTTTTTTCTCAAAAACGTCCGCATATGAACTGAAACGAGGTTGTGTGTCAGAGACTATATTAAAAAGTAATTTTCTATTTTCTGATTGTTTTTAATTTAACTATAGAAATTTATATTAATTTATTATCTATAAGAAAAAAATACAAAATTAAATAAAAAACCTAATATAGCATATATTTTGGAAGATTACAAAACTATTTATCAATAGAGTTACCAGATAACAAGTGATTAAGTAGGCATCATTATTTAAAAAGGGTTTCAATCATCAGCAATATTATCACATCAAAATGGGACAAGCGAAAATATTAATTTCAGGGAAACAAGCTCAATGTTTCTTTATCCTCAATTTTTTTTTTATCAATAAAACGACGACGAAGATGAGTTGTAAAGATGAAGAAAAGGTTGCAATTTTGTGTCGGAGTATCCCTGGCTGTCATTTGGGTACATGGAAGGATTTCAACTCACTTGCGATGGGCTTATAAAATGTCTCATAATTAAATTGCGCGGCAGTTGTATTTTCATTTTCGATCAGCCCATCAGCTTTGTTGTTGATGACATTGATTAATCATTTTTCTTGTCGAAAGAAGCGAGATTCGTCTTCTAAAGATGAATTGATAGCACCAGCTTTTTATCTCGAGAAGGGGGTTAAATGGAGTGAGTACCTCTGTAAAAAAGAAACTGCCTGGAAATCTATCACCGATACTAGCATTATTTATGTCAAACTGGACGACTGACAGGATGGGAAATTTTGTGATGCGAATAACGGCAAATCCAGAATAGAACAAACCCTCAAACCCGTTGGCTATTAAAATCTCATTAGGGAGGTTAAAATAATTCGCTTTCATGCCACCCACCACCTCCGTTGTCGTCAATTGTTGACTATACTATCGTTGGAGGACTGGGTCTGTCATTATTTTTATGAGAAAGTGTTAGTCTTTCTTTATTAAATTCTCAATACTAAAGGACGATGACGTTGATCCTTTGATGGATGTATAGCTGGATGATGTTGTTGGTGGCTGCTGCTGTTGGGTGGCTTTGGGGCTGCTGCACGAGTTATCCGATTGAGTTGATTGGGTGTCTAGGTCAAAGTCTCGGCCATAATGTGGTCCGGCATTGAAATTGACAGAGGACGCCGCCGAACAGGACGCTGATGAGGCTGTTGTGGACGTGTTGTTGCGGAAAAGAATGTTAAAAGGAGCTATTGAAGCTAAATACTGTCGATGAAGCTCCGTAATGCGGTCGGTGTAATTGAGTGCACTAAATTGATGAGCGTCTAAATCGTTTGATGGGTTGAAGGACAGCTGGAGATCTGACTGAGGCTGATGGGTATTTGGCGAGCACAGAAGGTCCTATTTAAAGAAATTATAAATATATTTTATTGTTTTTGGATCTGAAAGATTTATTGATACTCACATGTTCGCCGGAAAGGAGCGATTTAGAGCTTTGTCTCTGCCGACGGGTGCGTCTCCGACGGTAATTGCCTTGTTCGAACATGTCATTGGCAGATGAGTCTAGCATCCAGTAGCTTCCTTTACCCACACCGTCACTTTCGTCTATGGTATTTTTATCGCGTGGCACTTTGACGAAGCAATCGTTTAGAGACAGGTTGTGTCGGATTGAATTTTGCCAGCCTTGTTTATTTTCGCGATAATATGGAAACCTGGAAAAGATATAGAAACTAAGTTCATATTTCAACATTAAGTAGAAAAAATACAATTTTGGTAAGATACATCTTCAAACTAAAACTTGAATAGTCGATTTCAAGGCTTTAAAATAACTTGGTCCGTGTCGATTGATTGAAAATCAGAGTCCTCGACGTCAAGAAACGAATTAATAGGCTTAATCTGACCGTGAAGTTATTTTTTGATTGTGAAAAATACTGCTTTTTACATGATTGTTTTGGCCGAGTTACCTCTGACTAGTAAAAACATACAAACATCGCCAATTTCATTTTTTTATGGCTTAAGTGTTTTAAACATTTTCCACCAAGAAATCGATCGGTTTTGGGTTATTAAGGCAAAACAAGTGTTTGCCATTAATGCTCATAATCGAAGATCAATAGTTTATTACGATTTCTTTAACAAATAAAGTTGCCTTATGTCGTCGGAAAGAAAATCATCCTTCAGGCCCGCAAAAAGTCCTACCTTTTACATGACACTAAACTCAAAGTGAGATAATTAAAGAAGATCGAAATGTGGCACCTTTTTCGATTTGTTTACCAGCCCTGAATAAGGCCACAGCCTTTTTGAAAAACAGAAATTTTAAGCACTTCGCTGCCAGAGAGTGCCATGACTCCACCAGTTCTTGAGGGCGTTAATGATTCCATGGGACAAATCTTCTTTCGCACTCGTGCTGTGGCGAGAGTCCTAAAAGATCTCAACATACATAAATCCACTGGTCCGGATGGTATCCCCGCTATTGTTCTGAAAAGTTGTTCTTCCACGCTGGCAAAACCCCTGCGTAAGCTTTTCCACCTATCCTATTCTTCTGGGCTTGTTCCGAGCAGTTGGAAAACAGATTTGTTCAGCCAATCACAAAAAAAAGGTTAATCCTCTTCTCCCTCCAATTATCGTCCGATTGCACTTACGTCCCTTCTTTCTAAGGTCATGGATACGCTAATAAACTATCAGCTCAAGAAATATCTCGAAGAGCGAAAGCTTCTTAATGACCGGCAGTACGGCTTTCGAAGCAACAGGTCCACTGATGATCTGATGGTTTATCTCACCGAACAGTGGAATAAATCTTTACATAGTTTTGGAGAAAGTAAGATTGTTGCACTTGTTATTTCAAAGGCATTTGATAAAGTCTGGCATCTTGCTCTTTTATCGAAAATGCGTGCCTTCGGTATCGATGAATCCCTTCTTCGTTGGATTAGAAACTCTCTTTCGAACCGTTCAGTACAAGTTGTATTGGATGGATTCAAGTCCGAAACCATAGAGAATATATAATACCTAGAGTCACGACTTCGGGTGTTCGCTCTCTTTTTGCCTACAAGCTGCAATTTGGTCGTTTTGTACTAACCCAGTGAGAATGTGTTAGTTTTCCAATGCTTTTTAAATGAGAAACTGCACCCATACATTCGCACTGAGTTAGATACAATTCTCAGGTTGGAGTCGAGGTGGGTTTCATGGGCTCAGATTTCGAAAATAAGATTCCGTTGAGCTCATCATTTTCAAAAAAAAACTTAAACATACAAAAAATGCATGTAATATGAAAAATAAATACGTTATATTGTTTCTTTGCACTTTTAACACATAATTGCACTATAATTTACCAATATTTGTATCAAAAATCTTAATAAATCTTTAAAAAAAATTCGTGCGTTTAGTCTCGTATTTGCTGTGGTGGAAGTCTGTCACTTTGGGTTTGTGCATCAGGTAAAAAATTTTGTCACGGCTAGTGCTCACTCTTTTGTCACCTCTTACACAGGTTCACGAACACGAAAAAAAGGTGAAGATTGTGAGAGTTCACCTCTTACACAGATTCACGGACACGAAAAAAAGAGAGGAATTTAAGAGTTGACCTCAGAAAAATTTTGAGGGTGTTTTCGGCAAGGGAGGAAAAGGTCGCGACTCTAGGTATTATATATTCTCTATGTCCGAAACCCACAATATAAATGCTGGTGTGCTCCAGGGCTCCGTCTTGTCTCCGACCCTCTTTCTCATTTTTATAAATGATCTCTTGTCTGTAACTTCTAATTCAATTCATTGTTTCGCTGATGATAGTACCCTTAGCTTTTCATATTCGTTCCCAGACTCACATCCCTCCTCCTCGGATGTGGAACTACAACTGCTTATTATGATAAGTTCATTAAACTCTGACTTAAAGAGCACTGTACAATGGGGAATAAAAAATCGCGTAGAGTTTAATGCTTCGAAAGCTCGATGCTGTCTTGTATCCTTAAAGCGAGATATACCCCCCTTGCCACTGTCCACGAGTGGCACTTGCATCAAAGTGACCGAATATCTCATATTCTCGGTATGTGCATCACTGACCACCTCTTGTGGACCGAGCACATATGCGATGTCGCCAAAAAATGCCGCAAGATGTTTGGGTTTCTTAAGACGGTGCAAGAAATGTTTCTCCCCATCTGATCTGGCTATTATCTATAAGACTTATATCTGCCAAAGCTTGAGTACAATTCTCATCTGTGGGCTACATACTTAAGCATCTAGGACGGTATACACAAAAGAGCCGTTAGAATGATTGGTGATAAAGACATAACCAACTCATATACATCGTTAGACCACCGTGTCGTAATGTTTCGTGTCTCTTCTTGTCCTATCGTTACTTTTACGGTATGTGCTCTTGTGAAATAGGCAGTTGCATTCCTCCCCTTAAACAATTCGAACGTAATACTCGCGCTTCAAGAAAAGCCCATCAGTTTACCCTCGAGCCCATCGTACCTTTAAGTAAAGAGAATCGTATTTTAGCCATACTACGCGAATGTGGAACACCCTTCCACACTTTGTCTTTCCGAATTATTGCAATATTCAGGAATTTAAAACCAATGTACACCGGCACCTCCTTTCCTGCCCCTTTCCTCATTCCTAAAGCATCCACTGCGTCTCTGGCATGAAAAGGATACAAAAAAACACCTTGAGTGGGTGCTTATTATAAAAAAAAAACTTGCTTTTTGGGAATTTTCAACTATAACTTTGTATAATTTTTAATTGTTCAAAACTCCTCACTCGAAAGACAAAGTTGATTTTACCATTCTTATACTCAAGGGCGGCATCGCCGAGTTCTTCAAGGGATCTTAGGTCTCATATGCGGAGATGGCGAATGGAGAACAAGGTTCAAACGCGAACGGTACCAATGGTACCAAGATGTGGAAGTAGCCCAGCAACGTAAGAAAAGACGACTATAATGGCTCGGCCACATCGAGCGAATGGACAACAACGCTCCAGCCAAGAAAGTCTTTTCATCGCAGTTAACAGCGTCGAGACGACAAGGAAGACCGAACCTACGTACAAGGAACCAAATAATGGCGTATGCCAGAGCGATTGGTTTTGGTGACAGGAGAGTCCATTCGTAGCCGTTCCTGATGGAAGGCTGCAATATCTAAGTCTGAGGTCCTTCATGGTTTGGGAGCCGGTTAAGAAAGTAAGTCATTTTTCTGTATGTTCTATATATTGAAAAAAAGCTTGAATCACCAACAATAGTTTGAGAATTTAAACAAGACTAGAAATATTATACATATAACTTTATTTTTGAGTGGAATTTTGGTTCAATATTTATCAAATAGGCAAATAGAAGATTTCAGTTTAGAAACATCTGTGTTATTTTATAATTAGCTTGGAGCTTATCTGAATACGATAAATTGTGGTAAAACAAGGTTTGTTTGTTTGTATGTCCTGTCATAACTTGCCCTGTTTAAAAAACATAGATGTCTTTGCGAAAACAATTTTGAATTGAAAAAGTCGGCAAATGAGAACAATCGAAATCTGATCGAAAATTAATTTTTTTGTTTGGGCTCTGGATGCAATTTTTCAGAAAATATTTTTCGAACGTAACGAAGTTAAACAGTTGGAATTTAAAAAGGGCGCGTCAGTGCGTGGAATAAAAAAAAAAATTCTGCCTTATAAAACAGACTCTTCAAATTTCATCTGAATTACCAATACCTTCGGGTAATCAACTTTTGGGCATGGAATGACTTTTGGGTTTTGCGGTTGTGGGAAACGCACATTGCTCTCTATGAATTAAGTCCTAAAGGATTTTGACAGATTCGGACGAAAGCAATGTCCTTGGCCTATGTTTTCATTGCAGAGAATAATGATCATGATGGTGCATTTTTGCTAAAACAAACAGACTGACAATTTCTTAGGTGAAGGCTTCTTGGTTAAGCAAAGAGGTTTTTTTCTAGGAATATTTTTGATTCTCGAAAACTACTTCTCTTGAACGAGTTTGACTTTTTTTTCTGAGAAGATCCATTCACAATCCAACCCAACTTTTAAAGGGTCTGCGTTCAAGGAATTTTAATCAATAAATATACTCACTTATCCATGATAAATTTATAGATCCCGCTTAAGGTCAGTCTTTGGTTGGGTGCGCTGCTGATAGCCATTGCAATCAGCGCAATATACGAAAACGGTGGTTTCTCCGGCCGATGCGAAGTCTTCAGAATCGAACTAAATGGCAGCGGCCATAACCCATTACCGTGCATCCGAAACAGAGGATGTAACCCACTATAGTAGTAAGCTGCTTCCGGAATTGCATTCGCGCACAAAAAGTCCCCACGCAACGCAGGACTATTCAAATCATCTAACGAACCAATAGCCGTCGGACAAGCTGCGAAATATTGCGGCGACGGAAGCATTGTTTTCTTTTCTTTTTTCGAATAAAAAAAAACGATGTTTTCAAAATTTGAGATCAGAACAAAATGATGAAAAATTTGACTTGACTCCACGATCGGATCCGTTTGGAAGTGAAACGAAGACTGATTATCTGAGGGATGGGAATTTCCGATCTGCTACATAGAAAATAATAGTACCGTATGCACAGTATGCACAGAATCTCCGACCGCCCCCGCCCCCGCATGCTAGCTATTGAGTGCGTTGTGTTAAGGACAAGTGAATGAGATGTTTCTCTTGGAAAAACAATAATGCGTTGTATTATTTTCGTCTTTTAGTATTTGTTTTACAAACAGAAACAGAAACAACCACCCTCCCGATCTGACAGATTTGGATGGATGCAGGAAAATTGTATCTTTGCTCTGCCTCTGTGCGTCGCGTCCGTCAGTGTGAGTAGATGATCTGGCGATCGTAAAAGGCACACATGAAAGGCAAATACCAAACCACACTGTGTGCCATAAAAATCCCGCCGTCGAACATTCGAAACAGAAATAATGATGGATTTTCATTATATTTTGAAAAGTTGAGTTTTTTTTTTTTTTTTTTTGTCGATTTCGAGTGAGAGCGAGATTTTTCAGAGTTTTTCCGAAATTTTCAAATGGCCATAAAAAAGTCGTTTCTTCTTGGGTATATTTGTTTGAAAATGCGGCTTTGCATCTTTCATAGTTATGGCAGCATGCGGTCGAGGTAGTAGTGTGGCGGAGTGGGTGAGCGGTGTAGCGGTTTTGTTATAGAGCCGCACTGTTCATCAGTTTTGAAGATTGGGAATTTCTTTTGATTTTTTGATGTTCCTCGCTAAATATTTTGAAAATAAAAGTTTGTATCTAAACAAATAACGGTGTAATAATGGTTTGTAGCTCTATTTCTTTTTTCTGTTCGAATACTCTTTTTGAGGTGGAAATCTTCAAAGCGTTTTCTTAATGACTATAAGATTCTAAATAAACTGAATTGAGATTAAATGGCAATGGGGTTGGATTTTACTCAAAGCCACAATGAACTATTTGGTATTTATTCAAAGGAGAGAATTTTTGAAGAACATTTCAAAAGAACATTTTTATTTGTGAAAATGAATAAATAGACGAATTTCAAAGATTGATAGATTCGTTTGAGGTCGAACATGCAAGAGCTTTGAAAAATAGTTTATATGAGGAGTAGGAGAATGCTGTTTTCAAAAAAGAGACAATTTGAAGTGGGTAGATACTAAAATTGTGTTTTTTGATTTTTAGTGGTTTGAAACGGGAATGCTAAAAAAATTTGGGATAAGTTTCAACTTCTGAATTGAAGAAGGAAACACTACTTAAAAACTGCTTAGAAATGATATTTAAAGACGGACGTATCTAACTATTATTTTAACTTAATTAATGATTAATGATTCTGTGAAGACTTTTACTTTGGTAACTGGAAATCAATAGACCAGACGAAAATGCTAAAAGAAATCGAAAGATGAGGATAATCAATTTCATCTTAATTTTTTTAGTGCTTTCCTTAAACTCGTGTTGAGGTTGAAAAACCGAAAACCGAGAGACCGCAAGCCATATGACCGCAAACTACTTTGCGGCACTACTTTTGCCCCAATGTCATTTGACCGCATATAATTCCACCTTTACATTTTATGAGACACCAAACACTGAGAATCATGGAGAACGGAGCATTAAAATTCTTCGTTCAAATATTTCTATATGTGCAGGTGTTTTTTGGGAAATTTAAACTATAACTTTGTATAATATTTAATTGTTTATTAAGGCTGTGTAAACTCTTCCTGTAAATAAAAACAACGTCCTTTTCAGGACGAAAAATATATCAAAAAAAGATATGGCCTTGAATTGTTATTAATTAATAATGCATTTGTAATACATATTCAATTGATTGGCTGCAAGAGTTGATTTTTTTACTGGCCTTAGAATAGGCCAGACTAGAACTTCTGCGAGCGAAAGAAGTTGTTTCAATAATGGCTACACGATGAACCATTCGTGCATGTTCCAGTTTTAAGGGAAGTTTATAATTTGAACACACAATTGTAAATTTTTTTTTTTTTTTTAACTAATTAGTTATACTTACCTACTTTACTTAACCGGCTCCCAATCCATGAAGGATCTTAGCCTAAGACATTGCAGCCTTCTTTCGGGAACGGCCCCTCGATTGCACTCTCCAGTCACGAAAACTAAACGCTCTGGTATCCGCAGTCACTTAGACCTTGTACCGTAGGTTCCGTCTTCCTTGTTGGTTCAAGTCTGGCTACTGCGATGAGAAGACTCTTTTGGAAGGAGTGTTGTCGTTGTCGTCCATTCCATTAGTTGATAATTCGATGGGGCCGAGCCAATGTAGTCGTCTAGTTTTGGCTTTCTGGACTACATCCACATCTTGGTTCAGCTCGTCCAGTTCGCGGTTGAACCTTCTTCTCCAACCGAAAATCCTTTGAAGAATTTTTCTTTCGTATGCGCCCAGTATCAATTCTCTTTTATTTATCGTCCAATACTTGGCGCCGTAGAGTAGGACTGCTACAATCAAAGTTTTGTATCGCAGAGACTTTGTGAGGAGTTTTGCCAAACCAAAGTAGCAGTGGTTAGCTTCTTCGCCCGATCTCAACTAAGGTTTCGTTTGTGGGATTGATAGCATGTAATTTATTTTGTCTTCATTCACTTCAAGACCAACGAGTTTCGCATGTTCTTCAATCGCTGTGTAGCGATGATGTCTATGTCCTCCGCATAGCCTAGGAGCTGGGTGGATTTGTTGAAGATAGTGTTTTCCGTAGTGTCCGTAGCTTAGTGGTTAGGTGCGTTGGCTGCTAAGCAGAAAGTCGTGGGTTCGAGTCCTACTCGTGCCTCTTGCGAAGAACTGACAAAACTTCCAAGAGTATCATCTGTCATGAAAAAGTGCTTCTCAACTTTGCCGTTAGGAATCGGCGTTAAATTGTAGGTTCCCTCAATTCTTCACACGCACCTAGAGAATTATGTATGAGAGTAAGGCACTTAGGCCTTGGCTATTCAAGAGCTGTAGCGCCATACTATATATTTTTTTTTTAGTGTTCTCCGTGCTCACACTTGCTCTGTGCACTATCTGCTACAGTATAATTTTGAAGAAATCACATGACAGCGCATTTTCAGTGGCATGCGGCACAGCTGGATCCATTTGTTCGGGATCCCGAATTCAGACATCGCCATCATAAGCTCTTGACGGCGGATGCTATCATAAGCAGCTTTGAAGTCGATGAAAAGGCTTGAAATTAGTTGGTCTTTTCCAGGATTTGCCTCAGCGTGAATATTTGGTCTATCGTTGTTCTGCCTGGCATAAAGCCACGCTGGTAGCGGATTCTGTGTTGCAGATTAGCTTAAGAAACTCACACAGTATGTTGAATAGGATTTTGTATTCAATATTTAGCAGGGATATGCCTCTGTAGTTTTTGCATGACATAGGATCGCCTTTTTTGTAGATACATTCTTACTCCCATACTTTGTTGATGACCTGGTGAATTTAAACTTATAATCATAAGGAAATAGTTGTCAGTTAGAGGAAATTCGTGAAATGTCGGTATGTGGGAAAACCTTTTTGCGTTGAACTGTTGGTACGATATAGTCTGTTGTTCTAAATAAATTCGATGTTAAGGAAGAAAAATAAACACTGGCTAAAATACGCGTCCTATAAAAATTCTGATTCTCTTTTTTTCCTTGAAAAAGTATAATCTCAGACAAAATTAATATTGAAATTCCCTTGTTTAATGACACAACTAATTGAAAATGGAAGATTGTCCTCACCTCCTTAAATAAGAGCACTTCATAAAAATCACCTTCCATACAGTACAATTTACACTTCTCCGAATCCCATTGACCCACCTACCTCATTTCCTTTTTTCGTTACATACACAATCATTTATTTGTATTATTTTCCAATAAAAATTCTCAACCAAAAAATATAAGAAACACATCAACCATTTTATTCGCAATAAACAACTTTCAAAGTTTATTTATAAAATATTTGGTTAAATTATATCACCATGAACCAGACCACCCCATGCGGCGAGCAAAATACATTTCAAAATAAAATACAAAAGAGGTTCATTCGACTTAACATGACTTGACTAAAAAAAAACTCAAATAAAAAATTTACCAAGAATAACAATAAAATATCAAACATTCATTTTGTTGGATTTTCTAAAGAAAAAAAAAAGATCAAAAGATCAAAATCCGATATGCGAAACGTTTCCAATATATATTCTTAAATAAATAAACTGTATTGTAAATAAATTGGCCACGAAGTAAACACAAAACATCTATTTGAAATCCGCAGAAAAACTCATTCATTATTCTTTTGAAACAAATATTTATCGCTAGTAAAATAGAAACAAGAGATATTTTCAAAAATACTGGCTGACGCATAAATTTCAGATCTTGGCATTTTTACTTGCGGCATGCAAAGATGAAAAGTGTGGCATTGCGCCGCTGGATTTGGGGAGCCGAAAATATAAACGCCCACACGAGAGAGATGTCTTCCATAGGAATTGTACGAAGGCTGACATCTTATTGGTGGAATCAGCTTTGGGGATATTCGTAAGAAAATATTTTTACTGGGGAGCTATTTATGGTGATCTCCATTATGAATACGAATTTTGAAAAATATTCTCTGTTCGGATTGGCTGGTGGAAGTTTTTGAAATTAATTTTTCAGTGATTAGGGTGATCTGAAGTGGAATGGGAGTGGCAGAGTTGAGTTTAAGGCAATCAATCTGGATGATTGATTGTTTTGTTTTATGTTCAAACATTCCTTAAAAATTATGAAAAATAAATTTTAATATTTTTCGGGACTATACAAACAATATCGGATTTTGAATTTGCAAATTGACGAGAACCGTCAAAAAGATTAATCCATGACCAGAAAACGTAATGTTTCAAGTGGGTTATAAAATATAAACAATCGCCTCTACCAGACATTGTCTTCCAAATTTGTCTCTTAACTTTGTACAAAATCTGTTTAACGATCATTTGCTGAGCTCTTTAAGCCCCCAGACTTTGTTTCAATTAAATTTAACGATCATTTTATTTATAAGCGTTCAATTTCATTTCGGTCTTTAAAAATCCCTGATGGCAGAATTTGTATTCAGATAAAAGAGTGTGTGCCAGTGTTCCTTTCGCTATTAACCAGCATCAAAGTCATCAGGTCTTAAAAAGGATATTCCCTGCTTTTTATGACCCGCGGAAGGGTTTAGATTTGAATTCAATATGCTCTGATTTCTCTTTGACTTATTTTTTTCTTATGTTCCAAGGTTCCAAGTGTGCATATTTAAAGGAAATGCAGTACGGTACCAGACAAAAAATGCACCTTCCACAGACACCACACGATTTCAATACCACACTCCTTTCCCTCAAAACAAGAAAAAGAAAACATTAAAAATAAGACCTCAGTACATTTTGTGAATTGCGTGCTCTTTTCAGAAACAGAGAAAAGTCGTAAAATTTTCAAGAGTCCTATTTTACGACATTTTGTCGATTGTGATTGTTTTCATATATTTTTTCTCAGAAAAACAATGAAATTGTAAATTTTCTGTAATTCGAACATTGAAACCAATGCGCTTTTAAAAACCATATATGAATGTAGATACAAATTGTTGTCGGTTTTGTTAGTTGATAATTTTGTTTTGAAATTAAACGTCATGCGCCTTTAATGTTTTCTTTCAGAATACTTTTAAGACGCAGAGACTAGAGGAACAAATAAAAGTCATAAAAAATGCATTTGCATTTTATGATCGGGATAAGTGACATCCTTGTTTAAATGAAACCCAATATCAATTGTGGAAATTTAAACAAGGTTAAGAATAATGGGTTGTTTGTGATTCGGAGTCAAATGCATAAATAAATATAATTCGGTATTTTATGTCAATCATCAATGCTCTCATACCCGACAGCGTAAACTAAAAAACTTTTTTTTTTATCTCGAAACATTGTTTGTCAAGTTAAAAATGCTTGCAACGCAACGAAAGGGAAGGTTTTCAGATACTATATTGTTCCCAATTATACGTAGACTTTACTTGCCTATAGTATGTTTCAACACCAATTTGCACAGCGTTTTGACTGGTATATAACTATGATGAAAAATAACCAAATGACAGCTCTTAAATACGTTATCTTCCCTATTAACGAATGGCAAGGTACGAGGGTGGCCTGATAAGTAGGTACTTCTTGTTTGTAGCCACACCACCTGAAGGCGCCATTATAGCCAGACCAATTTGCTATCGTGAATATATTCCGGATCGGATTCGTAGTTTTGTTTTGAACGCATGTGGAAGCGGGAGAGTCCATTGATCGTTGATTCGACTAATGTTTTTGGAAGGGAAATCACGCAACGAAATCAAACAGCATTTGGATACTGGTGCATGGTGAATATCTTCCTTTGGTTAAACAAGCTACAAGAACAGCGCGACCGTGAGAACACTTCTGAGGAGTGTTTAGTAATAATTAATCCCACACCTGTTCCCCCCCTCCCCAGATACCGCACGTGATGGAGACCATTTTCACCGAGTTCGAAGGCAATTACGGTTGCTAGTCGTATCGGCACTTAATTAGTATTCATTGAAATTAAAAGAATAAAAAAAAGTGATGGGGATATGAATATCACAGGAAGATAAAAGTTTGGGACTGCTTAATGCAAGCAGTTACAAAAAGGAAAAAAATACAAATAAAATTTTACAAAAAGGAAAAATGTTTAAGTCAAAAATTAACTATATTACTTATGAAGTAGAAGTAGTGTCCGTGGCTTAGTGGTAAGGTGCGCTGGCTGCTAAGAAGAATGTCATGGGTTCGAGTCCTTCTTGTGCCCATAGTTTTTATTTCATCTTTCACGGGCACTGCCCCTTGCGAAGAACTGACAAAACTTCCAAGAGTATCAATCTGTCATGAAAAAGTGCTTCACAACTTTGCCGTTCGGAATCGGCGTTAAATTGTTGGTCCCCCCAATTCTTCACACGCACCCATAAAATTGTTGATGTGCGTAAGCCTTGGCTCTACAAGAGCTGTCGCGCCTATCTATTTATTTATTTTACTTGTGAAGTTCGTATAAAAATAACAAATCACATTCAGTTTCAGTTGCTCTATTATTCTCTCTTCTACATTATAAGCATTTAATTATTTTTTTATCTGATTAAGGAAGTACTGTATAAAAGCTTCCTTTGTGTGATCTTGCTATATTTGAAATCACAAATATTAGAATTATCGTTCACCTTTCATAACATTCTCCTTAATGGTTCATTGATGACATTATCAGTTCTGTGATGTGCTTGATGAAATTGGGGAACTGACCTTAGAGAATGCCAGTTAACGTTAATACTCATTTAAGGGGATAAGATGAAATTGTCAACCCATCATGAGAGTCCTCTTAATGCAAAACGAAGGAATCTACGTTGTATTGTTTCAATTCTCTTTATATTATGGACTTGGCGATAGGGGACCATACTTTGCTGGCGTATACCAGTCGAGGCCTTACAAACGTGGTATATAGAGATTTGGTAACGTAAGGATCCGAAAATTCCTTTGACCAATGTTTGACGCAACGTAAAGCAGAATTAGCTCTCGCTACTATATTGTCATAGTGAGACTTAAAGTTAAGCTCACTATCGCAAAAAACACCTAAATCTCGGATAGTTGTTACTCTGTTAACAATACATTCGTTGATATGTCCCGTGATTGTTTAGTATTTGGCAACATTAAGTTCTAGATTGTTTAAATCGCTCTCCAGGGGTAAAGCATCATCGGGTGAAGAAATCATTCTAAAGATTTTCATGTCATCTGCGTACGCATTGAAACTTGGGAATTTTCAATCAACGATTCGTCATCATTAATAGACAGAATACAAATAATAGGCCCTAGATGACTACCTTGAAGGGCCCTCGATTTTGCAGTAAATTATATTGAAGATGTAAATAGAACACGATGTTTACGATGGGATAGGTATGGTTCCATCCATTCAATGAAACCAGTTTAACGTTTAATGAAAGAGTTTCTGCGTTATTTTTTGAAAGCATACGAAACATTCATCCACTGGTACACCCCAAAGACTAAAAGACAGCCTGAACAATGGTCATCAGCAGTCTAACATGCTCCAAAGATTGCGAACGGCTGTACGAAGTGCTGTACGATACCGATTATTTGACGCTGAATTGAAGAAAAAACGGCGATACTTGACGAAAAAATAGTGTTCTTCCACCCCGATAATGCAATTTTATGAGACACCAAATACTGAGAATCATGGAAAACCAAGCAAAATAACACTACAGTCAAATAATTCTAATAAGCAATTGCTTTTCTGGGACGTAGAATTGTTCCTCGACAACAACGGTTTTGCTTTCCTTGGATTGGCTTTTCTGGCAGGAAATTTAAGCTTTTTTTTCAAGGAATTTGTTGAGCATAAAATCCCAAACATTATTCGGATTTTTTTCGTTTGAATTCTGGTACCCCTGTGACCCTCTGTAGCTACTAAAGTATACGGCCCTGCCCTCCTTTGGACAGCAGATATGTATGTTTATATCCCACACCGGGGTAAATTATTGGACAAATTTCCCCGCAGGATTTTGCACAGGGAGAATTCAAACGAAAAAACCACTATGTGTTATGATTAATTAAAAAAGAGTAACAACTTAAATCTGAGGGTTAAAATTATTCCATTCTTTGCTCCACGGTTATGGAGGTTCCGAGGTTCCGACTGCCAGATTTGAGGTAGACAAAAAATACCTCTGCTTGATAACAAAATACGTGAAAACAAAGCATACAAAACTCACACATTTTTCAAATAAATATTTACCTACAACAAAATATTTAAATTTATTTTTGTTTTCCTATAAGATCATTATTCAAAATCAACAGCTCCAAAAATAAAAATACAAAATTTAACACTAAAACAATATTTCAGTTATTTTTATTTGTAAAATGTTAAATAATTAATCTTAAGTCATGAATGTATTTTCTCATGAAATCCTCCGTCCAATTTATGGTTTTCAACCGTCTTGCTATTTACTTTCGAGAAGACAAAATATTTTCCATTTTTTCTTTCATAATTTATGTGCATTCGATGTCAGTGACTCTGGGTCGTTGTTTTATTAATTGGATTAAAACCACATTAACATTCTATACGATTGCAAGAAATTTGTCAACATATTGTGTCGAAGAAAGAAAAAAAGAAACAACTCCGGTCTATTTTTAAATAAATACGACACAAATCAATCGAAACAAAATCATCGAAATTTCTTCTTCGAATTAGTCACACGCCGAGTCACCCATCTATTGTGATCTATTTTGTCAGCTCTTTTGTCGAAAATTACTCGAGACAAAAAATTAACACGGAATTCTATAGAATTTCATTAGAAAGTCTCGGAATTTCCATCAAAGAGTAATTAAGTTCGAAACACTTTTCACATATCAGTGCATAGCTATGATGATCATAAAAATCTATAAAATCTCGCAGATCCATAAAATGTCACCAGTTAACCCAAGACGATTCGTGGCACCCTCTTCAAACAACGGCAACAAAGGTATAAAACTATAGTGATCCGGAACTGAGTGTTTTGAATATTGCCCCAAGATGCTTAAAATGCAACGTATTCGGCGTTTAATGATAGGCCGAAGGGCACGTTTGATACCTTGTAAATAATCTTAATTAGGTAATTTAACATTAGTGGAGCGCAACCCATCTAATTACGATTATAGGATTGTGCGGCGGTAGCATTCATTGTCGCAGGCGGGTAATTCGTTGCGTGCGTTATTTTGAAATTAATTTTCATATCGACGAGAATTGTATATAAAAATAAACTGAAGTTGGAGGATGTGCGGTGTGTAGTTGAGGGATACTTAAAGACAGAGATTAGATACTTTGACAGAGAGAAGAGAGTGATTCCTAGTGCATGTGTGGATAGATGTAATCTGTTGGCCACAGATGATGATCTACGGTTTGTTTATCTGACGTGCGTTGACTTCTTAGGTTGAATGCTGTGTGTGTGTTTCTTTTTATGACAAATGGATGAGCTGACAGACACACATGAGAGTAGGTATGATGACATCGATGCTCCAGCTCACCGCCCGCCCGTGTCCGCCACTTAGATTTATCTCTCAAGATACAATATTAAATAGAATGACAGGGAGATGGAATACTTACAGTGAGGTGTTTGTATTTAGATGCTGTCACTCAATTGAGGGCGTTCATTCGGTGATTTTCCGTACACACAATAAATAGTTGTTGATTCTGTACTTTGTGCATTTATTGTTTATAGATTGTCATCGGAATTGTACGATTTAAATGCATACACTTAAGTAAAGTGAGATAGCGGAGTGGGTATTGTTTTATCAGGCCTCGAGAGAAACACTAACAATGGCTGAATAAATATTTTGAATCAACTGTGAAGATGGATTTTGAAAAACATAACATCGACACACGCACTCTCGAACACTTGTCATGTCACTTTGAGTTTTTTTTTTTTTTATTTCTGTGATCAACAAAAAATACAGAAATGTTTTATTGGAATCTTGTTTTTGGATCGTGTTGTAATGTTGGAATTTTAAGAAAATATGGCTTTCCTAATTCGAACAGGAAATTTTCATTCTTTGTGATAATAGCTTTTTTGCATGATATCACATCTAGCATTCCTTAAAGATTCTTTTCGACATCCTGCACTAACAGATGAGTTGGGAGGGATTCCAAAACCAGACGGGTTAAGGTCGAAAGACCGAAAACCAAAATCTCGCAAACAAAAGTCCGCCAGCCTTATGACCACAAACTACTTTCTCGCATTAGTACTTTTGCATTTGTCGAAAAAAGATGTATAATACCTGTTATGATGACAATTTACTCCTTTTCGTCAATCAAAGTTGTGAGAATCAAAGATCTAAATTTTGTACCTTTTTCGAATTTTCTATTAGTCCTGCCTGGGGCCCTACTCTGTAATTCGTTTCGGAAGGAAATATTTTCGAAAACGAATATTTTGTACTCTCTATTCCTAATGCGGATTAGAAATATTGTACTTACGAAATGACAAATCCGCATTCGGATTTTTCGTACCTGGCAATACGTTTCCGAATGTCATTAGCGTTCGAAAACGGAAATTTTGCTTCTACACCAAGAAAGGTAACGGATTTCAATTCGAAGGTTGTTTTGAAAGAACACAAAAGGAGAAATTGTGTTGGATTGTGTGAAATATGTACATAAAATGTAAGAAAGGAAATAATAATTTTATTCAAAATTTAAGCAAATAAATTTTATTAGAGGGAATCATCATGCAAAAAAGTGCATATAAGCGTAAACTTTTCCATCTACCTATCCTATTCTTCTGGGTAGTTGGCAAAACAGCAGTTGCGAATCCTTCCTCTCCCTCTAATTATCGTCCGATTGCACTTACGTCCCTTCTTTCTAAGGTCATGGAAACGTTGATAAGATATCAGCTTAAGAAATATCTTGAAGAACAAAAGCTTCTTAATGACCGGCAGTACGGCTTTCGCAGCAACAGGTCCACTGGTGATTTGATGACATACCTCACCGAACAGTGGAACAAGTCTTTACATCGTTTTGGAGAAAGTAAGATTGTTGCACTTGTTATTTCAAAGGCATTTGATAGAGTTTGGCACCAGGCTCTCTTATCGAAAATGCGTGCCTTCAGTATTGATGCGTCTCTCCTTCGTTGGATTAGAAACTTTTTTTTGGAACCGTTCTATTCAAGTTGTACTGGACGGGTTCAAGTCTGAAACCCACAAAATAAATGCTGGTGTGCCCCAGGGCTCAGTTTTACAGTTTTGTCTCCGACACTCTTTCTCATTTTCACAAATGATCTCTAGTCTGTAACTTCCAATGTTCCAATTCATTGTTTCACTGACGATAGTACCCTTAGCTTTTCATATTCGTCCCAGACTCACATCCATTCTCTTCGGATGTGGTAACTGCAACAGCATTGTACAATGGGGAATAAGAAACCGCTTAGAATTTAATGCATTCGAAAACTCAATGCTGTCTTGTATCGTTGAAGCGAGGTATAACACCCTTGCCACTGTCCATGAGTGGCACTTGCATCAATGAAACCGAACATCTCGAAATTCTCGGTATGTGCATCACCGACTACCTCTTGTAGAATGATCACATATGCGATGTCGCCAAAAATGCCGCAAGATGTTTAGGCTTTTTAAGACGATGCAAGCATTTTTTCTCCCATTCTAATCTGGCTACCATCTATAAAACATATATACGTCCAAAGCTTGAGTGCAACTCCCACGTCCAGTGACGTACTTAAATCTTTTGGACAGTATATATAGAACAGAGCATTTAAGATGATTGGTGACCATACCATTTCACGTTATCGACTTCTGTATCGAGCTTCTAGTACAAAAAATATAAATTTCCTCCTCAGTTATCGAACTGAATTTCATTCGACACATAAACAGCTCACTGATGGGAGGAATTTTCTTAGAAAAAAATTAAATTTTAATGTTTATCGATGATCTATTTAGGTCAATATTTTCAGCTCCAAACCTTCATTAATCTACGTCTTCCGTTTACAGTCAAACTATGTTTTTTTTTGTTATATAATAAAAAAAATATTATTTCTTCCTTCGCCATTTCATTCAAGTATTGTTTTTTTTTTATGAGTCAAACCTATCATAAGTCGTTCAAAATAAATAGAGACTCGATGTAGCAGATTGAAACTACTACATTTTATAACTCTAAAACGATAGGTGACCTAACGAATGTCATCATCCGAAAGTATTTACTCGTTCGTTCGATAACTGATGAAACTCACTCACTCGTTAACTGAAGCAGTAATTCGGCCCCAGATTCGAATAGGATTGGCTTTCGAAACGAATTACAGAGTATAGCGGCCCTGAAGTAGATCAGAGACAACAAATGCTGAGAATCATGGAGAACGAAGCATTAAAATTCTTCGTTCAAATATTTCAATACAAGTAATTGTTTTTTTTGTGAAATTAGTCAGTCCCAAAATTGTTCTTGGTAGAGGATAGTGAGATAGAGAGGAGGGGGGGGGGCTATAGTTTAAAATTGAACGTCAACCGTCAACAGCTTTGTTATTGAGCTTCACTCTAAACACATATTTACCAAGTGCACAGAATCACAATATTGTAGATTATATTATTTAAGCACACACAAAGATTAATGATAAGATTACGGTTTAATGAGCTCATAAAAGCTGTGTAGTGTGAAAGTGAAAAACATTTGTTTAATATAATATTTACCATAGCATTACAGATGAAAAAAAAAAAAAACAAAAACAAATACAAAGAAAAAGACAACAAGGTAATTTCACATCACTCACTCTGACAGAACTAAGAATCAAGCTTCACCGAAGACCGAAATGAATTGCTTCCTCTCCTTGACTCCATTTTGACTGATTAAAAACTGACGAAATCTATAAACACACACCTCGTTCTTATCTCGAAACTGTTACCACAAACATCTCAATAAACAACTTCCTCAACTGCTACTTTTTTTTAACGACTTATTAATTCTCTCATAATTCATTCAATACCAAACCATCATTTATCAAATTAAAAGCAAAATCCTGCCCAGATTTGCACAACCAGGTGTAAGTACACAAGCAAAATAAAAACAAGAGAAAATCCTAGTTAGGTTATGATTATTACCGCAAAAGCAGCGAGTTTTTGCGATAAAAAGGTGCGGGAAAACTCATTTAACTAAAAACATGTCGTCGTCGCTGGTCGTCTGGCCATCATAATTTCCATAATTAAAACAGATCGGTAAGTGACTTTGCGTGCCGGACATATAAAGCCATTTTAATTGTCAAAAAGAAAATTAATTGTCTTTCTTTTTCTATGTGGGATAAAAATTGTGAATGGCGAATATTACCTTTTTTTTTGAGGCATGTGTAAGCAAATACCTACATTCGTATGATATATGGACCGTATAATGAATGTCCTTTTTTTAACTTCTCATTCGAAGGACGATTGTGGGATTTTGTGTTTTTTTTTTTAGTTCTTCATTTCATTCAAGCAAACTTTGGCGATATGGATAAGTGTTCACCGGGCATGACAAAAAACGAAAAAAATAAAATAAAAAGAAAACACAAATGAAATCCGGAAAATCATTATGAAAACGAAAGCAAAGTAGAAAAAAATAAGCTTACAAGTTACAACATCGTTGTCGCGCTTTATGGGTTTAAAATGAAAATTGAAGGGGGGAGGGGGAGAGATAGGGCTAGTTAAATGAACGAAAAGAACAAAAGCAACAGTACTCGCTATCATGTAAGGGGTTTAAGTTTTAAAGGGTTCACAGTGAAGGAAAAGTGAATGATCTGGTTTGATATATGAAACTGAATTTTATCCCGTCTAGAAACATTTATATTTTAAAAATATGTTTTGAATATTACAGAAGATTTTCTGTCGCTCGAAAGAAGACCATAAATTGGTGAATCTTGCATCTATTTGGGTCTGCATCCGAACAAAATTCAGCTGACCCAGGACTAGAAAGTACACAACCATAGACAACTTGTGTTCGCTGAAAAGGCTTTCGAACAGTAAGTAACTGATGGTCGAAAGCGTTTTTAATTTTGTTACTTTTTTGTTTCGCGTTAGCTTAATTGGGGATAAAACATAAACTCTCAAAAAGTACAGCAAACGGTAAAAGGCATTAACTCCCAGTGAAAAAAGAAAATACAAAGCAACAAACCATTTATTTTAGCTAACTCTACGAATATGCCGTCACAAGGTTTACATATTTATATTCAAGACTCGAGCAAACGTCAAAATACTATCCACAGATGGAGATAACTTCTACTGTTATCCATAGTGAAGAGTATTAATAGCGGAAAAATCATTCATCACTACGGATAGCCTTGCGGTGGAAGAGTTGTGAGGCTGTTTTTTCAGCAATAGGACCTCGACTTGGCACAATCGTTGTACAGCCTTGTGCGTCACACCTTTTAAGAACTATTCACATGAGCACGAACAACAACCAACGAATGAACGAAAATTCATCGATTTTGACATTTTGTTCATATGAGAGTTTTAATTCGTCGCGAATGAACAACCAAAACACAAAGCAATAATAATTTTTGAGGTTATACGCCCGCGAACATTTTGTTGGATGTGGATGTTGTGGAACGCGAATAGAGTTTGGCAGTTCGTATAAGCTAGAATTCTTTTCGCGACGAATAAATTTGTTTTCTCAAATTTATTAACCGTTGAGATTAAAAATTTAATGTATGCATCACAAATCAAACATAAACTATACTTTTATCGTTTTGTTGAGAATTTGTAAGGAAAAACGGCTTCAAACGTATCTAAAATCACTTTTCTTCATTTATTCGTCGTTTGTTGGTCGTGCTCATTTGAATAGTGCTTTAAACCCCAGAAAACGATGACTTTTCCTCCAATCGAGCACGTTCGCCGGTTGGAAGTAAACAGTTTTGTCTGTTCCTAGTCTCAGGTGTATACCAGTTAGGCCGTGTGCGAATTGGATGAACTGTGGTTAAAAATGGATGAATTTTTAACCACTGCTGTCATATTTTAACATGCTCCGCAGCTAGTCTAATTTTTAACACATTTTATTAAATGCGAAGTGTCAAAATTTAACCAAACGTCAAGTTTTAACCTCTTTTTAACCCAATTCGCACACGGCCTTAAAATGGGTCCATCTTTCGTCGTCTGTCACGTAACGTAAAGACGTTGAAACTTCTTTGAATTGCGCTTATAAAAACTGCTCTAATGGACTCTCAGTTGCGCTTGTTGTCCGGAGTGAGCTAACGCAGAACCATCACGCAAACAGCATATGACCAACGCGATCTTGTAGCTAAGAGCCCGCAAATATATCGACTTGTTTTACTAAGCCGATTACTAAAAGCCAAAGCGCCAGTCATAAAACGGTCAAACATCTTCACTTAATGCTGACACCTTTGAAACGTCAAACGTATGCAAAAGGTATTCCATTTTTAATAATAAAAACCGATGATCTTAATTAAAACATGTTCCATTTAAGATTACCACCACTGTAATAATCCATAGTGACAAATATCCCACATAGCTAGCTGGATTAACCATATGGAGCATATAATGCATGTCCTTGGTCCAACAATTTATGTAAATAAAACCCACATAAAATTATACGCAAACGTGTATTTTTCCAAACGGGCTATTTCAAACCAACAAACCATCCGAACAGAACGACGACGACAACGACAACTATAATATGCGACGGACAATGGACCCGACCAAATATAGCCCATCCATATGAATATTCAGCTAGATTGTTCTACCTATATATTATGCGCGACTTATGCACCTCAGGGCTCAGGTGAATTTACACGTTTTTGGCATAATAATATGGACATCGACATGACGCTACTGGAATAACTACTACCTTCACCGGTTGTAGAAACTGGTCAGCTTTTCGCGCAAACTTTATTTACTTACCATCATGGTTTTGGTCGTCTATTTCTATGCATCTCTATATGTAGAGTTGAGAGTGCTTAATGAGCAATGGCGAGAAAATAAACCGCACTTGGAACACCTATTTGGACCATGCCCGGATCCGGACTGCATATTAGATATAAAAGTCGGTGATGGCTGTGGCAATCATGGTCGAAAAGACTATTTTTAGTACCGCTCGCCGTGCATTATGGCAGGGGTGAAATAAGTAAGTGGATGCTGTGCTATGTTCGTTGTATGCATATCTAATTAGGCTACAACCATTGTTCGTGGTTTTTATTATGACATAGTTTTGTGTGGTTTTAGCCATTGGAACAGGACGGACGCACCAAACCGCAGTTTTGTTCTTGCGTCCGTCGTCATCAGCCGCGGCGGCGGCGGCAGTGTCGTCGTCTTTATTCTATTGTCAGCCAAGGTTGCTGATTTAAGTTCGATATGATGGTCTTTGAATGAAAAACCAACCATGTCCTTATCTATTTTACCAGAAGAGTGCACCCGCAGGATAACCTGATTAATGTCATAAGCCCCGGTCGGAAGGTGGCGATTCTTTAGCTTTAGAGATAAAGCATAATGAATTAAGTTCTTACAAAGTCTAAATGGCACTAGTGGTTTTCAATCTGATTGCTCTTCAACAGGCGAGAATGTCAACCAGCAGTCACCATTCGCCACCACCACCGAAAGTAGCGCCAGCCGTCGTCATAACGTATATCGCATGTCGTGCCATCTTAATGGAATTACATCATTTCCAATATTAAAATAGCCAGTCCTATCGATTGTAAGTCCGTTTCCCAATTAGCACTTTGTTGCGGTTGTTAGTTATGTATATTGTGATAGGGATGAAGGATTGGCGCCCAACATAAACCTATATTTCGCTATCGCACTATCGCTGCCACCCGTAACATTCGACTGTGGGCGTTTTTACACCCTAATTTGGAAGATTTCAAAAGAGGCCCCTCTGTTGATGGTGATTAGGACCTGTTTTTGCGGCGCAGTTCTAATATACCAATGTTGTGTATATAAAAATCCTCTGAGAATCGCATGGAAGGCCTTGCGTGCATGAGGTCTATATCATAAGTCCAGTTGTTTTCTTTTTTTTTGTGGACTCCGTCAATGTATTAATTTATTCACAGGTGGACTTAATAAACTTACAGAAAGCAAGAACACGACACATCCGTCGTGTGGTAGTCAATTGGATTGATGTTATTTATTGAATAGGTTATTATCAGAGTGTTACTGTTGTGTTGTGGGTGTAGAGAAATCTTGACTTTGGCCCAAAACAATGCACTGTTAATGGGAAGGAAAGGTAACAGAAATTCAAAATTGATTTATAGCGATTTAAGATAACGAAATTGGAGTTTGTTTATTGGAAAATACTTTTTACGGAATGAAATGGGAAAACTACATTTATAAAAGCGACAGTTGCTAGATATCGAGCAATGGCGTGGGTAAAAGCTGTTCATTGGAAGGAAGACATAGTGTGTTACTTATTTCATCATCGTTAGGGTTTGTTGTTTTTTAGATAACACCGAAATTTAGGACTTTATGTTTTTGTTTATAAACAACGAAAGCAACAAACCGACTAGCCCAAAAATTTGATCATTTGAACTAGAAAAAAGCTATGTTGTTTTTGTAGGCTCTGGATATGCTGGAGCTTGTGCTCTCTGTTCTGCCGTAAACAAATCCATGCAAACTCCAAACGTCCATAACTTAACGGTTACGCGGTTTGGATGAACTCTCTTACGTTACGTTAGTAATTTCCCTTGTCGACTGGTTCCTGTTTTTTGACGCTGCATCTCGAAATGACCGCCTGCGCCTGCCATATGACCACACGTTTTTTCTTTGCTAGATTTACTACCTTTTGGAAGAAATAGTAGATACTAATTTTTTCATTTGAAAAAAAAAAAAATCAATCAACGCGTCCTCCCCCTAACATGAACAATTTGGAACTGTCTGATTTCCCAAAAAAGCAACTGGTTGTATAGAAATATTTGAACGAAGAATTTTAATACTACGTTCTCCATGATTCTCAGCTTTTGGTGTCTCATAAAATTTCTGTTTGGTATCAGATTTCGATCTCCTTAAATCTCATAACTTTGAGTAATGAAAAGGAGTAGATTCTCATGAAAAAGGTAGATTTTTTTTGAGTTCAACTGACATTGACAAAGACATGCGGGCAAAAGAAGTGCGGGAAAGTAGTCCTTCAACCCCAACCCTTCTGCTGTGTAGTTGAGTTTAGGATTGTCCACTCTTAACTAGAAGTAGCCTTTTGGGCAATGTTGGTAGACGGTTCAATTCCAATTGTATAATGAAATACGACTTAAACCGTTCGAAGAATCCTTTTTGACAATTTGACACTAAAATCGAAATTCCAGAGGACACCAAGCAAACATTGAATTTTTCACAACCGCTTTCTACGGCCATCTTTTGTGAGGTTGAGTATCAGTCTCTGACCGTAAATGTTCTATTGCAGCACAGTGCAATGGTAAAATTTCAAGTCGTATTGATCTATTCTTTTAAAGATCAGATTTTCATCACATCTCTTCCAAAAAAATGGCGCCCTAAGGAAATTCCAACTTCCCATTTCGCCCCCAAGACTCTTGATATTAAATTTCACACTACGTAACGCAACTAGTTGTTAACTTCCGACACTTCCTCGAGCTATAACTCAAACTTCATGCCTCCCTCGCCATAACCCCTTTAACCAAACTTTAATTGTAATCCAAATGAAAATGTTCCATATAAGATCTTTTTATTGACACCTTTCAGCAATGGCAACACATGCATTGCACCGCACTGCAAGCATCAACAACCGAGAACCCAACTTAAGTTAGTTGACTCTTTCGACTCATTAAAAATTCCACATGGAATTCTATTGCAATTTTTGGTGAAAAAGTTGTTTTATCTGGCCTCAAGGATCTTTGTTGGGATTCGAGTTTGGTTTTTTGGCTCCTTCTACTGTTGAGTATACAGTTTTTTATAAGCAATCGTATATAAAAGTGTATAAAATGTTAACAACAATTCAACCACAGTTAACACAAATACCCACACACATTCGGCAGAAGGATAAAAAGTTTTTGCACCCAGGACCAGGAGAAAGTAATGGAAATTTCTGCAACACAAAAGGATTGTATATAAATTTCGCCCATCTACAGTCTTTGGCTTGATCCTTTAGTCTTATTGTTGGATTCTTATAATTGTGTCTCTCTTACTCTCATTATCGTGTGTAGTGCAACTATAATACGACGAACGATGTGAGAATGCGACAAAGTTTTTCTTTGGAATTAATCCAAGTAAATTTTCAGAGTTTTCTTCTCTTAAGAAGAATATAATGTGTTTCTCCATTCATATATATTCTCGAGTAGTGTATGTGTGCAATTCTTGTGTTTGGCTTTCGAATGCACTGCTGGGGGTCTCGTATAGGAGATAGGGGCTAAGGTGCCCTCAACCGTTCATCTTAATAAATGACCAAAGTTTCGTTTCATTTCCAGCTTCCTTCCTCGTCGCTGCAGCTTCTGTAAAACGAGAAAAGTAGCGGCGAGTCGAAGCAACTTCACAGCACAGAGTGTATATCCACAAATAATTCGAATTGCTGTTGGTCATTTCCCAGACCAAAGTATGCTCTCACAAACAATTCTCTTGGCCAGAAGGAATAACAACACTGAAAGCTGGTGGTTCCTTACTCGAGTACTCCTTATATGAGAGTAT
The DNA here is from genome assembly GCA_920937365.1 of Sphaerophoria rueppellii. Taxonomy (NCBI): domain Eukaryota; kingdom Metazoa; phylum Arthropoda; class Insecta; order Diptera; family Syrphidae; genus Sphaerophoria; species Sphaerophoria rueppellii. The sequence goes on along the minus strand of CAKKXW010000001.1, from coordinate 112,357,799 downwards.
GAGTGGTCGAATTTCGTTGGCATTTTGTGTCTGTTGAATGGGCGGGAAATCGCTTGTGCACTCGATGATTCTTTTCGTGTAAGGTCCTAGTTTGTGGGTTTTTGGTTGTGTTTTTTTTTGCTTTTTTAGTGTACATGTCATTGTCGTGGAGCTCAAACCACTGTTCGCAGAAGAAGAATGGACGCAGGATATAGCCAAACGTGTAGCCCAAGGATATGATTTTAAACTTTTCAGATAAGAAGAATGGGACGACACTTGTAAAGTTTGGCGTTGTGTAAACTTCTGCATTGACTTCTTACACCCCGACCCCACCAGGAAAATACATAGAAAATAAAAAACTGAAAAACTGTGAAAGGACCCTTTAAAGTCGAGGCAAGTGCAGTAGCAGTTTGAATTTGTTTTGGTTGTTCTCAAGCGAATGGTTTGGCGAAATCAATAGGAAGCCAGTTTTGGGTTGCTTTGGAGGCCATATGTGAATAAGAAGATTTTTATGTTTAACCCTTTTCTTCAATAAGAATGAAAAATCGCATTGTTAAGTTAAAAGAAAATACCGAACAAATGTGATTTTTCTTTTACGAATAAAAATGTCAAATTACAATAAAAGCAGGATTCTTGATTTTAAAATTAGTTTTTCGGTCGTTACTGAAAACTGTTACTGGAAATTGAAAGTGCTTCAAATGAAAAGAGGACTGCCATTAAATGAGCAAAGTTTTAATGGCTGCAAGTTGATGGTTTGATGGCACACACCTGGAATTTCAAAACACTCCACTCAAAAGCTTGCATCTGCCTCGAAGCACAAACAAGATTGATATATCACGACCTAACAGATTCGGTGGATGGTATTAGGAACAACGAAAAGCAAGGATTGCGACTTTCATTTAAGCCGAAATACTCGCGTTTCTAGGAATGCTTATTAGTTTACCCTTTAGCAGAGCTTCAGTGGTATTGTCAAGTACAAGGATTCGTTCTTAAGCGCGAATGTGTGCTTATTTTCCAAATTTTAAACTCTGTTTTTCCTATAATCACAAGAGATCAATATGTGAGCCGTAGTATGTGAACGTCTGAAGCCTTTCGTCAACAATCTGATTGGTCCTTATCAATGTGGCTTCAGGCCAGGAAAGCCAACCATCGATAAAATTTTCACGTTGCGGCAGATCCTGTAAAGACCTATGAACTCCAAATCGATACCCACCACCTTTTCATCGATTTTAAGGCCGCGTATGACAGCATCTACAGAGACGAACTGTACAAAGCTATGTCTAGTTTTGGCGTCCCTGCCAAGCTCGTTCGCTTGTGCAAAATGACGATGGAGAACTCACGCTGCTCCATCAAGGTTGGCAACGAGCTTACGGAATCTTTCGACGTCAAAAAAGGATTCAGACAGGGCGATGCACTGTCATGCGATTTCTTTAATATCGTTCTTGAGAAGATTGTGCAGAACTCCAACGTCAACACCAGAGGCACTATCTTCCAAAAATCTGTTCAACTTCTCGCGTACGCCAATGATATTGATATAATGGGAAGAACACAGCGTGATTTCAATGGCGCCTTTGTGAGAATTGAGACAGAAGCGGCAAAAATGGGTTTAGCGGTAAATGAGGGAAAAACGAAGTAAATGCTGTCTTCGAGGAAGGACACCCAACACCGACGGCTCGGGCAGAACGTCACAATAGACACGTATAACTTCGAGGTAGTAGAGGAGTTTGTCTACCTAGGCTCCGCTATAAACACGGGCAATAACACCAGCGCCGAGATCAGACGAAGAATAACTCTTGCTAATCGCTGTTTCTTTGGGCTAAGAAAGCAATTGAGTGGAAAAGCCCTCTCTCGAGCAACTAAGGTAAAACTGTACAACACACTCATCATCCCAGTCCTGCTGTATGGTGCAGAAGCATGGACCCTGACAAAATCGGATGAAAGTGCCTTAGGCTGTTTCGAGAGGAAAGTTCTTCGGATCATCTTTGGCCCCGTGTGCATTGAAGGGGAATGGCGAAGAAGATACAACAGCGAACTTTACGGGTTGTACAACGACATGGACCTAGCCAGAAGGGTCAAGGTCCAGAGACTCAGATGGCTCGGTCATTTAGAGCGAATGGACACCAATGCTCCGGCCCGGAAAGCCTTCGACACTATTCCCGAGGGACGTAGGAGGAGAGGAAGACCGCGACTCAGGTGGCGCACTTAAGTGGAAGAGGACCTCAATCAACTTGGAGTGCAACACTGGAGACGACTAGCTAAGGACCGAGCTAGCTGGCGGAGACTGTTGATTGAAGCCCAAGTCCACAACAGACTGTAGCGCCACCTTAAAAAAAAAAAACAAGAGATCAATATTGATTAATGCGATTGTCGAAACTTCGATTACTTATGAGCTCTTCGGTTCCGACAAAAACCGGAACCTCCCGTAGACATCGATGATGGCAGCAATTAGGTTTTGATCCTTTTTATACGAAGCATAATTTTCAAAAATTGCTTTTGACATTTCGCCTCTCGCAAGTCGCAACCCAAAAAATGCTTCGCTCTTTACACAAAACTTTGTCTGTCTGTCTTCAAAGTTCACAATACGAACAAAAATCCCAAGGAGAACTTCTTCAAGTCTACTTATTCGAATGATGATGAGCTAGTGTATGCAAAAGCAGATATCCAAATCTCTGCCGAGGTCGAATTCGCATTGCTGCTCCTGACGCTCATTGTAAACGAGGACCAAAGTACCCCCAAACCAACCACGCCCAAGCTGCACGCCTCCGTCGAATTGCAGACTCGTTGAAGTAAAAAAAAATTAGATGTGGGAACATTTTCGTAAACTTTCACAATTATTCAAATTGAAAAATTTTCAAAAAGACATTAGTGTCAAAAAGGCAAAGCCTTGATGCTATGCGAAATGAAAACTCTCTAAAGAATAAATGAACACGAGGAGACACAAACACCATCCCGCAACTTTCTTCTTGACTCACAGAGGAGTGAAATCTTTTTGGAGATTTTTCCGGTTCTGCCCATCATAATGCAAGTAGTGGGTGTCTTTATATAGCGACCGACACACTCTTGAAGTTTTGTGTCATTATGAGAGCCATGGTTCATTTTCGCAGTTTCGACTTTTTCTTCGAGGCGAGTCGTACTGATTTCGATTTTGTATATTTTTTGTGCCTTTTTGCTGATGATGGTGGCAGGTCTGTTGCACGCTGTGCTCGCAAAACTTTGTCCTGCCAGTGTATGAAATTATATCCTTAAAACTGAATAACTTAATAAAGTCTACGAGAAAATCGGGTTGGCAAAAAAAAGCACTTAGAAAAATACACACCAACATGCTGAATCCAAAAGAAAAATCAGACAATGGGTCATACTCCGAGTGCTGGTTGAATTTTAATTCAAATTCCGACACTTCTGCATCAGCGGCGGCATCCTGTTGAAGGAATTTCAAAATGTCTGTAAGAATCTGGGCGACTCCATTATAAGGTGCAATCTTCCTCAAGCCACAAAGCCACCCGCCTGCGGCGCATTTAGGCACTGTTGTGTCAATAATTAGCAACGGGGAGGCGCGCGTGGTGCTGCCAAAAAATTCACCAAATTCTAACTTCGATGGGGAAACGGAATTATTTCAACGCTCTTTCGCAAATATGAAATAATTTGACTCGACGGCACTTAATTAAACGCCCTCCGATTTGAATCAAACCCTTTTTCCCTGGAGCACATTATTCTGTGCCGCGATTTAATGAGACTTAAAGAAGTTGAATTTTCGGTACCAAAAAATAAACCCAACAATGCTTAAATAAGACGATGATGCCAGAGCCAAAGGAACGGGAAGTCTTGAATTCATTATCCCCAAAACGACTTACAGCGAAAATGGAAAGGCTCTGAATAACTCAGGAGTGTAATAAACATTTTTCTCTTAAAGTGATAAGATCAAAGTGTTTGTCTTGTGCTGTTGCTGTATACGAGTAAGTGGGAAAAGTGTATGGGGGAGGTATCTAATGAAGGCGCTTCTCTGTCGGCTTTATTTTATCGATATTAATTTTGTGTTTTTTGGTTGTTTAATGTTAATCGCTTGATGCTTACGCAATATCAGAGCAATTAAAATCTTATATGTGGAGTTGTTAATTACAGACTGGTTGGATTGTTATTCTCTTTTTTATTTTGGGTTTGCGGTAAGTACTGAAAGGAACCTCAATACACACCCAAGTGTATTATAATGTGTTCCTCCTCCAAACCACGCTTATTTCGGTTGAACACAATCAGAAATCAATTAAGGAGATGTTCTTAATCCTTGAGATGTATTTAAAAGACGTGGATGAGGAATGTGACAAGTCGAAGATATTTCTTCCTGTGTTTGATTCATTTTCAAAGCAACGTTAAACGTGCGTCGTCGTTATCATTTTGAAAATAAATTAAATGGGGAGTTTTACGGGTTTAATTTTAACTCATATCTGATTAAAGGTGTTTCAAGGTCGAATTTTGATAGAAAGTGAATATCATAATTTCATGGTTGTTGCTGAAATGACACAAAACAGCGATCCGCGAGCTACAGCTCGAAATTGTATATGTATGTCCCAATTCCGAATCAACCTATCAACCGTACTCAGCCGCCGTTAATTAAAACATGTAACGAAGTGTTACAAACAAATGATCTTCCTCCATTAGTCGAAACCAGTTAAAAATCACCCCAACCGTCAGTTTAGTTAGAATCGCTATACTAGCTCTCATACCAACCGAACGGCTGGCCGTTGAGAGATTCATTCAATTATTTCATTCGCTTCCTTACAATACACTTTGCGTCACTCTCACTACATACAAATTCGTAAAGGGAAGTGAATTTTTGAGGTAAGGCCAAGAAAGATATGTCGCGATGCAAACTGTACTAGTGTACGGCTGGCAGTTTCTTAAGTTGAATCTTTTGAGGAAACCCAAGTGTTTTTGCATGTCCGAAATCCACTTCTCATCTAAGTCTATCCCAGACCAGGCTAAGGAGCCACCATGCCATTGTGTCACCGTTCATTTTCTAGTGTTTTGCTAGGGACAGTATTATGCCGTCTGACAAGCAAACTAGCAGCACAACTTATTGGACTGGACAGTCAACTCTCGAAGAGATCAGAGGTATATTTTAGAGGCAGCAGAAATTGAAGGTAGGTATACAAAAAAGTAACTAACATATTATAATTATAACTTATACCCCCTCTCCACAACCAGTTGTCTTCTGGGCTTACTTCTTGCTTACTTACTTACTTGAACCGGCTCCCAAGTAATGAAGGATCTCAGCCTGAGACACTGCAGCCTTCCATCGGGTACGGTCCCTTTGTGAACTCTTCAGTTGCCTAAACCAAGCGCTCTGGCATCCGCAGTCACTTGGTCCTTGTACAGTAAGTTCAGTCTTCCTTGTCGTCTCGAACCTGGGGGCTGCGATGGTAAGACTTTCCTGGCTGGAGCGTTGTCGTCCATTCACTCGATGTAGCCGAGCTAATATAGTATAGTACCTCGAAATTGCTGCTACCATCAGCCCTAAGCAGTGAATGTTGTTTTGTTTGTTGATAGCATGTGCTTTGTTTTGTCTTCATTCACTTCAAGACCAACGAGTTTGCCTGTTCTTCAATGGCTGTGAAGGCCTCAAGCATAGCTCTCTTGAATCGACCGATGATGTCTAGGTCGTTCCCATAGCCAAGGAGCTGGGCAGATTTGTTGAAGATAATGTTTTCCGTGCTCACAGCTGCCTTGTGCACTATCTGCCTCAGGACTATGTTGAAGAAATCACATGACAACGCATCGCCTTGTCTAAACCCTGCGCATGTTTGAAACAACTCCAATGAGCTGTTACCCACTCGACACTGCACTGCGTATTGTTTAGCGTCATGCGGCACAGCTGGAATAGTTTGTTCGGGATCCCGAATACAGACATCGCCATCATAAGCTCTTGGTGGCGGATGCTTTCATAAGCAGCTTTGAAGTCGATGAAAATATGATGAGTTTCGACTTGAAATTAGTTGGTCTTTTCCAGGATTTACCTCAGTGTGAATATTTGGTCCATCGTTGTTCTGCCTGGCATAAAGCCACGATGGTATTACGTATTACGGATTATTGTGTTGCAGAACAGTTTTAAGACGCTCACACAGTACATTGGATAGGACTTTGTAAGCAAAATTAAGCAGGGATATGCCTCAGTAGTTTTTGCATGACATAGGATCGCCTTTTTTGTAGATGGGGCATACGGAGCTTATCGACCATTCAGTGGGCATGTATTCTTCCTCCCACACTTTGTTGATGATCTGGTGCACGCGGTTCATCAAAACACCGCTTTCATATTTAAAGACCCGGCAGACTTGTTATTTTTTAAGCTGTGGAATGGCTCTTTGTACCTCCTCTGTGCTCGGGGCTGGGACTGGGTCTTGCTTCTCTTTGGTCATTGGCTCGCTCGACATTATGCGCATTCAGCACCTACAACCAGTGTTGCCGAAAGTACTCCCTTCGGAGTATTGTACTCCTTTCAGCACCACCGTACTCCCGTACTCCTCCTTTCACATTCGTACTCCTATTTTTTAAAAGCCCTACAAAATACTAGAAAAAGTGTAATGTCAACCTAAATAAATTCAATTTACTCTAAACTTATTGCAAATTTGGCAGCATTTTCGCCTTCAAAATTGTCTTCGAAACGGGGATTTCCCTCATTCTTGTTTTCCTTTATCCTTTTTTGTTTTTCGATGTATGTAGATATGTGAAATAATACACCAACAGCGTTCGCTGTTCGTTATTTATTTTGATTGTTGCTCGAAGATTGCAGTTTGGTGGTTGTTTTTTTTTGCGTTTAGGTCCGGGAATTTGTTATTTGTTCAATAAAATGGAAAGGTAAATTAATGCAGAAAATATCTATAGATTATTTAATTGAAAGTACATTAATTTGACATATATGTAGATTTTTAGTGAAAAAGGATTCCTTTGAGGCCGTTAAGGAAAAAAAAGATGCACAAGTTTCCGTTATTGCTGGAGGTTCAAAAACAAATGAATTCGGTTCAGGATCTGCTGCTGTGTCTCAAGAACCACTTGCACCCGCTGCCGATGGAATCGAAGATGTTGAGATGTTTGATGCTGATGAAGTTAATACACCTACCAAACCTTCAAATAAAAGCTCAAATCGCACGCAAATGTTTCGGCAAGCATGGTTGAGTGAGTTTGCTTTCCTTAAGGAAATCGACAAAAAACCTTTCTGTTTATATTGCAAAACGAAACTCACCAACAACAAACAGCATATAGAACGGCATGCAAAATCAAACAAACACAAACAAGCACTAAGTTCGCTGAAACATCAACCAAAAATAAATATTCAGAATTCAGAAACAAATAAGAAAAATGAAAATATTAAGACATCAGAACTTAAAATAATAATGTTCATTTTACAATACAACTTAGCCATGTCCTTAGTTGATCCGTTAATTTCATTGATAAAAAGCATAGACATTGAAACAGTTAAAGATATTAAACTTGGAAGAACCAAACTCAAGGAAATAATTACGTCAAGTTTATTGGAAGAATCGAATCGTGATATAGTGAACGTTTTACAAAATCAAAAATTTTCTGTGATAATCGACGAAACAACCGATGTCAGTTCCTCAAAATGCCTTTGTATCGTGGTAAGGTATTTTGATTTTAAATATGGTAAAGTAAGAGATCGATTTTTTGCCTTGATAGAGTTGTTACAGTTTGATGCTAAATCTATTTTTGACATAGTATTTAAAAGCTTTAATGATCTGTCGATACCTTTTAAGAATTGTGTTGGTTTTGCCTCAGACAATGCTGCTGTGATGGTTGGCAAAAAAAGTGGAGTTCGATCTCTTTTTTTAAAGGAAAATCCGAATATGTATACTTTAGGGTGTATGTGCCATTCTCTTCACCTCTGTTCCACAGCCGCAGCCAAGAAAATGCCTCAAAATATTGAAACTTTTCTTAGAAACATCTATGTTTACTTTTCACACAGCCCAAAAAAGCAAATCGAATTTAAAGAGTTTCAAGAATATTTTAACATTGCAAAACATAAGATTCTTAAAACATCTTTTACTAGGTGGCTCGCTCTTGAGCAGGTTGTTACAAGAACACTAGAGCAGTGGCCTGCATTATTGCATTATTTTTTAGAGGTTTCTTTTGAATCTTGTGACAGTAACATAGATCTTGTTCACAAGATTCAAGAAGAGCTGAACGACACAACAAAAGTACATTTGTTGTTTTTAGCCTATGTACTTCAGTTGACAACCAAACTAAACATAGAGTTCCAATCTGAGTCCGTCCGAATTCATAAATTTTTGCCATACGTTAAAACTTTTTACAAAACTATACTCCAAAATTTCATTAAATCGGAATTCATATGTGACGAGTTTCTTTGTAATCCTGATTTTTCTGAAAACTTGTTAAAAAACATTGACTCTGTTTACGTTGGGGCAAAGGCTGAACTCTTTATAAAAACCAACAAAATGCAATGGAATGAAATAATATTATTTAAAAGTGTTTGTTGCGAATATTATAAAACACTGTGTTCGCAAATTTCACAGCGAATAGACTTCGATGACGAAGTTTTCAAATCTATTCAGGGCATCGACCCTGTGAACATGGCAGAAAGCTCCACGACAATAATTGCTTGCATTCCAGATTTGATTAATGCAAATCAAATTGAAGAGCTTGACATGGAATGGCGAACACTTCTGAACCAAGACATGGTCTCTAATTCTCTTAACATTGAAGAATTTTGGGCAGAAATATTTTCTTTAAAAAATGCTCTGAACGAAACACTTTTTCCTCTGACAACGGAATTTGTAAGTGCTTTATTAAGTCTTCCTCACAGCAGCGCATCGGCCGAGCGAGTATTTTCCCAACTCTTTTTGATAAAAGACAAAAAACGAAACAGACTAGAAGTTAATACTTTAATTGCAGTCATGAGTTGTAAGGAACTATTGTATGGAGTTGAATTCAACAAATGGAATCCTTCAAAACAACTTTTAAAAGCCTATAGCAAATAATATTTCTTTCGCTTTTTTTTTACTTACCATAACATTAATCAAAATACCTTGCTTGCAAGGTACCAAAAATATTGTAATAAGTTATTTTGTTGTTGTTTTTAAAGAAATGTTTTATAGTTTCTATTATCAGAATTGATAATTTATTTATTTCTTTTTTGTACTTTAATGAATTAATATTTTTTTTTTAACTTTTATTAGAGTTAATGAATTATTTATTTATGTTTTGTTTTTATTTTGCTAAGTTTTGCTGTCGTTAAAAAAAAACAATAAAATAAATGTGTGTTTTGTTGAAAATACTCCCCTTTTTTTGCTTCGGTACTACTTTCAAAAATTTTTGTCCGGCAACACTGCCTACAACATACCTACTTGAAGCAAATTTCCCAAACTTATTTGAGTGGTTCCATGATGAACTGAAGCAGATAAGTCATTGAGATATTTTCGAAAAAAATGAATAGTCAATTTTCATAAAAGGTTGTGTCATAAGCTCGTTGACTATGGCTTTTTTGCAAAATTACTTTTCGAATTTTGTCCTTAAAGCAATCAAAATTAATAAACAAATCAAAGCAAAAAGCCTTTTCCCACTTTTATCTCTCATTGTGTTTGTTCTAATTACGTATTTACGTCTGACACCACAAAAAACACCGAACCCTACAGCAATTTTATGATGTAAATCCAAATTTTGAAATATCTTCTCATCCTCGAACAAAAAACCAACAAATAGCAATTTTGATGTTATCCAAGCTTTTATCTAGACTCCATTAACGCGAAAAATGAAATCATACAACCGCCATCAGTAGTAGTCGCGGCTGAAGTGCCCAGTCCAGTGTGAGAGCCACGCCCTCGTCGGGAACACCTCTCCATAACTGCTTCATCTATTTTATAGAATAATAAAACAAAAACGAACAAAAAATATGATATTAAAATGTAATAATTGATGTTCTATTAAATTTGTTGACCTGTCAACTCATTACGTTTAATAAATAACATGTGTAACACACTTGAGTTGCGTGTATAGATTTTTATCGACACTGATGGGCGCATTTTTTATTTGATTAAAAATCCGCCATGGCTACCATTATCATCATCAGTCATACACATACACCTACCCAAGAATTTCAGGAGGATTTAAGTTCGAACTGTTGATTGAAGTGAAAACAAAAATCAACCCACAGGATGGTAAACGAAAAATTGTTTACTGTGCGTCACGCACCTTCTTTTCACGCGATTGCCGACCAAAGCATTCAGCCGCGGTGTGATAGTGTGAAATTAAAAACCATATCCCCGAACAAGTCCGGTGCAAAATGTTGTTCCAACAAGCCGAGATAGACCGATATGCATATAAATCTCACGCGTTTCCTCTCCCCACCAGCCCCAAGAATCAATGTTAAAACGATCCCATCCTCGAGTTTTCAATATCATAGGTATGGCATAATACTGAAATCGACCCTAAGGGCCCTTTTCTCGGGTTTAATTAGCAAAGAGATGGGGCAGACACCTGTTAGGTACCGTTGCTTCCTCTATGAGACGAGTTGAGTATGTGCTAACCTATTAAGAGCGTTCTGTATTCATCAACAACAGCAGCCCTCACAAGGCAGCAGCAAGCAGGTGTATAACTGCGTGCTTTCGTGTGTTTCGAAGAGCTCTGGGACTGGGATATAATATACTTATACTCGCTCTTTGCATGAGCTTGATTTGTTTGTATGTTTTACTACCGACAACGACCATAACAACATCGTTAGTTCCCGGAATATGCTTATTATTATCCGAAACCGTTGCCGTTACATTTTATAACAGTGCGAGAGTGCATGAGCTGCCCTTGAGGCAGCAGATAATAATACAGACCCTGTCATTCACAGGTAATATTTTGCAAATCAATGCGAAGTTGGCAGCGACACCTTATCACTTTTATGCTTCCTCACAGCCACAACACACACGCCCTCTTCGATTGCCTTTTGTCTCCTGGTGGAGAATTAATGAGAAACTCGCAATAAATCCGACATGGCAGCCATTGCCTTCAATTACTTAATTAGGACCGATGGTCCTTTAGGTAATTTATAGAGACAACAGCTTTAACACCAAACTGTCTGGCATTGCCATCAACTGACGTATATTCTTCTTATAATGGTAGTTGCTATTTAGTAGGTTTTATGACTTTAGGGTGCACCTGGAAGCTCTACTAAAATCCCCATTCTACTATGCCTATGTGTTTTTGTGTCGTCATGAAAAAGTACAACCCAAGTAGTATAATAATCGACTTTTTGTCAGAACGGATAATGTCAGGGGATTAAATGTTCCTTGGAATGAGTATGAAGGCACCGAAGTTTTGTCACAGTCACACGTATAAGAGCTTCGCGTTTAACCGCATCAAAAGGTAAGGTCTATGCGTGCGTCGGTCGTTGTCGTCGTTTCGTTTCCTTCAATTGAACGAGCGACCTCTATCAAAGTGTCAGTTTATCTTGTAAATTTATGGCTAATTGTTGGGTGCTGTTTGGGAGGGTTCTTATTTGTCCTTTGGAAAACCCAATCGATCTGATTTTGCGAGGATTTAATTTGTTTCGGTGTTTAAGTTTATGACTTTTGTTGGAATCAACGCAAGATTGAGGACAAGCAATAAGAGACTGAGTGTTAAAGTTTTGCAATGAAATGAAACAATCAGGTAAATTACTTGCAGAAAGTGAGCAAAAAGGTTGCGTAAACAGTTAAACTGACTCTCAAAAATAGGGACGGTAGTAAACGGGTACAAGGCCCCTACTGCAACTCAAAAAAGGACCAGTCAACAAACCGGAGAAAGAGAAATCGTGAATTACTACTTCGTGAGCTATTTGATGCCAAAGTATTGATTTTTTGAGGAAATGTTGAATGATTTTAACAAGAACATTCACTGGTTTGGATTATTTCCAGAAGTGAGATCGTGATTTTCAATTTTTGTTCATCCAAAACGCGAAACCACGCAACCCTTGACCATTGAATTCATCAAAGTCACATCATGGTTTCTGTCTGACCCTCCAGCAATGAAGAAAAGTTCAGGCTTTATTACTGACCAAAACAGGTCCACGCACATTTCAGACCATCATATCTCACATATGTGAGATTCCGCCAGTCTGTCTGGTAACAGAATTTCTTCGTTTAGCCCTGGAGCCACTTTGTCTGCCACTTCATAGTTCACTGGAGCAAACATATTCTCCGGTCTTACCGCCGCCGTGTCTCGTGCATCGTCGATGGGTACATCCGCCGCAGCCGAAGTAACAAATTGTAACACTTGCTCCCACGTCATGTTTGTTTATGTACACATCCTCGTGTATATCACCCTTTCCCTGTTGACGAAGCATCACTTTGTGGAAGTTGGTCCCCGAGGGCCTTTTCTACCCAAAAAGTGTTGAGTTGTCTTCTTTTTGTTGTTGCCGCTGCCGTATTCATGCCGCAAAGAAACTCTGTTTAACTAATTCCTAAATGAAAACAAACATAGAGGAAATTAGGTTTATAGCATTCTATGCTCTGCTCCCAAACTAAACTACAGACCAGCAGCACCATGTGGAGGCAGTTTTCTTGTTATTTTTTTGTCTTTGAACATTCCGGATGCTTACCTTCTGTTCAGTTCCAGAAACTGACACCGTAACTGAAAAACAAGCAACAGCAAAAGAGTCAGGTGGCAGAAGAAGGCACCTGACGAGATTATAACACTCCAGGGCATCTATCGGTGGACCTTTTTTCGGTTGTCTCGTCTCTGGACCGTTTTACAAGCCTCATCGGCTCATGTGTGTGTGTGTATGCAGCGTTTGCCAATTCATTTGAAAGAGTTTGTATATTTCGGTGAGGCAAACACCCACACTCTACCACCTTCACTGTGAGCACCCCTGGGGGTTGGCAGTTGGCACCCAAAAACAAACACTCAACTCTTAGGCTTCGAGCTTCATCTTCGATCAAAAAAAAAAATCGACTATTCCTGGATTTTTATTGATTCTGACAAGACAAACGCAAACAAAAATAACGGGGTTGAGGGGGTTCTATAAAGCAAATCACAAGCACTGCTGCAGTCGAACATTATCAGAAAAAATCAATCAAAATCGAAATGTTGTGTGTTTTGATTTGTTTAATTGCTGACGGTCGGTGGTCCTCTTTTCTGGTCCTTTGCTTCTTGTTGTGTCTTGATTTGGAACTCAAATCGTACAGTCAGTCTAGAGCTTTTGTTTATAAAATGAACGTGCGGTGGTGGCGGTATCTTTTTACTTTCTTTGTTTTTTGTTTTCTGTTTTATTTGCTGCTATTAATTCGATCTCTTTGAGGTTTCGTTTTCGACATAAAAGTTGTTTTGTTCTTTCGATTAGATTCGATTTGTGTGAATCGCTTCTGTTGGATTCCGTGTTTTGTAGAAATATTCACAACAATGTATCAAATAGTAATGTGTTTTGGCGCTTTTTGTCTTTTGTTTTATTCTGTGTTTTGTTTTTCTGGGAGTGTTTTATTGGTTTAATTAGGTATCTTCTTCTTTGATTTGTAATTATTGTTAGTTTAGATGTTTGTACTTTTTATCATAAATTCCTAGGCCCTGTGAAGAGGGAGCACGTTAATAATAATTCCAGCAAAGCACATACACAAGTGTGCAGTACGAGGGTGATCCGCAAAAGTACTTATTTAGCAGAGTATTTTTCTATATTGCAGTATAAAATGTACATTCCCCTGTTGAAATTTCTGCCGAATCGGACCAGTGGCTTGTTTCAATCGGGTATGTTCGCGAATTTAAAAAAAATAATGAATATCGGTTGCCTCGGTAGTTCGATTCTTGTTTTTGGAAGAAAAAGCTTCAGAGCAGTGTTTTTTAAGAGTGTGTCAATCTCGAGAAACTTCAAACCGTCCAACGATGTCCAATCGGTGCTATACCCGCAAATGGCACTGGTTACTGGGTTTGGACCCGTCTATTGGTATCCAATCGATGCTACTCACAAGTAGCGCAATAGAAATAAGGTTATTTTTTTTTATACATATAAATACATAAGGAAATAAATTCCTATGATGGCGTCTTGAGCGAGTTCTAATGTTGCTTTTCCTCAAATTTGAATGATCGGTAAAATTCTGTTGCTGGTGTCCTCTTTGTTTGCAGTGCCAACAGTGAGTGGATCGATCGTAGGGTACTAAATTAGGTGCTCTGAATGGATTGACATTGATATTCAAACCAGGTCGAGGATTCTTTACTTGTGTGTTGGGATTAAATACTGATCTCTGGTTGCGCTCTTCTGCTCTAACGTATTCAAGTTCTAGTTCTTCCGACTGGAAATCTCTTCTTCGGATATGTTGACGGTACTCTGTTCGAAGACTTTCGTAGATTCTGTCAAACATTTCCTAAATTCACATTTTTGGGTGTGTTCGAGAGCTGGTCCTCTGAAAATTTCTGGGAGTGTTTTTGGGGTTTGGTCCGGAATCCTCAGTTTCTGGGTGAACTGTAAAGAACCGCATAAGCAAGTCATGATTCGAGATGCATGTTGACGGACTTTTCTAATAATCGCTGTTACATGGCCAGCTATTCGGACAACACACATAAAATGATCATAAGTGGCACACAACTTTCTTTTGGCTTCAAAAGTTCCATATTCTTTGCGGAGTTGATTCATTGGCAATGTTCCTTGGTCGGCACAAAGTCGGCGTTGGCGCCACGCTGAAGGTCGGGCACGACCAGTAAGACATCGTCATCCTTATCTACCAGAGGATGCACCAAGTTTCTGGGAGAAAAAAAGGAATGGTATGAGGAGATACTTGAGAATCCAGTGGACACACTTACAATTTGACCATCTTCTTGGGGCACACGGACATTTTGAAATTGGCCACCTGTACGAAGTATTGATAGTCATCGAAAATGAAAGATTTCTTTGTTTTAGGCCTCGGCGATTTTTTGATGTTCTTCTCATTCGCGATAGTAAAGAACAAAATCTTCATATTACTTATGAACTGAACTGAATTGACACACAAACAAAAAAAATTGTTTGAGTTATTTTTAAACTTGAACTAAACACAGTCAAAGTAATACTCATATTAACAGGACCGGGACCCAGTTGTCGCCCAGATGAAGGAAAAAATCTCATCTGTCATATCCTTCCTTTCCTCACTCATTCAAGTCTTCATTAACCCTTTTGATGTCTCACAGCAGCAGCCTGTAGACTAAAAATTCTTGCTTTTTGCCAGACGGTGTGATGTCTAGGTCTACGAAACGAACTATCTTCGCGCAATTACAAAACCAAAAAGTCTTGATAGAGATTCTAGAGAGTACCTTCTTTGTGCAGAAATACAAAAAGTAAGATGCACGCTTGGAGTTACCGGCGAAATCAAAGTAGACGTACTTAAGGAAAACGTCTTTTGGGAACTGCTTCAGGAGCGAGAAAAGACTGAATACCTTTGCTGCCTGTTTTTTGAACCTTGCTGGCTTACTCCTGACATTAATTTCAAATTCAATTAATTAATATAAATAAATAGAATGGAGCTACAGCTCTTGAAGAGCCAAGGCCAAAGAGGCTTACTCGCATCAACGATTCTCTTGGTGCGTGTGAAGAATTGAGGGGACCTACAATTCAACGCCGATTCCGAGCGGCAAAGTCGAGAAGCACTTTTTCATGCCCGTGAAAGATGAAATAAAAACTATGGGTACGAGTACGAGCCACGGACACTACAACTACGTGTGCAAGCAATTGCCAAAACATTTAGTCACTCCAGAATTGGTACGATACGAACCGATTTTAAACCTCACATGCGTATCGAGTTTGAAGTAGATAAGTGGGAGGCTTATGATCCAATCAAAATGGCCATCGCAACATCAGCGAATAAAAACTAGAGAAGATATGACAAGAAACAACGCGATTGCACATTTTCATAAAGAGCTTCCGTCCCTAAGGTTTTTATTTTAAAAATAGTCTATTCAATCTCCTAAACTATGTTCATTTTTTTTTTTTACATAAACTTGACTTTCCGTCTTATCACTCTCCTCATCATCTTCCGCATCGTCATCATCATCAAAGTCTTCGTCCTCGTCGACATCATCATATGCCGCAGCAGAATGTCATCCTCGTCACCACTGCTATTAATTTCGTCATCCTCCTCGTCGTTTCCTTCATTTTCCGGCAGTTCGAGGTATTTCACTTCTTTGCCGTTCTTGTTCTTGCTTTTATTGTCGCCTTTGGCATATTCTTTGTCGTATTTTTTGGCCTTCTTTCCGTTTGATCTTCCGTCAGGGCAGTTGCCATTTCTTAAAATTTCCTTTTCTTCTCGGTTGCAGCCTTCGTCAACTTCAACAATGGAAGGTTTTGTTAGTGTGAACTTCGATAACACTTTCATTGGCTTTCTTCTTCAATTTGACCATTCTCTGTTCACGGGGACTGATCACGACTGATGCTTCTTCAGGAGCTCGTGCGATGCTTATGTACACAGTACAACGGCATTGACGAAGTGGCAAACCAGACCGTTTCCCAAGTAAATGTTACGTATGTTGCCCAAGCCGCCGCTGTTGGAACTGAATTTATGTGTTCCCACGGGAATTATCTGAAGGTTACCTTTGGTCAACTGCCTGAAAGCAATTCTTCGCAGATCCTTTTCGATTTCGGTCTTGATGTTCCTATTGTCACCTAGACGAACAGAATTTTATAATTCAATCAATTCATTGATACTTTCCAAAAATTAGTTCGCTTTCCCCCCATTTTCTCACCGTGTTCATGACTTCGGCATCATGATTTACATGAACGCTTGGTGTTAATATACAAATCTCAGATATTTCCGTCCGCATAGTATTCTGAACGGGGTCGATACTTGGTTGATTCTTCATCGTAGACTATTTTCACAGACTGAGACTGATATTTGAAGTTTATAAGTCCATGCCAATTGGCTACTTCCACTTTGTCTGTACTTATTGAGAGTCTTTTCAGGTATTTTACCTGTAGATATATTATTCATACGGGAAAAACTCAATTTTTTTTTTAATTTTGATTGCTCCTTTAAGGATTTTTGTATGAAATGTGTGAATTATGATTTTATAAATTCAAAATCATATATGAAGACAAAACGACAGGAGCGAATTATATGGATTTATGTAATGAAGTTTGACACTGTTTCAAAAAAATCAGAAGAGGTTTTATGTGTCGTTTCGTGACAGTCCACGAAGCATGGACCATTGGTATACACTAGAGACCAAGAACGGGCTCTGAAAAAGGGCAAGGCCATCCTATCGTCTGTTAAGCTGATCACCCCACGTTTTCTGGAATTCACAAGGTGTTTGATCCATTTTCCTCTTTTGCGAAGCGACGTAATTTTGGGATAGTTTTGAAGGCTCTATGAGCTGGAGCACTATTTCTTTCTCATGGAGCCATCTAATCTTAACTTTTCTGGCTATTCTCTTACTCTATTAAATTTTGTGCAAAACAAAAAGACTTAAGATCGAAATTCTTATTGGTAAATTTCTTGGCTAAAGTGTTGCACTGTTGCCAAAGCATCGCTCTGCAAAATGAATATCGCAGGAGTACAAAGTATATAAAATCCTTCTGCACAGAATACACTTTCATACATTAAACGTGAGGACCAGCAACAGGAAGAAAATTAATTTTCTCCATGAACGGAACAGCATTGGACAAAATAACAACACTCAGCAACAAAATAATGCTTATGGGGTAGTCGATAGACGAAGCCAAGAATTAAAGTTATCTACAGGAGCGTATTTTTTAACTATCATTTGAGAGACTCAAAGGGCTAAAATGGGCACATCTTCAAC
Source organism: Sphaerophoria rueppellii (assembly GCA_920937365.1). Taxonomy (NCBI): domain Eukaryota; kingdom Metazoa; phylum Arthropoda; class Insecta; order Diptera; family Syrphidae; genus Sphaerophoria; species Sphaerophoria rueppellii. The sequence goes on along the minus strand of CAKKXW010000001.1, from coordinate 112,340,075 downwards.
CCTCCAAATCACAGCCAGCCCTGTTTTTCTTGTTCAAGAGGTCCTGTCTGCTGCATCGAGCAACTCGTGTTAGAAATGGGTTGCGGCAAAGTTTGAGGCACAAGCAAAGGCACCAGTGGCACTTGCAAAATCAATTTTGGCAACTGACCAAAGAACAACCTCTATCATAGGTACACACATTTTGGCTAGGTTCTACTTAATAAATAGCTAAAGAGATACTCTACGGCGGTGTAGCATCAATTTGGAGAACTTTGCAACAAGACAAGTACGACACGTCTATACGAATGTGCAACATATCAACAAAGTCCGCAAAAGACTCGAAGGTGTTTCACCATCACCATTCATTTTCACATCCGACAACAGGCCAACAGCCAGTGGGCACATTTTAGCCAAGCACCTTCGTGGTACCACAACAACAGAGTCCTGAATATCCTATTAGGTCAGTGACAATAGCGCTTGTTGGCGTTAATCTAGATTTCTCTAGGCTATTAGTATAGATCGCTCGGCGAGTGTTTTTTTCTTTTTTTTGAAAGAGGTTAACGCTTTTGTACTTGTACTTGGCTCTACCAAAGTTTCATTATTGATTTAACAAAGCGAACGCCGATTCTTCCTCGCAAATTCAAAGGGAAGATGAAGTCAAATACATGCTATAGAGCCTAAACAATTTACCAGCACACAGAACCTCCGAAACCCTAACCTTGCAGAACCACGTTGATGATGATGATTTTTCGGTCAGGAACTACTACTACTGGGGCAAAGTAAAACCAAAACTAAACTATCAGAAAAACCCAAAATAAAAAAGCAGAACGGCAGCAATAAAAAGTTGGAACAGCAAGTTATAGAGTTCCACTTAGTGAAACGAATTGTAGTACTCCCAAGGCATCGTACAAAGTACATGAAAGGTCGAAAAACAAGGAAGGCTTTTCCATTGTTCCTCCTGTCCATCTGTCCAAGTTTTTTCTGTTATTTTTTGGAAAAAAAAAAAAATGGGAAACACAACGATGCTTGTTTTAGGCAATGGTTTTTTGCTTTTCACGGAAAACTGCAAAAAAAAAAGACTCAACGAATTGAATGCCAAAAATCGCTTGGTTGGTGGCCAAGCTTGTTAGCTCGGCTCGTTGGTGATGGCCTGTTTGTGGTGCACACACATACACACGCGCACAACACAAAAAATGAAAGGATTTTAAAATTGCGAAAAAAGGATCAACGGATGTAGTCATTTTGGGTCGGCAAACTTTTTCAAGTGAAGTTAGGTTCTTTTTTTTTTTGCTATTTCCTGTTGTTTGATATTCGTTGTTGCGTTTGGCAAAAAACTATGAGGATTTTAACAAAGAGCAAATCATTATCTTGTTAAGGCTTTCTGTGGTACTTAGGCGCTGGGATAAAAATTTGATGAATCGGTTTAAGGGAAAGGCGGATCATGACTTGTTGCACAAATATTTCAAATTGAACTTTTCAAAACAGTTTTTTATTTGTTTTTCAATAAAAAACCTAAATGTAATTGAGAACTTCCAAGCCGTTTAAGGATAACGACTGAAAAATCGTTCAAAACACAGTTTCCATAAACAGTTTTGACATGCCAGTTTTCTCAAAGCTCCTGTTATCCCGCAGATTACAGCTCTTTTAATGAAATCCTAGTTTTTTATTTACTTAACCCCTTTAATCCCATCCGGAAAAACTCCTTCAGCAAAGTTGATTGTTTCAATATCAGAATAGAAGCTTAGACGTCCATTTGAAATCATCTCCTCGCCCAACTTCAACCTTTCGACTTTTCTTAATTCAACTTATCATCATGGATTAAGCAAAAAACTCTTCTGGTTAAGAACCAGGAAACCGCACACTTTCTGCCGACTGGTGTTGCTTCCCGGCATGTTATGCCAGTTCACAAAATTGTCTCATAACTATAGTTAACCGCGCATTAGCGGTCGCAACATCACCACACTTAAGCATAAGGTTTCAAATTGGTTTATTAAGAACTTAATTACACCGAAAACACTTAAAAATTCTTTTTGTTTCACCCGTCGGCATCCTTTGCATAAGGACACAACAGAGTGGTTACAATCCACCTCACCTTCTCGTGATGCTTAAGTTCCTTAATGTGCATATTGCTCTCTCCTCTCGGTAAAAACCAAGAAGAAAATACATTTTCATAAGGCCTCGCGTCCGCCTTCGAGAGGTGTCGCTAATAGTCTTCGAGGTCTATTTACTTTTTCCTTGGGATGTTGAAAAATCCTTAATACCGTTAAATGCTTTTACTTTGGGCGCCATTAATGTTTTATGCAAATTTAATTCCAGCACCAAAAGACTTTCACGATGATGGCAGCCGAAGTTAAGTGCCTCACTTGTCCCGCACACCATTTCAATGTCCATTCCGCCCGCGTGCCGTATTCAACGACTATCGTTGCTTTAACCTTAACCCCATCATTATATTCACTATTTTAAAGGATTTCAACTTGATCCTTTAATAATTTCAAAGGAACTTCTTGTTTTCTGTTTGAGAATTGGTATTTTTTTCTTTTTGTGTTGAATATATGAAGGTGGCTCTGTGGACTCTCAGAAGAGTCGTTCATCATTCTTTGAGGATCGTGTGTTCCTTCTTCGCAGGACCAATGCAATGGACCGATGAGGAAGAACCATTAATCACATCATCTTCGAATGCAAACAATCGCAGAATAAGGAGGATAAGACTTAATGTGTGACTGTGAATGTTTTTTGCTATTTTTTGTAATTTCCTTTTTTTTCTGAGCGGAAGGAGTAAAAAGGACGACGAAATCTTACTCATGATAACCGCGAGAAAATTCATTTGTCAAATGCCACAGTGCGCTGTCTTGTGCATATATCTCGATATAAATTGTAAGTTGAAAGAATCTCAGAAAGACCATCGAAAAAAAAACCTTCTCAAGGACTACTCTATTCGATTTTCAATTGTGTGAATTGTGCAATATGCATTGGGAGAGCTCTGAATAGTACAAGAATTTTATTTCAATGGATTTATGCGCACTTAATGGCGGCGGCGGTGGATTTTGTGTCTTTCTACAAAAAAAAAAAAAAATAAAGAAACCCCACTGTTGTGGGGATCTAAACAAAATTAACGACAAGGGCTCCAAGGATTTGTAGTCTCGCTCAGTAGTTGTTTGTTGAGAGTTAAAAAGGAATAAAAACACAAAACCCACTCAGTTGTATCAATGAAAACTGTTGGCTCACAATTTTAAATCCCCAGACCGCATTGACAACAGCAATAGTAAAAAAACTACAAGAAAAAACTTTAAAATGTGTTTTTGCAACTGACAATTTTCTCGGGGATTTTTTGGTTCGCGCTGGGCATCTTTGCCGCCAAATCGTGTACAAAACCTTCTCTAAGGGATACCAACCCTATAGTTCCCTTTGGGAGGGTAGCCCCATTTCAATGACAACACAGCGCAGTTCAGTGATGCATTGGCTGAGTTGGACGGTAGGTGTTTTGGTATGCTTGTTTTATTTCCTTATCTTTTTGTGCTCCAAGGATAGCGTCTTGGAAACACAAAAATATACCAAATCCTTTTTGTGACCTGCCATCACATGCATTTATCCCTCTTGACACTATGTTCTGTAACCATGTCCCTCTGTTACTCTGTCCCTAATGTACTTCTGTCCAACTGACTCTATTAAATAGGATAGTAGAAAGGTCGTACATTGGTCAATTGTCGACTCCTTGATGTTTCTTGTTCGACTGACTTGATGCGACTGAACTGATTGAATGATGATCGAGGTTAGTGGAGGTCTTCTTATAATACTTTCCTGTTACACTGGGAGTGAAGTCTACTCGTCGAACGATAATTTCTTATACATTTAGAGTCGAACAGCTGTTAAGTGTCCTCAGTGGGTGTGAATGTTATTATCGAGTTTTAAATTCTGCACGCTAGTTGTTGCTGTATGTTTACTCCTGCAATTCCGCGCAACAGCGAATAGTCATCGTATGAGATTCAGCCTGATATAGTCATTCAGCCTGACACCGTCTTTCACCATGACATCGTTCTTCAGCATGTGCTGAGTATTGATATGTTTCAGCTATGCAATGCTTCATTACAACTTGGCTCCCAAATTGTGTCGAAAGTCACTCGCGGGGCAGAAATTTCCGTAGATAGAGGAGGTCGTCGCCGCCGCCACGGAGGACTTCTTTGTAGACTTCTAGAAAATTTCAGACAGATTAAAAGAGATGGAGAATCGCTAAATCGCAGAGGTAACGAAATCGTTGCGTTTCTTTCGTTAAGTACTTATCGGGCCACCCTAGTAATACGAACCGGTGCAGTGAATTAACACCCATGGCATTAACGCCCGCCACCCTGGCCCCTATCTAACAAAATGAGTGAATGCAAGTAGATGCGACACTGCAGATCATTTTAAACAATTTTTGATTGTTTTTTCTCAATTCCTAGATGCATTTTGCTTCAAGTAAATATATAAAAAAACAAAAACGAACTTCTTCTGCTACTTTTGCATGCGATGCCAAAAGAACATCGAAAAAAGTACAAGTTTTTTTCTTTTTGGAAGGATCCAAGGAATTTCCATAAATCACAAGTTTTCCGTTACACCACTAAATATAATAAAATAAATTATTATAACCGAAGCTAAAAAGCAAAACCACAATATTGCAAAGTGAATAAGTCGATTCCAAAAACTACACACACATGAGCACAGCAAATGTATGATTTGTAAAAAGCAAAACGTTTAAGGTTGGCATCTTGATCACAACAGGATTCAAACTGGTGTCCTTATTGGAATTTCATGTTTGAATAATTTTCACAATTTTCCTTATGCGGCTTCAGAGTGCGTTTTTCTTTCCCTTTTTTAAACTCGTTCTGCATCTTTATTCAAGGAAAATGTCTCTTTGACAAAAAAATAAAAAAAAAAAAAAATAGGGACAGGAAGTAACTGGGAAGGATTTCTATGCATGTTGAAGTAATTTATGAAGGAATCTATTTTGAAAGTTATGTTTGCCAAATTTCAAAAACCACAAAACGACATTTGAGCGAAAAGTAGAAATGTTTTATGTTTTCGTTCTTCTTCCTCTTTTATTTTACTTTGAAATTTTCATCAGTCATGTAATTTATTGACTTGGTTAGGAAAATGGATGCAAATTCTGTGAAAACATTTGATTATTGTCGATCACAGATTTTGATTCTATTCTTTTTAATCAAAGTTGTGGCTCATCAGACATTTTTGGCGCCACGGTCTTTTAATAAATTGAACGAATGTATAGCACTCGCAAGGAAACTTGCTGATTTAAATCGGACGATAATCATTCAATGTCAGGAACGGTTTTTTAAGGTCCCATTGGAAAAGTGTGGTCTCCAAGTTTTGTTACCCCACAAGCTAGTTGTCGTCATGGACAGAGAACCGCGCGCTTTCGCCGTCGACTTCGGTGCCTCGAGGGAAAAATTTCACGAGTGTTTACTCCTTGAGGGGTTAAGTTCGGTGCCTTTGTGGCAGTGCACTTGGTCTAAGTTATCAATTTTGAAAGTTTTGTGTTGTGATATCAGAATCATCGGCTTTACTCATAACACAACTTAAAATCTCGATTTAAGCTTTAAAATCAGTTAAATTCTCCAACCCCATTTACAAGACTCTACAACGCATTTGCATTAAACATACGTCCGATTTGTAATCAATCAATGTCATACCTAAATGAAGTCGTTATCAATCCCTCAAAATCTAAGTTGCCTAAATATCCTTTTCCGTTCTCTTTATATACAACATATAACAGGTTCTCAATGTGTGATGTGCACAAAGTGATTTGCTTAAAATAGCCATCCTTCAATATGTTATGGGTCTCTTCATTAACCCAACAGCACTACCAGTTACCGCACAATACAAAGAGAGTCGACAGTATGTTCTCATCGCCTCCTCCCCGTTTCTTTGGGATCACATAAGCTAGTGTATTGAACAGACACAAAAAATAAGGAATAAAGAAGCTCTATTAAAAGGACAAGGTATTGAATAGATTTTCGTCATTAAAACGCTTTAGGGACGATGAATATTGGGATTATTCCTTCAGGCAAGGGATACTCTGTAACAGTCACTCCAGTAGCCGCCCACTTTCGTCATTGAGAATGAGCAAAAAAACCCTTTTCAGCTTTCAATCGACAAACACTACTTATGATGGTCCTGATGGTCGCTTCCATTATTCTATGTCCTTCGTGTCTTTCAAGACAAACAAAAAACCTCAATAATATATGATCGAAGCGAAATTATTAATGGCAAGTAGTTGTCAATTCCGTCCAAAGGGATCTCAAGTCTCATGATGGCGGTAAAAAATTATTTTTTTTTTTTTTTGTGAAAGTGTTGTCCAAGTTTCAATTCTGCGTGGTTGGTGGTTGACAAAGGACGTGCTAGATTTTTTTCTTTTTTTAGAACCACCCACTTTCAAAGATGCACATCCTTTTTAATAATTCATTCTTTGTAATTTTGTTTTTCAACATTTTGTCCACATCGATGCTGGCTGATGACAATGGGAATGGATGTGTGTTTTGGGGATAGTGTCGACTTAGGAGTAATCTGTAATTGTCGTCGTCGCCTTTTGTATTCTATGGATAACCAATCAGCTTGGGAAAGTGTGAAAAAGTTTTGTCCAAGATGTTTTCGTTGAAATTAAACAATTTATAAAGTTTTGACGAGTTATGACGTAGGAGCAGATGCATTGTAAACATTATTTGGCAGTTTAAAGACAGAATTTACTAAGGTTTTCAAGAGGTCTTAGCAACTGGATGGAAAAAAGGACAATTTTGACGTTCCTTAGCACACATTTCACTCCTTTTCAATTACCCTGTACCTCCATCGATCTTATTAATTGCCCCAATGCAACATATTAACCCTAAATCGGTATGTCACATATCCTTTGACAAACAATAACCACTCATGTAAATCGATCGTTTATCCTTCACTCAACGCTGCGCTGCTAGTCGACCGATTGACAAAAAAAGTTTGAGAAAACTCTTCAGAGAGGAAATTAATCCAATCAATGAGTCCATTAATTATACCGATTATTGCTATCCCTGAAGATTTATTAAAAGGGAGTCGTGCCTTTCCCATACCGGCGAGGACAATCCGGCAACAGATTAATTCCCTCCTGACATCATAATCAACGAAAATGGCCATTCGTCGTCGTTGTCGTCTAAGCCATAGTCGACGAAGGACGTCGTAGGCATTAAATTACATATTTTAGGATGTCGTTTTTTGCTTTTGTTTGTTGAACATCCTTCAGAGTCTCCCTATAGCTGAGCCCCAAACCGCATTATCTTCTCAAAAATTTTGTATGACAACGACACAGCACAAAAACGACAGAGCGAATGAACCAAATTGACAAGACGGACGGACGACGACGATGAACAACCTAAAAGCTAAAAGTAAAAGTATCTTATGGGAAAATTTTCTATTTTTTTATGAATTTATAGCGCAATGGAGTACAAGTCGTAAGTTATCGTATCAACAATTTATAGCATAAAACTTGATGTTGTCGTCGTTCTTTTGTGTTTCTTGTTTTGCTATAGTTGTTATTATTGTTGAAATTGTTGTTGTAACTGATATTGTCGCCTAGAAAGTTTCCGCCAAACATAGACCATTTCGAACTCGTCCTGTTTTCCCCTTCAAAGTTCCTATACCTCGACGGCAACAACTTGTAGTTTTGGAATAAAATTGTTAGCAAAAAGTCATTTAAATGGCGCCACAAAAACATGGATACTTTTACATCCGTTTGGCTGATAAGAATGTAGATCTTTTGCTCTTATAACAGCGAGAGGCAGTATATTTTCGCACAGAGCAAAAAAAACAAAAAACAAAATAAGCGTGTCGGCAGAGAAGGACAATAACACAACAAGAAACAAGAATTAAATTATGTATAAAAATTACCATCGGCAGTGATGAAACAAATGGGGCTGTGGCAGTTAAGGCTTTCAACTTATATTCAAACATGTCACAAAAAGGATGCGGAGAGGTAAATAAACGACAATAAAGTGGATTGTTTTTGTGTATATGTGTCTTGCCATTGTGTCACCCCCGCGCCGCTCTTACTCCTACAGCAGGCACCACCGCCAAGTGCTAATTAAATTTAATTGAAATTTTCATGTAAGAATGGAGTTGTGGAAGCAAACATTCCGTTCGGAATGTAGAAGTCAGAATTTGCTCGTAGATACTTTCGAAATGAGAAAGATTAATGAAATGTCTTTTTTTTTTATATAGGTATGTGTGTTTTCTGTGTTTGTCGTTTTGTTTTGCAGAAATGGGTCGTTAAATTTATACTTTTGGCAGTTTTTGAAAAGGAAGTTCGTTATTTTATTTGTGCAGGATGTTAAATGGAAAATTAAAAGTTGTGGGCGTTCTTCAAGGCTTAAAACAAACATTTTTAATAGAGGAAAAAGTTGAGAGTCCATTCGGAGATATGTATTGTTTTTCAGTTGTAGAAATTTATGAAGAAACATTTAAAATGCAATTTTGTTAAATTTATTTCTAGGAACAGTTTGAACAATGAACAATGAAAGAACAATGATGAAGCCGGTAAGTCAATCACGTAGGGATTAAACGAACATCTAGGCAAAGAGTTCTGTAGCAGAATTGTATTCAAAAACTTCGAAGGAGAGAATGTGTCGTGGCATGATGTTCCTAGTTATCAAAGGCCGTGGTATCCCTAGGGGATAGAGGGCTTAAGGTAGGAACAGTAAACGTTAGTTCGGTCCAATAATTCAAAAATTCTATTTATTAAACTAAGCGACTGTTTCACAATATAAAAGTTAAGTTCCAGTTAAGCTACTTGGAAGATAATCAGCAGTTAAAATTCAAAATAGCAATCCACAAGATCTGAGTAGGTCTAACAAGTAGTTAATGACAAGTAACTTCTGGGTAGATGAAGTACCCGATAAAAGGGATAACTGACAGTTAGCAGAATTCAAATTCAAAGTCTGAATAGCAAGGATTTGTACATAATTTTTATTTTGCCCAACGGAGTTGCCTCCGCTTTTCAACGGCGATAAAACGGTGTTTCAACGGACAGATCCGGGACTTATACTTTTTGACTAACTGATCAGCTTCCGTAACTTAGGAGGTATGGAATGGTAACACTCTTCACCTCTTTTTGACGTCCACTGTTCACTCCCCTATAAACATTTCTTACAAAAATTGGGTGTGAATCATATCCGGTCGGGTTGTAAAATTTAATACTAAAGCCTTTCTGGTACGATATGAATTATAGTTTGTTGGTATAATTCATGCTAATGCATTATTGTAATGGCACCCACAGCGTCCATGAGGTTACAACAGACAACTACTTCGGACGCATTACTGCGATCAAAGGTCTCCGCGGTGGCGATTACCTCCTCATTTGTTTGAAATTTCTGGTCAGCTAGTGGGTTTTCAACTTTGGCAGCAAAGAGAAGTCACATAGGTCATATCTGCAAGAGACGGAGGGCAGATGAGACAACAATTCGTACCTCAATTCGATCAATTTGACGCGATGGCGATGGGAAAGTGAGCCAGTGTGTTATCAAAGTGGAAGAGCATTCCTTACTTCGAGAAGTAGGCCGTGTTTTTTCCACTTCAGCGTCGTATTGGTTCAACAATTCGGTAAAGTACAACCCTTTGACCGTTTTGTTCTTCTCCTAGTAGTCGATGATGATCACATGTTGTGAGTTACAAAAAAGGGTGTTCATCACCTTCCCGTTCGTAGGGACAGTCTTCGCTTTCTTTGGAAGCTGAAATCAACTGATTCGACTGTTCGTTGGTCCTTGGTGTGTGCCATTGGTTCTAGGTTTCGTTGCATGTAATGAAAACCAGCAGAAATTGCTTCGGATTGCACCCAAACAGAGTAAAACAATGTTTTGTTGTGGTCTCCCAGTTGCGCTCATATTCCGGGGTCTGAATTTCAATTTCAGATCCTTTAACGGCAGACGAACTATAGATTTTTCCGTTTTTGGAGTCTTCATTGATATAACTCTGAGAATGTTGCCCACAAGCCGTTCACAATTGAAAACAAAAACACGGCAAATTTCCGTCCAATTCAAAGTCAAAATGACTTTATTTCGAATTCGAATTCAACAGCAAACTAAAAATATCTCTATGCACTCATCAACACCCAATTTCCTTACTCGAAGAAGAAGAATCAAACAACTAACACACGACAAGTTCTTATCCCCATAATCGCTAAATTGATGGTTGCCAATAATGACCCATTTCATCGACATTACTCTGAGTGTCATCGATGTTGAAACTTCTCTATTGACTTTGAACGATTTTCGTATGCCATTCGAGAATACAACAACTTTGACAGAGAGAAAGAGCCAATTGAGTTAATTTCCAAGGAAACAATATAAATTGCCGGACAATGTCCTGTTCAACTCTATGAAGTAATCTAAAAACTACCAATTCAAGATTATACAGCAACAGAGCTTTATTCTGTCTGACTGACTGTCCCTGCTGTCCCCTGTCGCTTACTACAACTTGGGTGATATCGTAGTTTTGCTCATCGTCTTCGTGTCGTCCATTGTTGATATTATGGAGTTATCCTTCTTGTCGTCCACACACACACACTGTTCGAAATCTTGTTCCAATGCAATAGTTATGCCAGAATTAAATTAAAGCAACCGGAATTTCATTTCAATTTCTGGAGTTCTTGGTCTTGCGGACGACATACCTACACAAGCAAAACATACACAATACGGTTTCGAAGTGAAAAGCCCTGCTGAGAGAGGAACGAACACAACAACTTAGCTCGTCTGTAGGAGTAAAATCACTGTGGTGACATATGTTAGCTAATTCCAAGGATCGAATACATCCACACGAATGAAGGAACGAACCCCTTTCAACAGACGAATATGGGTGTAATGTATGGCGCTGGTGGAGCATCCTTTTTGTCCATTGGAATTGCAAATAAAACATCATCAGTCGTCTGGTGATACACACCTTTCCTGGGTAGAAAAAATCAGGCTCACTACGATAAGTGCTCCGAAATGAGCCCCCCTTCACCATAGGCTAGGCGGCCACAACGATATCATCCTATCTCTGCAAATAAAACAAATAGAAATCTTGAAATAAAGGACATACACAGAACCAGGCATAAGGGACTTCCTGCTATCAAGGTGTGGTTGAACGTACATTTAAGAAGAAGGACAATTTAAGTCCAAACATACACCACCAGTACTTTACCCAGAAAAGAAGATATATAGCAGTTTGCCATTGCCACTGAACAGGACACCATTATCTGATGAAATTGTGTGTAATTTAACGCCCATTGTGAAATTCATGAATAATGGCGACATCTAGGATTACCACCTGACAGTTAAACTTATAAAGGTGTATAAATATTCTGCTGCTCTGTTTTAAGCAAGGATTTAATTAAAATTTTACAACAAAACTGTGGCATTATTGCTGTTGAATGTGAGGAACTATAAAAGGCATTTTTGAAGACTTAATAGGAAATTCTTCCTAGAAATGTCCACAAAGGACATGTCCATAAATTAAACTCAGTCATTTGATGTGCATTCTCTCACACTCGAACCAAGAATTTAAAATGCAAGAGAAGATGTGTAAATCTTGCCTTTGAACTTGACCTTAATTTTAAAGGAGCAGTTGTTAGTTGAATCCTTGTGGTCAGAGCGCTTATATCCTTAATAATTGCATTAGAATTTGTTCGTTTAATTTTCAGGGAATCTACTGCTGAATATATTTTTGCATATTTCATGCTAGCACGACGTTTACCTTCCGAAAACGTTGAACATGACACTCCCCCAACTCACTGTTTTCCAAAACAGGTAGTCGAGTAACAGACCGAGGCGCTAGATAAGACTATAGCCTCGCTTTGTCCTCGATAGATTTTTTTCAAAGACAAATTTCATTTCACACAAGAAAAAAAGCCTGGCGGCTAAAATACAAATCACACGTTCGCGTGTATTTGCGGCGACAGGCGACAACTACGACAAATGTGAGCCATGTGCTTTCTTTCAGAATGCATGCCGCGTCGCATATCAATGAGGCAATGATATCAAACCTCTCCTTCTCCGACTTTACTAAACGTTCCTGTGATATCCTTATCGCTTCTATTCACGGTGGAAAAAATAGAAAGTATTTCGTTTGATATTCCAGCGAAAGAGACGTCAAGAGATGCAGAGGAGGTGGAAAAAACCCTGCAAGGAATTAACACTTCATACTTTTATCTAGTGCGTGCGTGGCGTATGCAAAGCAAGGACACAAATGAAAATGGGGTCTTTCCAAAAAAAAAAGAAACACAATCAGAGCCCGCACGATTAATTTTTCAAGAACGATATCTTTGATAAATTTACCAAAAAAAAAAAGGATGTTCCAGAGGGGGACTAACACAAAAGATGCCAAAATAAAAGGAAGACGCACGTGGACTGAGTGAAGACAAGGACTTTAAAAAAAGCGCACCGTCACTCAAAAAAAAAAAAAAAAAAAAAAAAGACATGAACTCAAACAAACGGATATATAGATATACGAAAGCGAAAAACAAATGTCCCAAGATGAATTGCAACTCACAGTTAAAGTGGCACACGCTTTATTAGAGAACACCAGGATGGATGTTTAATCCGAATAGAACCCGACAGCAACACCAGACTAGACCAGCCATAGTAGCAATAGCAGTGGCAATAGCATAGTAGAAGCAGGAACATTCAAAGCCAAAAAAAGGATATATAAAAGCATCTAGTAGCATCAGCAACAGGATCAACGTCAGTATATCCTTCAGCTAGTGCTCTGGTCCCTGTTTTCATTCTCAAAGAAGACAGAGTGTTGCGCGACACTATTAGATGCGAAAACAGAAATCTCCACAATCCCCCTCCGTTTTAACTGCACAATACCCATATAGTTCCGAAGGATCCCATCCAAATCTAAAATGAAAAGAAAAAAAAGATGAACAACGAAAAAAAATTATATCCTTCAGGGGTGTGATATCATAAAAGCATTTTTCATTTTCCGAAATGAAGCGACATATCGTTTATCCTGTTTGATTTATCTGAACTAAAGAGCTTTGGAATGAGGAGTAACAGCAGCGTAGAGTTTGTTGAAGCAGCACAAGCAAGGACGAGGACGCGCGATGCAGAGTTTGATAAATGTCATTCTGCGCGCTTGGTGTCAGGATATCAGCGCAGTTTGTTTTAAATGGATGTTTGAGTTTTTTTTTTTTTTTTTTTAACATGGTTAGACAATTTTTTTGCTTAATCTTTTTTTTCATCGTACGCTTAGTCCTTTTGACAAACAAAACTTGTCCAGTGCGGACGAAATCAAATAATTGAATTTCCCATTCTTACGGTGACTGACGATACGTCAACGACGATGATACTACTGTAGCATAATTTATTGCATAAAATTAATCCTTAATCCTGTTGTCAGGAGTCAAGTAATTTAACAGCGTCACGTAGTTTTCTTGGGCGAGTGGTCACCGTCCTTTTACGCAGTAAAAGGAGTTTATTTCAATATTTAATCGTAATAATAAACTACACTCCAGGTCAGACAAGAGGGCCCCATGCAACAAACGTCTCCAGACAGCTTGGTCCCTAACTTAAGCTGTCTCCAGATTGAAATCCTCTACCACCTGCATGCTCAAGCTGAGTCACGGTCTTCCTCTTCTGCGACGTCTTTCCGGGTTGGATTTGAAGATTCTACGATCTGAAGCATTATTTTCCATTCGCTCTACATGACCCCACCATCTAAGTCGTTGGACCTTAACTTAACTTTCCTGGCTCCAAGACGTCGATCTTTGGTGTCCTTTCTTGCCCATTTTCCTGAAAGATTGTGCCTCTCGTATTGACATTGGAGTATTGCACAATCTTTTCATTTATGATTTTTTCCGACCACGATGTGGGAGTTTTCCATTGTCATCTTACACAGACGGACGAGTTTTTCTGGGATGCCATGGCTAGATATTGATCTATATACCTAGTTGGTCTCTATAGACGCTGTCATACGCGGCCTTGAAATCGATAGAAAGGTGGTATCGATTTGATGTTCGTGGGAGAAGACCAAGATCTGCCGAAGAGTGAATATTTGATCGATGGTGACTTTTTCGGGATTGAATCCACTGATGTGGACCTATCAGGTTGTTGACGAAAGGCTTCCAACGTTCAAACAATACGGCAGACTAGATCTTGCATAGGCGATGTTTAGGAGATTTATACCTCTGTAGTTAGTGTGCAGTTCAGAGGATTTCCATTCTTGAGGATTGGACATTCGATGCTGAGGTTCCATTCGTCGGGCATGCTTTCCTTCGACCAAATTTGTACAGTTCGGTGGCTAGGCCGTCTGCTCCAGTGATTTCGTGCGACTTAAGCTTAGATACCTCTATCTTCACTTCGTCAATGTCAGGTGGGTGGAATTGGTGGTGTGCTCTACCCAAATTGAATGGTTCTGCATAGATGACGGAATTTTGCTGATCGCCATCGCCATTATACGGCTTGGAAAAGTGGTCTTTCCATATCCTCAGCACTGACTGGTTCCACTACGATGTTCCTGTTGTGACATCCTTCTATCTCCTCGATCGTTTCTCATGCTCTATCCTTTTCTCGAGCAGAGAGATTCGTTGCTCTGGCCCTGTAAAACCTATAAGTTAGGAGACATCACTGATGGCTGCATGTCAAGTCTCCCTAGCGTCTTAAATTCGATGCTTTTTAAAGCGGTCAAAACGAAGAAAAACTAACACAAGTTCTCTTTCTTGTATACAAATTCGCCATGCCACTAGTTTTTCCCTCTTCTTCCATCTTTCAAATGAAATGAAATCACTGAAAACGACTCCGAATGTTCCTTACTTATTTTTTGCTGTCACAGAAGGCAAATAACTTAGAGCTCAATCTCGTAATAAATTCGATCTCATATATTGCCATCATGGCCTACGCCTTCCTCTACACATAACACCACTCTCTGAATTTTGCTGCCTTAATCAATCCTCAGGCGATATGTGTGTGTACAAAAGGAACAAATAATAGTTGTTGTAAGTATAGTTATGGGAGGAGAGATGGTGTTGATTTCGATTTTGGGAAACCCTCACTGTGTAGCAGTGCCCCATCCCAAGGGCAGAGGAAAAAAACTATCGCAAAAAATCTGGCATCCTTCCATGTGCTGGAAATCACGTTCGAAATGAAATATTCGACATATTGGGCTCAACACTTGTTTTTAGCATCGTGATGGGGGTGGTATCAACCAAGCTTCCCCTGACTCCAGCAAAATTTTGAGATGATGGACAATGTGTCTAGCTTATGCCACAAGTTGCTACGTAAGTTCGTTATTCGTTATGGTATCGCCTCTTGAACTGCCAAACTGCATTTGACTTTGAATTCACGTTTGAAACGGAAGATAGACAAAACTTGTCCCGCGTAAAATTTCGCTGTCTAAAATGAATGATTTTGCTGTTATCATCCTACTTTTTCGCAGCGCTTATCCCCTGTTTTAGGGTGGCTCCGGAAAAGTCTTGGGACTTTGCGCAAGAAAAACTGTTATTTGCCATCCATTTGGAAAATCAAATTCCATTAAACAAATTGGAAAAACATGCAAACCTCGTGAAATTGCCACCACTTAATGTTCCTTCGGTTGTTTTGTGTTTTTTCGTTTTTCTTTTGCAGGACTTATGGAGAAGTTCTTTTGTTAAGCACTTGCTTGCGTTCCCTCTTACTCGCTCTTTGAAGGAATTTCGAAGGTTAGTGTTTTTGTTTTCGAATGTCTATTACTTTTTTCGCCATTTCTTTGTTTTTATTATTGAAAATGCCAATAAAAAGTAAGTGCAATAAAAATCAAAAAAAGGAGAACAAATTGAGTGGAGACAGGAACCAAAAGAAACGATTGGAAGAAAAACAACGACAAAAGACATCGATATCCGGAGAGGGCTTGAACTGTGCAATTCTTTCCAAAGAACACGGGGATGGGGTTTTTGTTTTTTAAGATAAGGGTGAGTTAAACTTTTTTTTTTATCGAAATTCCCTTTCTCCAGGACTCTCTCATCATCATCGTTCTGGCAGCAACAGAAGGGATTACCAATTCTTAATGGCGGTTCACTGATCAGGGGAGCGGTAAGAGTGGGTGGCGATGGCGATACCAGCGGCTGATTGCGGGCTTGTGGCGTATGACGACTAAATTTGTTAAGGAACCATCCATCCGTTTAAAAAAGGAGAGGGTGTCGCGAGGTTATCTCTTCCTCCTATTTCCGTCGTCGATTTGCAGATGAAAAATTTCGACTTAAGCAGAAAATGGCAATCGCAAGAAGGCACAAAAATGGGTAAAAAGAAAAAAAGAGGTCTCATCTCATTGCGGTATATTCTGTTGCTCTGTCTGTTGCTGATGGGTGGATGGGTGGCTGGGTGGTAGTTGTGGCAACAAACGAGATAAGGGTTCGATTAAGCAATATGTCTGCCATTAGGGATCTAATTTGATTCTCATTTGCCTGCAAGAATGAATATTTGAGTTTCACTTGATTGGATCAATTTCTCTTTTTGATGCTTTTGTTTTGTGCTTTGGTTTTTCGATATTGTTATTGAGAGAGAGGTTTTGGACGTACACGTAGAGGTAGATAAGAGGAAAAAAACAGGAAAACAGATAAACAAGAAAATGCTTAGCACATCCTTAATGGGATGGTATTATGCAGCAGATGGAATGTATAAGTATAGCGATTTATAGTGAGGTGTGATTTACAAACTTTTTGAAAATGTTCATCATCATCACCGTCGTCGGATTGGTCGATGAAATTTCTGCCTTTGTTTGAGCTAGAACTAGCCCTCCTTCAGCAAGTTTTTCCATCTATCCCGAATGTTGACCGTTACAAAGGCTTCGGGTGTCCTGACACAGTGTCTCTTAACATGAATTCTACCGCGAAGTAGGTAGGTACTTTGCGGGCTGATTATTTTTCGATCATTTGACCTAGTCGACCTGCCGACTGGACTCTACCAAACTTATTTTTCGTCATCATCTGTACTTTGTAGATGGTTCGTTATAGCTAATGAATACATTGTCTCCGGAATTGTCCTTCCTCACCAACGTGGCCAACTATTCGCCAGGTTGAAGGAAGCCTGCCATACCGTCACCTTGTCGAAGTCCTTTGAAAATGTTTTTCAGCTTGTCTACCGCGAAAAAAACTCGACGACCAAGCGGATAGATTGCGACAACTGGCCTTAGAGACTATTCATTCAAACCCACAAATCGACCAACATTCTGGTTAGGGTCACAATGACCCCACCAAACACGCCTCTATAAAATTGTTTGTGCAACTAATCACATCATACGCTACATAAACATAAGGGTTTCCAAGTAGCATGTGTCCATCGAATTATTTGTAGAAAGGGCTGTGCGACTGGTGTCTGAATCTGACAGGGGTTAAAGCTGTTGCACGATATTTATATGAATATTCGACATTCCAACTTGTTTGACAATTCAAAATTACTACAAGTCACCCCTATTTCCAAATCCACACACTATTCTGCCACTGCGTCTCACCACATTCGAAACGCGATGCATTCAATTATAAATCGCTCAATTAAATCGAACAAAAAGTGTTCAAATTAAATCGATTTACAATTAATTATGAATGATGAGCATCGTCAACCTTGTTCTGGGGGTTGAACGCAAAAAATTAAATCGAAAATGAAACAAACTTAAAAAGGTTGGGGCTTCTAGGTAAATACGTAAATGAGAGAAAAAAGCTTCCAAATTTGATTTTCACCACTTTCACAATTTTTATTGATAATTTTCATGATTTTCATTTGCAGCTGTGCAAACTACAAGCAAATGACGATGGGCATGGTCGGGCGGTTACTGAATTCCAAGGACGGGAATTTGTTTGTTCAACTTTTTCATCACCTGCTAATAGAACAAATAATTCGAAAGTAATACGCATTTCATGAGCGCAAAGAACGTATTGCCGAGGAGGTCGGTATGGTGTGGACGTGTGGTTTATTTTTTTCTGGTGACCAGATTGGCTGAATTTGAAATGACAAAATCGCAGCCTACTTACTTACTCAAGGTGGCGCTACATTCCATTGTGGACTTGGGCCTTGGGGATCGGTCTCCACCAGCCGTCTCCAGTTTTGCACTCCAAGTTGATTGAGGTTCTCTTCCACTTGTGTGCTCCACCTGAATCTTCCTCTACTTCTATGTCCCTCGAGAATAGTGTCGAAGGCTTTCCGGGCCGGAGCAGTGGTGACCGAGCCATCTGAGTCTCTGGACCATAACCCTTCTGGCTGAAAGTGGGAGTTTCCGTGGATTTAACGAATGCCTTGTTGCATAGGAATTTTTTCCTGCATGGAAGACCGTTCACACGCACTAAGCAATCTTTAAAGTAAACCTTAAATGTCTTCCCCATCCCTCTAATATTTCTGCTCTGTCTGTGGTTAGGTAATTTTCTAGGCTTTCATGTCTTAAAATAAGCTTTAACAACCGATCCCTCCACTTAATTCACATCTTTCCTTAGACACTTCCAATAGAAGAAAAAATTCACTTCGAGATGACTTTTCATCCTTTAAGCATGTTTATTTAAATATTTGCTTTCATATTTAAATTTTCAATTTGTTTTACAGCAGCGGCGCGCCCATATTCAGCTATACGAGTATTTCCGTAAAGTTAGCCTCTCAAAAGACAGGCCCTTCGTAGAAATAATTCGTTGCCAAGACGTTCTTTCATCTAGATTCAACATCTATGAAGGCTATGGAAATGGAGATGCTAAGAGCAATAGGAGAATATTGAAGGTAGTAAAGGGAAAAGAGACTTAAACCTTTTTTGGGAACATTTTGTTTCCCAACTCGAGACTGTTGCACGCTAGCTCCTTAACGAAGACCAACAAAACCAATTTACATTCCTTGAATATCATTTGGAAAGTTCACCATAACTCCCCGTCCATCGGTTATCAACCAGAAATAGACAAAGTATTTTCCCTATACTTTGTTGGGGAATATTGGCGGTGCTGGTCTTGGTGTATGTCGGCGTGACGATGTAAGGCACATGATGGTGCTGTCAAGGGAATTACATAAGATAGAAGAACTAACTGTTCAACATTTTCACAGACAATGAATTCAAAGTAGGAGTGTGTATAGAAAAAAAAGAAAACAAAATAGGAGAAACGATGGGCAACAGGTCCTGGGTCGTTTTATTCTGATCTCCAGTCCCAGTTTCATATTACAATGAAATTTTAGTTTGAACCTGCAACCCGAACCACATAACGATATTCCAGCTTTCAGTAGAGACAAGATGGCAGCAGGGAAATATCTAAATGATGCATGCACAGGCAGCAGGTAGGATCTCATCTCACTGTCTTTGCAACAACACATGTTAAAACAATCTAAAGGAAATTACACCCAGGACTATGCTCGTTTGAATGAAGTGTTTTTTTTTTTTTTAGTCGAAGCTAAAGGGTGTAATGGGTCAGGTCTATAGAAGGATACAATACAATTTTCGTAATATTGTGCTTGGGAAATGCACGAAAAAGGACATAAAAACTATATTGAGTCCCAGTGTTAAGACTTTCAATTGCAACACACCGAAGACTAAAGGAATGTAACGTGTTGCCTGCAGTACTGATGCGGTCATGGCCAACAAGGAAATGTAAAGTCAGAGAAGAACTGATTCTATGAGACTTTCAAAAAGAATACTGAAACAATTGAAATACTTGCTTAAGCTTTCCACCAGGGATGTTATTTTTCAAGAAATTGACATCATCAATTACATAGGTGGCTTGTTCTGGTTCTCTTACATGCCAACGCGACCCTTGTTCGTACCACAGGCTTTGTGCTCATCCAAGCATTCTAGCTCTTCGGATCCGAATGTTTTGCTTTGGATTCCGACAAAGTTGACCTGCTTCCTCTTTACCTATCAACATAGAAGAGCACGAGTTCGAGTAAGCAATACTTTCATTGCTTTACGTTGGTGTAAGCAGACGGCCGTCTGTTCAAAGACAACAGCACCTTCTTCAGTCTATCAAGGCCCTATAAATCTTAGCATTACTTCAAAACTACTGCTTTATAAGATGCTTGTCTTAGCAACAATGCTCCCTTACGTATCTGAAACGGCTGCGATCCTAAAACGCCGCGCTGCAGCAGTTGGTCTACCTGCCGAGCTGTTTAAAGCAGCAGGCGACAGATAGATAGGAGCATGAATCATGTAATAAAAGGTGATTTTTTAAGAGGTTAAGAACTTTTTTTTTTCTTAAAAAACACAAAAAATTCCGAAAAAAATGAATGAAATATATTATTTGAATCGATAGTTTTAACCTTGCAATTTAATGTTTAAAGATAATTTCATGCAAATGTTGACCGCGGCTGCGTCTCAGGTAGCCCATCCGCTGAGTCCAATTTTGGCATACTCTTTCACACATATCGCCGGTATCTCACAATGAATGCATGGATGTTGGCTTCAGTGCGTCAATCGAAGCCGCGCACTAAAATAGTCTAATGGTGTCTAATCGCACGATCTAGGCGGCCAATTGACCGGCCTGAAACGTGAAATTAACTGTTCACCAAACTCGCCTCGCAATTGCGCCACTGTTTCGCGAGCTGTGTGGCATGTGGCACCGTCTCTTCCATTTCGGGCAAAAAAAAGTTTGTAACAAAGGCCTAACTGCTGGGAACGGCGACGAATCGACATTTCGCGGTCTTCTGATACGGCCGCAATATTTTCTTCACTACGCACAGTACGTAAACGTGTTGGTGGTTTAATGTCCAACAAAGTAAATTTGGTGCGAAATTTGGTCACAATCTTCCGAATAGACTGCTCAGAAGGTCGCGAATGCCGACCATAAAATGGAAGCAGCGCGCGATGAACATTTCGAACCGAGCATGCTCGGTTCGAATTTTTGATAGAAAAATTCAATAATTTGCAAGCGTTGTTCATTTGTAAGACGATCCATGGTTAAATTGCAAACCAAACTGAAGCTGTTTGACAGTAACACAAGGTACTAAACACACGTCAGCTGTCAAAACCAGTGTTGCCAAAACCAAACCAGCTAAGAAATCACCCGTTATTATGGTCGGGAAAATGCATGCCGATGAATGGAACCTCAGCATTTTTTGCCGATCCTAAAGAAGGGAGATCCTATAAACTGCACCAATTACAGAGGAATCAGCCTACTTAACATCGCTTACAAGATCCTCTCTGCCGTAAAATGTGAATGTCTGAAGCCTTTCGTCAACAATCTGATTGGCCCTTATCAATGTGGTTTCAGACAAGGAACGTCAACATCGACCAAATTTTCACATTGCCGCAGATCCTGGAAAAAAACTATGAACTCCAAATACCAAATCGATACCCACCACCTTTTAATCGATTTTAAGGGTCTATATGAATTCTGCATGGAGGAAGCTAGGATTCGCACCTGCCTGTTCCTTGTTCCTTCAAGTCTGTATTTCTTCTTCTTCTTATCGACGAGAATGTGAAGCCGATTCCTTGTGACCTGCCCAAAGCGACGCCAAAGATAACGCGCCGTTGGCGTACTTTGTCATATCTGAAAATCAAGATAAGGATCCTACCTTCCTTTCAAATAAATACTTCTTCAAACTCGGTAAAGAAAGTAGAGAGCCTGTAAGCCTATGGAGTATGTTTAGTATGTACTCCTGCTATTGAACTCTTGCTTAATCACGTCAGTCCAATTCTACTTATATGTTTTTGTATAACAACACTGTTTAACATTTCCCTACCACTCAACCTCCGTTTCAAGAAGAAATTGTTAAAGAATTTCCATATTAGTTCAAAACTTATCTCACACCCGCATAGCCTCTCTGTTGTAATATACTTTGTGATGCTTTGCAATGCAAATTGAAGCTACCTGTACATCAAGTCATGTAAAAAGGATTTCCCTACATCACCAAAAAAGAACACCGGGA
Organism: Sphaerophoria rueppellii; assembly: GCA_920937365.1. Lineage (NCBI taxonomy): Eukaryota > Metazoa > Arthropoda > Insecta > Diptera > Syrphidae > Sphaerophoria > Sphaerophoria rueppellii. Next base: position 112,318,251 of record CAKKXW010000001.1, on the reverse strand, counting down.
TTTCGCCTTCGAACTTTTGAAGCAAACTTTTTCTCTTGACTCCTCGTCGTACCTTTTTGTATATGAGAGTATGAGATTGCCATTATGTGGTGTATACAAAACTAGAAACATCCTTAAAATAGGATCTGTTGTTCCGAGAGAATTCTACACCGTCATTCACAGGCAACATCATATAAACGAACGGTGGCGCCACCATCATTGTTGTTTCTCGCTTCTCGGTTCTTTTCTAGTGCCACCCGAATTTTGATTCTCGATGTGTGGGTTAAATCGAGCTAGGTACCTGGAGCATATACCAGACATCCTTATAGCGATCTCGGAGGGTAAAAACGATGTAAGACTTTCTCTTATTCACTGTCTTAGAATGTGGAATTACAAAGGATTTGGCAAAAGTTTTTGTTTTGCATTTGCAATATTTTGGGTTGCAGGATTTTGTGAAGTCAATAGTAGCCCCACGTCCCTTTCCTCGTACATGTATATTGCCAAATGTTGAATTCGTGTTTTCTGTAAGTGTTTTTGGCCGTTTTGGCACTCGTTCAGTGGCAAATCCTTTGCTGCCAAAGTCACTCGCTTGGCTTGTGTATTATGTGTCATTGTGTAGTATTAGCCAGCCCTTTTGCACCGCATCTCGTCGTCGTCCTCCGCATCGATGGTCCGCTGTGTGTGTGTGTGCGATGCTTGTGGACTGTCTAATCATACAAATTTGGTTCGTTATTGTCTAAAGTTTGGAGTGAAATGGTTTTGCTGTCTTTTTGTTTATACTTTGTTGAAAAGAAAATCGTTCGTTGATTATTTTCCGGTCCAGATTGTTTCAGACGAGAAAAGGTGTTATTCGTTGGTTCGAGAGTGTATCCTCATGCTGGAGGAGAGTTTTGATGTTTTTATAGAAATTATTTCGATATACTTTGTCGGTTCTTTTTTTCGTTTCATTCTGATAAAAAAAACGTTTGTTTCCTTGCGATCTCTCTGATGCTACTGCCACTGTCACTGTAGGTAGACAGAAGGTTCATCTGTCTGGGGGACGAAGGAATGTTCGAGAGACAAAACTTTGTCGTATTGGGAACGAGACGAAGACGAAACAAAACCACAAAGTTTCCTTTTTGTGTGTCCTTTTCGATTTTTGTAATAATTTATTGAGAAATTGATTTTTATTTCATTAAGTTAATTGCCGAGAATACACATGGCGGGAGTTGGATAAAGTTTCAGACTTTATTTTTTGTTGCTTCTTCGTGTCGTGGTTGACATAAAAGTTTTGGTTTCGTATGGCATTGATTTTGAAAGTAGGTTATTTCGAGATTCAAGTTTTGTCCCTCGTTTTTGCAGTGTTTTTGGAGATCGATATGAGGGAAGGATTTTGTAAAGAGGAAATTTTGTGTTGGCTTCGATTGATGCATTGGAAGCACTCATTATCCTGTTGTCGGAGTGTTAAAATTTGCCTCGGTGCGAAGGTTGAGCCGTGGTTATCTTATCTGGCTTTTATTTTGCAAGTCTTTCCGGCTGATGAGCATCTTCACCTCTTTGGAGCACGCCACTGTTTTGGCTTCCTTGATCTTGGGATTCTGTGCCACGAAACGACGTAAACTCCCTCGGAATGCGCTTGAACAGCATTAAAAACTGTTCTTAAACTCTCTCATGGTACAGGTTGCGCTATCTTGTGCCCAAAATTTCATTCAGGATACCACCCACGCCATTATTTGAACTCCAACTGTCTCAGCTGCCTCGTGAATCTTCATTTCTTAGTCTGCCAATACTTACTTACTTACTTAAGGTGGCACTGCAGTCCGTTGTGGTCTTGGGCCTCAACTAACAATCTCCTCCAGTCAGCTCGTTCCTTAGCTAGCTTTCTCTAGTTTTGCAGTTGATTGAGGTCCTCTTAAACTTGGGTGCACCACCTGATTCACGGTCTTACTCTTCTGGTACGTCCCTCGGGAGATAGTGTCGAAGACTTTCCGGGCCATCTGAGTCTCTGGACCTTGACCCTTCTGGCTAGGTCCGTGCCGTTGTAAAACCCGTAAAGTAAGCTGTTTAATCTTCTTCTCCATTCCCCATGAATGCACACGGAGCAGAAGAAAAAAAAAAACTTTTCTCTCGAAACAGCCTAAGGCACATTCATCCTCTGTGTAGGCTGATCTCCTTTCTTCAGGAATGGACAAACAATGCTGAGGTTAAGTCTGCCAATACGAGCTCGTAAATTTTTGTCATGCTATCCTCCTCGGGCACCGTTTTCGTGGCACATGGACGTGTCTCATCAAAAACCAACGTGCGGCTACTTTGAAACTTGTTAAACCAATTTTTGACGGTCTTTATGAAAGAAAAAGAGGAACTCTACACAGCATCAAATCGCCAGTCAAGTATCCAATCACTGTCCGATATTGTGGTGATTTGGCTGACATTTCATCAGTGGCCGCCTACATCAATAAACTTCACGATACTACTCTTGCGATACTGGCGCCATCTGGTGGTGAGAATAAGTACTAATCGGACCATCCTTTTAACTCAAACCCCACGCTGAATCGCCCTTTATAATTTATTACTGTGTAATCAAACGAATTGATTTTTTCATCAAAATGTGAAATGATAAACTGTATAAATGCACTTTTTGTTTATTTCAAAAAAAAAAAAAAACGGTTAATAGGATGTGAAAACATCGACTAACTCTCCATAATGTCAATTTCCAAATAACTTTTATCACATTTTTCATTCAGTTGACTTAAATTTGATTTAGCGAATCGATTTAGCTATTATATGCTCCACTTCCGGTTTACCAAAGAACTGTTTACAATATTTATGATTGAAAATTTTATTACAATTGTTGTTGTTTTGTTCATCGATTGATTCGTTCGTTTGCAACGGTTTTCACCCATCGAAAGGCCGATTAATAGCCATTCACACCATTCTTTCAAATTTCGGCAATATTTTTGGCCCCTTTTGTTCATCCATCCTACCATGCCCTCAATCAAAGGATTATCAACAAATACCAAGTAATTGTTGAAATTACAATGAAATTAGTTTCAAAACCGTTTATTTACAAAACCGCGCAACAAAGCGAAAAGTGAAATTAAAAAATTGTTTCCCTCATCAATTCAATTGTGTGCGATTACGATAAATCCTCGACATTCATATGAACATGAACAATGGTCTGATACCACTGGCACGCTAATATCCTCGGTAGCAGCGCAGCGATTGACTAACACACTACAGACTACACACAACGTCTATATGCACGGTGGGCGAATAAATGAAGAATGAGAATTAGAGGATGCAGGACAATGAACACACACGCCATATCGAGTGTATCTACATTTGTGTGTTTACACTTTGCACACCTTTTAGCCCACAACATCGAGGTACACAAAGTGCAATTAACAAAACAATCAAAATTGGGTGCACCATAACCTCAACTTTGCTATGCAAACAATTATAAGCTTTGTGTGATGATTTGGACAGGACTTGTGCCCGCATCATTGCATTTGTATGTTGGATGGTGTGCTATCGGCAGCCGAAACGCGTGTTGAGTGGGTGCGTGCGTTTGTGCACCAGGGTGTAACTTTCAATGGTCAATTGATCAAAGCGAAAAGCGGCTATAAATTGACAGGACCTGTTGACTAGGTCGCAATGTATATCGAATAACCATACTTAGTGTGATGGTGGATATGATTGGGCTGAATTCAATCAAGAGGGGTGTTAGTTTTCAATTCATTTACGTTTCATCTGCGAATTTTGTCACCCTAATTTGCAGTCGAACATTTTTTTAAGGAATTAATGCCAGAAACACAGCTTAAATTTTAAACGTGCAAACTAATAAGTGGGGGCTATAGTGAAGTTTACTTTAACTCGAGCTTAGGTGCTCCACACTTCCTTCCGAAAATCAATGCATGCTTCAAGCTCTCTGAATCATTTTTATGTCTGTAACTTTATCTGCGAGCAGGCAATCAAGCTCTACCATAAAAAGCAGGGGACCCAAGACGCTCCCCTAAGGCACACCAACTCCTCATCCTATAAAAGTAGATAACTATTTCATCAAACTGTCGGAATGAAAAGTCATGTTGGATGGCAATGTGCTTTTTTAGGGTTCTAGCTCAACATTTGCCTTTGCAAATGCAAATTTGGTCATTTCAAGAGTTATTTTTATTCGGTCGATTTTTCATCAGTGTAATTTTTTGTGAGATAATCAAATTTAAATTAAAGTATAAGTAAAAGTATAGCAAACAATTATGTAGGTTGAAAAATGCTTTTGCTGACTGATGATGTCAACCATTTTTTATTTCCCTGCAGCGCGTCTGAACCCTGCTGTAACCCGGCAAAACAAATATCTCGCTTGAACTTGCTCATCAAAAAGGATTTTTCATTTTGCAGCTAACGAAAGAAATTATTTTGAAAACATCAACTTTGCAAAAAAAAAAAAAAAAACATCTCAAGAGTAATCTCCTCGGCAAGACAACTTGAAAACACGCAAATCGCCAAGTCGAACCGAGGAAAGCGAAGGGCATTAGGGAAGTTAGTGCTTGTTGCAAGGAATTCAAGATTTGCCTGATGCTTGTTGCAAAATGGAGGACTCTCAGCATCAGCAACAAAATATACAAAGAATCCAAAGTGCACAAGAAGAAAAGAATAACGTAACAAAATGAATTGAAGGCTTTACTTATACTAACCCCAGTCAGTCTCTGGAGGGAGACCCAAACCCCAAAGGAGGTAGAGGCCAACTCGCGGATGTATACCGAGTGAATAAGTAGAAGATAAACGTAATGTAACAGGACGTACATCTTATTCAATGCCAGGAGGAGGGCGAGTCTTCTCAGACACACTCTCGTAGAGTATTCTTCGTCGCGTCCGCCATCGGTCGGATTATAGGGAAGAAAAGCAACTGCTGGATAGAACCGTCATCAGACACTACACAAGCAACAAAGTGCAGAGATTTATACTTCTCGTGTGTTTTCTTTAATCTTTTAAGCCGTTCTGCTTCCATTTTTATCTGCATCTATTGGTTTGGGGGGCACATGTCTCCGTTGTGTTTTTGTTGTTCCTCTCGCTGCATCTGCAGTAGATTCTCCGAAGAGGCTATCTTCTTGTCTTTCAACTTCGTACTCCACACTCCACACCATTCATCTGATTACAGTTCCTTCTTTTTCCATGCCCACTTCCGCTTCCCCCTCACTTTCGAGTCGAGTTTAAATCTAAATGCGATCACGAAAGCAATATATTTCCGGGCGAAATGCAAGCGAAAGGAAAACGAACCAGCATCTTTCATGATATACTGATGGCCACCTCTAAATTGGAGAGGGCAAGACGAATTTAGGATTTGTTTCGGAAACAGGGACTGGGGCGAGGAAATTTGCAGCATTTCGTTTGGCTTGCCACTTCAACGGCAGGAAATGGAACGAAGAAGCAAAAAATAGAAAGAAAAACAGTGAAAAGGATATTATTTTTGGAGCACGAGGATTTTCACTTTACCTAAAGGCGGCAGCGGCTATATAGAGAAAATGATGCTTGTTCGCTATTGCTTCATCTTTAAATGATAGCCCTGCTTCTGCTTTGCAGCTCTTCGCTGCGCATTGCATGAAAATTCCTTTTAGAGTGCACAGTTCCTGTGCCTAAATAACTTGAATGCGTTCAGAGAAAAATTTATAGAGAAGTGGTAACAGCTACCGATGAAATATTTATGGTTGTTACAATAAAATTACTTTTGGCACAGTTTTATCTCAAAAGTTTGTTCTTTTTCCACTTAGTTTTGTTTAATGGAAAGAGTCGACCTTCTACTAGGAACACAAAAGGTCACTTGAGTTTGAAACATTTTGCATTTTAGCATGTATTTATTGTGTGCTCCCTTGCAGTTGTATTTTTAAGCCGAAGTTGTTGTTTGTAAATTAAATTTAATGAACATTTTTGCGGACGTTTCTGTGAAAGCAAACGCCAAGCGTCCAAATGGCATTTAAACCTTTACGTAAAGCCAAAAGCTTCTGTGAATTTAGGAAGAGACAAACTATCGCACGGTGAGCGGTCAGCTACATATATAAAGGGTTTTTCAATAGGGACGCTACAAAAGTAGACCGATAGGGACAGCAAACGACGCCATATTTTTTCCCGCTCTCTTGACATTTCTCTTCAGTAAGGTTTGCCATTTTATCATGGAAAGATATACGATCCAACAACGAGTTCAGATTATTAAAATTTACTACCAAAATTCGGAGTCAGTGGTCAACAGAGCGCTACGTACAATTTATGGTCGTCATAATCATCCTGCCAGATCAACAATTGAGCGTCTAGTGGAAAAATTTGAACCCACATCAGGCTCAGTACAAAATGTTCCCGTGCCAGTGAGACAAAGAAGTGCCCGTAGTGTTGAGAATATTGCTGCCACTAGCGCATCAATTGCGGAAGACCCAAATCAGTCTCTCACACGTCTGTCTCAAGCGTTGGGCATCTCTGTGACGTCGTTGTGGCGAATTTCGCGAAAAGATCTTGGCCTACATCCTTACAAGATCAAATTGACGCAAGAACTGAAGCCGCTTGATCACCAGAAGCGTCGTATGTTCGTGAATTGGGCTGAGCAACAACTTGAAAATGATCCGGATTTTCATCGAAAAATCATCTTCAGCGATGAGGCTCATTTCTGGCTGGATGGCTTCGTCAATAAGCAAAATATGCGTTATTGGTCAGGCAGCAATCCACATGTGCTTCACGAGGCACCATTACATTCCGAAAAAATCACTGTTTGGTGCGGTTTACATGCTGGTGGTGTCATTGGGCCGTACTTCTTCCGTGATGATCAAGACCGGCACGTTACTGTGAATGGGAATCGCTACAGCTCAATGCTAACCGATTATTTTTGGAATGAATTGGATGATATGGACTTGGACGATATGTGGTTTCAACAGGACGGTGCCACATGTCACACAGCGGGCCAAACAATCGAATTATTGAGAACGAAGTTCGATGAGCGCATTATCTCCAGAAATGGACCTGTGAATTGGCCGCCTCGTTCATGCGATTTAACGCCGTTAGACTATTTCCTGTGGGGCTACGTTAAATCTATGGTGCCAAATCTATTATGCCAACAAGCCAGCGACGATTGATGAACTGCGTACGAATATCGAACGTGAAATTAGAGCAGTATCGGCCGATTTATGCTTGAAAACCGTCGAAAATTGGGTTCAGCGTCTGGACTTCTGCAAGCGTGCCCGTGGTGGCCATGCTAAAGAAATCGAATTTCATACATAATGGCATCAAATGTACTTCCACAGAAATAAAGAATTTCATATCTATCCAAAACCGTTTTTGTTTTATTTAAGAAAACTTTTGTAGCTTCCCTATTGAAAAACCCTTTAGTAGCTGAGTAGAGTCAACACTTTTTCTATCTCGGACTTGTGTATGTGTCTAAAACGACTCCACGACCCACGAGGGTGAGTGCCGAACTAAACCTCGATATTCTATCAATCAGACTGAAACATGATGCTGTACATATCTCGTTACAATTGCTGTAAGGACGGAGATCCCCGATCAGCGATCGCAAGGCATTCTGGAGCGATAGATAGTGCACTTAAATGATTTGCTCTAAGGCCAGCTTACCGAAGAAGTGCAAGGTCCATAATTTCAAGATGACACTCCGGTGTTGCACTGCTGCAGCCACCAAAAATTGAGAAAGTAAAAAAAGCTATAGCTTGCAATTGCAAAGGACAACAAAGACGCAGGTGCTGCCGTTGGTTTGCCAGCTGAGCTGTAGCTATCACGTTTCGAGAAAAAGTTAATTTTCTGTTTGTAAAATAAATCGCAATTGAAAACATTTTGCAACTTCTCAGCTTCCAAACACAAAAGTTTCGTTCAAAATAAAATTAGGTAGATAAAATGAGCAAATGTGACTGCAACTTCTTCATTCCGAACAACAACGTTCAAAGTCAATATTTCAACGGAAAATGTTTGCGTTGACAATTCTGCTCTTGCCATGTTGATTCTCGTACCAAAGATAAAGATAATAATCCAAAACTTCTAATGGCACTCGAGCATCGAAGACGATGAACGGCGGGCGATTATTCGCTGTTCCTTATTTCGTATTCCATTGACATGAAGATGTTCTTATTCCTTTCTATGCCAATATAACCGCAAAGAACTCTTGTTTGTAGGGATAGAAACCCTTTAAACTGCTCACCCTCGCTGTTACACCGTGCGTCATCGTCTTCGTATTCGCCGCCATCATTAGAAGTTAACCACACTAAGACTGCTTATAAGTTTACTTAATTTGCATATTCGTTTTCGAATTATAGCAAACTCTAAAAGAACGTAATATACAGCAAATTTTCACCATTCTGCATTGCTGTTTAGACGCAAATTAACATCTTAAGATTGTAATTAATCTTGACGTGGATTTTAGTCTTATAAAAGCTCAGATCCGAGGGAGATAAACAACATCCTGCAGTCTCAAGCGCTCAACCGAAGTAAGTAGTAAAGGAGCAGTTTCTGAATTTGCGAGTTTTGTTTAATTGAAAACACACCAGGAGATAAGGAGTTATTTTGGTCGAGGTTTTAAGGCTCTTAACGGTACCGTGAATTTTGAAAATAAATATTATTTTGTGAGAATCTAAGCCCGCGTGCTATTGTGTACCTATTGCTTGGAATTGGAACGCATTCTTCATGCAATTTACCTGGAATCTGAAAATTGCTGTGGAGGCTATAGAATTACAACCCGGAGCCATGTTTTGAATGCAAAGATGGCTTGGTTGAGATTTTGGTTAAGATTTCGACCTGGGGTGTTAAATTATTCCAAAAATGTTTGAATTGTCTTTTGTAGCGAAGGAGCTTGAAGGTATTTATATTTTCGGCGACCGAGTACTTGGATGTGTATGGAACGTCTTGTGGATTTGAAAGTGCAATGATTGTAGATTAAAACGTGATCTCTAGGAAGTTGAACACAACCATATAATTGTATAATGTAGTCGCAGATATAATTGGCCTTTAATAGGATTAAAAGGACAAAGGTAAACAAAAGGGGAAATGCTCCACAATATTTCAGGCACTTCTTCTACCAACAATTCTAAAGTGGAGCTTGGAACATAAATAAAAAAATTGTTGAAGATTTGCTCTAAAGTTCGTGCAAAAGAATCGTTCTATTTTTAGCAAGAAAATTTCATTTGTTTTTGCGCTTTTATGTTTTTGGTACGATTTCGTTCCATATTCCATTTAATCTATAATTTTTGGCATAAAATCAGAAAGTGTAGAAGTTTTTCAAATATACATATGTACATATATTATGTATTTCAATTGATGTTTTCATAAAAGTAAACGTCACAAATGTAAGGAAAAACCATTAAAAACGCAATTGCCTATTATAGAACTATTTGAACGAAGAATTTTAATACTTCTCAGCATTTGGTGTCTCCTAAATTTTAGGAAAAAAGGGAAGAAGATTGTCATGAAAAATGCAGGATTTTTTTCGGGCAAATGTTTACTTACTTTACCGGAATCCATGAAGGAGATCAGCCTGAGATACTGCAGCCTTCCACCGGGAACGGTATCTTGCATGTACTCTTCAGTCGCTGAAACCAAGCGCCCTGGCATCCGCAGGCACTTGGTCCTTGTACCGTAGGTTCAGTCTTCCTCGTCGTCTCGAACCTGGGGGCTACGATGAGAAGACTTTCTTGGCTGGAACTTAGTTGTTCATTCGTTGGATGTGGCCGAACCAATCGTCGTCTTTTCTTGGCTTTTTGGACTGCATCCACATCATGGTACAGCTCGTACACTTGAACCTTCTTCTCCGCATTCGCAATCGTTGTATACGGGACCGAAGATCCGTCGAAGCATTTTTCTTTCGAGAGTGCGAAGTATTCAATTCCCTTTTTTTTATCATTCAACACTCGGTGCCGTAGAGTAGGACTGGTAAAATCAAAGTTTCTAATAGCAGACACTTTGTCTTTCGAGTGAGGAGTTTTGAGCCCAGTTGTTTTGCCAAATCGAATTAGCAGCGGTTCGCTACGGTAATTCTTCGTCGTTTGTGGGATTGATGTTTGTTCTAAGGTGAACACGTGTTCTTCAATCCTCGTGAAGGCCTCAAGCACAGCTCTCTTGGATCGACCGTTTATGTCTATGTCGTCCGCATAGCCTAGAAGCTGGGTGGATTTGTTGAAGATAGTGTTTTCCGTGCTCAAACCTCCCTTGCGAACTATCTGTTGAAGAAATCGACATGACAGCGCATCTCCTTGCCTAAACCCTGCGCATGTTTGAAACAACCCGGATGAGCTGTTACCCATTTGCACACTGCACTGCGTATTGTTTGGCATCACGGCACAGCTTGATCAGTTTGTTCGAGAATTCAGACATCGCCATCATAAGCTCTTGGCGGTGGATCTGGATACTATCATAAGCAGCTATGAAGTCGATGAAAAGATGATTTGTTTCGATTTGAAATTCGTTGGTCCTTTCCAGAATTTGCCTCAGTGTGAATATTTGGCCTATCGTTGTTCTGACGGGTATAAGGCCACACTGGTACTTACCGATTATTGTGTTGCAGAACGGTTATAAGACGCTCACACAGCAAGCTGGATAGGATTTTGTATGCAAAATTAAGCAAGGTTATGCCTCGATAGTTTTTGCATGACATAAGATTGCCTTTTTTGTAGATGAAGCATATAGAGTTTATCGACCAGTCAGTGGGCAACCTCCCACTTGATAACTTTGTTGCATGCGGTCCAACATACCTCCTCCATATTTAAAGTGTTCTGCAGGTATGCGATCCGCCAGACGGACTTGTTGTTTTTAGCTGTGAGATGGCTCTTTCTACATCTTATGTGCTGGGGCTGGGACTGCGTCTTCATTGACTGGTCTTGCTTCGCATTCGTCATTGGCTCGCTCGACATTATACCCTCTCAGCAGCTGTTGGAAGTGCTTCTAGAAAACATCTACAATTCCCTGAGCTCCGGTGACTAGGTTTCCTTCACTGTTTCGAAGAGCGTGTGTCCAGGTTCTGAAACCAGAAGCTAATCGCTTCGACCTTTTAAAGAAACGTCGGGTGATATTCTTGACCCGAGACTCTTCTAGATCTTTGAGTTGAAAAACTGCGGATGCTCTTTTCTTCCTTTGAAGGGTCTTTCTCTTTTCTCCTTTTTGTTCGGTACTCTGCTCTTGCTGCTCTTGTTTTCCGTTGCATTGCAGCATTTGCAATAACGCGTATTCATCATCATACCACGGGTTCTTTTTCGGGGGTGGCTGGTAACCTATATAGTGGTCACGGATACATTTTTAATTATTTCGCAATATTGGTTCCACAAGGTGTTGACATAACTCAGGTGCTCACTATAGTTTCTTTGATTCTCCGGGTGCTTAGGCAACCGATGTTAACCTTCTTTCTTTGGGCCGCACGGGTTTTTTAGTCATTTGATAATCGAGCTCTTAATTTAGCGCTATCAGAAAATGGTCAGAGTCGACATTTGCTTCTCGGTAAGTGCGCACGTTTAAGATGTTGGATGCGTGCTATTCGCCGATTAGCACATGTCATGGAGTACGATTTTGATTTTGATATACGGGCAAAAATACTGCATGCTTTGTATTTCCAGTTTTTCGACACCATAGCCATCCTCCACTTTATTCGGAGGATTAGTAGCCTTGATCTTAAAAAGAGTTTTTGACATCTGTTTTACACCTCTAGTGATCGACAAGAATTTAAGCCGATATCTTCTGACTTACCTGAATTAAGAAACTCCGCGTAGTTCGTAACCTGGCCCAGAGTAGAAATAAAACTGTGGGATGAAATTTTTTTGACTTAATCGAATATAAGTGAGGACCCTAGACAGTCGTGAAGCGGGCAGTGGAGGAAGAGTCAACGTTGGAGGATGAGAGATTGAGAGCTAAAAAAAAAAAAAAAACAGAAGTCGATGACGAGTGTAGGAAAAATGAATAGTGATCTCTTGGTTACACATCGTCTTCGTCACTTAATTACTGACAAAAAATACGGTCACTTTTAACTCTCCTTAAACCTCTTATGTATAATCAGTATCATTCACTTGGGTAATTATTTGTAATGTCTGTTTTCTCATCCACCTAACGGGTCATTAACTTCTCCTTTAATTTCCGTTTGATTGTCAAACACTGTCCCCTCCCTAGCTTCAATGCAAATGTAATTGATTTGTCTGATTCATTAAGATTTGTTTAAATGTAAGAAAAACTTCCAAAAGGATGCATAATATTAATCACTTCAAGTTAAAGACAAAACGAACGAAAAACAAATTGAAAAGAAAAGGGAACACATCAGCACACACGACAACACGTACCGTACATATGTGCCTGTCAACTATTGTGCGTGTCTTCCTTCTATCCTGCATTGGCCGGTCATGTCCTTGCTCCCCATGTCTGTCCCCATTCAAAAAACAACAACTACCCATTTAATGGTATTAATATCAATCCTAATCCGTTTTGTCCGAATACCAAGACTCAAGAAGAAGTGAAGAGAAAAAAAGAGCACATTTCCGAACAGTTAAAGTGTCATTTGAAATAATTAAGGCACACACGCATTGTAGATACTCTCTTCCACATGAGTAGGACGCAACAGTCCGATGTACTCTATATTTCCATTTCTTCTCCTTTCCCCACCCCCTCTTTACCATTGAAACTCTACTTATAAGATATTAATCCTTTTTACCTCTCCAAGAACCAACAGCAGATGGGCGGGAGGGGGGTGGGGGTAATGTCACAAAGAAAGACAAATTTCCTTATCCCCCTATTGTGTCTTTCTTTTTGGATCATACACACACATACGCACGTGGATACCTATGGATCGAGATATATGTAAGAAAAAACGCAACGCATGTGTGTGTTTGTTTCGACATTATAATGTTCCGTTAATAAATCCCATAAATACTCAAGGAATTAGTAAAGAAGAAACATTACAGTTATCCAGGATCACGCACAAGGTATTATGTGTGTGGCTTCGTGAAGAGTTCAGGGGCTTTGTGTTTGCGTCTCGCTCTCACTTCCATCTCGATGCGATGGTTTCCGCTTGGGCGCCAGTTAACCCAATACTTAACCCTTTTTGACAGAAAGCACATCTTTACAGACACATACGCACTTGACATTCAATATATATCTACTTAAGTATCTCATGGTTAATATTTAGTTAGAGGGGTATGGGTTTTTTGGTAGCTCATATGTGCCGAGTTAAGAACGTACCGTGCGGGTCGGTGTGTGTGTTCATTTGGGTGTGCGACAACAGTGTCTTTAGCAAAATGGAAGCGGAATTAGTTGAATGACGTTAATTTGCCTGGAATTGTAAATTTTCGAGGACAAACGAGAATGAGAGTTGAATATAGAATTACTCCGGAGGAACACGCTTCCTTTTATTTCATCTCTTTTCCTCTTCAAAGTCTATATACATGTAGAAGAGCGTATAATGTAACAACATAGAAGGTCATGTAGCTAAAGATTAATTATGCAAAAATAAAGGGTTAAAGCGTAGCCGTTAAGAGTTGGTTATAAAGTACACATCGGGATTAAGAAACCGGATTCCTATTCGCATAGAATGTGAACGAGGGGAGGCAGGGTCTAGTCGTCAGATATTTATATGCAGCAATGTATCTTAAAGTTGTTTACATTTAAATGGCGAAGTAAGACCTCACTTCTTGTCTCTAGCCTGCGAGTCGTGTGTGTTTGTGTGTGGGCCCGATTAATTAAAGACAAGTACTCAGGCTTAGAGTGGGTGACTTTTGATTCTATAGTCGTCGTACCTTCTTTCCGAGATGCGAGACGAGGCCAGGATATATGTGCGCTACAATCCTTGCGTGGATTATGTTTGTAAACTGTTTTTAATTACACCATTTTCCCACAAGAGTCCCCGAACCTCACAAACCAACCGCCCGCCCACCAAATGGTGTAGGAAACTCGAGTGTATAGTTTCGTCGTTGGTGATATCTTATTGTGGAGCTTAATTTGAGGTAATTATGTGATTTTCACAAATTTACATTATAATACATATATCTATATTAACGTACCTTTAAACAGTCATAGCACTCAAAGTCCTAGAGGCATGAATGTATGGAGGAAGCGAAGGTATATTTTGCATATATTATAAATTATTTCGCAAAAAGGCGAACAAATTTTAATTGATATCGCATGTATAGTGTCGCTTTTATTAGTTTAATGCGCGGTGTGACATTATTTAATTATGCCCCATGGGGGGCAATATAGCCGTAATCGGTAGCTACTTATGTGAGAATAGTTGGGTGAAGGTGATACCAGACCATGGCAAAAGGCAATTAAGAATGAAAGCCGATTGCCTTAAAAGAGCATCAAGATTTAAACGATTTTACGTGAAGTATTTTAAGTCGTGATTTACATTCCTTACAATTTGAAACATGACCTTTAAGTGGTTTTGTGACTCAATTACAAGTTTACTCTTTCGCGTGGAAGTAATTTGACGGTTGAAATAATATTTTGTAAGAGAAACATTTCAAGCTGTACAAACTCTGCATATGCGCCACAATGACAGAATCCGGTCAGAGGCTCTTTAAACAAGGTATCAAGTCCCAGGAGTCCTTCAACCTTAGTTTTAGTCATTCAATCCGATTTACGGCTGCTATATCATTGAAGGATAGCACAAATTCAAAGTCAGTGTAAGATCGGCTGGTGGCACGGATCGGCGGGAATAATTCTTCTGGTGGCACGAATCGGTAGTTATAATGCCCTTGGTGGCACGGATCGTCACGTGTAATGACCCTGGTGTCATAGATCGGCAGGTATAATACCCCTTATGGCAGGTACAATGTCCCTGGTGGCACGAACAAGCAGGTACAATTCCCCAATTCAAAACTACCAGAATGTCTTCAAGATCGAAATTTCTTACCGCTGCTGGTGGGGGGAAATTTCGAAGATGAAATGGTAACACTATTTCACGCTTACTTTGGACAGTTTTACTAGATTGATACTATTGTATTATTCGGTAGTAGGTCGACTTATAATATTTTCTGAAAGGAGTGAGTGTGAATTGTATAAATTAAGTTCAATTTCGTATTGAAAAGCATGGGATTCCGTTACAATCTTGTAGATTCTTTCTTCTTCTTCCTTTACTGGCTGTGGACATTCCGTCATGGAGGCTTTGACGACTGATATAGAGAGGGTGTTGAAGTTGAACGCGTTCTAGTAGAAGAGTGTTATCCAACATGGATTGGAAGCTGTTAAAGTACGAATAACCCTGCAAAAACGATTGCTTTTATTTTTCCGCACTGTCATGGAATCAGTTCCACAGAAGAACTTCAAAGGAACAGAAGGATATTGCGTGAAAAAGCCTAATTTACAATTATTGTTTTCAACATTCCCATCAACGGATTACAACAATCCATGACAAACTCGAACGTTAATCACAAAAAATATATATGCGCGAGGACCTCCTCGTATTTTAACATTCACATTCACATTAAAGAGAGGAAACAAAAAAAATGAAAATAAAAATGCGGATCACTTTTTATGGGCAATAAAAATGCCATTTGCGTTAATGTACCAAAGTTTTTTGGCAAAACATTTTTTTTTCATTCGCCGACAGAAACGCAAATCTGATGACTACGGATATACTCCTTCGCACCATAATTCTTATCTAATCGCCTTAAAACATCTTGACACCTGTAGTCACCCCTTCTCAATAAGAGGAGGCCTCCTCCTTCTTGTTACATCGAAAGTACAGAGGAGTCATTAATCTGCAATTGGCACACAAACATCAACACGAATTTATACATTATTTTTTTTGGCATCTATCTGAAAGATTGAAAATAACTTAGCAAAGTATCGAAAGGTGGGTTGGAGTGTTTTGGGGGCGTGGTGTGATGATGCTGTCGTTACTTGCTTGCATTGGCACACTTCATGGCATAGGCCAGAAGAAGTAGCTTTATCCTTTAAAGATTTATAGGTATCCCGTTTGGTTTTTTTTTTTATGTTCTCTCCCCTCTTGGCAGAAATAAAAGTGATGAACGTTTTTTGAAAAGAAATGGCGTTGCCGAACGTTGCGGAGAGAAAAAAAAAAGAATTTAAATGAAAATTGTTCGCGTCTCACGTGCTCTAAACGACTATTAATGTGATTTAGAAACAGGAAACTCTTCAGATGTAGCTTACGCTCTTTTTTCGACATCGTTGTCTACGTTCGTAGATAATGCGCTGACGATATGGCATAAGGAATTTTCGGGATTTCAAGACAAACGTTAACCTCTCGTACTTTTGAGCGAAAGAATAAATTCGACAATGAATGATTTATTTTCGATAGCTCAACGCACACAAGTGGTGGAATTTTATGTTTTTTTTTTCTGTAACTTATTTTTAACGAGTTTTATTTATTTGCTTTCGGGAACACAGGGAGTTCTGTGAATATGGCGGAATAATATTTTTGTCCATGTGTTTTCAATGTGAAAATAGTAATCAAAGGCTAATGGTTTCATTTGGAAAATGTTATTGAGATTTGGAATACAATCTGGTGGAAAATATAAGAGGATAGTCCGATAAAAATATACACCGCCTGATAACTGTTGATACCGGCGCGGCACGATGGCTGCCGCGTTTGTTCCAACATGACATTGCACGTGCACAACCCTCCACTACCACCACAGCCAAATTGGTAGACTACTGCTTATCCATTCACTGTATTAGTCAGATTTTCCCCGGTGCTGCTTCATTTTGTTTCGAAGTCGTTGAAAAAGTCATTCGCCAGGCAGGAATTTCGGTCGAATGAGGAGGACAAGGTTGCCTTCGCCACAGAAGCCTACTTTGCTGACCAACTGAATCAATTAAACTAATATGTTGGTTTTCAGTGATGAAAAACGACATTTTACGAATGTACTGACAGCTGAAAAAAGTGTACGAAATCGAGCGTAATTGTTTACGAAAATTTAGATGTTTTATTCAATAACATAACGGTCAAAATGGTCAACAGTCAACGATATTTAAAATACAAATGCATTGTTTTAATATCAACAGTCTTTATCTTCAACTTGCAGTTGCCCTCGACTTCGTCCGCCTCTCCCTCATCCAACACAAAAAGAATTTTTCAATTCGAACCAGTAGTTCCTGAGATGAGCGCGTTCAAACAAAAAAACTCTTAAGCTTTATATATTAGTGTAGATTAAATTGCGTGAAGGATCTCAGCCTGAGATATTGCAGCCTTCCATCGTGAACGTTCCCTCGCATGCACTCTCCAGTCGCCGAAACCAAGCGCTCTTGCATCCGTAGTCATTTGGTCCTTGTACCGTAGGTTCGGTCTTCCTTGTCGTCTCGAACCTGGGGGCTGGGAGCTGGCCTTCTAGACTACATCCACATCATGGTACAGCTCGTACAGTTTGTGGTTGAACCTTTTTCTCCCTTCGCCACCGGCGAATACGGGACCGAAAACTCCTTCGAAGAATTTTTCTTTCGAAAGTGCCCAGAACCAATTAGCCTTTTTTTACTTATCGTCCAGCACTCGGCGCCGTAGATTAGGACTGGTAAAATCTAAGTTTTGTATAGGAGACACTTTGTCTTCCGAGTGAGGTGTTTTGAACCCAGTTGTTTTGCCTAACCGAAGCAGCAGCGGTTCGCTCGGGTAATTCTTCTTCGGATCTCCACTATGGTGTCGTTTGTGGGATTGATGTTTGTTCCAAGGTAGGTGAACTCCTTAACTGCCTCGAAATTGCTGCTACCATCAGTGACGTTTTGGCCTAGGCGGTGGAGAAATGTTGCTTTGTTTGTTGATAGCATGTACCTTGTTTTGTCCTCATTTACTTCAAGACCAACGAGTTTCGCCTGTCCTTCAATCGCTGTGAAGGTCTCAAGCACAGCTCTCTTGGATTGACCGATGATGTCTATGTCGTCCGCATAGCCTAGGAGCTGTTTTCCGTGCTCATACCTTTCTTGTGCACTATCTGCTCCAAGACTATATGTTGAAGAAATCACATGACAGCGCATCTCCTTGTTTAAGCACTGCACATGTTTGAAACTACTCGGATGAGCTGTTATCCTTTTGGACCCTGCACTGCATATTGCTTAGCGTCATACGGCACACCTGGATCAGTTTGTTCGGGATCCAGATCATAAGCTGTTGGCGGTGGATGGTATCATAAGCAGCTTTGAAGTCGATAAAAAGATGGTGGATTTCGACTTGAAATTCGTTGGTCTTTTCCAGGATCTGCCTCAGTGTGAATATTTGGTCTATCGTTGCCAAACTGGTACGTGCCGATTATTGTGTTGCTCAACGGTTTAAGACGCTCACACAGTACAGTACGGATAGGATTTTGTATGCAACTAAACTACGTTTAGTATTTTTGCTTGTTCATAAAAATATTGAAATGCGATATGTGAATATTAAGATAAATGTAAATGAGTAGTATGAATTGTACGAAATATTGAAAAGATGTACTTGTATACATTTTAAATGCAATTTTTTCATTTCTCCTTTTTCTCAATAAAAACTTGTTCATATTCTTACTTACTTACTTAAGGTGGCGCTACAGTCCATTGTGGACTTGGGCCCCAAGCAACAGTCTCCGCCAGCTAGCTCGATCCTTAGCTAGTCGTCTCCAGTTTTGCACTCCAAGTTGATTGAGGTCCTCTTCCACTTGAGTGCGCCACCTGAGTAGCGGTCTTCCTCTCCTCCTACGTCCCTCGGGAATAGTGTCGAAGGCTTTCCGGGCCGGAGCATTGGTGTCCATTCGCTCTAAATGACCGAGCCATCTGAGTCTCTGGACCTTGACCCTTCTGGCTAGGTCCATGTCGTTGTACAACCCGTAAAGTTCGCTGTTGTATCTTCTTCGCCATTCCCCTTCAATGCACACGGGGCCAAAGATGACCCGAAGAACTTTCCTCTCGAAACAGCCTAAGGCACTTTCATCCGATTTTGTCAGGGTCCATGCTTCTGCACCATACAGCAGGATTGGGATGATGAGTGTGTTGTACAGTTTTACCTTAGTTGCTCGAGAGAGGGCTTTTCCACTCAATTGCTTTCTAAGCCCAAAGAAACAGCGATTAGCAAAAGTTATTCTTCGTCTGATCTCGGCGCTGGCTGGTGTTATTGCCCGTGTTCATAGCGGAGCCTAGGTAGACAAACTCCTCTACTACCTCGAAGTTAAACGTGTCTATTGTGACGTTCTGCCCGAGCTGTCGGTGTTGGGTGTAAATTTATTTTTATAAAAAAAAAACAACAACTTTTTCTTATTCAATTAACTATTTTATTGGCTCAACAAAAAAGTTTATTGGCGCAATAAACGACTTCTTCTAATTCAATAAGCTATTCTATTGGCCCAACAAACAAGGTTGATTGAAGTTGAAAGAGTTTATTGGTCCAAAAACAAAGCTAAATATATTTTTATAAGCAGGATAAATTAACTTGAAACAATTAACGTTTATTGAAATTATTAACAGGTTCACTTTTTTATTGCGTCTACGTTCCTTATTGGTTCAGTGTTCCTGCAGACCTACAGAAGACACAATATTTTTCAACTTTTTAGTTTGCGACTTTTTAAAAATTTAGTTTTTCCTAGGCCAAGTATAGACAATACTGCCTAAAAGTAAGAAAAAAAAATTCTTACCATCTGAAACTGCGTAGTTTCAGCCTTTTGATTAATTCGTATAAAAGTCGAAAAGCATAGATGTGTTTAATATTACCCACCACCCATCCCTTAAGCTCCATTTAACAAAACCCTCTTAGCTCTTCCAGTTAACGACGTCGAGCTTAAGAATCTCTGGTATGTGTACATATAAAAAAATAACATAATTCCATTACTTAACCTCTTTTCTCCATCCTTTCCGTAGGGACGTGTTGCTTTCGAATATTGCCTCATAAGGCCCACATCAACAAGGGCTTTTATATACAAGACCAAGTAAGGCAAAAAAATTAATCAATGAAACCAAGAACCGTACAGCAAAAAAGCAACTGGTGTGATTCCGAGGACCGGAAACAAAGCGAAATTTAATAATATGACGATAGAAGCAACAGGACGAGACCAAAAAAATATATGTATTTGTATGAAAAACGAAATACTCTTCGTCAGCCGCATCGACGAGTCGCGTCAGTCGGTCGCTGTAATCGTACAAGCTCTGGTACATTCAAGCTGGCGATATGGCGTGCAAAAAAATATCCACCAAACTGTTTGCGAAATTGTATAAGAAAACAGAGGAGCAAAAAAATAACACTTCTTAAGCCATTTCCATTCGGAAAATCCTACCGGATCCTCTTACCAATCCTCTCAGCGGAAATTACACCTCAATTATTATATTCTTGCTGGACGATTTTCACCGCGAGCTCCAGTTAAAATTAAACGCTCCTTCGCCATATTAACGTCAGACAGAGCCCACAGCCCATCGCGTCGACCAACCATCAAGCAATACCGGCCAAGCAACAAAAGCAGCTACAACAACAACAACAACACAACAGTTGTGCTGCATCCATGAATATATAAGAAAATCCCTGTCAGAAAAAAATAATTATCATTACTATTAAAAGGATAATCCCTTAAATTTTCTCTTTTTTTTCTCTCTGTTTTATGTTTGCTTTCCGTTTTCCTTCCGTTTGGTTTCCTGCCGCTAGCACACTCGCTTATTTTTTTTCATATTCAATTTTTTTTCCTCCTTGTGATATTTCATTTGAAGCCGTCTTTGATCCCTCGTCCTTTGAATATTCTCTATTTTCGAGTTCCAGAGCGGCTGGGTTTGGTTGTGGACTGATAATATTCTGTGGCACACTCGCTCCAGCCATCAGGTATGGAGATGAAAGCATATTATGACGCTTCAGGTGGGAGCTTCAGAGCAAACGTAAAAAATACACTCCCCGCTTCCTCTTCAGATACTTACATTCACTGAAAAAAAGAACGAAAAAAGCTGAAAAAGATTAAAATACGAAGAAAAATACACGAATGCAAATGTGAAAGCGAGCTCATCATCATCCTTAAGTTATTACTGTAATTAAACGCTGCTAATAAACCATCTACCATCTTGATCTGGAAATCCGAGTCTCCAGGAGGTGAGACAGGAAAAAAAAAAGAAAACACTCAAGGTGCTGATTCTGAGTAGGTATCAGCAGAGACTTGAAGAGCTTCACAAGGTGCGACTGACGACCGAACGACTACGACATCTCTGCCAAGGAAGAATGCTCGAGGCCGCATTAATTCACCAAGTGGAAGCGAAAATTGTGTCGGTTCGTTTTGGTTTGGTTTGGATCATGTCGAAAATGAATTTGTCCTTAAGAAAAAAGAATTAAGACCGAAGATGTTAATTCCTTTGAAAAAGAAAAAATAAACAAAAACCTCTGGAAGTGTGATGATGTGAAATTTGTTAAGCGGTTTTCGTGTTTCCACTGGAAATTTACTGCTCGGGATTAAATTATTATTATTTTTAATTTTCTTTTTTCTTAGGTTTTTTGTTCCGTCAACCGAAATTAAATAGCTGTTTTGGGGATATGCGGGATATGAAGGAGCTTAATGAGACTTTAAGATTTGTTTGTGCTGGAAATTAACAGTGTTTTTTGGCAATACTGACACTTTAAGCTGGAAACAAGATACATTTTTTATTTGTATTTTTTTCAATGTAATGAGGTGAAATCGTTTTTTGAACCATTTGAAAGTCAAATGATTGTTTAGATCTGCGGTGTCAAAGAAAGGAATCAACTGCTTAATATACTGATGAGCTAATAACTGAGACCAAACTCATGTTGATCGGTTTGAAAATAAGTTGCAACATTTTCTTTCAATAGAAAAAACAGTTTGGAACTTCTCTGGAGGCTTACAAATAGTACTTCCTTTCAGCTTGTAACGTAGCGTAACATGTTTTCATACAAAATATTGAATTTCTATAGAACGCAAAATTAATAAATATACCTAGTTCTTGAATTCACATTCGTATTTCTAAAATTCACACTCAGTGCTCGTGGAAAATTTCATATGAGGATCAGAAGTTTTGTATTAAAACCACCACTACCACTACTTTTCTTTCCTTCTCGTTCTCTTAGTGGTCATTTCAACTTTTAGTACGAAATCAGTGTTTGGTCGTTTCCGCCCCGACCGTGCAGCAATCGCATTTCATTATTGAAACTTCCCCCACCAGTGCTAAGAATTTTGATATTGAAGGGAATTGTCCTGAGTACCACCAGGGTCCTTCAATAAACCAGGGGCCGTTAATATATCTATATATATTGCCTACCGTATTGATCGCCACCAGGGTCCTTGAATAAACACGCTGATCTCCAGAGTTATTGGCTGCCCTGTAGTGTCCCCAGGGGCCTCAAATTAACTTGTTGATCCGGCAGAGCTTTTGCCTGGTATGTTGAGTGCCCCCGGGAGCTTTAAATAAAATTGTTGATCCACCACATCTATTGTCTGCCATGTAGCGCCATCAGGGGCCTGAAGCATACCTGCTGATCTACCAGAGCTATTGCCTGCCCTTTAGTAAATTTGTTGATCCACCAGAGCTGTTGCCTGCTGTGTTGAGTGCCACCAGATGCCTTAAATAAACCTGTTGATCCGCCAGATGTATTGCCTACCGTGTAGTGCCATCAGGGGCTTAAAACCTGCTAATCTACCAGATCCCCTTTGATAAGGCATTTGATCACCTCTTTTAAGCTTGAACCCAAGAATTGTGAGACAAAATCTTGCTTTGTTTTTACAAACCTCTATAGTAATTTGTCATCTGCATCCGGTTCAGATAGTTCCTAATCTATTGGATAGTAAAACTTTGGAAGTTGTTCATTTGAAAGTCGCCAGCTAAAACAAATTTTGTCGTCTTTCACAGTTCGTTGGACTTGAGCATTTCTATTTGACTTCTGAGAACAAATCTTCAACATGGTCCTTCGCTTATTATTGCTTTGTCGTAAAGGTAGCTCTTGAATAACGATAAGATCGAGGCATGAATTTCATCCAGTTCCCAATGTACATCTGCTTTCTTGGCTTGAAGTAGGGTACCCTTCGTCTTCGCTATTTTCTAAGGTACTAAGTGGTCAACCCTGTGGAATCCCAGGTAGATAATCTTGAATTCGATCAACAGCTGAGTACAAAGACTTCTATTCCATTCAAAAACCATGATTTGATTTGAACCTGTTGAATCTGAATCTCTTAAGAGTGAAATCCGTTTTTAAATTCGATTTTAAATCCCAAAACCTTCATAGAAAAAAAGAAGCTTCCGTCTTAGCGTTTGGGCAAATCAAATAAAGCCCATGATCAACAGATATAAATAAAAACGAATAAATTACGATAAACAACCAAAACAATATAGCCTGTCATAAGCAGTTCATCTGTTAATTTCTCTCTGGTTAACAGGTGAATTCCATGAATTCCTACAAATATTATAATCTCCCCTTCTCCTCTCCACAAAGAATTCAATCCCCAACCCTGAACTTCCTCATCATCGTCGAATCTTCATCTTCATCGTTAAACTAACCATCCAACCCCAAACATGAATTCAATTTGATGATTTCACTTGTAACAACATGGTGTTCCGAGTTGGGAGGGGGAAGGAGGAGAGAGAGAGGGTGAAGATGACGGCACTAAAGTCAATTGAGTAAACACCTTCCGCCAATACCAAACCCAACAGAGACAAGAGGTTTTGGAATTCATCTTAGGGAGTAAATAAAATTTTCACCTTCACTTACCTCTCAAAGGACTTAATAAAAGTATGAAAGGAAAAAAAAAAAATAAGAAAACAGTGAGTCTGAAGAAGGAAAACATAGCAAGAAAAAAGAAACACCATCATTCGGCAAAGAGTAAACTTCCTTAATGGGCGAAGTGGAAAATAAATAAGAAAATAAAATACAGCGACAAAAATGATGGAACACAAACACAAGATAAAGAAAAAATAACCAAAATCGAGCAAAAAAGGACATCAGCAGCTAAAAACTGCCAAAAATTGTCACTTTTGATTCGTGAACAAATATTAGATTTTTTTTTCGAGAATGCTATCTTTATTGGAATTATTTCTTGTTCTTCTGTTTTTTTTTTGTTCGTCTTGAACCTTTTGCTTGATATTATTTTCGAAATTCGCGCAAAATAAATCCTTCAGGACATCACAAGGACGGATAATGGAGGAAACAACTTCAAGGGCCTACGTACCTCTGGTGTACTTCACATTCACACAAATCGCAGAAAAAAAACATGTTAACTTGATTTTCGAAAGAAAAAAAATCGGAGCACAAAGCGAAAGAGTTGGAAGAGGGGTAGGGTTAGGGAGGATACACAAATTTGAAAGAATAAAGAGGTTGTGAAGGCGACAAGCGTTATTATCCCATCAAAAAGAGGCTATCTGGGCTACCGAGAAAACAGGAGCAAAATATAACTTGATGTTTATTTAAATTTCACAGTGAAATCACAGTGGAGTCGAAAAGGGGCAGGGGACTTTGTACCTTTTTTGGCTTCTGTTACAAAATTAAGTCTGGTCTCCACAAAACTAGAACTGAGATTTCGTTTGAAATATTTTCATAAATAAAAAGCATGTTTTTTTTCGTTACGATATGACAAAAATTGAGTTCGATGCAGATAAAAAATATGAATATGGATTGAAATCTGAGTAAATTTGACGAGTACCACATTGTGACGTCATAGTCGTTTTTTTAACGAGGTTACAACTTTTTTCATCGTTCTGTTTATAACGAGAAAAGTGAACTTCAAATCGATTTTATAACGAACAAGCTTTAGCAAGTTAAAATTCAATTTAAAGCCTCTTAACGACACCACTGTTCAATTTACATATGAAAATTAGAGTTTCGGCGGAATTTGGGAATGTTTGAGCTTCACGCCAAATGTTGAGAGTTTGTTTGTATTTGCATGAGTGTATTTTTTCCGTTCATTTTATGTTCTATTTCCACCAAGTTAATCCCTCCACACCGTCTCGTCCGCTCAACAAAATGCCTTTGCCCTTTTTTCTCGAAAATGCCATTCTTTATCGCATAACTTCCCATGGCAATATAACTCTGCTACTTGCCCCGGTTGACTCTAAAGAGCTCACATATAGTCAAATTGTAAAATTTATTTATGGGAAAATTCTATTTGAATAATTTTGCTTCAAACGAGCACCACTACTCGGCTTACAAAAAAAAAGTAAAGCCAACGAAAAAAATGTGAAATGAAAAAATGGCAAGAGACGATGAATCTTGGCTTTCATGTTTTGAATGCTTCGCTTTTTTGAAGAGCTTTATTTTTCTTTTTTTTTTGAAAAGAGATCCACAGGATTCTAATAGTGAATGAGATTGTCGAGAGATTAGATGTAATTCGATTCGCTAGGGTTGAAAGGAGTAGTATGATTTTGGAGTCAGTCAGTAGTCATCGTTGTCGTTGTGTCGTCTCGTCTTCAAAAAAAGAAAAGTTAAAAAAAAACAGGCTTTTTCTAAAGCGTACAACAAAATGCAGATGGGGGGTATTTTCGACATTTCAAGTGTTTGACAAGAAAGCTGATCATCCGAGTGTTTCTCTATTCATTCTTCGACTTGTATTACTTCTTCTGTGTGTCCTTTTTTTTCTCATTCGTTGTTTGCTGTTTTGTGAATTGATTCAATAGAATTTGCTGCAGAATCACTTTGTGTAAACCAACAAGTTAGAAAGAAAATCCTTAAGGCAGACGAATTTGATATATTAATTTGGGGGAAATGGCATGGAATTTGGAGTATTGTGTTACTATTTTTTGTTATTGGCAGTTTCTTATTGTTTTCGAAATTCATGAAAAAAATGCAAGAAATCGTAGCCAAACAAAATATGCTGATTCAATTGACGAATATCAACTCGCCCATTTTTCGACGTTGTTTTCTTAGTGGTTAAAGCTTTTTGAATCTTAAAATTAGTTTCTATCCTTTAACTTACTTACTAATGGTGGCGCTACATTCCAGGTCTCATCCAACAACTATCTCCAGCCTAGCTAGCTGTTTTGCGGTCTTCCTCTTCTGCGACGTCCTTCCGGGTTGGATTCTACGACTCTACGAGCCGGAGTATTGTTTTCCATTGGCTCTACGTGACCTAAGTCTATAACTTTTTTGGCAAGGTAAGTTTCGCTGAACAGTAAGTACAATTACTGACTGAATCTTCGTGCAGATGCACACTGGACCAAAAATCACTCGAATAATTTTTATCTCGGAGCAACCCAAAGCGTATTCATCGGATGTTGTCATGATCCATGTTCCTGCACCATAAATTAGGACCAGGATGATGAGGGTTTTGTACAGTGACACTTTACTTGCTCGAGAGAGGACTTTATTACTCAATTTTCGTCTTAGTCCAAGGAAGCAGCGATTGGCAAGAGTGATTCTTTGTTTGATTTCAGCGCTGGAGTTGTTGTCTGAGTTTATAGCGTATCTTAGACAGACAAAGTCCTTTACTGCCTCGAAGATAAATCTGTCTATAATGACGTTGGCTCCAAGACGTCGATGTTGGTTGTCCTTTCTTGTTGAAAGCATTAACTTGTTGTTGTCCTCGTTTACGGTTAACCGTTATACCCATCTTCCTGGCCCCCGTCTCAAGGCTCACGAACTCTCCACTGACATGATGTTCTTCCAATTATGTCAATATCGTCTGCGTATC
The DNA here is from genome assembly GCA_920937365.1 of Sphaerophoria rueppellii. Taxonomy (NCBI): domain Eukaryota; kingdom Metazoa; phylum Arthropoda; class Insecta; order Diptera; family Syrphidae; genus Sphaerophoria; species Sphaerophoria rueppellii. Next base: position 112,291,780 of record CAKKXW010000001.1, on the reverse strand, counting down.
CGTGTAGCTGGACGGACTTTTGAAAGATTGTGCCTCTGATGTTTTTCGATGGACTTTTGCAAAAACCTTTTCAAGAATGAAGTTGAAGAAATCGCATGACGGCACATCACCTTGTCTAAAAACTTTTTTGACATCAAATACATCCGTTAGGTTTTTTCCGACCATGATGGAACATAATACCAGTGAACTGGCAACGATCGACACAAAATGTCTCTCTAACTTCACTAAAACCGTTAAAAGTACAAAATGGTTTGTTTAAGTTCATTATTCTCCCATAAGTAACCTCATAACTGGTATCACAATGGACCCTTGAGGTCTAAGTGAGTCAATGGCATCCGGACAGCCACTCCAACCTAACATAATCTATGATGGAACACAATGAGTTTTCCATTGTCATCGTACACAGACGGACGAGTTTTTCTGGGATGCCAAAACTAGACATGGGTCTCTATAGACGCTGTCATACGCGGCCTTGAAATTGATGAAAATGTGGTAGGTATCGATTCGAAGTTCCTGGGTCTCCTCCAGGAACTGCCATAGAGTGAATATTTGATCTCCAGGTCTGAAGCCATACTGATAAGGACCTATCAGGTTGTTGACGAAATGCTTCAAACGTTCACACGGCAGGGAAGACAAGATCTTGTAGGCGATGTTTTGCAGTTCAAGGCATCTCCTTTCTTGAGGATCGGACATACGATGCTGAGGTTCCATTCGTCGGGCATGCTTTCTTCCGACCGAATTGTGCAGATGAGCTGGTGCATACTCCTAATCAAATCATCTCCAGCTGCTTCGTACTGTTCGACAGCTAAGCCGTATGCTCCAGTGGCTTTGTTCGAATTAAGCTTAGATATCGCTATCTCCACTTCGTCAATGTCGGGTGGGTGGAATTGATGGTCTGCTCCACCCAAGTTCTGTATTAGCTATTGGAATTTTGCTCGTAATTCTATTATACATTTCGGAAAAGTGGTCTTTCCATATCCTCAGCACTGACAGTGGTTCCATACTACGATGATCCCATGATGGTCTAAGGAGGTTTTCGGAGACACGATCGGAAAATTATCTAGCAATCTCTTGCGATTGACCTCGAATTTTCAATGAAATTAAGCTTTTTCCTCATTCGACAAGTTGACAGACATGAGTCTACTATAGACTATACTACAGCCTACTCAATGTTTCTTTTTTTTTAGGGTTTGAACTCGAAATCAACACAGCTTAACCTAATATAGTTTTGTTTGAGTATTCCTCCTCTCATTAACAAGCACTTGTAGCATTTCGCTTAAGTCAATTATTCCAGTCCTTGTTTTTTTTTTTTATAAAAGGGTTTAAGATGTTTTGTTGATTTGCCTTCTCTTAGGTTACAGACGCAAATTTCCAACTCAAGTTCTCGCCTTAATAAAAAGAAAATTAAGGCGACTTGCCATTGCCGTTTGTTGCTTTGCCATAATCTAGCTGGACAAGCTGCTGCCAAATAAGGTGACATTAATTACTCTGTTTTTATTTCCCATCGCAGTTCTTTATATGTTTGTTTCCTTTTTTTTCCTTTGGAATCCGAATTCGTCGTCCTTGGTAGTTTTGATTTTGACTTGGTAGCTGAATATGGACGTCCGGTCGCGTATTCAATAATATCAACCCCACAAATTCCTGTTCTTTTTGAATTGCTACTGTAACATTTTCACGGAATGGTCGTAAATATCGTTGTTGTGTCAGGACTGTGGAGTCGAGTCGAGTGAGGGTCAGAATTCATTAATTTAGCTGTCGCAACAAATGGCTTCCTGTGTGTCCCAGTCTACCTCCAGACTACATTACTTTCAGAGCCTATTATCGTCACGCTTTGGAATATTACAAGGCGGGTTTGGTTCAGTATGGTGAGAGCTCTCGGAAAAAAAAACCATCTTTAACTTTACTTTTTTCTTTTCATTCAGCTTTTTTTGCTTTTGCCCGGAATCGACAATGTGAGCCCACAACATCCTGCAACCGAAGCAGGAATGAGTATTTGTAGCTCTAAATTGTGTTTCCCCCTGTAAACCCCTCAGGATTCTTAGCAAAACGGCCGATGTGGTTATAGTAAGGGTTGAGTTAGAGCAACAATAGAAGCCCCCTAGAATGATGAAAAGTGTATAAGGATAGAAAGTCAGCAACAATTGTTAGGCAAGCCTTTTGTTCCGGATCAGACATCAGCCGCCTTCTTCATCTTCGAAAGTCCTTTTACCCAAAACAAAGTCCTTCTGTTTGTGTTGGTAGTTTTTTCTCTGTCCCTCTCTATTTGTATACAAATTAAACACAGAAAAAGCTGGAAAATCTTAAGGTCCTTCAAAATAGAGTTGAGAGCACTATAGGTACAATTTCATGAAACTTAAGTTGCAAACTTCCATAAATCACTTGTTTTAAACCAGAACCGTGTCGCTGTCGGTCGTTGGTCGTCGTGCTATTGTTTATGGAACTCTAACTGGCGCAATGAATAGCAAAAGAAGCACCCAACTAACTAGCTGTCATTCAGCAGGGAATCTCTCTGTTTTGTGTCCGTTCATGGAACAATACTCAACACGGACTCTATATAAACTCCATAGACAACATGACAGGCACAAAAAAAAAGAAACAAAATCTGTTTGTCACTACACTCTGATGCGCTAATACAAAAGGGTACAGCGTTGACAACGGTTGCGTTCCGTTGGGATCCACCCAGAACTCAAGAAATCCATATACTTATTCCTCTGCACATCTGCGCACGAACACCAGATTTCAATAATTCCCATACAAATTAGACTTGCAGTATGAATCTTCATTAGAGCAAGGATAAAGGATTCGAATGAGAGTGAGGACCGATATAATGCTGGTTGGTCCTCATCTCCAGCTTCCACGTTTTTTGGTGGTTTCAGTCTTCTTAAATGTCATTAAGAAAGCATTTTGGATTTGATTTGGTGCTGAAACGGACGGACGGGTATTGGTATGTGAACAAAATGTCAAAGCTACCATAAGGAACGATGTTCCAAAGGGTTACAGCAGCAGCAGTGCTTCCTCGTTGTTTTGTTTGCCGATGGCAATAGCATTGCTAATTAGAGACGCTTCATAAATTTCGGGAATGGTCTATTCATTTGCACGATATCTTCATTGCTGGCAACAGTTTCCTCTGGTGTCTGCTTCTCACATAGTCAGCGCGTTGTGATGCCTGTCCGTTTTATATAAAGACAAGGACTGCTGCCGTATTAACAGTAGAGTCCGAAAATGTTCGGCCAAATAGGCACACATTCTTACAATGTGAAAAAGAAGAAGGCTTTAATGCTGGCAATTCTTACGACAACTTTAGACTTACCTAAAAAAAAAATGCCACCTGTCAATCAAACGTTTTCGTTCGTTTGCGTTTTTACAATTCACAGTTAACGTAAAATTTGCTCCGCAACTACGTTTCGTTGTCATCTATATTGATGTATCCCTTTACCCCATTCAACTTCCCCCTTCCTAATTAACCGTTACCCCATCCCCCTTCCCCAACAACAGCACGTCGGCCTGCATTATAAAGTGACAGTAGGGGCCTTGTATTTGATGATTTACCATCGCTTCAACCTGCTGTGTTGAGTGCCACAAGAGTGATCAAGCTTTGACATTCTTTGTTGAGTCCCACTTAAGTTATTCGAAAGAAGCCTTACAATTACCTTTAAAGTCCAAAGAAACATCAGTAAGCAAGTCTAATTCGTCTCCTAAGCTTCTGTCAAACCAGTATTGGAATCATCAGCTTGTCGTTGAACGAATTTTAAACCCCACTGTTCAGCTCTTGGTCGCTTAAGCCTTAACCACCAGAAGGATTAGATTAGAAAGCGAAACAATAACGATGGCATCGAACCGTCACTAACTCGAACGAGGCAATCGTGTCCTATCTGATTGTAGATTGGATACATAGCCAGATAGCGAAACACATACCAAAAACCAAATCCACCCAAAAATAAACGACCTCTCCGCATCAAGCCCAACAATACACACCCGAAAAAAAAATAATAACGTCAACAATAAGATAACGTGTTGTATGCTGTCAAAGTGCGAGCGAGCGCTTGGATTTTGGTCCAACCAGTTAAAGTCTTTTGTTCCGGATAGAATGAGAGCACCACCAACCATCAAACCATCACCCATATCTCGGCCTTTGTTATATTATCCACCATTACCACAAATGATGGGTGTCGTCGTCGTCAGGGTTGTTTTCGTCGTCGTCGTCGGATTATGGTTTGCCTGAGAGAAAAAAGCATGTTCTCCAGATTCATAGAGCCGCACATCTTTCAAGCATCGGCTATCGAATGCCACCGAACTGCGTGCCTCGAGGAATGAAAAACAAGGCTCAGACTCACCTAGTGATGAGGGGTAACCATTCGGCTCAGTGAGCTATGTTCAAATCACCTTATCATCCCTTTTGTTTGTGATTTTACCGGGAAATAAAGAGTGCCTCTACTGGAAGATGATATAGACACCCTGGCCATACCCAGCGATCATAATGCAACAGATATCGGCCAGAGTAGACGTCGCTCGTCGTCGTCATCGTCGTAAGGGAATAATAAAATGGAATTTCCTAAACGAGGAAATAATTTCGCTATGAAAGGAGACATTTTCCTAAAATTTATTCGTTTCGTGTCAAAAGACAAAACGGGGAAAAATGAAAAAAACAAAAATTTAGATTCCAACCGGGAGATATGAGTATAATATACCAACAGCGATGCTCTTCCTCTTCCTGGTTTGATGAAGGGTTCGTTGAGACTCGTCGATGACTTTTCATGGGATGAAAGGATTGTTGTTTTTTTTTCGTTAGCTTATCTCGTTTTTGTTAGAATAGTGAAAGGATAATTTTTGAATGGTGTCCTCGTGTTTTTGCAATTTGAAAATCGCGGTGGAAAATCAAATACCCAAAGAGCAGGGATAATGCAACAAAATTGACTGCACGCACGTGACGTAGGTAAATGATAACAGTTTTGGGAGTTATTAACAGGGGATGTTGAGGCTTGTGGATAATTAATGGGTGTAGATAGTGAGCTCTGAGATTCATTTTTGGTGTAAGAATTATGGTTTCAATTATAACAAAAGTATACAGCCGAGTGGAAGGAAATTATGGCGTTAGATCCGGCTGATAGGGACGTTAAAATTTTAAGCCGTAAGCAAAATTTGCTGGATGTTATGAGAGGGTGAACACTCTGCTCAAGGATAACTTGTTTTCGAGGAGAAAAATGAGAATTCTAAGGAAACTTACTATAACGAAGAAATTTCAGTCAAATGAGGAGGCCATCGACCAAGCAAACTTTAAAAGAAGTTAAAATATCGCTCGTATTCTTTCTTAAAAAAAGGTTGCAACCATTTCCAAGAAAATGGTACTATTCAAGTCAGTTAGTTAACCGGCTCCAAATCCATGAAGAATCTCAGCCTGAGACACTGCAGCCTTACATCGAGTACGGTCCCTCGCAGGCACTCTCCAGTCATCAAAACCAGGCGCTCTGGCATCCGCAGTCATTTAGTCCTTGTGCCGTATAGGTTCGGTCGTCTTTGTCGTCTCGAACCTGGGAGCTGCGATAAGAAGAATTTCTTGGCTGAAGCCGTCCATTCGCTCGATAAGGCTGTGCCAATGTAGTCGTCTTTTCTTGGCTTTCTGGAATACATCCACATCTTGGTACAGCTCGTATTTTTTGCGGTTGAACCTTCTTCTCCATTCGCCATCGTCGCATATTGGACATAAAATCCGTAGAAAAATGTTTTTTTTTTTATAATTCCCCAGCATCAATTCCTTTTTTTTTTAATTATCGTCCAACATTCGGCGCCGTAGAATAGGAACGGTTAAATCAAAGTCCAGTTCAGCAGACACTTTGTCTTTCGAGTGAGAACTTTTGAACCCAGTTGTTTTGCCAAACCGAAGAAGCAGCGGTTCGCTAGGGTAATTCGTCGGATCTCCACTGAGGTGCCGTTTGTGGGATTGATGTTTGTTCCAAGGTAGACGAACTCCAACTACCTTGAAATTGCTGTTATCAACAGTGACGTTTTGTCCTAGGCTTTTGTTTGTTGATAGCATGTACTTTGTTTTGTCCTCATTCACTTCAATTCATGTCAGCCGACACAGCTGGATCAGTTTGTTCGGGATCCCGAAATCAGACATCGCCATCATTAGCCCTTTGGCGTTGGATTCTATCATAATCAGCTTTGAAGTCGATGAAAAGATGATGGGTTTCGACTTGCAATTCATTGGTCTTTTCCAGGATTTGCCTCACTGTGCCGATTATTGTTTTGCAGAACGGTTTCAGACACTCACTCAGTACGTTGGATAGGATTTTGTATGCACCTTTATGCAGGGATACTCCTCGGTAGTTTTTGCATGACATAGGATCGCCTTTTTGTAGATGGAGCATATGGAGGTTATCGACCAGTCAGTGCATGCATTCTTCCTCCCACACTTTTATGATGATCTGGTGCATGCGGTTCATCAAAAAACCTTAACTGAAGAGCTTGTTTCTGATTCTGAAATCGGAAGCTATTTGTTTCGACCTTTAAAAAAAACGTCAGGTGTTGTTCTTGGCCCGTGACTCTTCTAAATGTTTGAGCTGAAAACTGCGTATGCTCTTATCTTTCTTCGCAGAGTCTTTTTATCATTTCTCCTCTTTGTTCGGTACTCTTCTCTTACCGCTCTGTTTTCCGTCGCAGCATCTGCAAACGTGCATTTTCCGTCTCTCTTTCCAAAAACGCGCATTCATCATTTTTGGAGGTCACTGGTAACCTATGGTGGTCTCGGGTACATTTTTAAGTATTTCGCAAGATTGGTTGCACAAGGTGTTGACATCTGTGTTAATTAGGAAGACGGTGGAGAATTGCTCACTCAGGCGCTCGCTGTATTCTTTGGCATTCTCCGCGAGTTCTAAGGCAACCGATGTTGAACTTCTTTCTTTGGACCATTTTTTTTGTCATTTGATAATCGAACCCCAAACTTAGCCACTACCAGAAAGTGGTCAGAGTCGACATTTGCTTTTCAGAAATTGCTCACGTTTAAGATGTTGGATGCGTGCCATGCGCCGATTAGCACATGGTCGATTTGAATGGTGGCTCGACCATCCGGAGATTGCCAGGTTGTTGTGCAGATCTTTCGTCTTGGAAACCTAGTTCTAATTTTTATCACCGTATTACGAGCTGCAGCCAAGTCCATTAGTCGGAAGCCGTTATATCTGGTGTAACTTCGTGGAGGCTGTGCTTTCCAACATTTTCGACAAAGATTCTTCCTTCCTGAATTTTTGCATTGAAGTCTCCTAGTAAGTTTTTGACGTCGTACTCTGGACAAACTCCGTTGGCTCTATCCAGAGGAATCCTCCTTGTTAGACTCCTCAACATGAAGTCAACTCAAGACTATTCCGTCCACTTTCTCGTTCCATTTCAAATTTCTTGTTTATTTCATCCCACCTTTTACTGTTTTTTGAGATTCATCCTTCCTCATAAAAAGACTAAAAGAGCAACAAACAAAGACCACCCTTTGAACCTTTCACCGCATACAAAATTGAAGCTAATTAAAAACATTTCCTTTCAGATATTTCCACAACAAAGTCTAAGATTGCATTTCAAACAGCACACAAAAAGTCGTGTTGAATATTTTCTTTGCGATTTATTTAAAGTTGAAAATGTGTTTTAATCACTATCTAAATAAAATTACTTTTCCACCAACATCCATTGGCATCTTCTGCTGCAAGCTGTAACCAAGCTGCTAATTTAATTTTATGCCAAGTAGATTGCACTTAACTTTAGCTCTGCAGCAACATTTTAATTTACTTTTTTCCCGAATTGAATCTGATTATTTTGTTCCGTATAGCCGTGCGGTGCAATACAAGTGCATAAAGAAACAACTCCAGTGCTCCACCAGTCACTCTCATTCTCTCTTCAATCTGCCGTTTTTTTTTTTTTGCAAGGCAACTTGGAGCTTACATTTTAACCTTCGTTTTAATTAGAAGACACTCCACAGTCCACATTCACATCCTTCACAAGAATCCTACCCCTTTCCTATTCCACATCGTTTTCGTTGGAAGTAGAGAGTTTTGAGAACTGCGTTTGCGGTTACTTCATTTCCTTGAGGTTATAAGCTCCTTAACAAAAATTTAGAAAAATACTTTTCAATTCTGAAAATTGGCAACTCTGACTTCCGTCAAATGAATGCATAGACACAATGGGGAGTATCAACAAACCAGCAGAATAAAACAAGGACGAACGAGCTGAGGATAGAAGTTAAATCAAAATAAATTAATCTGCCGTGCACTTGAAGATTGCAGATAAATCCTTCGTCCAAGTACAGACCTATCTTTGAGAATGTAATTATCTGCACCGCGACCGGGGAAGAGGCGATGTTTTTTCATCGCTGACCTAAGGATGCCAAAGGATACAGCAGCGGAAGGTTGTAGGAGCATTTTTCATTGACTTTTGAAGTCCTCCATGGGAAATTAAAAGACCGGCACGAAGCAACAAATTAAATGCACCGAATTTGTGGTTTCTCATATGAGCGAGTGCTCATCCTTTGAGATACACACAAGCACACAAACCATCAGCAGCTCCTCAGTTCGCAAAAGCCAATAAACCAACGTGTGGCCATATAATACAAAAGAAGTGAAATTTTGTGCCTTAATTCAATGAAAATCAAATTGATGGAAACATTTTATTTTGATTAAGTTTTTCTTTTTTTCTGCAAGAAATCCACCCACCCCCAATCCACCACTTAACGTCATATTCTTCTCATCATTGTGTGGGTTCTAAAGGGATCAAGTGAAACTCAAGGCTCTTCTCATTCCTTTTCGCTTTTTTTTATTGACAACTCTGCGGCTGAAACGAAGTCATAAAAATGAGATTGTAAAACATGATAAGAAAATGAGATTTACTTAAATATGTTTATTTTTATTTTTTTTATACGACAATGTTTGAAAGGATTCTCATGTGAGATGTGAGATGTGAGAAAAAAAGCTTTTAAATTCTCTCAAGGCTGTAAAGATGATCTGTTGGCAGGAAATGTACCACCTTTAGCCTCTTAGTGTGAGAAAAAAAAAGACATTAGACTTAACAACCTCACAGCAAGAAGGCGCCACTTTATTAAATTCTGTTTCCCTAAAAAAAATATCACGAAAAATAAAATGACGTCATTGGGATTGAAAAATATCAGAAATAAAAAGCGCATGTAAGGGAATTTGAACTTTAACAAAATCCATAACCAAACGTGTGCATTTGATGCCAAACCATAATCCCATTGTAAGGATATAACTTTGCCCATACTCTCCCTGCTTCTATCATTTTTATCCTGATTCTGGCAGAGAAGTCGAGGCACTCAATTCTCGCATTCAATGTTCAAATAACTCAAACCAGAAACGTATACTTTGTATTCCATTGCCATATTCGATAGTTTGTAAATGTAAAACGATTTCCCTACCCCCACCCCATCACAAACATAAAAAAGCAAACCACAATCACAAATCGTTCGCTTCATAGTAATTCCCAGATAGAATTATGCAAAAAAATCCCATTCAATATCAGATGGGCATGGATTTTTCTTGCGGTGACATTTGTAGACACAACGAATGTCATCGTCATTCTTCATAAATTTCTGTGATTCACATCCTTTAACTACACCGCACTCAGTGCTATTCTTGCATTACATACACAATCTTTTACTCTAGACTCGTACTGTCGTCGTCGATTTCGACGGTTGTTGAAAGTTTACATATAATCCAAAGACGTAAAATAAAAACTGAAATTGACAAAAACGAAGAAGCTCGCACATCACATGTCGAAAGCAGCGACCGGAAAAAAGATTGCCGTCTTGCACTTCATACAGAAGGATGAGAAAATAGCTTGGCTTTATGTGCAGTCAGTATATCAGCAGGAAGGCATCAGAATCAGAACCAGCAACAGGATGAGCGAATTCCTTGCTGTCTCTATTAGAGTTGTGTGGATACATGTCAATTGTGTGTTTTGTATTTATTTTGCCTTCTTCCACTCGCTGATTCGCTAAAATAGCAAACGATGAGGACTTTGTTTTTTTGGTGTCTGAGATGAATCAAGGTGTTGGGAATTTCTTCAGGAGTTATCATGATGAATGCAAGATCAATTCCGAGTCGAGTTCATCCGTACCTATATCTTTTCCACGTAAATCCATGTCTGAGTCGGAGTAAAGGTTCCATCTCTGTGTAAGTTCTGAATCCGAGTCCGAGTCTAAGTCCGAGTCGGAGACCAAGTATGAGTCCGAGTCAGAGTCCGAGTCCGAGTCCGAGTCCGAATCCGAGATAAAGTCCGTGTCCGAGTCAGAGTCCGAGTCCGTGTCCGAGTCCGAGTCTGAGTCCGAGTCCGAGTCCGAATCCGAGACAATGTCCGAGCCCGAGTCTAGGCCCGATTACGAGTCCACGTACGAGTTCGTATTCGAGTTCGAGTCCGAATTCGAGTCCGAGTCCGAGTTTGAATCCGAGTCCGAGTTTGAGTCCGAGCCCAAGTTTGAGTCCGAGCCCAAGTTTGAGTCAGAATATGAGGACTCTGAGTCAGAGTACGAGCCGAGTTCGAGTTTCAGTTCGAGTGCGAGTCTGAGTCAAGTTCGAGCACGAGTTCGAGTTCGCGTTCGAGTTCGAGTTCAAGTTCCATTCCAAGTCCGAGTTGGAATTCGAGTCCGAGTCCGGTTCCAAATTCGTGCCCAAGTGCGTGTTCGAGTTCGAGTTCAAGTTCGAGTTCGGGTTCAAGTTCGAGTTCGAATTCAAGTCAATGCGAAAACAAGTAACATGTAAAAACATAATGTTCATGCCTTTTTTCATGGCTCTGGCCATTGGTCTAACTCTACTGATGAAATTCTTATTTTAATCGCTGAAAAGTATGGCAAATATGCTCCACATGCATATCATAAAAATGCATTTGAAATTCCAAACACAATATATGAGGAACTGAAGTTATTGAATTGAATTCGGTGTTGAAAGTTTTCTTCGACAACTTGTACGGCAACGAGTGGTAGGTGGTAACAGCATTTGGGGAGGGGAGGTTACGTATTAAGAAAAAGTCAAGGTTTTCTAGACGACAACAACGACATTGACGTTGACGAAAACAGACACGACATTGCAATTGCAACTGATTCTCTTTAGATTCCAAAAAAGTAAAAAAAAAGTAAAATCTAACCAAAACATGAGGAATGATATTCAACAAGGATAAATGAAGTTATCGATTCCCTTTCCGCAATTTTTGTGCATGTTGTCTAAAAATGATCAGAGAATAAAATAAAAATGTGATAAGAAATTTGTTTCCTTGCTTTTTGTGAAAGATTCGAGCAAAAAAGGATTAGATGATTTAATGGCCGTCTTCAAAGATTAAGTTTCTTAAAGGGTGCTAATTACAGTTAAAAAAAAAGGATTTATCATTGTCAGTCTACTTGAAAGGGACCTGCATTGCAAAAGTGGTACTCTGTTCCATGGCCATATGTGGAGCCCTCTTTACTTATTGGGCCCCATTTCTACAGACTTGAAGTGCCGGCTCTGTATTTGTTCAGAAATGCAAAAATAGGATCATGCTTATGCATTCGGAAAAATTGAAATGAAACTGTGGCTCATTCGTTGTTCCTTGAGATGACAATATAGAATTCGTTTCTAGTTTTTATTTTTCCTTTCATGAAACGCCAACAGACTGGAGACAAGAAAAACGGTAAGGCTTCCTTTTCAATTCTTTCTCCTTACACTTGAACGATGACAGTTGTGTATATTGGTTATCAAATTGAGAAAAATCGAATTACATGTCGCGAAAAAGCAACTTTCAGTACACCGATACCTTAAACTAAAGTGTTGTCGTTTTTTAAGGAATCGAATTTGAATTGGTTTCTTAGAAGCAATTTAATCTATTATTCAAGCAATTTTAGATGCAGAGCCGTTAACTTTATTGCGAAATTCGATATTCAAAACCGAGAATATTTGTTTGATTTGCTGGAACTTCAGTCGGTGCGTCCAATCTGTGGCTTGAACTAAAGAAATGTATTTGGTGTCCAACTTAAATTTTAAACGATGTTCTCGGGTTCGAACTCGAACTTAACTTATACTCTGACTCTGACTAGAAGTCGAACTCTGACTCTCACCCGGACACCGGACTCTGACTCGGACTAATCGGATCCTGACTCGGACTCAGACTAGGATTACCATTTTCGGACTCAGACTCGAATCGAACACAAACTTGGACTTGGACTCAAAATCTACCCCAGACTTTAACTCGGACTCGGACCCGAACTCTAAATCGAATTGAATAGCGAACACTGTTATCCCTCGATAAGAATTAACATTTTTCAAGCAAAATTCTGACGCTCATTCCTGAATTCAAAGTTAAAAAAGTAATGAAAAACCAACTCCCTAATTCATTTTGCAAACTCTCTCATTTCGCGCTAATTAAAGTGTGGCTAACTTGTTGCCACATTCAAGTAAATCTCCTTTCACTAAAAACTTCTCGTTAAGTTTCTTTTCTTATTTTTTTTTTTACAAAGAATCATTTTTTAAGCGAGAGAAAGAAAGCGCATAGTGCACGATAGAAAAGACATAACCTCCTTTCGTCCTTTCAAGCTAATGAAATCACTGTCACCAGCTTTTCTAGCACCACTCTTCCATTGCTCTTGTTCAAATCGATTACTGCGAATGACAAAGGAATCCCTTAAATCTCCAATTACTCAAGTTTCTAAGGACGTATTTTAAAATCTTAGTCGAAAGCAGGAGAACGAGCAAGAGACCCGCATTTCGCTAGATTCTTAACACTCTAACAAAAGGATAATGAAAAGTGCGCGTAAGTGTGGGAGGCGGCTTAAACACTCTTAAATTGAAGTTTTGTTGGTATTATACTCTGTTCGACTAACGGGCAATAGTATACCCACCATGAGCAACAAGAGTGCATTATCATCAGAACAGTTGATAGGGGCGGGTATGAGGGTGTTGTCGTTATATGTACATCGGTCGTTTCGTCTTCGTTTGCTTAGATTTCAGGGGTCGTTGATGGTTTGAGGACTGGGAAAAGAAAACAACCACAGATAAGGCAAGTCGACGACGACTACGACTACGATGACAAAAAAAGAAATCTAAAAGAAGCTGAGTAAAACACTAAAATCAGATTTGCGGTGAAAGGATGCTTCGCTTTATCCCTATATTCGAATAAACTTTCACCCGCCCGCCATACCATCGCACCGCCTCCTCCGCATGACAGTTAAGAAATTTCCCTTTGGAAAAAAGTTTTTCCCACCCGTAAAAATGTTTCTTTGTTTTTGTATGAAATTCACTCGAAATCTCATTATCCGTTGCGTAGCTGATACAAAAAAAAAAGCAAATGAAATAACTGCACACCCCCAACCGGGTAGAGCTCACTACATGATTCTTCTGCAAAGACGTTTATTTAAGTTTTTTTTTTGTTTTTTTGGTGTCGTTTTGTTGTTTTGTTTTCGTTGCCTTTTTTTTGTATTCTTAAACCTTTAGCGGCGGAGGTGGGGATCGATTGGCACGTGGAGCGTGGGAGTAGGGGTTGTATTATAGTTAGTTATGTGTGCGTATAGCTTTGGTTTGACGCTGCAGGAAAATGGGACTTATCTAGGATCGAGTTGGTCTAGAAAGTCGTACAAACACAGTGTCGAAGCAAGGTATTTGATGAAGGATTTTTTGTTGTTGTTGTATGCTGGGGATAAGACGAAAAGCGAACGCGGCAAGGAGTCTTAAATTGTTTTAAATGAAAACAAAACATCAAAGACTTTGTTTTTTGTCTTTGATTGATAGCTGCGTGATATTTTAAATTTTGGACAGTGCATGCATGAGGGAGAAGCAGCTGCTTGATCACGTCATATTTGGCTGAAACAATGGAAACCAATCATTGAAATTAATTATAATTAAATGAAATACTCCTCTTATTGCTTTGCATCATATCCATTTACGGGGTTGGGGTCGAGAGACCGAGAACCAAAATCTCGCAAACCAAAAGAACGCAAGCCTTTTGACCGCATGACCAAAAACTACTTTCCCGTAGTACCTTCTTTTGTCCGAATGTCATTTGACCGCACAAAATCTTGCCCTTTTATCATGACAATTTACTCCTTTTCGTCACTGAAAGTTATGACAATTAGGGAGATCGAAATCTGGTATCTTTTTCAATTTGTATAATAGTCCTGAATTAGGACACACTCCCTTTCCAAAACAGAAACTTTGGGAGACACGAAATGCTGAGAATCATGGAGAACATGTACCTAAGTAATTGCTTAATATTTGTATGTTTCATGTTTCTGTTTTTGTCGAAAATGTATCTGTTCATTTTTGTTTCCAAAAACTTAGTTGAAAGTTACTTTTAAGGCCCTCAACACACGAAGCAACTGTTTTGCAACGGTTTTGAGACTAGTTTTGCTCAAGCAACTGTTTTGCGACTTTGTATATGCAGCTCAGTCGATTGAAATGAAACCGGTTTGCAACCGGTTTGCAATCGGTTTCCAACTAGTCGCACGCAACTAGCTAGTTTTTATTTCATCTTTCACTTACACTGCCTCTTGCGAAGAACTGACAAAACTTCCAAGAGTATCATCTGTCATGAGAGAGTGTTTCTCAACTTTGCCGTTCGGAATCGGCGTTAAACTGTAGGTCCCCTCAATTCTTCACACGCACCTAGAGAATTGTTGATGACAGTAAGCCACTTAGGCCTTGGCTCTTCAAGAGCTGTAGATGTGTTTGTTTGTTTCTATGTCTGGTATGGACTTCTAAGCGGCCCAACAGATATTTAAGGATTTTGCATGTTGTATTTTTGGAATTTTGTTGGCATTGCAAAAACCATATGGAGAGTTGGAAAACTGGAAATACGAAATATGATATGATATCTACATAGACGTGAGTTTGGTTTCTTGCATGTTCTTTTTGTTCCAGAATCGCTTATCGGCTTATCGATGGTTTCTTGATGGAAAACCCGCAAAACTCATTAGAGTTGTAGGTGCTTTGGCTTTCAAATGAAATATTGTTGATATAAGACCGCGAATTTTAGGTGCATTCGTTTTCAAATAGATAAATAGAAAATTGTTGGTGGGAAACTTGGAAATTAAAAAAAAAGAGTGATTCATTTGATGGTTGATAACATTTAGGATTTTGATTATGTAAAGGTAAGGAATACTGGAAAGATAAGTGGTTTTAAATCATTCAAAAAGTTTATCTGAAGAAACTTAATTGGGATGAAAAGGGCTTGGTTTGTTTGTTAGGAGCAACCAACTACACCAATTTCCAGTAAGTCTCCTTTGACACCCGGTAAAATGCAGTGAATCCGTTTCATTTAAATGTTTTGCTGCCAAAAAAGTCTGCATTTAAAATTTTTCTGTATGTATGCATGGTCCAGTGTTTTCTTCGTACAAGCTTTCTTTGTCTCAGTCTCATCTCACAATAGTTGATTAAATCCTCTTCTACTACTGTTTTACATGTTGAATACTTATAAAAATTTGTGAAAAACAAAATTAAAACACACGTCCTACTCAAACAACTATCAACTGGTAAAAATTCGGTCGTACTCGTGTGCGGAGAGAAGTCACAAATCGATTGCAAACTAGATGTAAAACAGTTGCTTCGTGTGCGGAGGACCTAAGACTCTTACTTTTTTTTTGCAATATTTGCAAACAATAAATTCACCAAAGATTAAAGTTATAATTTAACCCAACCAAGCGTATTGGAGTTCAAATGGTTATGACATTTGGTACCCTTTCTCAGGAAAAAAAAACAAAAACTTTCAAAAAGTCTCTCCCCCAAACCATTCAAGTTGATAAATTTGATTTTTCTTCCCCTTTTTCCCCGATTGTTTTTTTGTTTCTTGTTTCTTTTCTGTCAAAGCAGTTTAAATCTAGTAAATACGATTTACCGATTTGATTCTATACTTTTCTTTCTTTCTTTCTCAACTTTATTATTCCCCCTCTCTGCTGACGCCACGCCGCCGCCGCCACCGCTCGCTCTATACATTTCGAAACTTTCTTATATTTTTTTCCTACCAGCAAAGTTTACTTAAAATCAAAACTTTTCCCATAATAATAAAGTATCACAACAGGACAACAGGCACATGACTGAATATGTGTGTCTGTGTGTGCCGAACGAGTATAGTTAATCCACATCCCAAAAAAAACCCTCACTTTATAATTCCTATTCTATATGTCAGAAAATATTTTTTTTCAAAACATCAAGAACAAAAAATGAATGACTTTCTTTGCCTTTTCCTGATGGAGTAGCCATAGAGAAAGGAAAATAAATAAAAATAATAATAAAAGAAAACGAGAGAGAAAGAGCAAAAACCATAACGCAAAGTTTGTTTTGGGCATTTCCGTCAAGATGTTCCCTTTCTGCCCATAAGGTGGACCCGAAAAGTCAAGCCACCAACTCTCAAACAAAACTTTAAAAAATAAACATAACCCCACTTCGATAGTCATCGCACCAAAGAGGACAGAAGGGCATGTACATAGGTGGATTGAATATGTTTTTATGTATGAAGTCTGATGGAAGAAAAATGTTAAGTTTTTCAAGTGAATGCATTTTTATTTTGATTTTGTACTCAGTTTTGGCAAGTTCCCTTGAGTCTGGACATTGAAGGAAAGGACGACATGGAGAGAGCATAAGAAAACTAAAATGATTATAAAAATCTACTTATCGGTGCTTGCTGATATTGTGTACCGATATATTCATGGTGCTGTTGAAATTTGCATGCACCGGGGTACACAACAGTCAGAAAAAAGTACAGAATGGACAGAACAATAAAGTAACGTCCTTTGCAGTATTTTTCTTTGTGAAGGAGTTTCTTGCAGTTTCTTAACCAATTTAATCGATAAAAACGTGTTGAAACTTTGGCCGAGCAGTCCGGTCGTTTGGAAGAAGTTTTTCTATTTATTTTTTTGTTTAACAAGTTCAATAGAAAGAGGGAATGTTTACTAATATACAGTCATAAAAAATGTATACTGATGTGTGGCAATGCATTTTACAGTAATAAGGACGATAAAAAATGCTTTTACTTTGATTGCTTACAGAAGATGTGTCTTTTTTTTTGTCGTTCAGGTTGCACAGATTTACATCATGAGAAATGTTTTGCTTTTTCTTACGTTAAGGTTTAGGTGTCATCGCCTTCAAAGCTGCTTATGATAGCATCCAACGCCAAGAGCTTATGATGGCAATGTCTAAATTCGGGATCCCGAACAAACTGATCCGACTGATCCGACTGTACCGCATGACGCTTAACATTACGCAGTGCAGCGTGCATATGGGTAATAGCAAATTCAAGTTGTTTCAAATACGGTGAGGTTAAAGCAAGGAGATGCTCTGTCACGTTATTTCTTCAATATAGTTCTGGAGCAGATAGTGCTAAGGGCAGGTGTGTGCACGGAAAACAGCAGCTTCAACAAATCCACCTAGGTCCTAGGCTATGCGGACAACATAGACATCATCGGTCGACCCAAGAGAGCTGTGCTTGAGGCCTTCACAGCGATTCAAGAACAGGCGAAACTCGTTGGTCTTTGAGGACGAAACAAAAAATAAACAAAACAACATCTATCCACCGCCTAGGACAAAATGTCACTGTTGGAAGCATCAATTTCAAGGTAGTTAAGGTGTTCACCTATACCTTGGAACAAACATCAATCCCACAAACGTTACCTTAGTGGAGATCCACCGTTGCTACTCCAGTTTGGCAAGACAACTGGGTTAAAACCCCTTATTCGAAAGACAAAGTAGTGTCTGCTATACGAGACTTTGATTTTACCAGTCTATCTCTACGACGACGCTGAGTGTTGGACGATAAGTAAAAAGGGGAATTGATACTGGGCACTTTCGAAAGAAAAATTCTTCGACGGATGGAGAAGAAGGTTCAACCGCGAACTGTACGAGCTGTATCAAGGTGTGGATGTAGCCCAGAAAGCCTTGGCTCGGCCACATCGAGCGAATGGACGGCAACGCTCCAGCCAAGGGCCATTGCGGATGCCAGAGCGATTGGTTTCGGCGACTGGAGAGTGCCTGCAAGGGACCGTTCCCGATGGAAGGCTGCAGGCTGTGGTCCTTCATGATTTAGGAGCCGGTTAAGTAAGTAAATAAGTTCGTCTTATTCTACACTGCCACCAAGGCCTGGTGAGCTCCTTGACAAATTGATGAAAAGAAGTCTACAAAATATCAGTGCAGCACTGCACACAGTGGCATTCCCAGTATACACAGGGGTGTGCGTTGAGTCAAGACAAGAAGAAAATCGTTCGTCAGACAAGTATTAAAGAACGATTTCTGTTTCACTAAAATTTAGTCTAGAATCAGCTATTTTCATTCAACCCTCCCTCCATCAAAATTTCCACTTCTTAATTGCTTCTTTCTTCAAACAAGTATTGACTGCACTTAGAATGTTATCACTTATCAGTAATAAAGTTGTCACCGTTTCAACTTGAACTTATCTTTTCTTCGAACTCCTTACCCATCCCCCCCCCCCTTTCTTAAATATTTATATCGTTTATTATCAAAGTTGTCAATACTTCTCTGTTGTCATGTTTGTGCTCCAATTTATTCGTTCGCCTTCAAAGAAATATATTCAATTATTATGCTCTTCTCTATACCATTCGTCCGTTTCGAAAAGAAAATATTACCAAACAAAAGCAACAACCCCTCCTCTCATCCTTTCCAATACAACAGGAAAAAAAAGAGCCTTAAGGAAGAAATAAAACTACAAATAATACATCCAATCCACTTGTAATGTCCATTGTTAGAAGTCATTCAGGATAAATCCAAATTGACAAATACACATGTCTCCTAATTCGCATATTAATTGAAAAGTCCACTTAAGTTCCGTTTCGTTTGGTTATGAAAGTAGCTTCCATCGTCGTCCGATTCGATCCCGTTCAACAACGATAGACATTTATATTCATTCTTATTCGGTTTTGGCCTGACTTGTTGTAGAAAAGGTATTAACTTGTTATATCTTTGGCTTTGTGATGTCCTTGTTCGAGGCAAACAAGTTGTTGTTTGTTGATAATAATGTATAATATTTTGGGGTGGAGAGTGGGTGAACGTATTGATTTTGGGGTATAATCCAATTAATTAAGTTTAGCATTAGTTTGGCGACGATAAAAACTAATAGATGTTGATTTCGCCCTTCGAGGCCATATTGGAACTAATGTCCTTTTATTTTCTGACAGTTAATGACAAATTCTCGATAGTTGTTGGCAATGAACTATGAATAAATTGAGCGAAAAAGGAAGTTCTTTTTGGATTTTATTTTTACGTAACAGAATAAACTGAGATGTCATTTTTGTTTCTTCTTCAAGGGTGTGAACAAGTTCAAAAGTCGAGAGAGTCCCATAAATTATGTTTCCTGTCAATCTGTTCAGCTCCCTTTTAGCTGCAAACATCATCTTTTTTTTAAGGACGCACAAAATTGAACTCACTAACTTGTGTATCACCTTGAACATCATTGCCATCCTTGTTGATAGTTTAACGTTTCGTGTAGGCCAGGATCTGACATAATTTTGAGAGAACGACGACACGTTTCGTTGAATAATTTTACAACATCGAACTTGTGCTCCTTACTGTACGTATATCCATTTTTTGAGAGCATCAAACGCTAATTCACTTAAGGACTCTCATTCTCATCCAGCATCAATGCCCACAAGGCCAATATTCTATCTCTCTTGTCGAGGTTGCCAATGAAGAACAAGGACGACGAAAAGTGTCGCCAAAAAGCGCCGAACCATAAAACGCACATGCAAGCATGTTCTAATACTTGGGCGCCCACAAAGAAGCCAGGTGACATGCACTAGAAACCACATTGCCCAAGGCAAATGCAAACATCTCTTCTGTCAGATTTTTTGAAAGGACACCATTCTCTAGAAAACTCATACCCGCCCACTCTTTGCTTCAAGTAAGGGTACAACATCAAGTATATCACTTCAAACAAGCACACGATAGTGCGATAGTGAAATCAAAACATGGCCATTTTGTGCAATGTCGTAATCGTCATCGTCCACGTTCTCGTCGAGCTTAGAAGCGAAAGCAAATGCTGTTTTGTTGTAAAATAAACCAAAATCTGGCTGTCGAAAATAGTCCGATGTTGTCCTTTGCTGGTGTAATCCACTCTGAATCCCTTTTAAAGTATGATTGGTTAGATTATTGTTTTGACCACATTTTATATGGCAGCAGCAACATCTCATCCTTAAAAGCAGATCAGAAGAATGAAAGAGCTTTTGAACATTATTTTAAGTGCATCGAACATGAGAAGTCCATATCTCGGCTATAGGAAGAACACCTGACTCAGTGTAAGGATTTGATGATGGAAGAGTGATAATTTATGAGTGCACCTATATCGTGCAATCGAGAGTAGTAAATCTCCTCTCGAATCAACCTCAAAATCATATATGAATGACCTACCATAATAATAGTGGTCCATTTCGTGTGTGCTTGTGAGTGTAGTGGAATTGATTAAGAACCCGGAATGGTAACAATGCCAGTTTGATTTGTATCCACTTAATCACTGATTGTAAGCATTTAATCAGAATAACTTAAATTAAAATTGATCCAAATTGTCATCGGACAGTGTTGCCATCTAAGGTTTATTTTTTCTCCTTCACTTTAAAAATTTAAACATTTGTTTTGTTTTGTTTTAGGGGCAGTAATTTATGTATTTATTATGCGCTTGATATAATATGAACACTAACATTCTTTTAACAAGCAGGAATGCCACCCTGCCCAGCATGGTCAAACTTAATTAGAAGAGATTTGAAAAATTATTGAAGCCAAGAGCTTCCATAAGGCTTTGATAAGACTTACCTACATGATTTGAAATATTTGCTCTGCTTCTAACAACAGTATAATAGCTTGCATAGGTGTTATACGTTCTACAGTCTTAACTCTTAACGAAGTTTAACAGAAGCAGAAATTAAGGCAAAATATGTCAGTTGTAGTTGGGATAAGAAAGCCTTATTACGTTTTTTTCTAATGATAGTTAAAAACCGAAGTTGTTTTTCTAAAAGCTTGTAGTGTCCGTAGCTTAGTGGTTAGGTGCGTTGGCTGCTAAGCCGAACGTCGTGGGTTCGAATCCTACTCCGGCCCAAAGTTTTTATTTCATCTTTCCGGACACTGCCTCTTGCGAAGAACTGACAAAACTTCCAAGAGTATCATCTGTCATGAAAAAAGTGCTTCTCAACTTTGCCGTTCGGAATCGGCGTAAAATTGTAGGTCCCCTCAATTCTTCACACGCACCTAGAGAATTGTTGATGAGAGTAAGCCACTTAGGCCTTGGCTCTTCAAGAGCTGTTGCGCCACTCTATTTAGTTTTTTTTTGTGGTGTTGATCTTTCGCAGTTTCTAAGGTTTTACTTTAAAGTGAATTTAGAAAGAAGAATTCTGTTTTCCTACCTTAGAATTCTATAGAAGCCTTAACGAAGCTAATAATAGCAATGAAATCCTTAGCTATGCATCTCGTAATTAATTGAAGCTTTAGCGAAATTTGGATTAATGAAAGAAATTGTTACAGCTTCAACACCTTCCTTTAAAACCTTTTATGAATCTTTAACGAAGCACAAAATACCATTTAAGCTTCTTTAAGACTTCTATAAAAATTTAAGGGAATTTAGGAACGCGTTATTATCGTTTTGTGTTTATATCTGAAATCCCTTTTTTAAATTTCAGCTTAAAAATATATAGAAGCCTTGTTAGACTTTGTAGAAACCATATATTTGAAGTGAGCATATGACTTGCAAGAAGAAGTTTCAATTCTATGAGATATGTCTTTATGTGCACATTTTATTTCAGTCAGAAAATAGTTGAAACAAATCTTCAAACAAAATCTCTTAAGAACAACTTATCCGATTTTGACAACTTTTCAGACCCGTTGGCAACCATAAAGGTGTTTTTGGTAACATTTGAGAACCTGTAATCATTATTTCGCCTATCATTCTTTGTATTGCATTCACATATGATTGAAACTCTAGACTTCTGTGATTACAAATGCCTGAAATAGCCTCATGTTAACCGTTATTGGACTTGTGTGTTACATTAAACATTTATGCACACGTAAGCATTTAAATGAGATCGTTTATTTAATTGAAATCTGCTCGTCTTGCGGTGCGAGTCTCCCTACAACCACGCAACTAAAGCACGACCCTGAAATGGTACCGCAAAAATAATTGACCACCTCTGATGATGGTAATTCATATACAGGGTGGGTGTGTTACGTTGACGTGAAGCCAGACCTTATTGCCAATGGATATTGTGTGCCTTTGCAAAATGTAAGGACACGTTGTCAGATGTGTCCTCAGAGGATTAATACCTTCAGATTGCGCATATATGAACGATTTCCAGACGAGCCTGTTTATGCCCTCGTCCTCGATGAGCATATAATCTTCTGCTCTTTGAGGTAGTGAATGTCCTGCTTGCCGAACAAAGTAAGTATTTATCTTTTAAATCACATGCATTCAAGTAGTGCGCTCGGACCTTCGGAGGCATTTATTTGCTTAAGTACGAGCATATTAAGGCGGGCCAAGAACTTAATGTGTGTGTAATGTAATTTTAATAATAACTTGAATAATTGAATTCGCTTACTTGCAATTTATCCAGAGAGTCTTCCTTGAAATAAGGAATTATGGTGACGGTCAAATGCTTACTTAGAGACATTTTCGAATGAAGACTTGCTTGGTGATTTCTGTTTCGTTGGATTTTGTTGACTTTTGGAACTGTTATGGATCCAAATTTGATTCCTGAAATGTAAGCGTCTATAATTTGGAAACTCAATGTCCAAATTTATATTTTCTTTGTTGATTGCTTAAAAAAAAAACCTTTTCAGAGCTTTTTACGTACTACATAGACCACGTTTTGCGAATGGTCACTACGGCGTATACGTAACAAAAAAAAAGAAGCTGTTAATTACATAATTTCCCTCTCATTCGACTGATTTCATGAAATCTATATCTCTGATTAAATTTCCTCAATTTTGAAATAAAATTCGATTCCATAAAATGATTCCATGCTCGGTCGTACCGCAAATCCATCAAAATTGAAGCTTAAGGCAGCAATAAGGCTAATGCAAAAGTTATCAGTTCTCTCAGAGTCCATACAATCATAGAGAATCATATCGCTCTATACTCTGCCGCACTGCAAACAACTTCTTGCTATATCAAAATTATTTAAATCCTTCGAATTATATTTTCACTTTGCTGTTGAATATCTAAGCACATTTCATGAACGACCATCCATCAATCTTGTGCAGCCATCCGCATGATTCATTCATAACAATTTCTCTATATCAAGAATGATGCCTCGAGTTTGCTTTCTCTCTCTCTCTCTCAACCTCATGTCCAGCCTCTCAATGTCTTAGTGTGGTGGTTTCCTTGAATCAGTCAGTCTTGACGGTGAATATAGGCACCTTCCAACTGACCAGACTGTCCGAATGCAACAAATACTATCCTCCAGAAGAATCAGGGAAATTTCAGTGATTCCCTCTACCGAAACAACATAAACCAACTCCTTTGTGGCATGATGAACAGAGATATTCATTTCCTTTGCTAGCTACAACACGCTGCCACCATCTAACCTCACTAAACAGCTTAAACACTTGCTACTCAAACTCACCGTTCTATGGACCTTTCACTGTGATATATGTTGTAGTCCTTGTAGTTCCCGTGCTTCCAGTGTTATTAGTTTGTTCGTTCGTTACCTCATTCCCATTTTATTATTTTTCCCATCATGAATGTTGTGTTGCTGAAATGGATTCCATGAAGTACGTTAAATGGATATTCTGTACTGCACTTTATCCTTTTCATCTCCTTTAATCATTCCGTGTACGGTCGAGCTATTATTTTTTTTTTTTCTCCACCATTGCTCCACCAACAAAACCAGCCTCATCCATGAATGTTGTTTTTTTTTTCTGCTAATGGATGAGTTATACAAAGTCCTCCTCCGTGCCCGACTCGACCGACAGAAAAGGTCCAACCATATATCGTATGTTCTTTCGAGCAAAAGAAAATTATGAGCAAGTTGTGTGCGTTCTTTGGAGGGAGAGTTAAGATGGTAAACAGGATGCTGCTTAGTTGGTGTGGTGAATTGAATAGACGAGTCTTTCGTTTCTAGATTTGCAACATCAGCATCATTAAATGTAGATCTTTCATCGCATTTCAAAAGAAGACGAAAAGAAACTCACTCAAGACATGTACCGACCCAACTCATCGCAGGCGTGCAATACAACTCCATCATCAGCGAGGCATGTCAATGAGCTGGAACAATTATGTGCAAGCGGAACGCATACACAAACAAAAATACAGAAAACCCAGGTAAAAAGTGTGCAGGAACTTTCGAAAGATCTCTCGTTTTTCTCTTCATTCACATCCGGCAACAGTTAAAGACATTTTACAAATTACCAACCAATAACAATGCCAAAGAATATCCTTAGAATTCATTCCTTTTTAATCTATAAACGTACCTGCGGAAGTTTGTATATATCCTTGCAGAACTTAAAAACGAGAATTTTCAAGATGGATGGAAGACGCGAGTATTTTCGAGAAGAAAAGGATTATCATGTTGTAACCGAACGAACTACGTGAAAGGATTCCGTTTCATTTTGTGTGTTAAACACAAAGTGCATCTTTCATTTTCTTCATCGCTTTTCTAAGACTAATTTTTCCTCATCACTAGCATCCATGACGACTCTGCCAGTTGAGTTGAAAATAAAAGAACCGAGGGGCTGGAAAAAACGGGCCATTATGTGAAGGCTCGTGGAGTGCGCTAAGCCCTAGAAGCAGCAAATGCAGCTGTGCCAGATAGACAAAATGGAGGATGACGTGTGATGGCTGACGACTAAGACTGAAAACAGAGGGGACTTTTTTTGATGAGAGAATATTCACATCATCAGTTATGTGTTCCTGAAAGGTTTGTGAGTATTTTTTTTTTTTTTGATTTTTTTTAAGACAGTTTGTGCTTCAATTGATTCTTCATTTGTCTTACTCTGACCGTTTTTAACAATGGGATTTGTAGAATTGGCAGAAACAATGAGGGGCTTAAAAAAAATCTTTGAACGTATTAAACAAAAGTTTTAAGAATAATTAATGTTTAGCAACCTGTCACGTGGTTTCCGAAGGGTGGACACAGTGCATTCAAGAGGACACAAGCGTCCACAGCAATCTCTTACTATCAATTCCTACTCTCAACTTCCCCGCGATACCAAGTACCTCAATCGAAGATTGGGTTCTGACCCCAGAAGGAAGTTGTTGCTGGTTGCAGAGGGATGGTGGTATCCGTCCATTAAAGCATGCCTCCTTTTCAACAGGCGGCAGCGGAAGAACTCAACTGATGGAATCAACGGTGATGTCTTCCTTACAAGTCAGGATGAACTACTTAGTGAACACCTACGACATATTCACAGCCCAGGCGTATGAGGTGCAGTTCGGCCGGCTCACTGTCTTTTGACTTAAACAAAAGACTTGGCTTTCCAGGTTGGGGCCGTGAGTCGGGGTGACTGCCCGGCCACATAAGGAAACTATAGTTCCGATCCACCAACAAGCCTCGGCTACGGACGGAATTAATGATGACGACCCACTGAAACGATTTCCAAGCTGTATAATAGCTACAACGAGCAAAATTCGGCGAGCTATACAGAACCATTCGAGATTGACTCATCACTCACCTCCAAGGATTTATGGAAAAATCTAAAAACCATGGGTATGACAGACAAACAAAAGTGTCCGTTTAGTCCACCTTTTGTTAGTTCAACTATCCCTCAAGATCTGTTTGATGTTCCTGAAAATGAACTAAAGAGTGACTTAAATCAATCTCTTCAGTCAAATCGAATGCTTTCGGCAGTGACGAAATTTCTGCTAAGTTTTTAAAATTGATTTTGCCTCTAGTGATGAATTATCTTCTTCAGATTTTTAACTTTTTCCTTTATAGCAGTAAGTTTCCTGATGCATGGGAAAGTGCAAGTATCATACGTGTACCAAAAAAATCCAACCCTTCAAACCCCTCTGATTATAGGCCTATAAGTATTCTTTCTTTCTTGTGTAAGGCTTTGGAAAAAGTGTTTTATGATCAAATACAGGGAGTCTTAAATGCTAATAATTTGCTGTCAAAATTTCAATCGGGTTTTCGTAGCAAACATAGCTGCGAGTCTGCTGTAATAAAAGTGACATCTGACTTACGATTTGCTTTTAATTCTGATAATTTTGGCATTATGGTTTTGCTTGAATTTTCTAAAGCGTTTGACTGCATCGATCACTCAATCCTGCTCTGTAAACTCAAAACAATGTATAATTTTCCAAACACATCGTTGAAGCTTTTGTCTGACTTTTTGTTAAATAGAGTGCAATCTATAAAAACTGACTTGGGTTCCTCCAATCCTATTTCAGTTAATACTGGTGTACCTCAGGGCTCTGTTCTGGGCCCGCTTTTGTTTTCACTATTTATCAATTACCTAATGTTATTCATAACTGCTAAATTCATCTATATGTGGATGATGTTGTTCTATATATTTGCCGCCCAATTGGCCTGATGGATGATTGTATTGTGAGGTTAAATGAAGACTTAAACGCGATTCGAATATGGTCAAACGACAATTGCATGAAACTAAACCCTACTTAATCTGTTGCTCTTTTATGCTCTAGGAATAAACTTAATTATGAACAATTCGCACTCGGTCTTAATAGCAAATGAATGTAATCCTTTTGTTAATGACGTTAAATATTTAGGCTTCAGAATTAATAGTAACTTAAGCTGTTGTAGTTAAATATCTAATTCTGTATGACTAATTTATGCTAGACTGCAATAATTGAGATGTTCTTCAAGCTTGTTTCAGCTTTCTATGAAAAAGTACCTTATAAAGACTTTAGAAATTATGCCATACTTTTCTTTTAACTGTACAGTCTTCCCAGTCCTTGACTATGAGTGCAGACTTAAGTTCAATGTTGTTTTTAATGACTGCATTCGATTTATCCATAACATTCCTCGATTTACTAGTGTATATATCACATTTCCAAAATACTCAAGTTGGGATGAATCTCGACTCGTATCTCAAGTAAAGACTTCTTATTAGATTCCATGATGTTGTTCACAATAGATGCCCTGCCTGCTTAGGTGAAAACCTTCAATTTTCCCAATCCCAAAGAGGATGAATGTTTATCCTTCCACGTTTTTCACACACCATATCTGAACGTTCCTTTTATATATCTGCAGTTTGCTTGTGGAACCTAATTCCTTACGAACTGCAACGAACATCAGCCTCACCTATAACCTTCAATAGAAAATTGTTTCAACACTTCACTAAACTTCACTTAAATTGCAGCTCCACTCAATTTTTCACACGCATCTAGAGACTTGTTGATGAGAATAAGTCACTTAGGCCTTGGCTCTTCAAGAGCTGTCGCGCCACTCTATTTATTTTTTACTATACGCACCAGCTCATCTGTAAAATTATGTCGTAGGAAAGCATGTCCGACGAATGGAGCCTCAGCATCGTATACCCGATCCGCAAGAAGGGAGATCCCCTGAACTGCTCCAACTACAGAGGTATAAGTCTCCTTAACATCACATACAAGAGCTTGTCTGTCGTACTGTGTGAACGTTTGAAGACTTTCATCAACAATCTGATAGGTCCTTATCAGTGTGGCTTCAGACCCAGAAAGTCCAGCATCGATCAAATATTCACTCTACGGCATATCTTGGAGAAAACCCAGGAACTTCAAATCGTATACCTACCACCTTGTCATCCAATTCAAGGCCGCGTATGACAGCGTCTTTAGAGACAAATATATAGCAATATCTAGTTTTGGCATCCCAGAAAAACTCGTCCGTCTGTGTGAGATAACAATGAAAACCTCATTCCATCATTAGCTGTACGTCATGGTCGGAAAAAACCTAACGGATGCATTTGATGTCAAAAAAGGTTTTAGGCAATCGCTTTGCGTTGTCATGCTATTGTTTCAACATTATTCTTGAAAAGATTGTGCAAAACTCCAATGTGTTAGCACCAGAGGCACAATCTTTCAAAAGTCCGTCCAGCTACTAAGATACGCAGACGACATTGACATAATTGGAAGAACACAGCCTGATGTCAGTGGGGCGTTCGTGAGTCTGGAAGCGGAGGCCAGGAAGATGGGTCTAGCGGTTAACGAGGACAAGACCAAATTAATGCTGTCAACAAGAAATGACAATCAGCATCGACGTCTTGAAGCCAATGCCAATATAGACAGATTTAACTTCAAGGTAGTAAAGGACTTTGTCTAACTTGGATCCGCTATACACTCGGACAACAACACCAGCGCTGTAATCAAACAAAGAATCACTCTTGCCAATCGCTGCTTCTTTGGACTTAGAAGGCAATTGAGTAGTAAGGTCCTCTCACGAGCAACTAAAGTATCACTCCCCAAAACACTCATCATCCCGGTCCTAAGGTATGGCGCAGAGACATGGACCATGACAACATTTGATGAAAACGCTTTCGGCTGCTTCGAGAGAAAAATTCTTCGAATGATTTTTAGTCCAGTCTGCATAAATCTATAATGGAGACGAAGATTCAATCAAGAACTGTTCGAGCTGTTTAGCGACCCTGAACTAGCCAGAAAAGTTAAGTTCCAACGACTTAGATGGTTGGGTCATATGGACGACTTCTAGTCCTTCTGGGGCATTTCAAATACATGGCGAGAACGATCAACAACTTGAGAGAATTTTGAGGAGAATATTATTCACCAGCTTCAGTCTCACTCTCAATCCGGATAATTCGAGAAACACTGCCTTAAATTTCCATCAGATAAGCATAAAAGATCATCTTAGGTATTTCGTTATTTTTTTTATTCCTACTCAAGTCTTCTTTACTCTTGGAGAAGAGTGTGTATAGGATAAAGTTATATGGTTGAATGTGTCAGCAGTTAATACCTGAAATACCTACTATTATATATATTTGGGTAGCGATAGAGGTTTCGGTTTTTTGTTTTTGGGGTATGGGAGACCGCATCAAGTCCAAGGAAGCTCAAAAAGCAGGAAAAGTCGAAGCGGAAGCGAAATGTCAGGGACGTTATTTATTACAATTGCTAACGACTCGTAGACCATAAATCTTCGCATTCCTTCGCACCACAGACCTCACATAGAGGCGACAGTCAGAAAGATCTGGAGAGAGGGATGAGAGTGGGGGACTAAGTTGAATATAAAGAACACATCTTTCGTGTCCTCCAAAGCGATATCATACAACTTGGTGGTTGGAAAATAATTTGTGCATAGATTTTGATGATGAGCACAGACAACGAGCTGGCAAGAGAAGAGGGGTGGAGTAGGTTTGAAGGCGAATAAAATGAAAAAAAAAAAAAACGATTCCTTAAACTTTGTATCCACTTTCTAATGCCAAACTTTTCCACACCAAATCTATTCAGTTGGAAAATAACAGTCAGGATGAAGTTTTAATTGTGTCCGCATTATTCCATTGGCCAGGATTTGTGATACGACGATAGCCACATAGTTGCCATCATTATTACCTTACCACCCAGCATCTCTCCCACCCCACAGACGCTTCGACGAAAGATGTCACCGAGGTCCTTCATCCTTCTTCTTTTTCTGCGTTATTAGAGGCTTAAGCTTGAGCCCTCTAAATCTGGAAATTATTTTGTTATATTTTGCCTACGCAACAAACTCACCATCATCGTCATCATCATCAGGGCTACTTTTCTAGGCCAGTCAGTCTCAGTGATGATTATTTTTCTTCGTGATCCTGATAATGGAGAGGACAAAGTTGCATATCCTTTTTTCTTTGTACTGTTTGTATGAGAGTGTTTGCGTGAAATTGAATTTTCATCACATTGTGCACGCGCTTTTCGTTACTTCTTTGCCTTCCTCCCACAACTTTATCGTTTATGTTTTCATTTTAATTAAATTCACGCAGACGACATTTTATCGAAGTCGTTTTTGCTGGTCGCGTTTTATTAATTAAATAAGCAATTGTGCGTTTTTGTTTGTGTCAATGCTTAGGGTATGGAGATGGAGAACATGAGAAGGGAGGCCAAGTTAGAAGGATTTAGTTGGAGGATTACGCGAGTCTTTGAATATTTGACAAGATTTTGAAATGATGAACCAAAGTGCTAGGCACTAAAATAAATGAAAATTGCTGATAAGATGGGATGGGGTCGAGGCAGTTGGCTTGAGATTTTGTGGTTAATTTATTCACTCAATTAAATTCATCAGGTTGTCAAATAGTTTTTGTTACTTTTTTTTCTATTTTGTTTTTTTTTGCTTTTTCAGAAAAGTTAATCTAAATCTTGAAAGGAGTTTTGACAGTAAGACAGGAAGAAACAGGATTAATGTTTTGAATGCCATGTCACCACGTGGAATTAATAATAAATTTAAATTTTCATCAAATTGAGAGCCTCTTTGTTGCTGAAGCATAAACACCTTTTGACCTGAAACTAACCGAAACGAATTCCTCAAATAACTGAGTTCAATACTAACGAAAACTCTGCTATAATACTGGAAATATTTTAACTTTGCTGTTAGAATTTTAAATAAGAAATACTGGGAAACGATGATAGAAAAAATAACTAAACAGAAATTTTAGGAGACTCGAAATTATGAGAATCATGGAGAACAAAGCTAATTTATTCCTCGTTTATGTTTGTCTCTGTAAGTAAGAAGGTAAGAAGCGATAAGAAAAATGAATGCAGACGTTCTAAATCAGCCTTTTATGTTGATGATAAGGATCAGCAATAAGGTATACGACATCCCGAAGTGAGGTAGGTACCTGAGTGTGCAGAGACGAACAACGTAGATGCGAAAGAAAAACTGTTGATTGGCCACCACAAGATGGCATATACGCTATTTATTCTTCCTTGATAGAATTGTGTGCCACATACTCAGTTTCTTATTCAAATAATATTAAAACTTCCATTTTATTAAAGTCCTTTTACAATAATTTATTTTCTCGAGGCGTTAATAACATCACAAACAGTGTTTCGCAAACCTTCTTTTCTTATGAGATGGTAAAACAGCCAGAAACCTGGAAAAAGGAGAATATCCTCATAAGTTAAACTAAGCCCGATTTACTTTGCAACACCAAAACATATCCAAAGAAAAAAAAAGTGAAATCACAAGAAAACTTACGGTTAAATGTGTTGTGTGTTATACGTACTTTTGCACACATAAAATATATCGCATAAAACCGTTTAAACAGGTGGGTGCTGTAGAACAAATGCCAGCAACACCGACGACACAAGCATATCTATACTTTTACATACGGAATCCGGAATTTCGTGTTGTCGGGATCGTTCCTTTTGAAGTCGTACATAATACACGAGAGGGTGTATAATGGTACACAAGTACGTTCATAAATTCTCACATGCGAAACAATGAAAATGTCCTGAACACTCTCATTCATACAACGTTATTAGATTGAGCAAGAAGAGGACGAGCTATGAGCCACGAGCAACAACGACACTAACTGCTCGACACTATAGGAGGACAAAACAGGAAGAAAGAAACTTTTCATGGAAAATTGTTAAAGAATTTTATTTTTTCTTTGTACTTCAACCGAGAAAGCGAGGACAAAGTTGAAGCTGAACAAAATTGTCTGTTCAGCGATTTTCTTGAATATTTTTTGTTTGCATTCTCTTGCTACTTTTGTGCTTAGAATACTCGAGACTCGACCGTAAGACAAGTGAATTCTACACTTTACTGTATACACAGAGACAAAACATTTTCAACAGGAATTTTGCAATAAACCAAATTGGATATAAAAAGGACACAATAAATGGGAAACAAATCCTAAATTTTATTTCACACTCAACTTCTTTTTTCTTGAATATAATATTATGCTCGTATAAGAGTCAGTTTTTTGTCATGCATCACCAGGTTTGGAGGCTGTTGTAGGGTGGGAATTTTTTGAATTTCTCTGGAGTGTGTTTCTGAATTGGTTGTGTGTGCAAAATTGTCAACACTCTTTTCAATTGTGCAGGACAGACTTTTGTCTCGTGCAGCTAGACAATAGGAGGTTTGGAGACACTTGAAGATGGCACTCTGTTTTGCATTCGTCTTTGAATGCTCACATCTGGATGACGACAGCAACAACCGACAAATTTTTAAATTCTGAATATTAGCTTGCCAGCGGGAATGTGCTATGTGGAGGAGGGTTTTCTCATGAGTATTTCAAAAATTTGTAAACTGTTGAAAGGATGTGGTATATTCGAGTTGATTTGGGAGCCTAGGAACCGTGAATTGAACCCATTATGAAAATTAAAAGATTTATTCAAGCCGAAAAAAGTGCAAACAAAATTTTGCGCACTTTTAAATCTTAAGCTTCTCAAGGGCCATTGTGTACACATCAGACCTTATTGGCCCTTGGCAAATATTCAAACAACAATTAACCCCCAGGCCGTGTCTAATTAGCCCGAAATAATATGCAAACCTTAAAAAAAAACACATTTCCAAAGAAATACAAAGGCTGAAAATATTAAACTCTTCGAAAATTGAAAAGCGCAAAATATATGCGTATCAAAACAAAAGGCTTTAAGTAATCTGTATTTCAAAATTCCAGAAAAAAAATTAAAAGTATTCTTAAATTGTTATGAATGAAAACAATAAATTGACCTTTTTTGCACTTTTTTTTCCCTTGAAGCGATTGTTGTGTCTTGTCCTTCTTTTTTTTTAAAGGACAATAGCCGCGAGAGGTCTTTTCGTTGCCAAAAAAAAAAAAAACTCTCCAACAATGAAGGATATTTTTAAATGGTCGAATTCTGGACAAAAATTCAGCTCCTTTGTCTATTTACCACGCTAAAAAGTTTTTACTTTCCGTTCATTAACATTTTCGTTTTAACTTGTTCGTAATTTTTTTCAGGATATTCGAATTTTCCGACAGGTTAAATTTTGATTTTTAAAGAAACTTTGGGCATAAGCTACTTATTGAGTTCCATAAAGAAGGCAACCGGGAGAAAGAAAAAATAAATGCGACAAAACGACAAAAATTAAAACAAAAAACACTTTTCCCACAGCGACGAATAAGAAGAACCCTTTCAAAAATGCTTTTCTCCTGAAGGATTGTGGTGTGGTTTCATTTTGTTTTCCTTTCGGACGGAAATTGACTAAGTCACTCATTCCTTTGATGCCCTGCGGCAAAATCGCGCCTCTGCTACTCTGTTTGTTTGTTTTGTCATTGTTGTTGTGTTTTTCTTTGAAACTTATTAACCTAAGGCATGTCATTCTCATTCCTTCCCAGTAGTGTGTCGCAATGGTTTTTTTTTTATCTTGAGCATTCTTTTCGTTTTCCTTTTTTTTGTTAGGACAGAAGTGTGTTTGATTCCTTTAAAAGAAACAACTTTGTATCTAGGTATTCGCAATAATGTGCACGCGATGCGATGTAAGCCTTTAAGGCCACACCAAAGCCAACACTACCCAAGCACTTTGTTATTATTGTCTAAATGAGTTAATTAAGCTTTAATTTGATGTGAATGTGATGGTCTTATCGAATGAAATAATTACCTGAGATAAGAGGACTAATACCACAAACAACGGTGGCGTCCAGTTCGGGACTGACTGACCGGACGGAAAAAAGCCGGAAGAAATTATTTTCAAGAATGTGTCCTTGACATTGTTTTCATTTCCATTGCGAATGGGGCAGTTCTTGCAAATAGCGGCGCCTTCTTAGGATTCGAAAGGCATTTTCCCTAACTGCCCTCAATTGAGTAATTGAATGCCTTGAGAAGCTATCAAGTAAACTAGATTTTAACTTGATCTATTTTCTCAACTATTTTGAACTGACTACTATCCAATAATTTATTTCAAAGAAAACCGGAAAGCGACGAGAGAACAAAAGTCAAACATAACATGTGTGAGTAACGCTAGAGTAAACTGACTTATAAGCGAAGAAGGTTGTAAGGCTGTTATGGACGAAGAAGATAGTAGGTTTGTTCGATGTACGCTCTGGGTCGCTCTGTGGCGCTCTGATTTCGCACTGAGCTGTTCGATGTCGCTCTTTTTTCGCCCCGGTGCATTTCCACCGTGTTCGATGTGTATTCAGTGCTCGCACCGGGAGCACTCTGAATAGCCCCAAGTATTTTTCGGGGCGAGAATTTCGGAGCTGTTCGGATCAGCTGTTCCTATACAACAAAGAGAAAAAAAAACAGAGCACTACTAACGAGTTCGATGTGAAACCAAACCCAGAGAAATTTTTCAGTTTTTTG
This sequence comes from Sphaerophoria rueppellii, assembly GCA_920937365.1. Lineage (NCBI taxonomy): Eukaryota > Metazoa > Arthropoda > Insecta > Diptera > Syrphidae > Sphaerophoria > Sphaerophoria rueppellii. The sequence goes on along the minus strand of CAKKXW010000001.1, from coordinate 112,257,661 downwards.
ACAACTCCGTTCACAGTATGACAAGCACCTGAGCTATCCGGGGCTGGTTACATCGAACAAACTTTGTGAGAGTTTATATGAAAAATTACTATACATAAAAAATCAACAGTCGTGCGAAAACCAACAAATAAAATACAAAACAGCCCTTGGATAACGCTTGTCCAAAAACTGAAGACAAAATGCCTCACAAAGAAACTTTTAGGCCGGTTCCAGATTAAAGGATTCGTTCAAGTCGTTGTTATATCTATTTCATAATCATATTGTCTTCGGAATCGTACTTCATCGAAAACGGGACCAACTACCCGTAGAAAAATTCACTCGATACCGGCTTGGAGTTCACACTAGCGTCGGATCCGTAATTGATTACCGGTAACTGGTAAGGCTTGTCTGGTTTGTATTTTCTCATAAATGGAATTGCCCGTCTCATGCCTTACTTTACTTGGGGAGACTATCTACCCTATATTAGACGGATACTTTCAATACTTTCTGCTCAATGATTTGCACATTCCAGCGACCACATATCATCAATTTCTGCTCACTTAAGGCAAATAACGACATCTGCAAACAATAACCAACGATGATGATGGCGAAGACATTGCAGACAGGACAGTGTTCATCATAAACCAAAATGAAACAAGGATTTCTATATCTCAACCGTCTCCCACACTCCCACACCAATGTCTCCGACAAACATTTGTATAGAATCCCAGCTACTCTAACTGCTGCTACATTTGCTCATATTGTCAACCAATATAAAGGTCCCTGAATGGCTGAAACACATACACGCTTTAGCTTCGTCTTCGTCTACGTTACGATTCACCCGCTTCGAGTTTGCTTTTGATAACATTTCTCCCTCATCTTCAAACCACCAAAAACACACTTTTTTCCGTTTGGAGTCACATTACGTAACGTTACGTTCTTTTCTTTACGATTGTCAATCGAAACGTGAGGTCGAAGCTTCATTGAATGCATTGAATTTCTGAACGCGTAACTGTCAGGCGAAGCCAAGCCCAAAACGTGTTTTGTGGGAAACAGATTAAACCAGCAACAGCACCAACGCCGTCAATAGCAAACAGGACGCTGGCCAGCAATATTTTCCAAACACATTGCCACCAGCGACGTCTAAGAAAAATATCCAATCAACGACAGTCAACATTTCATGTTTTTTTATTTTTTTTTTTTTGGCGCCTCTGATTTCCGTAAATGGAAAGTTGTCAGCAATAGACCAGCAACAGCAAATTTAGGACTTTGACCAAACGACGCTGTTGACTCTGTTTCGAAAGATTAAAATACATGGGATCTAAAACAATGGCTGCCGCTGTTGCTGGTTCAATTTGTTTCTCGCTTTTGTGTTTCAGCCATAAGGATTCACAAGCTTCAGCATCATCAGACAAACAACAGCAGAGTAAAAAAAGGAGTAAAATTTTGTGAGTGTTGCACATTTGGGATTTGGGATGCCTGATGTGTATGTGCGTTTGATGATGGTGTCGTGCATGATGAATATCAAACGTTTTAACCGAAACGCATACGAAAAGTCGTATGTCAAAGTTAAAGCGAATACATAAATAACTAACTATAAGTGATGAAAAAGACTCCCTCTGTCTGTCTGTTTGTATAAAAACGCCATGCAAAAAAAAGGATTCATAAAATAAAACATGGATGAGTTTTAAATGGCTGACTGCGGAACGGATATTCTACACGCGGTCTACACTTCCTGTTGTTTGGTTTTTATTTATGCGAAGGCCAAACAGACACAACACCAAAATATTATTCTTCTGTACCAAGGTTCATAAATAATTGATTTGGCAATGATTTGTCATTTTTTGTTCTTCATTCTTCATGTGCGAGTTTTGAAGAACAACCAGACGCTATCCTCGACTTATATAAATAAATACTTGGAAATCACAATTTAAATAAAAAAGGACTCAGACTGAAGTGAGAAAGTCCTTCTTTGAAGTTTATTCACTCATTTAGAAGGAATATAATAAACAGACATGACAAGATGATGGGACAAATTGAAGATGCACGCGCAAGCAATTGTCAGATTGATCAATTTATTGAAAATTATGTTTATCCCTTAATATCCTAATGAGGCTACTTAAAATCAACAGGGATGAAAGTCAAAGTGGGTTGAAGTCAAGGGTGTCAAATCATTTCCGACAGAACAATGCCAGTGACAGTGAAATGACAGACAACGGAACAGATAAGGAGTTCCCCATTGAAATGAAAACAAAAATTAAATCAAATTCACCCCTCAAATTTGAAACAAATTGCAACTAGAGGATAGAGCTTAACAGCAAAAAGGGAAACAAGGATTACACTTCCGTTTGATCAAAATGAGACTGCACGGATGACTTACTCATTTAATGCAAATTATTTGAACGGTTTTGATTCTGAGAGATTTTTCGAGAGGATTTCAATTAAATCTGAAAATCCACAAACTGATCTACTCCTCGTTAGAAATAAATCTAAATTCAAAAAGGGTTGCATGCATGTTAGCGTGTCATGTGAAATTAAATTGACAGTACACAAAAGAAACACAATTTGACAGCAAAATGACACAATTCAAAATGAAAAACAACAAGCATAGAAAATTCAACTTTTTATTACAATTACAATAATCTCTTAGCGTACGTCTTCACAAATTTGTGCTCCCCTGGCGGAAAAAACACCTGCTCATCACTGCCCGTCTCACGATAATCAGCGAATGCACACACATTCACACAATCCATGCCCAAACGATCGCAAAGTTGCGCTGAATAAACACTCGTACAATCGCTGCTATAAACCGGAAATCCCAACTTCTTCGCCCGCTCCATAGACTTCTCAAACAATCTTAATCCGATTCCCTTGCCTCTGAATTTCTTATCAACAGCCAGAACATGCCCATGTATCGCCTTATCAACACCATACCTCTGATAAATATTCGAATCTCTTTCGAGTGCAGCCAGAAATATCAGAGCTCTTGCCCACTTTGTATTGGGAATATGAGAGGCTTCTTCGAGAAGTTTTTGTTCTTCGTCGGGGTATTTCGGGCCAGCGAGAAATGCGCCAATAATTTGATGATTAAGCAAAGCAATTAAACACGTTCCATGTGTAATGTTTGACATGTTGGCCACTTCGTCGTGGGAATCTTGTTCAGTCGGGTGGGTAGCGATGGTGAGGGGCTCTTCTGGGTAATAGTGGAGACGAAGAAATTCCAAAACTGGTTCATAATCTTCTTGGGAAGCTACACGATATATTATTTCAGTATCCATATTGTAACTATAGTTTCAAGAAACGCAAAATGAATGCCGGGTGAGACGACAGTGGTCAACCTCAACAGATGTCAACAAACAACTGTTCGGATTTTACTGAGTATTCATGAATTGAGTACCTAGAATTGATAAATTAGTTAAACTGATTGCTTAAGGTACATTTTTGTATTTTTTTTTCATTCTATAGTAGCAGAGGTAATGTTTCAAATCTGAGGCGTTAATACTGTCAGTATTCATTCTTCCTATAATTAACTATAATTTCATAAATTATATTCAGCTCAATTAAATTTAACAAGTAGTGTTACCTGCAAGATAAGAAAAAAATCGGCTGCGTAAGCAAAAAACTAAAAATTGATCTTTAATTTCTTGGTAAATTGCAAAAAAATGTTCCACTGTTCAAATGCAGACGCAATCCACTATTAATTTTACTATAAAGCACTATTCACATGAGCACGAACGACGACCAACGAATGAACGAAAATTCGTCGATTTTGACATTTCTTTCACATGAAAGTTTTTAATTCGTCGCGAATGAACAACCAAAACACAAGGCAAGAACGATTTTTGAGGTTAGACGCGCGCGAACATTTTGTTCGTTGGGAGTGTGGATGATGTGGAACGCGAATAGAGTTTGGCAGTTCGTATCAACTACAATTCTTTTCGCGACGAATAAATTTGTTTTCTCAAATTTATTAACATTTGAGATTACAAATTAAATTTATGCATCACAAATCAAACATTAACTTCACTTTTATCGTTTTGTTGACAATTTGTAAAGAAATACGGCTCCAAACGTATCTAAAATCACTTTCTTTCATTCATTCGTCGTTCGTTGGTCGTGCTCATGTGAATAGTGCTTTACTCTTTGCTAAAGAATTCTTTTTTAAGGCTGATTTACGTATTAATTGATGATCTGCAGAACGCTAGAACAGTTTTTGAATCGAACACGTCATTATTATATTTTTTGTTCCCATAATTCCACTTCAATTTCCCAAAATATTATAATTTCTTGAGAAATCTCACACTTAAAAAATAAATTAAACCAAATGTATACAGACCTGCTGAAATTCCAACATGCACGTTCGCATTAACCACAATCAGCATTTTTGGTCTTCCGTCTTTCTCTGGCACACGCATTCTTAGAACTGTGCACCTATTCTCTCCCTTTTCGCGGATCGACGTTAAAACAACACATTGAATTTTTATCAAACAAAAAAATTGCCTCAATAACAACCCTGCTATTATTTTCAAAGTGAACTGTCATTTAAAATGTGTGTTGTCAAAATTTGTTTGGGAAATTGAAGTTTAATGTGGCATTTTTGTTTATTTTTTGTGTAGTTCCTTGTTCTTTTGTTAATTTCTATGGTTTTCTATTTAAATTTGTAACATTTTTCCTTCGAATTTATTGTCTTATTAAATATTGTTCAATATGAGCCTAAAGGAAATATTACTGGAAGCCTGCGAATGTGACAGAGCTGGAAGAATCCTTCAAGCACAACATCTGTACAAAGATGGCATTCTGGTGCTGCTCGCAACAGCTGAAGGTGAGGTTCCCCATCAACAGTAAATTCCAATGCTTGACCAATAATGAAAACATAACCTCCACAGCTGAAAAACAACCCGAAAAACGAAAGTATTATATAGGAAAAATTGATGAATACAAAACGCGCCTCGAATTGATTCGAAAGAAAATCGATGCTCATGCAACGAAAGGCGACGTTGTCGATAATATTCCAATAATGGAAGGCTCAACTGGTCACAGTTATCGGCAGTTGTTTGGAAAGTATTTGGATAACGAGGTGAAAGAAGTCGAGTTGGATGAAGCGTATTTAATGGAAAATCATCAGGTAAACAAACAACTACACTTTGAAACCTGTTCACCATTTCTGAATCTGCTTATTTTCTTAGCTACAAAACCTCGTAATGTTCCTAGAGTTAGTTGTAAAGAGTTGTCACAGTCTGCGGTACATCCGAATAATAACGAAAAAGGACGAACGTTCGGGGAGTAATCAGAATGCTTCATTTGACAGCATCAAAGCTGACCTTGCGCGTAGAAATATTCAAATGGCTGTGGAGTATCAGAGTAATTTACACGATAGGAAAATATTGTAAGTTTCTTTTGAGACACACAAAACTCTTTAACAAAAATAACCTCCTTTCCAGATTAAGCAATGGTTATATTATCAAAATCGGAAGAGGTTTAGACATTTACAAACCAAAAACGAGTCGATTTTGTCTCGGACTAACAGATTACGATTTCCGGGAATGCCGAAAGACAGAGGTGGATATCTGGAAGTGCAAAAAATACGATTGATACAAATTTCTTATTATTGTATTTAAGATCAAATAAATATAAGTTAAAATATTCTTATTTTGTCATAAAGAGCTCGCATTTGTTGTTTTAAAATTAATCACCCCGTCGTCGATGATTTTAATTGAGTTATTTATCCTCCCACTAGGTTGACCGACCAATGCAAATTTAAAAGTTCACAGACAAACCAAAAATGAGCAAAATGGACACCACCAACGAGTACAATTGAACCCAAAAAGCAATGACAAAGAAAGAGTCACAGTCGTGTTGGTACAATAAGAAAAGTTGGCTAATGACCCAAAACGCCAATTGCGAACTCTATATTGGGGTTGCAATCAAAAAGGACGTAATCCACCAATCATTCAAACACTCGTTGTAATTAATTCAATTTATCAAACGCATCGTGTGCTCGTTCTGGCACTTCATTCCCTCCCTGCCTCCTTGCCGCTAACATAACAGAAAACAGAACAATTTTTTTTGCTGGTCATTCGTTTGCCACTTTACTTGTGATCTGCTGGTCTGCAATTCAGTCGACCATGTCTCCCGACGAAAATCGGGGGCTAACGCTAATTAAGTTTATTTGGTCGTTTGGGAGCAATGCCGTCATCATAAACCTACCAACTGCCTCTCAATTTGAACTCCCTGCCATTCATCTCTCGACTCTCTCATCCCTTCGCTTGTTGGTTCTTCTACAAATGAACTGTGTGTTTTTTTTTTTGATTTTGTGTTGGGTGCTTGTGTCCAATGTTGGAATTTTTCAGCATTTTTTTTTTCTTTGATGAGCCGGAGAACACACAATCGTTCTACAACTCCAGTGGCAGCTCCAGGGTGGCGTATTCGTATTTAGAACAATGTTGGTAGCTGGTGTATTTTATATTGCGTCGGTCAGTTTTGAAATTTACTCATCGGTTTTTAGTTCTGCTTTTTTTTGTTTTGTCAATTCTGGAGCTGGAGGAGGACATCCTGGCGACTACACAAATCCTTTTGCACCCTCCTCCCAAGCGAACCAACAGAAGCACCTCTTCGTAGATAAATTTGTAATGCTCGTTTTTTTGTTGACATTTTTTTGTTGTTGTTGGGAACCGGAACTTAGGTGTATAGTGGTGTGCGCTGTGGAAAATGGTCTTCTCTTCGGTTCACTTAATTTTTATTGCCAGTTAGTGTTTTTTCGGATGCTCGTTTTGTGGGCCATGTGATGAAAGTGCGCTAGCATGCAAAACGAATGAGGCTAGGACACACACGTGGATATACAGCGGCATCCTGTGTGTGGAATCAGCGATGATAGCGACTCGGTTATGTGTGGGTGGGACATGGAACTGAATTGCAGAAATTGTCAACATATTTTTTTATGGAGGGTGACGCTTGTTCGATATTTATTCAAATTGATTTTCGAGGTTTTTTGGGCTTAAGAGAATGGAACTCGGAATGGAATTAAGTTTTTAAGCGCTGAAAATTGTAAAATGTTTTTAAATTTCGTTATTTTATTTCAAAGTGCTTTTGGATGGTCCTTTTTCTGTTTGTCAGCTGAATGATCATCATATGGTAGACACGTGCATACTCTGGGCCAAAACTCTGTCTGTTAACTGGTACTCTGTAATCTGAATACTGGATGCCTCGTTCTGACGTCAATTACAGGTTGAGTCTCAACGTTATTTGGAAGTTGTTGGTTTCAGGAAACCTCTGCGAATGTTTGAAACCCTCTTGTCAACAAATTGGTAGGCCCTTGTCGGCGTGGCTTGTAAGTTAATATAACCTGCGCCTTTAAAGCATTCCTCAGCTGGATAGAAGAATCAATGTCCAACGACTTAGATGCTTCGCCCTGGAAAGAAAAGGCTTTGAAAACCTCTGAAGAAGCAAGGTTAGGGCCAATAGCTTGAATGTAATACGCCCTTAAATTTAAATTTTAAAATTGAAACGAAAGCAGAATGTAAAACGCAGCAAACGTCGCTGATAGTCTATCTCTGAACTTGGTCTACCATAGGGACCATTAATTTCCTCTAGCGACACACACTGGAAACTAACCTTTTTAAACGACAAAATTTGATTATTTTTCGAATGCGAAGCACAAGTCCAACGAACAAACGAACGCCCACTCGCACTTCTCCCTCGGTGCGATGCGATTGTTCTTTTTCATATAAAATACCAAAAGGCACAAAGTGCGAGTGTGCCACGAGAATCAGATTGTTACCTCACACTTTCCCATAGTTTTGGGAGTTGTTCACACTATAATACATACGTCCTCTTCCTGTTTTATATGTGCCGCACACATAACACGACCATCGGCGAAATGTAATTTATAATGCTATCGTAATAAATGATCATTGTATAACCATATATCAAGGATGTGTGCCCAGTGCCCATCCGTTTTGCACTATTTTTGTGCCATCCGCAACCCAAACCAAGCCAAAAATAGTACCTACTGTTCAGGTTCACCCATCGAGAGAGGCTCGCATTCTTTGGGGAATTTCGAGGACTTGCCACTCTAACTTTTAGTTGTTATAAAGTTATCCTTGTTGCCAATGAGAATTAAACTCGATTTTGAGCATTGTTGAGCATATGCAGATACCACAGTTTTTTGGCCATCTCCCGACCAATACCATCAGAGATGGTCACCAGAATGCAGATGTACATATCTGCAAAAATGTTATCTACTCGAATAATATTGGACTGGGAGAGTGGAGCTAACTTTTATGTGAAGCCATTTTAATGGCTTTAACCTAAAAGTTTGGCTTGCTGGCCACGCGAGAATAGGTAGGGGGCGATTGGATGTGGTTTTTTGGTTCTTTTGTTGAAACTTAAAGCATACACGACTGACTATAACTACATTCGTATGTTCCTTTTATATTGATGGCTGCTCGACGACAACGATGTCCGACCAGTGAATAGCTGTTGATCATTGTAGTTATGATTATTCTTTGCTATAGAATTTCGCCAAATCCTCCCACACGTCCTGAACACACTTCTCCTCAAATGGTTAATTTTGTGGATGGTAGAGTAACTCATTTCATTGGCACCTTTTTTTCTGTCCTTTATTTTGTTGTTGTTTTTCAACGAGTGGTTGCATTGAGATGAATAGTTTTTCATTTATTTTCCATTTCCGGCGATGATGGTGGCGGGATACTTTCCGGCAGCCTTGATTTTGATTCCTTTACGTGGCACTGAACACTGAATGGACCAACAGCAACATTGCCATTTTTAGATGTGAATCAGTTGTTGTTCTCTTTGTTGTAACTGAAAGCAACACACATGCATTCGCGCTGAGTTCATTTTGGATGCATGATGAGATCACAACAAAAGGATGTTGTTCTTTTTTGTTGTTGCATATGTGAAAAAAAATAAATAAATGTTTAAATGGAAAAGGAGAAAAAATGTAGTTTAACTGAGCGAAAGGTATATGAGGTGAGGAGTGTAGTTTACCGAACTTTATCATCAAGCGCCTTTAGCTTGCATGTCCCTTTAATAGCTGCATTCAGTTTTAAATGAATTGACGAATTTTCACCTCGAAAACCTTTACCTTAAAATCTAATTCCGGCCTGGTTCTTCTTCGCTGATACTAAGTAGGTGTTTTGGGTATACAAGGTTTTTACATCTTCAAAAGATTTGGATGTCGATGTCGTCTGCAAAAGCCAATACAGTATTCCCCGCTTAATTGCACTGACCATTTTGTCAGATTTTTCGGTCAATTATCCGGGTGGTTCAATTAACGACAATCCCGCTTAATTGCCATATCTGTTCAATTAAGCGAAACCCGTATAATTGCACGAGTTGGTCAACTAAAAAATAAAATATTGGTCCCAGAAATTCAGTCTATAAACATTTCAGTAGGTGGCACGCTTATATACGCTTAAAATTATCAGTGCACAAAAAAACGACCAATTTTTTGTTTTAGCAATTTTGCATCACTAGTTAAAGGTGTGAAAACGCCAGGAGAAAGAAGAAGAACGTCAGCGGGAATTTTTATCCAGAGAACAGAAAAATCTGCTCAAAGAACCAAAGAACCTTGCTATTTGAAAAAGTGGGAAAGGATGTTAATTTCATTTAAAGAGTGCTGAAAACATTTGAGCCCTTACTTAATTTCAAAAGAGAATTCGAAGACGTGTAATAGCAGTCAAACAATAGCTAGCTTTCATTTGTTATATATATGTACAGTTCGCTGTACTGACAGTGCTTCCCCTTGTATTTAAGGAAGCTCTAAACGACGAACATGTTTCCCGATCATGTTCGTGTGCGCTATGAATTCGTGGTGTAGGGGTAGGGGATGGTTTGCGAAATGTCCGTTGTTGAAATTTGTTTTCTATTTTCTCGTGTCCGCACGTTTCGTAGTTTGCCCTGTAGGAAGATGATCGCGAAGAAATCTCATTTTTTCTATGAGATAACCATAAGCAAAATGACTTGCTTCCCTTTTCGACACATCCTCAAACTTTCAAGAATCAACACGAAACGATGATCGCCAAGTATGTGTTTGCCGTGTAGAGAATAACGCAACTGGGCATGTTCGGAAAACATGTTTGTCGTTTAGGGTTAAGAGAATCTATTTTTAGGTTTGTTTCATTATAGCTTTGTTCAGCGAGAAAAAGACAGCACAGCACAGTACAGCACAGCTTCATGAGAAATGTCAGAACAGTTTGGAACAGTTAAATAACACAAAATGTGTTCTACCCAAAAAGATGGAACAGAAAATCTTGTCCTAAACTGTTCTGGATAGATTCAATGAACACCAAATCAGAACAGTTTGGAACAGTAATTGTGTCAATGAACACCAAAAAGCTGTACTTTTCTGTTCTAAACTGTAACAAACTGTGCAACAGTGCCGCTGAACATACCTTATCATTTTTTTGTCCTTCCAATTATCCGAAAAATTTCCATGTATTTAGTTTTTCTGCTGCATATTTTTAAGATCAATTAAGCGAGTAATTCAACTAAGCGGGGTTCAATTAACCGTCTAAAAAGCTTTACTACTAATACGGGAGATTTTCGAAGCTAATTTTTTCGATCAATTAAGCGGGATGTTCAATTAAGCGAGGTGCAACTAAGCGGGGATTACTGTAATTGTTGTTTCTCTTGTAGAAGTTCCAAAGCCATGGATATTGGCATCGCAGTCTATTTCTTCTGGGGAGTCAGGGAGTCCATTAAAAATGTTGACTGCTCCGAATAGCAATGGGTCTGGTGGAGCGATGTTCTTCAACTGGTTCATATGACCTTGTTGTCCTAGAACCATTCAATAGCTATTTGACTTCTTCAATGTTTGGTGGCTGAATCACAAGATTTTTATCTTGAAGACGTCATTTCTTTCGTAAAGTGACCGTAAATAAATTAATTACAATGCGCTTCCCATCACTTCAAAATGTTCTTCTCCGCAATGACAGTAGCAACTAGTAACATGGTTTCAGGCTGCTACCTTTTTTCTTAAAGCTTCTTTTCTTTTTCCCTGACTCTCTCATAGTCCTTTTCACGACAGTAATAGACTTCTCAGAAGATTTATTGGTAAAAGAACATGACTTCATGCGTTTGTAGAAATTTGATGATATTGAAGTTTTTACTGCCATTTGATCGATTCAGACAAGGCGATGCACTGTCATGCGATTTCTTTAACATCGTTCTTGAGAAGATAGTGCAGAACTCCAACGTCAACACCAGAGGCACTATCTTCCAAAAATCTGTTCAACTTCTCGCGTACGCCGATGATATTGATATAATGGGAAGAACACAGCGTGATGTCAATGGCGCCTTTGTGAGAATTGAGAAAGAAGCGGCAAAAGTGGGGCTAGCGGTAAATGAGGGAAAAATGAAGTATATGCTGTCTTCGAGGAAGGACACCCAACAACGACGGCTCGGGCAGAACGTCACAATAGACACATACAACTTCGAGGTAGTAGAGGAGTTTGTCTACCTAGGCTCCACTATAAACACGGGCAATAACACCAGCGCCGAGATCAGACGAAGAATAACTCTTGCTAATCGCTGTTTCTTTGGGCTTAGAAAGCAATTTAGTGGAAAAGCCCTCTCTCGAGCAACTAAGGTAAAACTGTACAACACACTCATCATCCCAGTCCTGCTGTATGGTGCAGAAGCATGGACCCTGACAAAATCGGATGAAAGTGCCTTAGGCTGTTTCGAGAGGAAAGTTCTTCGGGTCATCTTTGGCCCCGTGTGCATTGAAGGGGAATGGCGAAGAAGATACAACAGCGAACTTTACGGGTTGTACAACGACATGGACCTAGCCAGAAGGGTCAAGGTCCAGAGACTCAGATGGCTCGGTCATTTAGAGCGAATGGACACCAATGCTCCGGCCCGGAAAGCCTTCGACTCTATTCCCGAGGTGGCACACTCAAGTGGAAGAGGACCTCAATCAACTTGGAGTGCAAAACTGGAGACGACTAGCTAAGGACCGAGCTAGCTGGCGGAGACTGTTGATTGAGGCCCAAGTCCACAACGGACTGTAGCGCCACCTTAAGTAAGTAAGTAAGTAATTATTTGTCTCGATCATCGTTTGACAGAGCAGCGGTCAGTTTTTAGCTAAAACTTTTGAATAAACATTGTGCAACAGAGCCAATTATGTTCTTTGTAACAAATTCGATAACGTCTTATTGAACCGATCTATTTTCTTGATGTTGTTGTCACATATACATGCATGTCTTTCTGACCGTTTAATGTCAAATGTTTGGTTTGTGAACTTTGCCTGCTTAACAGTTGTGTTTTGTTCCTCGAATCAAGCACATTAATAAAACGCTCTTGATCGTATAACGCTTATTTTGGTCGTTTTATTTTCAACAACTAGGGGTAGTGGTTCGAGCAAATGTTAGTAACGCAAACGCCAGGATGTTTTTTTTCTGTAGTACTGTCTTCCGCAGTACTACATTGATCTCCCAATGAGATCAATCTTATAAGTGGTTAATAGATCAGGAGATTTCCTATCTCCTCGTGGAAAGTAAAAACTAAACATAATTTGAAACACAGCTTTAAGGGAAAAGCCTGTTTCAATTGATACCAATTTCACCAATTCGCTTAGTTCCCACATAAAAACAATTTAGAGAACTCATAATTATTATATTGACCCCCATATACCTTTCCAATTAAAAGAAACTTCATTAAATTGGATTGAATTCGAAACCCAGTAATTTCCATAACTGCTAAGGGCTATCGTTTAATCCTTGCCCACATTCAACCAATACCATCATCAACATTATAATTGCAACTGATTCTATCTTGCGATTGACATTCACTTTATTCCGAGAAGACAATCGACATTATAATTAGTATAATCAGTTCGCATGGTCACAAAAACCGCACCAAAAACGAAACGAACAAAAATTGCAGTTTTCAATATTTTCCACATTCGATATAAAGTTGATAAAAATAACGTCCACCTTGCCTGTTTTCATATTTGTAGCTGCTGCACACGAGAGGGAAAATTAATACAATTTACGTAGCGGTCAATTATCGCTTTTGATAACATATTAAATCCAATTTTAAATTTAACCTAGCGACTCGACCGACGCGACGCAGGAACTGCATCGATATAGCAACAGCCAGCGACACTGCAGAGAGCCATATTTTGTCGGTCTAGCGACGACGACGGAGTCCCGATGCCCGATCGGAGATTGTTTCTCAACTACCAAATCGCCCATTTTCTGTGTATGCAACAAACTCACTTCGGATTCAAATGTATACATGATGTCCGCGGCATGGCCAAACCAATTACTTGTATTGCATTCGCGACCGTCGACGATGTCCTGAATATCCACCTTCCATTTCCATCGTCAACTATTCGAAATTCAAGTTTCAAGCCTACCTAAACGTTGTTCTGTTCGATGAATTTTCAATTGGAATTATTCCAGGAGTTTTAAATCCATTGTTGCACACGTTCGCTTACGGTCCGCTGACTGACATCTGATGGAGGCGATGCGACGCGGCGGCATTATAAGAGTTCTAGTTTTTCCTGCTCTTTTTTTGACATTCTGTTTCAATTCATCAAGTCGTGGAGGACGATGACGGAGCCAATGGCCGACGTTCATTAGGGTTCTCGCGGAAGTGCATTTAGCTAATTGCAAGTCGTGTTGACTGTTTAAGTCCGCTCATTGATAGAAGAGCGGCGAGCTGGACTGTCTCGAACAATCCCTCCTACCACTTGCGAACCTGCAAAAAATAACACTCTTAATGCAATGATTGTTGCGTGTGTTCCAAGGGGAGAATGAGGGGAAATTGGGTAAGCACTCGCAGGACGATGCTTCAAATGGAAATAAAATGCAATTTGCCCTGACGGCACCGTAATTGGATATCAGTCATATAAATTTGCTTTGAATGACATTTTCTGTGATAATATTGGCCAGCATGGTGGGGTGGAGGGGAGGATGAACGAGTTTTATTACATTTTTTCCCTCTGTGTTCTCCACTTCCTGTGCAATATTGCAGTGTCTACGGCCGGCCTGTAGCACTTTTGTTCGCACCAAAGTCTGCTGGAGTGCAGTTTGGTCTTTTGTTTTCAGACGATCAGCTTGAGGGGAGTGGAGGAGGCGGTGTGGTTTGTGATTTATACCTATAACCTCTAACACACTACGAAATAAACGGTTTCCGCAGAATTTTTAGTCTATGCACTTTTAGAGAGTGGCATTTATGATTGTAATGGGGCACGATGGATGGCGATGACGGTGATGCGATGATGAAAGGGATGCACGAGGATATGACGGAATTGAATAGCACACACATATGCGGATGCAAGCGAAGGCTGCCTTTTTTGACAGCTTCAAACTTTGGAGGTTGATGGCTTTTTGTGTGTATGGCAGCTTAACGATTCCCTGTGAAGTGTGTGAGAGAAGGGACGAAATATTGTCATAAAATTTTAGATTTTAAGGTAAGAGAGTTCGGTCATTAATTTCGGGGGTTGACAGCTATTAATTAGAGTTCGGCTGAAGGTTTTAAGCTGTTGACACTAACAATTATTAATCTGACACATAAGGATGTTGATCTCTTTTTGCGTTTGGTGTAAAGGGATTGATTGGTGTTCAGCTTCACAAAAACACTTTTTTTCTCAGACAATCAGCATTGATAAACTGTAACCAATGAATAAGAATCCCAATCATCATCGTCTGACGTGTAAATCATTCAATCCGACTCATATCTCAATTGAAAACTGATCAGTTAAATGAGCTCTATTTGATGACTTCAGTATGTCCAGTTTGTGTTGTGTAGTGAATAAACTAAGCCTCTTAATCAATGACGCTAGATAAGGGGCTCACTTTCGTTATCTCACCTGTGCATTAAATCGATTGCCATTGCCAATAAACACCCTCATCAAGTAGAAGGACGAGCAAAACAGAAAAACCAAGACTTGAATTTATTTACCGGTTATCCTTTGATATGTGACCAAATGACCAAATAGAAACACAAGTAGTCAGTGAGTTCTTCTGTTTTTGCGTCCACATCATTTGCCTTGCCTCAAAAGACAGAGAAGTTGTTTGGTAATTTAAGTAGTTCTTTTTTTGTGATTCGAAAAGGAATGATAGCCAAAACTTGGACTTTGACACATCTCTGCCGGGATCTCTGTTGGCATTTTGATGTGGTGCTGGTAGTTCGAAATGTAATCAATGCTTGAGTGAAATTGTGCTCCCTCACTCGTTATTTTGGTCTCTAGTTGACTTTAGTCTTTGGGAGAAGCTGTAAAGTGTATGTGTGAGGGACTCTATTTTATCCCTTAGAACAACATATCCTTTTCACTTTGTCTGCACTGTTGCGAAGCGATGGTAGTTGTCGTCCTAGCCAATTGATGATGTATCGGAAGATAGACTTAAGTTGACAATAAGAGGGTGTTATGTAAGAAGGAGTCAAGGTATGTTCAAGTATAGACACAAGCAAACACAACATCCTTGCTATGAGTGTCATTTCAAGTCAACAGTAAGGTTAGGTTTTTATCAGCTCCACTCATTTGACGTGTTTAAATTTAATCGTACGATGAAAACAGTGTCGAAAACTTTGAAAAGATAACGACATAACAACAAGCTTTTCTATATACTGTTGGAGAATGGAACATTCCCTCCATCGGCATCACGCGAAGACAAGGATCATGAACCATCTGTAGGTACACTGTACCCGTAAAGAACTTCGTTACCTTCTACAAGAAGTTGGCCTTGAGGAATCAATTGCAATGAGATCAATTTGGTTTTTGGTTGATTCATCCACAAAACGTCACCAGCCAGCTCAGTCCCTAGCTAGCTGTCTCCAGTTCCGGTCTTCTACCACCTGTCTGCTCCACCTGACTCGCGGTTTTAATATTCTGCGACGTCCATCTGGGCTGGATTCTAAGACTCTACGAGACCTTAACTTCTCTGACAAGATCATTGTCGCTGAACAGCTCGTACAGTTCTTGATTGAATCTTCGTATCCATTCTCCAGCAGCTTGAGCTCTGCAACATACATTAGGACGATGATGATTAGGGTTTTGTAAGTGACATTTTAGTTGTTCGAGAGAGGATTTTACTATTGAAATACTTTCTAGGTCCAAAAAAGCAGCGATTGGCAAGAGTGATTCTTCGCTTGATTTCAACGTTGGTGTTCTTGTCTGAGTTTATAGCGGATCCTAGGTATACAAATTCCTTTACTATCTCGATGTTAAATATGTCTATGCTGACGTTGGCTCCAAGACGTCGATGTTGATTGTCTTTGTTGACAGCATTAACTTCGTCTTGTCCTCTTTAACCGCTAGACCTATCTTCCTGACCTCTATCTCACAACTCACGAGCGCTCCACCGACATCACGCATGACAGCGCATCGCTTTGTCTAAAACCCTTTTTGACATCAAATGCATCCGTTAGGTTTTTTCCGACCATGATGGAACAGCGTGCGTTTTCCATTGACATCTAACACAGACGGACGAGTTTTTCTGTAATGTCAAAAAAAAATTAAAATTGGTCTCTATAGACGCTGTCATACGCAGCCTTGAAATCGATGAAAAGGTGGTAGGTAAAGGTATCGATTCGAAGTTCCTGTGTCTTCTCCAAGATCTGCCGTAGAGTGAATATTTGATTGATGGTATACTTTCCGGATCTGAAGCCACCCTGTTAAGGACTTATCAGGTTTTTGACGAAAGGCCTCAAACGTTCACACAGCACGGCAGACAAAACCAAACTTATACCACTTTAGTGAAGATATTGTTATGTTCAATTTGTTAATGTCGGTAGGGTGGGACTGATGGTCGGCTCCACCCAAATTGAATGGTTCTGTATATCGGGCGGAATTTGGCTCGTCATCGCCATTATACAGCTTGGAAAAGTGGTCTTTTCATATCCTCAGCACTGATTGTGGTTCCACTACGATGTTCCCATGATGGCCTCTATACCAGGCTCTGGTTCGGGTGTAAATCCCTGGTGGTATGTTTTACCTTTTTGTAAGACTTTCAAACCTAGTTCCTGTTTTGACATCCCTATCTATCTCCTCGATCGGGTCGCTTTTCGATGTTCCGGGAACAAACTACATATTTTCATTAATGAGAAATGTTAACTCATGGAATAACTATTATTCTATAGATTAGTTATACCTGTAGAGTAAGTGGAATAGATTATTATCAATATGGCTGTTAATATTTAAACTTCAAATCAAAATTCATTCGATAATCCAGTGACCAATAGTCATCCCTAACCTAACCACGTATCTCAGTCTGTGAGTCAACTCTAATATTAAAATCCAATGATATGGAGCCGGCCAGTCAGTAAGAAGTTCACCAAGCTTACAATTTGATTTAAAGCACTTAGGACCCAAAAATCCTGCTCTCAATTATTTAAATAAATGCTTAACAGAAAATTGTAAAGCGTTGGCTGTCTAAAACAAAATAACTTAAATAGATAATGGATCCAATTGCAGAAAGTTGGGATTTCGTAAATTGGACTTTTTAATGTTTTTTCTGTCTGTCACTTCTTTTTACTCTCCACATTGTTTGAGCCTTTTTTCTCCCGCATTGAATCGCATTAAAAGAAAATTGATTAGTAATTCAATCCCATTACACAACCCAACGCAGAGTGGTAGCATGTCAGCCTGATCGACTGTTTTCTTCCACTTTCGAATATCCTTGCAAACGCATGCTAATTCTGGCGATTGACAAAGTGGGTATTTAAATTCGAAAGTGAAAACATTTAATCTTGATTTAGGAGGTCATAGCAAATGAGATAAAAACTCAATGTGTGTTGGCGAGATATTGAAAGGAAAAAACAGCATACCTCCTATATCACTCTTTTACAAGGATCTATGCGAGGCAGTCGGGCGGCGGCGCGATGGCGTATGAGTGCAGAGTATGTTTAAATGTAACTGCTTTTTGTATGATCATAAATTAAGAACACATCTGAGGTTTAATTACAAAATAAATGGGTTTAATGTCTCGGCAATGAATGGATGCTTGCCTCACCACTACAACACTGGACATAATACACACAGTGGCTTCTCTAAATGGTCCTTGAAAATTGTCTGTGCCTAGTTAAACACGTACGCACTCACATTGATGTTGGTGTAGATAGATACATATAAACACTAAACAGTTAATATATAAGGCAACAGAGTGGTCATCAATTATTCGTTTTTCATTATAATTTGGAGAAGGACTTGTTAATATGGGAGCCGTTATTTAAGCTCTTTCTATGTTGCGTAGGCGTAGTTAAGTACTGAGGGCATTATTTGAACTTGAATTTAGTGTGTTTAAGGGCTTTGTTCATCGCCGAAAATTTGATACGATTTCTTAGAAATATCCCAAAATATTGTTCCTTCATTAAGATATTAGCTGGCAAGTATCCTTTTCCACCACAAGAACACTCTTTCTAGTTATTTATTTGTTCATAAACATCCAGACACAATGACGTCTGTGTATTTCATTTTCACAGACTTTTTTTTCCTGTTAAATATTCGTTTGTCAACTCATTCAGTCGAAAAATAAAACTACTAAAAAAAACCTCTTGTCGCTCCATGTCGATTGGAAAACTAATTTTTTGTCGCTGCTGTCAGGCGCAATGCCACTGCATGAACCTTTTCCCACCCATGAAAGTCATAAATCTTTGACAGAAGCCAGTTGGTTGGCTATTAACATGCATTCATAGCTCAGTGCCAGCAAACCAGCAGGATGCATTCCAGCACACCGAAACATCTCCCTCTTCAAACTTATATACGACAACCTACAAGGACGAAAACGACAACGACTATACGACAAACGATGCGATAGTGCAGTGATTGCAGTCGAATTCAATATGAACAAAACCCATTCCAGATGGGAGATTTTGGTGGTGTCGCAAAAACGTTTTCTTACATTATGATCGTAGTCTTCCAGGAATAGTGCCAGAACAAGAAGTGAAATATATGTGCGATTTTATGTTTTTCATTTCTTTTTCTTCTTGTTTTTAAATATTTTTTTTGAGTCCCCTCCTTATACAAAAATTACTGTGTGCTGTTCGCAGCCAAAAAACGAAATCCTGCAAAGGTGTTCGAATTTAATGAGAATCCTTGTGCTGGTTTCATAAAGAAAAACGGCATCAGGGCCATTTCGACACACAATTTACTGCCCGAAACGAAAACCGTATAATCATTTAAGATAAGCACCCGCATACACCACCAACACACATATGGAGGAGGCACGGAAAAAAAACCGCTTCCGTTTTCAATTTAACTTAATTGATTCAAGGAGGCAGCTCACAATGGTGGTGCGGTTTCACTTTTCAGATTTATATACCAGGACACAGCAAAACGTTATCCTTAAAACAGACAACAGAGAAAAAAACCTTCTAGGTCGACTGATATACTCGCACAGCAGCAAATTTTTGTATCAGCAGCAGCGATAGTTGTCCTCTGTCGAACTGAAATTATAATTTTTTTTTGCAATTTTGAACGGCAGAAGTCCTGTTCGTTGTTTTGCCATAACTTCCTTCCTTTGTTTTTTGTAAATTTTTGTTTTCATATTTTTTTGGAAGGTGGATACGGAAATTTCCATTTCTACCTTGATTCACCGCCATCATGAATAAACGTTTACAAAAAAATAAAAGGCGAATGTATTAGCTGATGGGAAAAAATATGCAATTTTTAAACGGATGCACACACGAGCGAACATCCTGGTGGCTTGCTCGCTTAGAAATGCTTGCCAATGGAGCTGTTTTGTGGGATGATGTTGTTATTAAAAATTATATGCAGACTTGAAAATAGAGCAAGTGCAATACGGCACACGATTTGCAACGGTTTTGAATACAAAATGGCACATCAAGCGAGGAAAACATGTAGCGTGATTTTTGTTTTTTTTTTTTTCTATATTGAACGAAAGTGGATCTGAGTTTTTTGTTTTGATAAACGGAAGTTAAGGCTTTTTGGAGTCATCTTGATTTTGAGCCTATTGAAATCTAAATGTTTTTGATTGTTTTTTTGTTCGAAGCGTTGTATGACACCAATTGCGAATGATCGACGGTATGGAGCTTCTCACACACCTGTATCGGAATCGATATCTTACATTTACATCCCTATGGTTCCAATGCAGAATTATTCAAGCGCAATCCAAACAAAACTAAACTTACTAACTTACTTACTTAACCGGCTCTCAATCCATGATGGATCCCAGCCTGAGACACTGCGATTGAACCTTCTTCTCCATTCGCCATCGTCGCATACAGAACCGAAGCATTTTTCTTTCGAGAGTGCCAAGTATAAATTCCCTTTTTTTGTATCATTCAACACTCGGCCGTAGAGTAGGACTGGTAAAATCGAAGTTTTGTATATCAGACACTTTGTCTTTCGAGTGAGGAATTTTGAACCCAGTTGTTTTGCCAAACTGATGTAGGAGTGATTCGCTAGGGCAATTCTTCGTCAGATCTTAACTAAGTATCGTTTGTTGGATGTTATTGCCAAATAAGTTGAACTCCTTAACTACTTCAAGACCAACGAGTTTCGCCTGTTCTTCAATTGCTGTGAAGACCTTAAGCACAGCTCTCTTGGCTCGTCGGCTTAGCCTAGGAGCTATGTGTATTTGTTGAAGATAGTGTTTTCCGTACTCAAACCTACCTTGCACTCTATATCCTCCAGGATTATGTTGAAGACATAACATGGCAACGACCTCTTGTCTAAATCCTGCGCATGTTTGGAACAATTCGGATGAGCTGTTGCCCATTTGCACACTACACTTCGTAGTTATTGTTTAGTGTCATGCGGCACAGCTTGATCAGTTTGTTCGGGATCCCGAATTCAGACATCGCCATCATAAGCTAAAAAGAAGCTAATTGCTTCGACCTTTTAAAGAAACGTCGGGTTTTGTTCTTGGTCCGTGACTCTTCTATATCTTTGAGATTGTGGATGCTCTTTTCGTCCTTCTTCCTTCGAGTCTTTTTCTCTTTCTTCTTTTTGTTCTGTACTTACTTTCTTGCTGCTCTTGTTTTCCGTTGCAGCATTTGCAAAAGTGCATTTTCTATCGAAAATTATACACGCAATTAAAAGTCAAAGGGTGTTCCACCAGTCACTGAAAACTGGACAATACTTGCGATGTCTACTTATTGTGTAAAACCATTTTTCTTCGTATTTGTTCCCATTTGAAAATTTTCTTCAGAGACGAATATCTCACAACGGTACAAAATTACAACAAAATTATGAGCGCGCATAACACTATTTGGAAGGATATTTCAATTCCAATTTCTTAACTTTCGATTTTGTTTAAAAGCTGAGAATGTAGGACACTCGAAGCGATGAGAATCATGGAGGACGAAGCAAACAAATTCTTCATTCAATTTTGTCTACACAAGGAATTGCTTATTACCAGATTAAACATACAAAAGGGAAGATACCAAATAAAATTAATGAGTAAAAAAATACAAATCTACTTGAAATTTAACTAAATCTTGAATTAAAATTTCGAGTTTGCAAACAAAAATTTAAGAAGAAAAGTTTTTTCATCAAAAAATGTAGCCGAAAATAAACACATCATAGGGAATACGCGACTTACAAACTGTAAAAGAAATTGGAACCTCATCACCAATTTCCTTCTTTTGTTGAAATTATCAATTCCAACTATAGCGGAAAAAAGATCTAAGCTACTTCCTGTATTGCGTCTTAAAAAGTTTTCTCTTCACCGCAATGTTTCGATTCTTAGTGGTTTATTTGTGGGAAATTTTCATTTTATAAGGGGCTGCGTCTTAAGTCTTAACTGTATAGAATATCCATTTGTGATGCCATAAGTCCACCAAGTCAGAGTTCTAACCGAAAACGAAAGATTCAAAACCAATCACCGCAATCCTCAAAATTCTCAAAGTAAAAAAAAATCCCCTAAAATTGCAACATCTGCGTCCGATCCGCGAAATGCAACGCACGAACCTCATCGGAATTGAAAAACAAAAAAAAGTAACATTCAAAAGGGAAATAGTGAAACTTCCCTTCAAAATTTCCAATCTAAATGCAGATCCTGGCAATTTGAAAAAGAAAAAAAAAACCATTCCGGCATTCAATCACAATTCTTAGCCACAGAAAAATCTGTCACCGTTCCTTCAATACCAAAGCCACGCACACAACTCTCTCCGTGGTTTAGTTATGAAAGGAAAAAACCATAAAAACGCATACCAAAACTCCATCATGTTCGATAAACCGGAAATTAGTTGCAAAAAGCCTTTTTGGTCGATAACTTTCTGACCAAGCAAACATCACTAACATAATGTTTACATGGCACTTTGCACAAAGCCAAAACCATATAATAAAGAAGACTCTCGATTACAAAGGATTTCAAGATGTCCGTTCATCCTGTCCGGTTGCGTTGTTCGACGTCACCATCATCAGCAACTTCAATAGAAAAAGAAAAATATTCATACAGAGTCCTATCCGAAAACATAAAGTTCAAGTTGTGTAAGCTGATATCAAAATGACACACTGTTTGCTTTAGTATGTGTCTGTGTGCTTACTAATAATAATATTGTAATAAGGTCGCATAAATATATACTTTTAAAGGATAACGATAACAGGATCAATTGCAGATGCAATATACCACCAGAGAAGTAGACCACACCACCAATAATGACAGCGTCACCAACCGATACGACTCGACTACTGCAGAAAGTCCACAAACAAAGGAAAAGAGCTAAGAGTAGCACCATCAGGACCGGATCAATAGAACAAAGCCAGTAACGACAAGAAGGACAAGATGAAGACTAAACAAACAAAGTCCAGCCTTGCGTTCATCTTCATCGCCTTAACTTGTTGTCCCTTGGATCAGAAATCAGTTGCAGAAAATGGATGCGGTGTGTAGTGGTGAGAGAGGAGTGAATGATGTTAATGTTGCACTAAGTACCAAGTTTTCTGGCATCACCCGAAAGGACCTGTTCATCGGCAGTCCGAGAAGGGAACAAAACACATCGAGTGCGGTTAGCAAAAGGATTTTCTTATAGTCCTTTCCTATGCTATCAAATAGAATTACGAATATTTGTGAATATACTTAGAACGAGTTCCATCAGAGTGCTATTGTATCTGTATACACAGGATTCGCATTATTGGTGGTGTCCTTCATTGTTGACTACACTATGGCGAATATTGATATTGTGGCTTTGCAATTAAACAGTTAAGTGGCTTCTTAGCCCAGAGAGACTGCAGAGGCAAGGAGACTAGTTTGTGTGATGCAACAGCAGGAGCAACATGTTCTTTTTCATCCACATTCGGACGCACTATCTATTTGTAGTTATATCCTTAGAAGAAGGAGAGAGAAGGAGGAGAGTATGTTTTTGCTAGAAATTTCTGGATGAGGTCTTTCAATTCCTATTCAAGCATGCCAAACATGGCCGCAAATGCATTTATGGTAATCGAAAATACAAGAACAAGCTTGCTAGTGGCTATATCCTTCAGGAGTAGGTATATTGGTTTTGTAAGAATAACATTTTATTAGTGAAGAAGATATTTTAAGGATAGATAAATTCTTATATAATTTGCAGGATTTCTCTTGAGGTCTCTTGTCCTGTTGCGTCCTTCGAATGGAAACTGTTAAGATGTAAGATCAATTTAAAGAACCCTATAAACACATTTACAACTTTATGAAATTATGAAAAAAAAACATATCCCTTTTTTCACTGATAGTTTTGTCGTCAATGGAGATATTGCGTTCAAAACTGCACAGTTCAAAGTCTCACCTTTCACGGGTCCCTATTTTTGATGAAAATCTGGTTCTCAATGTATGGGTTCTGGTGGAGGTTAATATCACGAAATTCGGTTTTGAAGTTAAAAGTTGATCTCTCAATAGACGGTGTCTGTGCTAAGCGTTGGTGCGACCCAGGCTGCGGCAATATTTTACTTGCTTACTTATGGTTGCGCTAAAGTCCGTTGTCGACGTGGGCATCAACCAACAGTCTTCGCCAGCCAGCTCGGTCTCTAGCTAGCGGACTCCAATTTGATTGAAATCCTCTTATGTACATGTGTGTGCCACCTGAGTCACGGTCTTCCTCTACTTCTTTATCCCTCGTTAATACTATCGAAGGCTTTCCGGGCCGGGAAATGGTGTCAATCCAATCTTAATTACCGAGCCATCTAAGTTTCAGGACCTTGGCCCTTCTGGCAAGGTCCGTGTCGGTGTACAACCCGTAAAATTCGATGTTGAATCTTCACACGGAGCCAAAGATGACCCGAAGAATTCTCTTCTCGAAAGCACATCCGGTTTTGTCAAGGTCCACGCTTCTGCACCATACAGCAGGACTACCTCGAAGTTATATGCGTCTATTGTGACGCTCTGTCTGAGCCGCCGTGCGTCGGTCGGATGTCCTTCCTTGAAGACAGTATAATATACTTCGAGTTTCCATCATTTGCCGCTTCTGTCTCAATTCTCAAAAAGGCGCCATTGACATCAAGCTGTGTTCATCCCATTATATCAATATCATCGGTGTATGCGAGAAGTTGAACAGACTTTTGGAATATGGTGCCTCTTTTGTTGACGGTCGAGTTTCGCACTTTTCTTCTCAAGAACGATGTTAAAGAAATCGCATGACCTTGATGGCGCAGCGTGAGCTCTCCATCGTCATTTTGCACAAGCGTACGAGCTTGGCAGGGATTCCAAATAGTGCTTTATACAGTTCGTCTCTGTAGACGCTGTCAGAGGCGGCCTTAAAAGCGATGAAAAGGTAGTATGGATATCGATTTGGAGTTCATTGGTTTTTTCCAGAATCTGCCGCAAAGTAAAAATTTGGTCGATAGGTGACTTTCCTGTTCTGAAGCCACATTAATAAGAACCAATCAGATTGTTGACGAACGGCTTCAGACTTTCACATATTACGGCATTACGGCATTACGGCAGAGGCAATCTTTTAGGCGATGTTTATAGTAGGCTGATTCCTCTGTAGTTGGCGCAGTTTAGAGGATCTCTCTTTTTTAGGATCGGACCAACAATGCTGAGGTTCCATTAATCGGGCATGCTTTCTTCCGACCATATCTTTTATGATTTGGTGCATGCTCCTATCTAGATCATGATCATCACCTGCTGCTTTAAACAGCTCGGCAGCTACACCATCTGCTCGAGCGGCTTTGTTGGATTTCAGCCGTGATATTGGCGTTTTCACTTTTTCTAGGTCGGTTTCACGGAATTGTTAGCTATCTTCGCGTCCGATAAATGGCTCCTACCTGACGGCAGGATTTTGTTCCTCGTCGTCGTTATAAAGTCTAAAGAAGTGATCTTTTCAAATCCCCATTATTGACTGCGATTCTACTACGATGTTCTGTTGTTTCCGGCACCAACTAAAGTAATTTTAATTTAAGATGTTAACTTGCATCCCTAACAGACGTAAGTCCTTACATCTCCCAGAACTTTTAATTTGAAAAGGTACACTCTATCGGGTTTTCGAATTATGAAAAACCATTACCAACACCACTCAAAAGGATTAACATTCGAAAAGTATTAGAATTGATCTTTTCAGTGCTTCCCATCTGAAAAACCCTTAAAAACAGCTTAAAACCGCAAGCCAATAATTCCAAATGGAAACTGCATTACATTTGAATTTCCATCTTTTCAAAAAAGGACAGGTATTCAAAGAAGTAGAAAATCCATAAATTAAACGGCACCCTTAAATTCTCTCTTGAAAATTTAAGGTCCATTCAATTCGATTCCTGTCTGAACGCAGGAGGCCGCATATCGATTTCTGGCAGCTCAATTTTGAACAAGGGGATTTTTTTTGCATTTAACTGTTGTAACCCGGTGCGTCGAAAATTCATTTATTTTTTCCCCGTTCGAATCTCTGCGATATTTGTTCAACGCTGTCCTTGCAAACCAAAGAAAAGGTTACCCGAGAAAAAAGGACGACGAAACACGAAATGGAAAATAAAATAAAACAAAACCTTGAAAAAAAAAGAAAAACCTGAAATAACAGTGAAACTAGAAAACATGGCATTTTTGTGGCGAAAAAACAAAACGTATGCTCTGCAATATTAGAGAACGGTTTAAGTTCAGAGTCTTTTGACGTTCCACAGTTCGCTTTTATGTGGTGACTTTCATTGGACCAAAAATGTTTGCGGTCGTGGCTTTTAATCTCTGGCCCCCGAGGCCCGTTCTTTTCGTGTACTGTACACTTTATAGCCAAACAAATAAACATACAGAGGTGAACCTTATACACAACAGCAGTTCTGTGGTTAAAAGAAAAAAACAAAATTTTGAAAAAAATTAAAATGTATATACAACAGGACCGCCTTTTCCTTTTCCTATTCATGACCCGAAATGGTATTTTCCGCCGCTATTTTCTTTTGTAACATCATCAGACTGCTGCAGCTAATACACTTTAGTGAGTTTTTCATTTGAATACGAATGGATGGTGGATGGGGAAGGACGTCCCGCTCTATGGGTCTTCAAAAGGATTCGTTTTGTATCATTTTATTTTACTTTTTTTTCATCGTTGTTGAGGAAGAAACAACATTTCACACATGTCAAGCCGGTTTGTTTTGTGAAATAAATTTCACTAAGTTAAATTTATTTGTATTTAACGCGAATTTAGTGAACTTTATTCTTGGAAAAGACAACAACAGCAGCTATTTTGCTTGTGGTAACTGATATCTTATGCAGCGACATTTTCCATCTCTGTACACAAAAATTCCAACGAAGGGTTGACGCTATTTAAAGAAGTAGAAGGTGGATGCTGTGTTTCTCGCAATTTTATCGACAAGATGAAAACTTTGCAGTAATTCAATTTGATGATGATGGTCTCAATCTCGCTGGAGAATTGCAATTGACTATCGTGTGAAACAATATCTCAGACGACTATTGTCGAAATTTCAGCCAGATCCGACTTGTAATTCAATTTTCATAAATCAAAACAGAACTTAAATTTAAGTCCAAATATTCAAGCCACTGCTACCAACAAATACTTAGGCCCAAAAGCTTGTTTGCATGTTGTTGTTTTTTTTTTTTTAAATAATTAAAATTCGAGTTTACCTAAATCATTCAACTTACAAACAACATCACAAGAGCCCTGCAGCACTGTAAATTACAACCATCATACCAATCGAACATGTGTCCACCATGTTGCCTTCTCTCTCAATGAATGGCAAACCAATTTCAGTATCACAATGCAAATTATATGATCCACACTCCTGGTTGGAATACTATTATCAACAGACCCCTTTTGGCTTATTGAAACTCAATGAGTCTGCCTCCACCCTCTTGCCAAAACCAACTCATTAAAATGGGAAAATTAATTTATCGCAAATAATTCAATCGACTTTTTCAAAACAATAAATTTATTGTCCATGCTGATGCGACGACGAACGGAGCGACACGCATCCAGTCGGTTTTTAAAGGACTTCGTTTTAAATGTTGTTCGCCGAACAATGACGCGGATGCGTCTGATCTGAAAACAAACAAAAAAAAACAACTCGCCCCAAAAATTATCTTCCCCCAAACCAGGGCGATTTACATTCAATGCACCTGCGAGCAATTTACACGTGTAATCTGCATTTTTGGTGGACCGCAAACGATTGACTTTAAATAATTAAAATGTTAAATTGACAAATTTGATTAAATCCAATTAAATTTATTGATATTTCTGTTAAATTTTACGCATACTTGAATCCTATACTTCAGGAATACAATCCAAAAATCGAGCAGGTGATGCGGTGCGGTGCGGTGCGATGTGTGGTTGTTTAATGAATCTACCTTCACTTTATATCGTTCAGTTCTGCTTTGCTATTGTTGCTACGATGCATGATGATGGTAAGCTACGAGTAGGTATATCCTTTGAGTCTCTTAAAACGGTGACTGATTAAATGGATTGTCGATGTGTGAGTGTGTGTGTCATATGTGTGTTTGGCTGATTGCCGATTGGGGCAAGTTTCTATCAGAAAAAAAAAAAAAACAACCGAAATCAATACAATGTGGCAAGTGAGTTCAGAGTGCAATTTGTTGCTGACACGATGCCCAATCGAACCCGAAGCCGAACCCAATTTGCAATGGCAATGACTAGCCTCATCGTCATCAGTGCAGAGGTGGAAATTGCAACAACTTGCACGATGAAGGCATTTGTTGACTTTGATAATATTTTGTTTCGAAAGTTTCGTTGTATTCGAATCGGTTTTTGGCATGGTCAGGCGGAATGCTTTTGAACTGGTGTTACTACACATTGCACAGTGAGGTTAAACAAAATGTCTCTGTTGTAAGGAAGTCTGCAGCTAATTTATTTTGTTCGACAAAATTCAGGAGCAGACCCGCGAAAAAAATAAAAAAAGCGTAAGATAGCCAACCTCCCCCTTGATGAATAACCCATGAAAAAATAACTTGGAAATAACCAAGTAAAGTAAATAAAAAGAACAAACACCGAAAAAAACCGAATACAACAAATGGAGGCAACGACATGAAACCATCGAATACAGCAATAGTAAGCGACAACACATTCATTAGGGTGTGATACGATTCACACTCAATACCGACAGGAAAATCTACAAGAGGAAGTGCTGTCGCCAACAAAAATGAATTCCCACTCCACTTCGGTAGAGTGAACGTCTGAGAAATTTGCTCTTGCTAGCATCCTATTACAATTTTTCCGAGAGAGCACTAATTTTTAGAGCTGCCCATCTATAATTTTGCTTTGCGAACATATTTCCACAAAATATATTCTCAAGCGACCGGGGCATCTCTCCGATCCGATATTTTGCCTTCCGAATATTTTGTGTATTTTGCCATCTATAAAATATACAAACAGGAGTGATTGTAGCTCAACCGTTTACTTTACAGCCTTTGTTGTGAACAAGAATCTGATTTTGACTAGACTCAGTTTATTCCTTGATCCACTCCTTCTGAGTGTATCAAAGACAGGGCGTAAGCCAACGTTTATTTTGCGGAGTTTTGCTGCTGGCTGACAGGAGTTTATAGCTCAACCGATTATTTCGAGTATTTTTGTTGTGAACAGGAGTCCGATTTTGACTCAACTCGGTTTATTCTTTGACACACACCCTCTGAGTGTATCAATGACAGGGCAAAATCTACTGTTTATTCAGTGGCAACACTGACATTCATACAATCGACGATTCATTAACGAGGAGCCGCGATTATCCAGAGCCAGACACCAAGCCTAGGGGAGGGGAGCAGTTTGTCGTCGACTATAAGCTTTGTAAAATAGACTGATATAAAACTCTGTTAGACCTAAGATATTGTTAAATAAAAAGCTTTTAACGAATAGTGAAGGTTGGTTGTGCTATTTGGTTTGGATCTTTAACTCGACGTTAGGTCCTTAGTCGAAAACACCTTGGACAGACTGAGCAGACCTCAGCCTTTGAAAACAAGCATCACAATGTCCACTAACTTTCTTACTGTCTTTGTCAGATTAGAGCCTCATCCAAAATGCGTCTCCAAATAGCTCGGTCCCTAGTAAGCTGTCTTCAGTTTCACACGCCAAGTTGATTAAAATTGTCCATCAACTGTGTATTTGAACAGACCGGCAGCTTTCCTCTTCTGTTAGATTTCTGGAAATGATGAAACAGCGTGAGTTTAGTTTTCCATCGTCATTTCGAACAGGCTGCCCACGAATTTTTACTTAAAAGCCAAAACTAGACATTTCTGGTAGTATGGTATGGAAATCGATGAAAATGTGAAAGGTATCGATTTGAATTTCCTGTGTCTTTTCCAAGATCTGCCGTGGAGTTAAAATTTAATAGATTGTAGTCTTTCTTAGTCTGAAACCAGACTTATGAGGACTAAAAAGGTTGTTGACAGCTATAGGTTAGTCTCTTTCCAAATAAACGTGCGCTGAACAGAACTCACTTAAGGAATATAAAATTTCAATATCATTCTGACTTTTTATAAATCTGTCAGTGTCAACATAACCTCTAATTAAATAATGCTTAACGTCAGATTCTGTTAGTCCATCTGTTAGAAATCGTCAAGCGATCAACATGTTTCAATATTGATTTGATCTCAGCCCATTTACAATCAAGATTTTTTGTTTTTCGATTTCTTTTCACAGCACTATATTACCACAGAATGCACAGAAATCATCAGATGCATTCAAAATTTCGACCTTTTATTATTTATTTTATTTTATTTTCGCCTTTTTTTGTTGACCAACTGGAATTTCAATGAAAAATTCATTGATTGCCCTTTTTTTGCTGTTCTGGATCGACCGACCGATACAGTAGGGAGGTGAAAATAATAAATACACAAAATTTGCAACGTTAATTGAAGTGGCGTCGAAAGGTGGAATGGGAAGCTGATGCGCTAGATTGTCAGAACATTTGGTAATCGTATCGCATACCTACAGGGTGAGAAAAAACAGGAATTTATATAGACAAAGTGGTCCATGGATTAGGTAATGCAATTATTGATTTAATCGAAATATTTGCTTTCCAAAAAAACAAACATCCGTTTTAATAGTTTTTGAGGGATTACCATGTTGTCTTGTGTCGAAGTAGATAATGAATGTTAGGCTTTTAAAACATCAAATATCGACACGCGACGAGGGTGCGAGATGATTAAAGGTGTCGGAGCGGAAAAACACAAATTATTTTGCAAATCGATCAATATTTGATATTCATTAAAATCAATTAAACATTAAATTTAAGGAATGTTTGCATTCAGCACAACTGCTGAATTTTGAACAAGTCCTTTTTGAAGTCCTTAAATGTCTTTAAACACATTGAACGAAGGACCGAACTACAATTTGAAAAATTAATAACTTTTGCCTTGAAGAAAAATAAAGCGAAGATTTATTTAAAGATCTCAAGAGCAGATACCACAGCAGGATGGATAATATTCTCCTTTAGAGGGAAGAAAAAAAAAAAATATGAAATCAAAAAATTACAAAAAAGGAACAACACACACACACATTTATTTATGCATAACAAAACTGAAGGATATTAATAGACATTCTGTCTGGCATGATATAAAAGAAAAGAAAGACACACATACCAACAAGAGTTTTCGCAGGATTAAAATGAATATTTGTTTTGCGTGTAGCTGTAGGCATAACAAATGGGAAGTTGTGTTTTACTGGAATTCATAAGTGGGATTGCCTTCAAATGTGAAATAAACTTGAAGTTCAAGGAGGGGGTTGGGGTTGATGTGTATAGTGCCTAAAATAATAGCAGATAGTGGCTTATGACAGGGGACAGAATCGTCCCCTTAAGATTTATGGCGATAAATTGAGGGTTGACGCAATGTGGTTATCAAATTCCAACATATAAACAAAAAATTCAGTTTCTCTTTTTTTTTTTAACATTTTCACTATAGGAGAAGACAGGAGATGAATGAATGTTATTTCCAAGAGTTTGTTTTTTGATGTGTTTGTCTTGTTTATTATTTTCGAGGTGGAGACTGATAACGATTAAAGCTGTGAGCAATTATACTTGTCACGCTTTATGTTTCGTTTAACATGGAAGTTACGTTTAACTATGTAGCTGTTAAGCGTTTTCATCTGTCGGCGCTTGATTGCTTTACTACCGACAACAATTGCAACCGTCCACCGTAAGAGTCCAAATGAGTTTTTGCGTCTTTTCGTGACAATCAATACAATGGGTCGTATGCAAAAAGATGAGATCAATCTCTTTACTCACTTTTTTGAGAACTTTCTTAAGGTGGTATGCAAAAAACAAATTACTAACCGAGTAAGATCTCAATTTGTGAGTTCAATCTCAGAGGGATGAGATCGTTCTCACAATGAAAGCTCGTCATGAGATTGAGCTCGTTTTCATATGCAAAAAGCTGAGAAAACACTTGTTACATGAGATCGATCTCACAAATTGTTAAGGATGGCATTTTTCGGACTCAGTTCACATAAAACCGTAAGGATGGCCGAGTTTATTGTTAATTATATCGGACAAGGAATTTATAAAAAAAGAAGCAGGTGTCCAATTGGTGAAGATTTTCGTCGGTTGTATCGGTTTAACGAAGAATTTGTGCGATTGTGATTGAAGAATTTTTGGGGCCGAGCTCAGAAAATCGTGATGGTGCTCTCACAAACCAAGAAAAAATAGGAATCTTTCTGCGATACATAGTAGACCCCGGGTTCCAAATTGGAGTAGGTGAAGACGTTGGAATTCATCAATCAACAGCCTCTAGAGTGGTGCATCAAGAATGGTATTATATCCCATGCCTAGCTACTGTGAAAGAAATAAAAGCACAAGAAACGCAAAGGTTATGTAGCAGGAAGTACAAGATTCCTAATGCAATTGGTGCTCTAGATTGTACTCATGTCCGTATAAGGAAATCTTTGACCTATCATGAGGAGTACATTAATCGTAAAGGATACTACTCCTTTAATGTTCAAGCTTCAATGCAATGCAATGCAATGCGGAAGAATAGTTTACAAGTATTGAAGTCCGTTGGCTAGTTGTTTGTTTGTTGGTGATGTCAATTCTAAATTGGCTTTTATAGGATGTTATTATTTTGAGCACAGCATCACTCTTCTTAGCCTTATGAATAGGCAACTGCGAGTTTTCTAACAAAATTTTATTGTTTTTAAGTTCCTTTACTAAGAACTAATTAAAATATTCAGATTCAGTGGCGTAAACCAAAGAACAAGAGAACAAAATTTCAACCCAAATCGAATAAATGCTTGATGCTTGGCTATTCTTCAACTATTGGTTCTTAAAGACTTTGGTATATACAAAAGGAGAAGATTGTAATCGGTCGACATGTGTCATTCAACGAAGAGTCCGTACTTAAAAGACTGAACATAGCAGATATATCAGATTCAAAGCTGGAATTTAATAAGAAAAGACGAGTTGCCACAAGCCACATGACTTGGACCAACATGATGATGAAAAAGAGGTATTTCATAGTCCAAGGTCAGATCGGGTTCAAAGCCCCATATCAAAAACTCAAGACGTCAAAAGCAATCGAAACTTGAATCCAATCCACAGCCCTGACTCGGATTGGGCTGGTAACAGCAGATCAAAAGGTGAAAATAATGAAGAAACCTCATAAACCAGCTGACAGATTTGGAAATATGGCTAATTCATCAGACATCGAAAATGCTCATTTTGCACTTGCTGTTGGCCAATTCATTGAAGATGATCCAAATACCATGACTGAGGCAAAAGCAAGAGATGATTGGCCTGACTGGGAAAAAGTCATAAACTATGCGTACCAATCCTTATTTCATATAAAACGAAAAAATGACAATAGCTAGATACAAGGCTCGTTTAGTCGCACGTGGGTTCAGATGGATGTTAAGAGTGCATTCTTAATGGTTCATTATCCGAGGATATTTACATGCGTCTCTCAGAAGGAATTAACGAAGCAGGTCGTATTTGCAAGCTTGCTAAAGCAATTTACAGCTTAAAGCAAGCACCTCGCGCCTGGAATAACAAATTCAATAGTTTCATGATTAGGATAGGATTCCAGAGATGTCAGTCTGATCAGTGCTTTTATGTAAAGGAAAAACCTGAGTGCAATTTTATGTTCTTTTGTATGTTGATGACTTATTTTATTTTGTAAGAATATAAAACATATTCTAGTTGTCAAATCAATGTTGTCAAAAGAATTTGAAATGACCAATATGGGAAAAGCAAACTTGATTCTTGGAAAACAAATCGATCAGAATCATGAGCTTTTTTGCATTTGCAAAAGAAGAAGGACTATTGAACATATTGTGTTCTATATAACGTAAAAATTGGCTTGATTCATCTCAGTATGATTCACATACAAAGGATGTTTAAGGTGATCTTACTTTTGAGACATTTCACGCCCGAAATTAAGACAGTGAATTGAGCTATTTTACGGAAAACATATTCGCCCGTTGCTAAGTAGTAAACTGTGAAAATATGCTCTCGATTGCTGCTCAATATGATCTCCATACATCAGATGGATGTTAAGAGTGCATTCTTAAATGGTTCATTATCCAAGGACATTTACATACGTCTCCCAGAAGGAATTAACGGAGCAGGTTGAATTTGCAAAGCTTAGCAAGGGTGAATATATCCCCCCTATTGGGATCGATATCGATTTTTATACAGCTTTTATTTTAAGTCTCTCACCAATTGATAACAAGTAAACGTGCAAGAAAACGAGCTTCCATCCAGCTTCCCATTACAAAAAGAAATTAAAATTATTAAGATTTCTTCGCACCGTTTAACACACATTAAAACTTCAAAAAAAAAAAAAAAAAAATGAGCGAACTAGATCTATCCCCTTCTATAGCGAAAAAGCTATCTACGCCACTGCTCCGATTCACTATTTATATTTATGCATCATTTTCACTTTCAGACTACATTTTTTTATCACACGCTTCACATAAAGTATAATCTTAATCATAACTAAACCACGAAAAGAGCTTTGAGATCGATCTCAATTTCTCATTTCTTTGCAAACAAAAATGAGTCTGAGTTTCGCCCTGCTCAATCGATCTCACAAATGAGTTCAAGCTCGTCAGCTCAGACTCTGACCTCTTGCTCAGACCAATTGAACGAACTTATTATCATCAGCGAAAAAGTTGATTTGAAGTTTTAAACAGCAGATCAATGACTAATACGAGGAAGAATGTCGGGAAATTAACGAAGCGATGGGGAAAAAATAGAATGTATTTTATGGGTGTCAGCCTTGATGTCACTACAACTTGTATGCTGTTTGAAAATCTATAGCGAAATCCTACTAATTGCCTTTGAAATACCAGTTGGTGTAAAGATTAATACATATTAATTACACTGTTCGGGGAGATAGCACACCAAAATCAAATTACCAGTGGATCTTTTGCTACGGAAATCGTGTCGGTCAAAAAGTTTCCTTTCCTTTTTTATCATAAGGTACCCAATTGCAATCGGTTGGTAGTTAGATATATTTTTTGGGTGTGGGTTGGTCTAATGAAGTTTTCTACCAGCTCAATAAGAGCCATGAACTTGTAAGATAAGTGGAAACGCTCGAAGAAAAAGTACCTTCCACTACGATAACGTACCTGCTCTCTACTCAGCCATCATCGTCACCGTCATAAAGGTCTTTTATATGCGGACCTTAAAAAAAAAGTATTTTTCAGATTTTTAAGGTTGAAAGAAGTGTCGGTGGGTCAAGTGAATCGAGTTGAATCGCTAGGGAACTGTTGTACGTCGATCGTAATTGACCACGGAATTATACATGATGAATTTTAGAAGTGCAAATCAAGTAGGTACCGATTTCTGATCGAAAGATTTACCTATTCTCCTGTCTAGTGAGCTCAGTAAACATTTCTATGCATTTTTTTCTATTTCTCGGTCTGTTGTTCTACGAATACATTTAGATGAAAACACTTTCCATATCAAGGAATTTGATGGCTTTCTCAGAAAAAATGCCTTGACCATTTCAATTACTTCCCATTCCCTAAAAACTCATAAAAAACAACATGTTCATCTCAACATTTCAATATAAATCGCCCATTCTCCAAAAACTCGCAAGGGCAACAAGAAAACTAAAAAAATTACTCCAATTCCAAAACAAAACAAACATTTCCCAGACCATCACTTAAACCCCAATCAATTGGCTTCACTTTACAACTTGAAATTGATCTAGAACCCGTTTCAAATTAAATTCGCCATAAAACAAATGCCGACTTGAGAGAGCGCAATCACGTCAAATACCCATTTCGGGAGTTTCTCTTTTTTTTTTTTGAAAAAAAAAAAAAAAATAAAAAACAACAACCGAAAGAAATAAATAAAATCATATAACACCAAACAACTTCTTCGGCAACAAGGACATTTCGGTAATCGAGCTGTAGTCGTAAATATTATTCGATAGCTTCAAAAACGAAAAGAAAACAACAACAACAACTAAAAAAAACGAAGAAATTCGGGTTAGACACCACTCCCAAAAAAAGACATCAAAATCAAACGAATGACGCAACAAACAAACAAAAATAAATTTCCGTTAAAGGACCTATACGACTAAAAAAAAAAAAAAAACAAAAATCTCCAAACTGTTACAATTTGTTACATGTGTAAAGCTGAAAGCACTCCAGGGACTTTTCAAGCCAATATAAATTCTTATCCTCATTGAAAAATAACAACAACAACAACAACAAGTCAAAATACACACAGTTTTCAAGTGTGAAGAAATCAGAGAGAATTACTTTGAGGGGGGGTTAAAATAAATAGAAAGGATAATCGAAGAAATGGCAATCACTTCAAATTCCAAAAACTCCCAGCAACCCTTCTCCTTGTTATCCTGCTGACACCCCACTCTACATCAAATGTAAGGCAAGCAACAAACAAGGATACATGCTTTGCCATAACGAGAACAGAGCGAAGAAGGCGAAGAAGGTCGTACAAATCTGTGGCAGTAGTTAAGTTCTTATACTCTCTTGGCTTGCGAATTCGAATCCCCAAAACTCCTTCAAATGTCACTGAATCCGAAAATAAAGGACCACATCGAAACAACAATAAGAGCGAAGCCCAAAAAACTAAAAACGAGGGCACTCCACCAAATCGAAAATCATTTCTCTTTAGAAGTTCCAAATTCCAATTTTTATTATGGTTTTTTTTTTGTATTGTTTTGGTAGCTGGTTGGTAACCCAAACTTTAGCAATCCCATATAATGCTGTATTGAGGACGTCCTGATGTTACAATATCGCAACTAGTTCATATGAGTGTGTCCTTATTTTTGGAAGGATGCGTTGGTTGTGTTTAGTTTGCTCTCGTTGGAAAGTCGTGTGATGGCAATGGCATTGTGCTCCAATCCCTAATGTCATATCATCGTGTGTATCGTTTACGTTGTGTGTTGGTCTGGTATCCCCAAAACAATGCTGCGATGGACATACAGCAATCACAAAACTTCAATTGTATGTTCTCAATCCTTTAAATCCCCCAGATGGAGCTATTGTGCAATGCAGAGCAACAGAATTGTGGACATGCGAAGTTCGCAGATGAATTTCACTATCGCTGTCAGTTGGAATCGTTCATGAATTTTCCTTTTCGGTTAAGAAGTCGCCCTGCTTAAGCTGTTTCATAAGAAACCGTTGCTTACATTTCTTCCCAGATAGAAATGGAGACTTTTTTTTACCAATCAAAACGCAGCAATATGCTACAAACCTGTCTTAAGAAATTCCCCTTGCCCAATTCCAATTCAAGTACCTACACCCATGCGACACTATTTCATTCGGTTAACCATTCAGCATTTGCGGGCGGCTCGTGAATTCATCAACACGAATATTTTCTCGAGGACATCTATTCTCGCAAGGATCTAGCATCTTCCACAATGGACAATGCGAATGAGATAGCAGTAACACGAACTAACCAACGAATAAACAAAACAAAAGACGGGAGGTCGAATCAAATGCTGACCAAGGACTTGAATCACTCGCCCAACAAGCAAACTCATACATTCGAGTCAGAGTCAGAGTGTCGGATAAATGACATCCAAGCAGAGCTCGTCCTGAAAATTGCTATTAAAATATTGTCTGGAAGCTGATGGTATAGTGTGGGCGGGTAAAGGATGGTTGAATGGAAGCAAGGAAACAATTCACAGTCTTGTGCGCCGTTTGACATGTGTGTGGGTCTCAGCTTGATGGAATGGATCAGCATCCTTGCTGTTGATTCTGGTTTTACTTAACTGTTGTCGTTCTTCATAAGAGAAAGAAGAATTTTTTGATCAACGATATGGCGTGGAGAGCTGTTATTTCTTCTTGTTGTTAAGAGTTTGATGCCATGATGGCGTGGTTATAAGATATGTTGTCCGAGTTACATAAGTTGTTTAGTTTTTGTTCTATCCGCTCTGATGTGATTACTTTAGCCAATTTCGCAACAACAAATCAAAGAGTAGAAGAGGCAACATTAATAACTCGCAGAACTCATATAGCTCTCTGGTAAACATCCGCATCGATTGTGGATTCTTTCATAAACAAAGATGCAGCATTTATATTTTCACGTTTCGTCCTTGAATCTCTTAGCCGGTACGCGAGAGCCAGGATGATGTAGATTCTTCCACGATTTGGACAAATGTCAGGGAATGACTTAATGTTTCTAAAGTCGAACCTTTGTAGGATCGTAAAAAAAATCATCAACTCCGGCGAAAAAGGACTGATTTTTTTTGTCGTTGTTTGTAGCATGCCTGCTGCGTTCCAGACATTTTTATATTGGTTTATTTATTGAGTTTAATAATGACCCTTTATAATATAGGTCGAGTACCAGTTGTCCAGCTTGATGGGACTCTGATTCTCTGACTTGTATAATCCGAAGGGTGAACATTTGAACAGGATCGTAAAAAGTTTAATGGCTCCGTCTTTGTTTATACCAGGTTACATCATGATATCAAAATAATGTGAAAATGTGTAGCTTGATTTTTTCCTTTCTTCTTAAATTTCTTAAAGTAACTTTTTCTCAAGGATTGGTGGCTTTAGAATGGGATAGTCATTTTCAAATGGTTATTGCCGTCATTTCCTCGGAAAGCTGACCATTCACCAATTCATTTAGTTGCACTTACCATAGAATGTCTTTTATATCCGTCATCATATTTTTCTCTTCGCAACCGTATCGATTCGAGTGTGAGAACCGGATTTGTTGTGACTTCTATTCGCAATCCGTCCTCGGACTTCGGACCACCTTACCAACAAGATGGGGATCAAAGTCGATGCTGGTAACTTCGTAAGAGCGTATTGCGATCACACTCGAGGCGTGACACCGATCAACCAGCACGTGGTCTGTTTGAAAAGGGGAGCCTTGTTTATACCCTTAAATGGACCTAAGTATACTCGTAGCGACCATATTTTTCGATGCATTACATAGTACCGTCCATCAGCGATTACTGTTATTTTTTTTTACATGAATCATATTTGATTCATGTGAGTCGTATTTGATCGTTTTAAGATAAGCTGAGTATGAAAAAACTTTTTGAGATCAATTAGAGATGAGCTTTTACTGATAAAAACACGTATAGGAACTTGCTATTTTTTAAGATACCAAACAAGACAGGATCCTTTCTTTTTATTTTGGATTCAGAATAGTCTTTTTTGACAGATCATGCGTACTTATTTGGAACTGCTTTTGCATAGTGATATTTTGTTGGTACTAGTTTCGAAGGTTATCATTGAAGAACAAGAGTCAACGTACACAGGTTTGAAACATCGCAAACATAAACTGCACTAGAAAATCATCGATAAATGCCATTTTTCAACATGAGTCATATTTGATTCATGTGAATCATATTTGATTCATATGTCGATTTTGGATGAAATGAACATAAAATACTTTTTGAAATCAAATAGATATTAGTTTTGACTGATAAAACACACTGGGCATGAATGAAGACAATATTTCTCATTTTTAACATATGATTCATATGTGATTCATAGTTGCTAAAAGCATGTTAAACACTCTGTTTGCATTCGTATTTCTTAATAAACCAAAGCCAACGCTATCTAAAGATCAAAAACAGCAACAATTTGCTCTCAAATTAGGTCTTCATAATTTCACAGTTCTCAAAAATCGCATGCCATTCATCAAATAATTTTCAAAGCCTATCCATCCATAAAAAGTTAACAAAAACTTCAATTAGTTTGCCTTTCTGCGTTCATCCTTAGGTAAAAAAGAAAACTACAAGGCAAACAAAAAACGAAAAAGAAGCAAAAAACCGTAACGACTATAAATCAAAACACTTGACGACTAAGCATAATCCTGATCCTTTGAATGCATTTCATTGCCAGCACCTGTAGCGAAAAGTAAATTAATCAAATAACCCGATTTTGCCTCTCATCCTATTTGCCACCTACACAACCGAATTTGCAAACAAAAAAACAGAAACACAAAAAAGAAAACGATGTATGTAAATTCAAAACGATTTTGTCACTGAATCCATCCTTCAGTCATCCATCAAGGACTAAGTGCACTTCAAAAAATATCGAAACGACAGACAGTAGCAATAGCAGCGCAACACTGTCACCCACACCTTACAACGTATAGCGGCACAGTTTTTATTTTTTTTCATAAGAGAGATTCTCGGTGGGAGAAGCATAAAAAAACCTCTGCCATTTTACGAGACCTTCGAACCGTTATCGACGAACAAATTCGAAATGACAGTTTTTTATGGAGGAAAATTAAAAATCACAAACACCAAAAAGAGAAAATAAACCAACACTTTTACGACACATCCACCAACTTGTAGGATACAAATTTGAAAAAGGTATGAGGGCGCTTGTGATGTTGGCTTGCATTCAGCGTTCTTCCAGCATCCTTCCTCTTGATTTCATGTCAAACGGAAGCGCAATTTCTATGTCATCGATTGGGAGGTACTTGTGTATATACGTTCATCTCGCACTAAGCACCCATCAATCGCTGAAATGTCGAATGGTTCTGTGAGCTATTATATCGTACAAAGGACATTAAATTTATTTAACCGGATATATGGCTTTTCAATGATTTAAATGCAAAAGAAAGCCTTTAGCTACATTATTTGGCAGTTTGTTGTAAATTGCGCAGTGGTTAGGTTAGAGTAAGTCAAGTCCAATTGTCTCCCCCTACCCCCTCCACTACAGAAACCGTTAACAAAATCGTTATTACAATTTGAAATTGAAAAGTGAACAAAAAGCCAGCATAGACACTAACAAAAAGGACAAAATAAAAATGAAGATGGCCGCATGAGAGTCCGATTCTACCATCCTCATCTCTAAAGTGACAAATTTAATGGACACTTTTTGAATAAGGACAACCTCCGCTTGTACGCATATCTATTCGAACGAAAGACCAGTCGTCGAGGGGTACTACCATTCAACAGTGCGCTGCTGGTGGGGTCTGGGTTCCGTTTAATTTCGAAGAATTTTTTATGTGACATGGAGACGTTATAAATGCCCCGTCATTTGGGGAGGGCCCGGCCAGATAGATATCGAAATGGTTTATTGAGTGATTTGTGACATAATTTTGATATTTTATGGCAAACCGAAATCGAGTCCTATGGATGCGGATGCTTACGCGAGTCCCGACTTTATTGTGCCCACACCAGTGTGACTTGCTGCGTCGCGCTGAAAGGACAATGCCACAGGAAAATGGTAGTTTATTTCCTCTTCGGCGAAATGTGCCTTTTTATTCGGCTTTAATGAGGCTGTTGTCTGTTTTTATATGTTGGCAGGCTAAAATTGATGTTTTTAAACTTTATTGCTGGATTGATCCGCCGTCGTTTATTTTTTGGTGGTTCAAGTTGCCACGAAATGGGCTTTTTGGCTAACAATTTGACGACGGGCTCGGTTTCGGTTTGTGTCTAGACTTAATTGTGGCCATATATAATATTTTTTTATAATCTGAAATGACGTTATTTTATCGCTTATTGACATTCAGTTTAATATTCGATGGTTTTTGTTGAGAAAAGGAAGTAAATTTTAATAATAAGAACGGTTTTTGGAGGGTTGTGTATAGATTCACATTAAAATTGTTTATCGCTTCCTGTTAAGGAGGCGTTAATAATATGTATTTATGTGAAATCATAACTTGTGTGGGTATTTTGTTGGGTAATTCGGAAATAAAGGATGACTTAAGGGGACGGAATCAAATTTAACTGGCACTTGTTGACAATCGTAATATTTTTTAAACAACCATAAAAACGCACCGCACCGCTGCTAAGTAACAATTTATCTTGTATAAGGTCCGATTCCTGAATATTCAGAAGCAATAGCTTCTATAGTGTTATTTTAAGACTTATTTAAGGATGATTGTTTTTATTTTGCTTGAATAAGACCTTTTGTAATTTACTTATAACAGTCTGCAATTCGATAACACAGATAAGGCCTCCTTGTGCAAATTATAATAAACTGCTTGCACGAGATTGATTTACCGAAATCACATAAGGCCTTTTCGTGAAAGCGCATTTAAAATAGCTAGTATAAGGCCTTATTTTTGTTTACTTACAACAGTCTGCAATTTGATAGCACAGATAAGGCCTCCTTGTGCAAATTATAACAAACTGCTTGCGCAAGATTGATTTACCGAAATCCCATAAGGCCTTTTCGTGAAAGCGCATTTAAAATAGCTAGTATAAGGCCTTATTTTTGTTTACTTACAACAGTCTGCAATTCGATAACACAGATAAGGCCTCCTTGTGCAAATTATAATAAACTGCTTGCACGAGATTGATTTACCGAAATCCCATAAGGCCTTTTCGTGAAAGCGCATTTAAAATAGCTAGTATAAGGCCTTATTTTTGTTTACTTACAACAGTCTGCAATTTGATAGCACAGATAAGGCCTCCTTGTGCAAATTATAACAAACTGCTTGCGCAAGATTGATTTACCGAAATCCCATAAGGCCTTTTCGTGAAAGCGCATTTAAAATAGCTAGTATAAGGCCTTATTTTTGTTTACTTACAACAGTCTGCAATTTGATAGCACAGATAAGGCCTCCTTGTGCAAATTATAACAAACTGCTTGCGCAAGATTGATTTACCGAAATCCCATAAGGCCTTTTCGTGAAAGCGCATTTAAAATAGCTAGTATAAGGCCTTATTTTTGTTTACTTACAACAGTCTGCAATTTGATAGCACAGATAAGGCCTCCTTGTGCAAATTATAACAAACTGCTTGCGCAAGATTGATTTACCGAAATCCCATAAGGCCTTTTCGTGAAAGCGCATTTAAAATAGCTAGTATAAGGCCTTATTTTTGTTTACTTACAACAGTTTGCAATTTGATAACACAGATAAGACCTCCTTGTGCAAATTATATAGTTATAGCTCTCTTAAAAAGGTTGACACTTTAAGGAATGTCGGACTACCCCAGTTCAAAACCCATGTTTTTTGTGTCTTCTTTTTTTATTGAATGGAAAAACTAGTATTCCATGTCCATCGTTATTTGAATAAAAATGTTGGTGTATCGTTATTACCTGAGCTTGTACTGTAATTAATCTGTATTTTTTTTTTTTTTGAGAAATAAATTAATTTATTTTCTGAAGGTTTTCTTAGTAAGCTCTTACAATAAAAAGATAGATTCCCTTAAATCCCAAACTTTTTTCCTACGTTGTTCAAAGATCTTATTCATACTTCTATGCGTATACCACACATATTTTAATTCAGTTTTAATGCTGCCAACTTAACCAACTTAACGAAAAGCTTTGTTCATCATCAATCTGAACATAATTAAACAATTTTATTCATTAATATGTCATAATTGTTTCATAACTCTTAAAGTTTGACATGAAACAACTAGTTTTAAATGTGCTATCCCTTACGTACAAGTTACTTTAGCACAATGGATGAATGGTCGACTGACACGCTGAGGGTCCCAAGTTCAAATCCGGTAGGAAGTCTGTAATGTTTCTTTCACATATTCTGTATAATCGAGATACGCTCAACATCTTACAATTTTCAGGAAGCAGAAAAACAAAATAGTCGGATACATAAAAATAGGAAAAAAACAAAAACAAATTCATAATTTTAATTTTTCCTTGTTTCTTCGAATAACTTCCGTAAGACTTTACAATAACCTTTTTGAGAAAACATATGAGAAACTATTGCTTGTTTAAATAAATTGATGTAAGACCTTATTTATATACCCTTTGAGAAGCTATTGCTTCTTTAAATTAATTGTTATAAGACCTTGTAGAGATTTCATCCGAGAAGCTATTACTTCCTTAAATAAATTGATTTAAGGCCTTGTCATAATTGATTTAAGGAAACAATGGCTTGCATAACTTGCGCCAAACGTATTTGTGTAAGGTTTTATACAAGCCATATACAAATCAAGAAATAGCTTCGCTTAAGCCTTATACAAGTTAAATTGTTATAGCCTTACTAAGGACATTTGGAGGAAGTTGGTTTGAGTTGACACTTAATGAAATGAATTTTAATTGTTCAGAAACATCTGAGTAATGGGCATGACATTATATACCAGGATCTAAGCTTCGGGACACTACGACGTATACTTACTATTTTTTTCTTATTGAATGCACAAATAAGAATCAAATGGATTTGTTTGCATATTTGTCTGTATAATTATTTTTTGATTCTAGACGTTGCTCATCCTAAACTAAAGTGCAACGAGGTTGTAACTTGTTTAGCTTATTATTGACGGTTGTTATCACTGTACAGAGACTTGAAACAGGCCTGATAAACAGCACATTTAGAATTCTAGCTTGAATGAACTTAAATTCCAAAATAATTATCCTTAAATATGAATGCTTAGAAGATGAAGGTAAGCACTCCTAATTGCTGGCTTCATTTGAAAAACGCCTCAGGTTCATAAAATATTTACTTTGACACACACAACCAAGGCAGGAATAATCCTTTTAGCACCTTCAAGTAACTCCAGATTACCTAATAGTTTATCCACTCCCAAAATAATCCAAAACACTTATTTAATCAAATTCTATTTGATCTTAATCGAGCTATTAGCATTCTCCATTTTCTTATTTATATTTACCTTTAATCCGAGCTTAAGGAAGTCATTATCACACATTAAGTCCAAGATAAACGTCTACCCATAATTCAGTTCATGAAATGTTCAATAGAAAATATCCTTCGCATGCATAAAATTCCTCTCATATCCCTTTACATCAAAATACAAAACAAGCCAGTCCAATAAATATGCTAAGCGCACACAAATAACATTCTGCAAAATCAATACACAACCTGTACCTGGTCAGGTCAATCATCTTT
Source organism: Sphaerophoria rueppellii (assembly GCA_920937365.1). Classification (NCBI taxonomy): domain Eukaryota; kingdom Metazoa; phylum Arthropoda; class Insecta; order Diptera; family Syrphidae; genus Sphaerophoria; species Sphaerophoria rueppellii. Next base: position 112,213,128 of record CAKKXW010000001.1, on the reverse strand, counting down.
AACATTCATCAGAAGGATTTTACACAACTCAACTCATTGCACTCGAGTTATCAAAATCCTTATAATGAAAATGCAAAAATCGAAAGAAAGCAAAACTTCCAGGTATACCGAAAGACTAGACTAACCTGCAGATGTACTTTCATATTTCAATATCCTTGCACAAACCATAGAATCAGCATCACAAGAGAAATGAACAAGAAAAAGAAGGCAAAAAAAGATATAAGGAAGAAAATTGTACCATCATCAAAAAGTACTTAAGCAAGCCAATTATCGACCTAATGAAAAGGGAAGTAAATAATAGAAAAGTCCTAGACCTCAAGCAAAACAACACAAACAAAGGATAATGGGGGCCAGCAACAGCAGTCGTCGCCAGCCGCCACTGCCACACCGCAGCACCCCAGCAAGACACGGCAATCGTAGAGCTCGTAAGGTAAAAGAAAACCAGGAAGAAAGTCTACGACGACTATGCAAACATCAGAACAAGGCAGTTGCGAAAAAAATGTAGCCAATGCTCAATTTTTATATTATTTATGCGGGGAGAAAAGTTTACAGTTTTCTAGTGCTCTGGATGAACATTCCATCTGACCAGTCCAGTTCAGTTAAGGACAGCCCCATTCAACTGTTATGAACTCCGTTGCGCTTCCGACCTTCCTCATTTTTCTTTTTTTCTCTCGGAACTTAAATAACTTTGTCCTTTGACGAATATTATTTTGCCGTGCGTCATTGTGTCTAGTTTTCCATCTCGTATGCTGAGCTCTTCTACACCAACACTTCACGTAAGTCAAAACGGAGAGACTAGAACAGAGGTGGGAGTTAAGGGTACAAAGTTGAGCTGACCATACCGGAAGCAACCAACACAATATTAGAAAACCAAAAAGCTGGCTATGAATGCGTGTGTCTGTGAGAGGGAAGGTGGTTTCGGGCCAGCTGTGACGGCCGCAACGGCCGGTCTCGAAATAAAAATTATCCACTTAATTCTCCTCGTTATTTTAGGTCCTTGAAAAAGTTTGTTTTTCTTTTTTTTCCATAAAAATTCCTCTCTTTTACATATTTTCATATATTTTTTCTGGTGCTTTCTTGGGCAAACTCAAAAGTTTTCCTTTTTTTAGAGTAAGAAAGGAGATGGGCACCCCGTAGTCTACGAAAACATAAACTTGAATGCGAAAATAAGGTTGAATTTGTATGCGTTCTCATGGCAATACTTGTAGGCATCGCAGAGTGTGTTCAAAAGAATGTGGAATGAACGGGGTGTGTTCCATATTTACTCGTCATTTAGGAGTGGACAAATTTGAAAAACACTGGAAACAGTCTACGTAGACACCAAGCGTAGCGACTGCTATGTCGCGAGTAACACGAGCAACGTTAGCGTCGGTTAAGGCTGCCACGCTATCGCTGTGTTCTACAATGAACTGTACGGCTTGATTCTGTTCACTCATACGAGCTGTGTAGGTGACCAGTCCCTGGCGGACTGTCAAGGCGAATTACTTCCCAACAAGAGGCGCCAACTGTTCTCCGTCCACTTCTCACTCGACCAAGTGACTTTGGACAAATCTGGAGTCCGAATGTGAATACCGGTAACACAAGAGTCTTGTACAACAGCAGTTTGCAGGTTGTAGTGAGATCTCTGGTTTTAAGGTCCAGGGCCTCATCCAACAAGCTTCCATTAGCTCTACATTACCCGATCATCTAAGTCGTTCGACCTTAACTTTTCTGGCTTGGTCAGTGTCGCTGAACAGCTCGTACAGTTCTTGATTGACTCATCGTCTCCATTCTCCATTTAAGCAGATTGGATCAAAAATCACTTGAAGTATTTTTCTCTCGAAACAGCCCAAAGCGTTTTCATCGGATATTGTCATGGTCCATGTCTCTGTACCATACCATACATTAGGACTTTAGTTACACGAGAAAGGACTTTATTACTCAAATGTCTTCTTAGTCCAAAGAAGCGGCGATTGGCAAGAGTGACTCGTAGTTTAATTTCAGCGCTGGTGTTGTTGTCTGAGCTTATAGCTGATCCTAGGTAGACAAAATTCTTAACTTCCTCGAAGTTAAATCTGTCTATGCTGACGTTGGCTCAAATAAAGACGTCTTCCTTGCCTCCATATAAATGCTCAGGAACGCTCCACTGACATAACACTGTGTTCTAATTGTAAGACGGACGAGTTTTTGTGGGATGCCAAAACTAGACATTGCTCTATGTAGTTGGCTTCTATAGACGCTGTCTTGAAATCGATGCAAAGGTGGTAGGTATCGTTTTGAAGTTCCTGGTTCAGATCTGATGTAGAGTGAATATTTGATCGATAGTGGATTTTTCAGGTCTGAAGCCGCACTGATAACGACCTATCAGGTTGTTGACGAAAGGCTTCAACCGTTCACACTCGGCAGACAAGATCTTGTAGGCGATGTTTAGGAGATTTATACCTCTGTAGTTGGTGCAGTTCAGGATATCTCCTTTCTTGAGGATCGGTCATACGATGCTGCTGTTCCATTCGTCAGACATGCTGCTTTGTACTGTTCGGCGGCTAGGCCATCTGCTCCAGCGGTATTGTTCGACTTAAGTTTAGATATCGCTATCTCCACTTCGTCAGTGGGTTGGGTGAAATTGGTGGTCTGCTCAACCCAAATTTAATGGTTCTGGTTGGCGGAATTTTGGTCATCATCGCCATTATACAGCTTAGAAAAGTAGTCTTTCCATATTCTTAGCACTGACTGTGGTTCGACTACGATGTAGCCATCATGGTTTCTAAAGGCTTCGGTTCAGGGTGTAAGACCCCTGGTGGTTTGTTTTACCTTTTTGTTAAACTTTCGAACTTCGTTTTTGTTTTGACATCCCTATATCTCCTCGATTGTGCGCTTCTCATGCTCCCTTCTTACTTCTTTTGCTCTTCTCTCCTTTTTTGCTTGTAGGGCTCGCTAGCGGCTCGTGTCCTTCTTTGCAGCGCCGCTGCTACTTCTGCCTCACGGTAGTTGAAACTCGAGCTCCTCATTTTTCATAAAAGTTCTTCTTCTGCCAATTTTTTCTGCTTCACTTTTAAGATGTTCCACAATACCGGATTGCTCTGCTCTTTCCAACTCCGTCAGGTTGAATGGAGATAGGCCGCCATCCTGTTGTCTAAGTCCATTGAAGATGTTGACGTATCTTGAAAGCATGTGTTCTTTAAGTTTGAACAGCTCGCCCGGTATGACATCGGTAGCTGCAGTTTTGTCGTCCTTGAGCCAGTTGATACGACATTTTGGCCATCGGACTCGCTCTTAATTGTCTTTCCAGCCTAAAGGACAAAAGGTGAGGATTTTCTTGTATTTAACAAAGTGAAGTTGTCGTGTTTTGACTTTCTACACTCAATCAATATCCTGATTTCAGCTCTTGCAGTTTTCAGGTAAATCTTCTTCTCTATTCGTTCCCCTTTCAAACAATACTGAATATCCCTTGAAGTTCAAATGAGTTATCATGAACAGAAGGGGTTTTTATTTTTCAATGATAAAAATTTAACTCAAAAAAATTGTTCACATAGTGCACATTGCGCAAAAAAAACTCGATAGAAATTTCGAAAAATTCAACACGTTGTTGCACAGGAACTGAAGCTCGCCTCTTTCCGGTTTGCTTGATTAAAATTGAAAAAAAAAAACATAAAATAAACCGAAATTCCTATTCCAGCAATAACGATTTTCCAAAAAATGAGAAATTGATTTCAATAAATAATTTATGACTCCAACAGGGAACACTGCTAGACAAACCGGATGCTCCCAAAATCGTGTGGCTTGCATGGTTGCCGTTTTGCCCTCTATTTCTCTTCCTTTTGGTGTTTTCGTTGCAGTAAGTTTTTTTTTTCCACAAAAAAACGACAAAGAACAGAATTTCCGTAAACCAAACTATTTTCATATCCGCTTTTCAGATAGATTTGGAATTAATAATAACTACAAGCAAGGGAAACTCGAGAGAGAGAAGAACGGCAGCCAGTGGGGCTGGCGGATCATCCCTTTTGGCGATGGTTTTTACTGTATATATTTCACACCCAATACTATTTTTGGTGTCCGGTGGAAGCTGGACGTTCGTTGGCGTTGACTTTGGTGTCCACGTTGTCGGCATGTTGGGGGCAAATATGGCAAAATAGTCCTCGTGAGTTGTACAACATCATCCACAAACATGTAAAATTTTGTGGCAAAACTTTGGACGCTTTCAGACTACACAATGTCCATAATGTGGATATTTAAAAACTCTGACACGAAGCGGTATGGTGGCGAATTCATGGTCAGGCTCTATTGAAGTTGCAAAGCGAGCGGCGACTGGAGTTTTCTTCCTTGGCATTATTTAATTAAATATTTTCGATGACCAGAATTTGATTTTTAAAGGGATTTTATTTCGTTAAAGACTTGCATCGACATTCGAAAAGGGATAAGGGAGGGACCTACTGTTCAATGAAAATGTTCAAAATCGTTACATATTTGTTTTCAATGACCATGTGAAGGCGCCCCATGGTGTTGACTTTGTGTAATACAATGAAAACCACAGACAAGTCAATAGAGGCAGATGTTTTTGGAAGTAAAGTTTATTTTGCCGTCGGTGTTGAGATGTTTTAGGGAGCTCAAAGGGAATTTAAGAAGCGTTTTTGCAATGGAGCAGAAAATACCAAAGCATACTCTATGCTAGCGGTAACAGACGTGTACGTCGATTATTTAAGTAAGATTGGAAAAGGACAAGGCGATCAATATGCTAGAAAAGAAATTAAACATACATTTATAAATCATTTAATTGCAATTCAAAAACCTCTTTAAAGAGTCTGAAACCAAAGACAAAAAAAAGTTTTTCAAAACATTGCCAATTGAAAAGAAGAATTAGCAACAAACAATGACAATTTCCTGCCATCTTTTAACATCAACTTCATCTCGAAGAAGTGTTTTTACTTATTTTCCAATTGTCTTTCAATTTCTATAGAATCTCACCCACTCCTCGCCTTCATGACATCCATCAAGCTCTCAATTTAACTTGGGGTTGGTGATAATGAACAGAAACGATTGTGCAAACACGGATGAGAAAATTACCCCTGACGAGTTGCACAATAAAAATATCTCAACACAAAAACAACAAAAAATTCCTTGTTAATTGAAACAGGAAGTACTCTGGCTGCCTCTTACAAATAATCCTGCCTAGCAGCCGCAGCAAAAAATATCCTTCGTTTTACAATTTTCACACATAATGCAAGTAATTAGATGTTTTATTTTTTTTCTCCCTCAATCTCCATCTCCAACTCGAAATCCAGTCAGCTTGCTTTTTTCTCATGTTTCACCGCGTAGACTTAAGTACTTCCATTCTGGTTCTTCAGAATCTGGATGCGGTGCAGTGCGTAGCGACAAAAACAACAGACAACAAAAAAAAAAAAAAGAAAAATGATAAAAGCAACTCCAGACATCATTGTTGTTATAGAGTGTGCTCTTCCTTCTGGCCAAAGTCAAGCATCGCATTCAGTTGCTGATGTACATACAAACCACTGTTGCATTTTATGAAAAGGATATCAGAAAAGCGACAGGATAACGATGCTTCTTTTTGCTTCTGTCAACTGGCAACCATCATTTGTGATAACGGAGATTGAAGAAGAACAACATGCCCACACATCCTGAGCCTGATCAAAACCCATGCAATAGCATCATCTTCACAATTCCAATGCATGTTTATGTGTTCAAAGGATGAGAGTAGGATTGCCATTGAAAGGAGGAAAATGCACCTCGCCCATACCAAAAATTATGAATTTGGTCCTTCGAGCCGGATCTCAAAGTGACATTTTGAATTGAAATTCTTACGCGCCCAAACACACAACAAAATGACATGGCTGCTGAATGTTTGACGCGAAGTTGAAGCTAGAAGAGTGCTCGTCGACATTTTGTCGACACAACGGAAGCTCCACGTTATTACCATGGGACCCCCGAACTCCAGTTGCGAGTTATTGTTTTTAATTCTTCTCATTTTTTTTTTATTTTTTTATTTTCATCTCACTTGACAACTGCAGGATCATAATGATGACGACGACGACGTGTTGTACTGCAATGTTGCACCCTTAATTGTCTTAAGCATTTAAGTGTATTACAGAGTGTGAGAAAGAGAGATAGAGACGTTCGTTGTCACTAAGGATAACACTATAAGTAGCATACAGACAGGAAAAAAGGACCAAGGACCCTAGAGAGGGAAGAAGTTTAAAAATTATAACAATAATAATGAAGGGATGCAGTGAATGAAAAATAGAATAGAGAACAGGACTGGCTATAAAATCCTTTTTTTTTTACTGTTTCTAACAATGAGATCAACCCTCTCTTTGGCTCTAGATGGGGTAGCACCTTCATTTTTTCTCTAGGAGAATGGGGCTGCATTTTATTATGTCTTCCGGCAGGACTGCAATTTACAAAGTGCACAAAAGTTTTGCCTCTACTGTTTTTCATTCATCATCGTCATCACCATCCTTTTTCTCATGTACCATTGGGGCTCTTGGCTTGACTGGGTTGTGTCGCCTTGGATCTCATCCATAGGACCCTTTCTTACATTTTAATTCTCCTCATCCGTGTCCCATTATGAAGCTCAAGCCAGCAATATCCAAGCTTTTCGAGAGGACTTTTGTTGCATTCTTACTCCTCGTGTCGTCCCCGTCGTCGTCGTCGTCGGTCGGTCGTCGTTGTGTCGCATGTCCTTGTGTTATTTGATAGCGGCAAATTGGAACAATTGTCAGACCGGATGTCTACAAGTGAGTGCTTTATAACACTACAAACTACGTTAGGCAGCAGTGAAGGAGGGCGCCTTCCATGTCCACCTTCCAAACGTTTCTTATCATAACGACCGACGAAAACGAAGGATGAGGATTTAGGATGAATGGAGGGTGACGACGACGAAGATGATGACGATGATGACGATGATGATGATGATGATGAGATGATGCATCATCAAAAAAGAGAAAGTGCCTTGTTGCACTTAAATTGTTGTCCTGTTTCGCAATTTTCTTGCCTTTCCTGTGCCTTGGCACGCCTTCTTTCTCTTGAATTCAATAGCATAGGCTCATACCGTCGTATCATCATCAAAACTACGGTAAAGTTATGTTGAAAACAAAAAACGAAAATGTAAGAAAAGAGAAAGGACTTGAAGTATCTTGTGTTTTATGTTGCTGAGTCATCATCACGAACACCAGGACTTTGGAACTTTATGGTACCCTTATATATCTACTTGTCTCAACACATAAGCGAGAAATGTCCGCAATGATAATTTACAGTTTAAGAATGTGTGCGGCCATTTGCTGAAGGTGGTTTGGATGTATTGCAATCGAAGGAAACAAAAAGGACGCATCTCTTTTGAATCAGTGAATAGCGAGTTCTTAAGGAGGCACTTGAATTCAAATCATAAACAGGCCTTGTTGGTTGTTTTGGGGATGGGAGTGGGGTGATAGTGGAGAGTCAAAAGAAATAGAACTGTCGCTGTCCATATTGTTATTTCTGTTCACAGTCCGTATCAAATTCCATCGTCCTTGTTGTCATTTTAATTGCGAGTGTGATGTCCTCTAGGAGTAATGTGTTTTTTTTTGTTTAAGTTCCAACTCGGAAGCGTAACTTCTGATAGACGAGGGAATTCGCCGGATAGAATTTAAAATTCAACACTTCACTTCGCGCTTGACAGAGAAGTAACAAATTAGCGTTGAAGGACAAAAATTTATACATACTTGGAGCCTCATCAAATCGTTTCAAATCCTTTGACAACGAAACAAATATTGAAGCTAATAGCGACTTATTTTTTACTCCATCGCTAGACACCGCATGGAGATCGATGATGGGAAAGCATTGGGATCTATAGTCTCCTTCCGGTTGTAATGCCGTATATGTGATTAAAGACGTGAACGAGTATACCGAGTCCTTGGAACTTGAAAGAAGAAAGGAAGAAAATGTTGCATACACAGGACACCTACGTGCCGTAGCACTTTTTACTTCCTTTGCTTCTTTGTCAAAAGAATCAGCAGCTTCAAGAATACACTCGTCTCTCTTTGTCCTTGGCAGGGTTCCAAGACTTAATTTCTTGAATGATGTCGTTTTAATATAGTGTAAGCTTCCCTTTTTGGAATCCATATCAAACTAAACGAAATAAAAGGAAAAAATAATTTGCGAGTCTGCGAGCACTGGTCCTTCGATATTTCCTTAAGATATCGTGTGTATCTTGTGCTTGTCGGATGTGTTGCTGCTGTCAGGAGCGGGCGTGCTCAAGTAGTTATTATACAACACTGCCGCTGGGGCTCGCTGGCAAGGGCAACACCATTTTGCTCACACATTTCCCATGTTCCGTGCGATGTTAAGTGTCCGCTTGTAAAGAAACTGTCGGTAACAATATATGTATACAGGAGGCGGCCGCCGCCGCTTACAACGACACAAAATCAAAGAAAAAAGAAAAGGGGTGGTGTTGAATGAGATATCAAGAAAAAAGTTTCCAGTTCGTTTAACACGATTCACCTCCAACAGGGAAGTAGAAATAAAGATGACAACCATCACATACTATCTCTAGACATCATTGAAGAAACGAGAACGAGCACAAGATCCGGAATACAAATCCATTAGAAAGCGTTTCGTCTACGCCTTTTCCCGGTCGGATTCTCACCTTGCCCTTGTATGTAGGTATCTAAGCTCTCAACTGCAACACAGAGCCATACCATCCGTTTTATGTTAAGCCAACTCACAAATTAAGGATGCTCAATGTTGACATTTTTATCATCATCCACAATTGCAAATGTCTTTTACAACGTTCTTTAAAGTACAGTCACATTTTTTTCATGCAAAAGTTGTATTGTGTTTGACTTGGGAAAGGGGAGCCTAGACTGAGCAAATTTTTTTTCTTTGTTAATCTAAAAGCCTGGTAGGAGGGTGTGCATGGTGCAACTCACCACTGGAAGTTCAAGGATTTTGTGAATATTCAAGGTGTTTCGTAACAAGGTAGGTAATTTCGGTAAAAGTTGTATTTGTTCTATTTAAAGGAAGAACAGAGCTTATTGCAATTTATTTTATCAATAAAGCGAGGATGATCCGATAAGTACTTAGCCTTAATCCAGGTACCTTGACAACGACTAACATGATAAAAATCTAGGATCTCGTATTGGCAGACCATCACTCGGAGGTGCGCGAGGTAGGTGAAATAGAGGGCATTTCAAAAGATCGCGTGGGTCATACCTGCATGAAATTTGGACATTAGAATGCTGTCGGCGCGATGTGTGCCACGTTCACCCACTCTTGACAACAAATGCAACCATGAGATTACTTCAGTGTTCAGTGCAGTGTTTGGCTTCTGTCTGGGCGCAATCCAACTGAGTTTCGTTGTCGTTGACATAAGATGGATCCTTTGGTACACACCAGAAACAGTCAAAACAGTGGACTTCATACGACAAGCGTGCTCCGAAATAGGTAAAGACTGTCCCAATCTCAACTACCAGAAACGTGAAGTCTAACGTTTTCTGGAAATCACGAGTTGTGGTACTGGTATCACTCTCGAGTACTTCACAGTAAAAAATCAATAAAAAAATTTGATTCGGGAACCAAATGCATACAAAAATTAGTAAGCAATAATGAAAAAAAAAACAAAATCTCATATTTTATTAAAAAAGTATGGTGCTCTTGTTACATTTTCTTACATAGACAGAATGAGAATTTTAAAATAAAAAATAACCAATTTATGTGAAAGTATGCTATGCATTGATACATTATCCAAAAAGTAGGCTTTAAAATATTTCATGACAAAAGTATGCTTTAAAATATGCTCATCATTTGAAAGGTGTGCTTGCAAATAATGTCATTAATTGAAATTAAATCAAAACAGACCCGTAACGATGCCTGGTCGAACGCTGCTGAAATCGCCGACGCGAAGATGATTTTTGGAAGCAGATAACCAAATTACTTTACATTTCAATTCATTCAAAAAAGTCCATCAATCTGAAATTTCCAATGAACTGAAAGACAAAAATAGTCACCTCCCCAACTTCTGTTACCAACATTTCTAAGAACTTTTCTATCAGCTATAAAAGACCCTGCAAGTTCAAAGTTCGAAACCTTGACTTGTTTAATACCCCTTAAAGTACCTTCACTCAACGTTTTACAGTCTGATAAACAAATAAGTGTATATAGAAACCCTTGTTCTTGTCATTAAAAACCTCCTCATCAGAACAGTTAACTCTTTCTTCGCACAATTCTCATATGAACCCATCTTCCAACCCCACCTTCCCCACCAAGGACCAAAAAAAAAAATTCAATTCGAATCATGTGTGCACAAACAGGAGTATTTCAAACTGATTTCCAAGTATCAACATGTAAAAGAGTTTCTTGTCTTCTTTAAGTATCAAAAGCTTTGCTTTTGGTATCGGTAGGACTTGTGGTTTTCAATATGCAACACACGTAGCGTCGACTGTTAATTTAGCCTCATCAGCATTTTGTAACCATGAAAGTTCTTGTGTTGAGTTTTTGTGTCTTTCTGTTGTTGTTCTGGGTTGTTCTGTATACAAAAACATTGTGCAAAGGGCTGGGTTGCACCAAACCCTTTAAGAGTTGTTGCCAAATAAACGAAGAGATGTGATAGTTTTTTTGTCTCTAATTTCTGTTAGTTTTAGTTTTTTTTTGCACAAAAGACACAAACACTTGAATTTTATTTTCCAGCCCTTGCTGTTTTCGAGTTCCAACCAAATATTTAGGTGCATCGATCCAAAACGGATATCAATGTGTGTTGGGTGTTGCTATTTTTGTTACGTTACATTACCCAAACTATTCGTATCACCCAAAAGTCTGCTTCAAGAATGTGTGTCCTGCTGGGTATTTTGCTTAGATCTTTAGTCACTCAGAAGCGCTCCATGATTGTAGGTATTTCCATCTTAATGTGAATTGCGGTGGCGGTTTGCCTTGCTCTACACAAGAAGAACACAAGACGACACAAGGAGAAGACAAAACCAAAGACCCAAACCCAACCGTACGCCACTTACAATCTCTGAAACATGTTCTAGTTTTGAGTGTGTTATAGTAAGATGCAGAAATATTTTTCAAATATACCTGCCAAGATTACTCATTCTTCTGGATGCACCTTAAAGTCAAGAGCATGGTTGCCAGGTTGCTTTTTCTCTTTTCTTTGAAAATGAAGATCTAAAAGCTAGTATGCTTCTACGTCGTTTCAATAAAGTTCATGACAAAAAGTCGGAAATTGCTCTAATAGAAATTTCTGTACCTGGCAACCATGTCCCATGAATGAAGGTGGACATATTTTGCACAAACTCTCTGTCCCTACTGCAAATTTCAGTGGTACACAAAACTATTTCAAGTTGTGTATACCTTAATAGTCCTGCTTTCATTCCTGTCGGGTAGTTTGTGGTTTCTTAGTTAATGCCGGTGATATTTGCATGGTTGAAAATGCTGCTCCTTCAAGAAGTATAATATGCGGTTTAAGTTTCCAAGAGAAACGATACTAAGGGATTCTTACAGGGAAGTGGGCGGATGCAGTACGAAGTAAACGTCGAATGTCCTGAATCCGGAGAGACTAAGTAAAAGGACTATAATGGAGTCGACGTGGTAGCTGTGGATTAATTTGGAGAAAATCGAATGTAATTGGATTAGTTTTGGGCCATAATGCACCAAGGTTGAGACTTTTCATTGAGGAAGTAACCACATAACCGCCACCAGCTACCACCGAGAGAGTATCCCCATCTTTTTCAACTCGAACCGGCAAATGCAAAGAGATTTTACACAGCGACAAGGACACCACTGGAAGACGTCGTCGTCGTCGTCATTTGAGGAAGATATTCAAAAAAGGATATTCCTCTGCCAAAGTATCGTCTTCTTTTATACAAGTTCATAGGTAAAAGTCGTTTATTTGAATGCATTAAGGATGCGAAGGAGCATTCGTTGGAAATTCGTGTATGCCACATCATAGCAAGGATACGTTTGAGGACTCGCAATAATTGCCAATTGAAGTCATAAACAGGAAATTAATGGCTCAAAGTATGGTCCTAATGAATTGTACGATTGCGTTTTATCCGGTCGGTCGTTATGAGTAGCGAGAGAGTGTGTGACAGAAAAGTGAATTCCGCATGGATGGAAGTTTCCACAAAAAAGAGAATATTTTAATGTCTAACTTCTGGTTCGGTTTGGTTCGACATTCGACTATGGATATGAGGAGGGCAATTTAATTAAATCCACAGAAACGGATTGTGATTGTGCGATTGTGATTAAATTTGAATGTGGACAGGAGGGATGTTATGTGTGCAAGGATGTTTGTAAGGATATTGCAAAAGAGATGTGGCACATGATAAAAATCATTAAGTATAGTTAATAAATCTTATTTTGATGTTTTATTTTAAGTAAAGCACTAACTACCCTGATGGCGTGGCAGTGGCGGTGAGGTTGTTATCGCAAGATTTATTTCGACAAAAAAGAGATAAGAATTTTATCAGCTCATATTGTTTGTGAATCTTTAGTTTTTGTACGATTCTGTTACTGAAAATGGTCCCTGGTCTAAAAATTGACACTTTTTTCTTCAAGAAGGTACTATTGTTCTAAAATTTTGAAATTCCAATTGGTAATTAGTAGAGTTCTTGGCCGACGCACCCCAAAGATCCTGGTCTACACCATACCCTTGCAGCGAAAATTCGGTCTGCCGGTTTCTCTTCTACCATAAATTGTAGTTCCTCAGGGAAGCCATTTAGGGCCACTTCTGTTTGAATCTCATTTTTGCAGCAATCCATCTTTAAATTCAATTGTTACTTACAACGATGTGCCACGATACAAGAGTTAAGGTAAGAACATGACTATAACAATTTTGAAGACCAACAATAAATGAAATGCTTTGAACAATTTGAAAATATTTTCAAAGGGTGTTCCTGTTTCCAAATGTTGTCACAACATAATTCATCTGTATGTTCTTATAAAAAATTCACAATTTATTCTTTTCGTCAAATTATGAACCTCCGCTGTTGTTTTGTTCCTAAACATCTTTTTCTCAATAATTTTCAAACTTACTTTAAAGAAACACCCTCTCAAACATTCCTTATGATTGACAAAGTTGTTGCTCCCGTGTTCATCATCGTCGTCATTGTTGAGTGTAATTGAGTCCTGTCTCATATACAGTTTGACAAACACTTCAAGTAGTGCCACTCAATAAAAGCGAACGCATGTCCTTGCTCTTCAGGACTTCAGGCCAGGCATTTCAAGATCCTGTTCCATCATAAACCCGCACATGTATCGTCACTATACCCGCCGCTCCATCGCATCTATAGCCAAGTCTTTCAGTTTAATATTTGCACTTGTATACATCCTTAATCCTGATGTTGAACAATGTACAATCTTACTATAGTGCACAATAGCCAGAGGGCTTTGATCAGCAGCGTGTATACGGTGGTGTCGCAAAAAAAAAAAAACAAAAATAAGAGTAAACTAAGAAAAAAATAGAACAAACAATTTCGAGTGAAAGAATGAGTTCAGGGACTATATCAGCGGGGAAAGGGGAAGCACGAAGCAAACAAGAAAACAACCCCCCCGGAGCCAGGAAAATGAAGCGAAAAACTTGTGATTATTACAACACACATCACAAGGGACTCGTAAAACGTAAACGAATCCCCCAAAAACCAGAGTTGAGTTGAGTTTATGTACAAGTACCTTACTCTACCTATACACATCTATACGGCGAAGATGTCAAAAGAAGAAAAGGACCTTAACAACAACAAAATAAAAACCCATAACCATGCTTAGCCGTGTCGTTGGGCTATGACCGGTTTATATAGGTGGGACCGGATCCCACTGCTTGTGATGATGATGGCGATGGCAATGATAATGATGATGATGAGGATGATGATGAAGAAATGAAATAAAGGATCTGGACCTGCAAGCGAAACTTTAGCAAATGGTTAACTTTCCAACCGAAGGATTAACTGCAGTGGGTAAATTGCAATGGGGCGTGAGTACGGGTCATTCCATTGGGATTGGACTCGAAGTCCTTTCTTAAACTCTTGCTTCTTTAACAATGAGACTAGCAAAGGTTTTTCTGTGAGGTCCAATGTGAATGTCTGTTCTTTTGTCGGTCGCTGATTATTTTGGCTGCTAACGAGAGTGTTGCACGTGAGATTGAGGACCATGAAGAGCACGTATAATAAATATTCAGCAACCTGTTGACTTTACTCAGAAAGTTCCTCTGACTATGAAACTAAACAAATAAAGTGGAAACCTCAATTTAAGAGGGTTAATTTTTCAGGGACAATTGAGTCTAGAAACTACTGAAACCATAAATCGTTCTTAAAGTGCCTTCGATCTTAGATGCTTTCGACTCGATTTCAAATCTTCTTGAGTGAAAGATAAAAATCAAACAAAAATAATTCCTCAATCAATTATTTACCTTTCGCAGTCGAAAACGAAATTCCAACAAATCAAGACCCTTACCTTAAGATTTATCACGAAATCTCAATTCTCCGCTTAATGCCATGGCAATCCAAGTTCATGAACACCCGATTACCAGCGGAGCAACAATTTCTTCTTTAATTGTATACCCTAACTACCCGCAGTCTTGTCCTGCTGATTACCTGTTGTACCTTTTTTTGTTGTTGTTGTTCCAATTCGAAGCTGAAAAGTTGTCCCTTAAAATATTTCAAGGCGCGTCCTTGTCCTTTCTGTTGCGTGTCTTCTTAAATTCTTTTTGGCTTGTTATAAATTATCAGCCATTAATATTCCAAAGTAAAACTTTCCACATCGTTGGAAGTGGACCAAACGAAAAAAAAAAACACTCCAAAAGCTTGGAACAGAAAATAGGCGCCAAAATTAATTTCCTGTCCAATCAGTGAATTTATTTAATTAAATTTTACTAATACCTAAAAAGCAAAGGCGCAAGCAGAGGGGTGGCGAAGCAGCAACAAAAAATAAAAGCTACAAAATCGGATGGCAAAAAAAAGAATGCCCTTCTTCTTCTCTGCGTTCGTCCTTAATTAAGGCAAATATAAATGATTATTAAGTAGCCCTTAGTTGACTATCGTAGTGGAGCGTGGTCTTGTTCTCCATCTTGGGTTGGCCTTGGTGCGGTAACAAGAAAAGACAGGACGAGGGGAAAGATCTATATCTGTATACACACTTGAGGCAGATTGAGTGATGAGGCAAATGTACTTCGTCTCCTTAACAGCTATATTTAGGATATGCGCGCAGACCTAATTCTGTTGTATTTTTTTATTTTTTTTTTTTTTTTAATGCCACAATTTAACTTTGTTGAGTGCTGCGCTTTGCCTGAGGGCGAAGAAAATCCTTTATGCCTTCTTTGAATTATATGAAAAATCCGATGTGATACAACGAGAGCGGAGATAGCCTTAGAAATACAGTCGAGGCGATAAATTTGTGAACTTCTTATAAACAAAAGTAACTGTCGCTTATCGATTCTGTCGAAATTGCAAAAGGTTAATAATTTTACAAAACATTTTGAGTTTTTTGATTTCAAAATAACTGACACTTTGAAAAAAAAGCAGTTGCTTTTTTTAAACATGAATGTCTTCTAATTATGACCTTCATTGTAAAAGTGAATTTGATGTAAGAAAAGTGGGATTTCACTTTTTTTTATTTATTTTTTGAGCAGGCCTGATACATTAAAAAGGCTTAATTAGTGCAATTAAATAGAATGATGTTTTGCCATTGGGTGGGATTAGATTGCAGACAGTGGCAGGATATTCTTTTTACCCTCTGATTGGAGTGTAAGTGTTCTCTTTAAAAAAAGCGTAGTAAACCAAAAAACCCACAATCTGTCACAAATTTCTTCATCCTAATTAATTAATTTTTAGTTTTACACTTTGGTGTGACTTAAGCGATGTGAGATATCAGACTGAAGGTGTTTTGTGGAGTTTCCGACTGTTTCTTCCAGTTCCATTTGACTCAAAAGTGTACAAAATATCCTTCTGTTGCATCTCTACCTCCTCATCCAAAAACAACTAACAAATTCCTACTTTTAGAATTGTAACCAAATGTTCCTCAATCCATCAGCTACATAATTATTATGCATTCCCGAAAGATGTCTCACGAAAATTATGAACTTTTCCGTCCTCATCCTCATCCTTTATACACTCAAACAATTTACTTTTGAACCGCTCAAGATTTTCAATTTAAAATTCCAACAAAACCTCTTCAATCCCTTCATATATCCTCGCAAAAGCGACTATCTTCCATCCGCCAAAAGCAAAACTCTTGCATCCTGTCATTATTTTGGCCTACCCTCTGCGTTCCAGTTCTTGTTGAGCATCGACGATCACGTCTAGAAATAGAAAAGTAAAGCAGAATTCCTAATTAATCATCGGGCATAATCGCACGCCAATCTCTTTAATTTGCGACTATCAATCATCTGCTATCATTACTCTTCTCTTATTTTTTTTTTTTTTTTTATTCACTTTTTCTACTTTCTGGATAAGATGAAGAACAAGAAGATGAAAGCGTGTGCTTGATGACTTCGCCATAAGTAAGACACTTTAACAGATACTTTTTCTACTTGAAACTTGAAACTTTATTTCAATCTCTGTTGGTTGTTAGATGGCACTAGAGAATGGCTCCTGAAATAAAACAAAAAAAGTAGAAAAATCCATCTTCTCGAGAGAGAGAGAGAAAAAAAATAGATTGCAGTGATTTGCTTGCTTTTAATTACAATCTGCGCATTTGCATTCCTGTTTTCTCTGTTTCCTTCAAAGGGGCTGCAAGAGGCGACACTGTCTACAAGACTTTGGCTCCCAAAAGGGTGAATTCAGCTGCCGGTTTGTGTCAAAAACGAAGAAAGACAATTTTTATGTAAAATTCAACACAAAACACAAACTGGGTGGAATAATAATAAAATTTGGTTTGAGACATAACAAAGCACAAAAAAAAAGGAAAAACTTCGGAAAAAACACCATCAACAGACCAAACGACTAAAGGATATTCCAACAATAGCCGCTGGCATTTGAAGGATTTCGCAGTGAGAAAAAAAAACATAAACATCTTCGGTCCCCTTCTTGTGGGGCATCATCTTAATTTTTGAACATTTTTTGCCACCAACTTTGTGTAACTGTTTAAACAAGAATATTACTAATTAAGCTTAATAATTAGTCGGAGGTTGTATTTTTTGTTTGCCTCTCGATGCGATGCGAAGCGATAGCAGCCAACTTGATGTAACTCCTTGCGGGACTATATAAGCGAAAGACCGGGCCTGCCTGTTACAATTGTATCTGTGATAAAGCTTCTCTCGAGGAATGGGGAAAAGGATTGCATTTTATCTGTCGCATTGTCCTTAAGAATTCGTCCTTTCACAATAAACAAACGAATCGCCGCGGGAATGTTGCTCTTTATTTTTTTTTTGTATTTATAATGTTCTGTTTGTTGTTAGTTTACTCCTTGAAGGACGCACAACAACTTACATAGGGATATAGGCTATGCCATCCTCATTTGTGTTTGTTTGTTTTTTTTTTCTGCTTGTCTCCAACTCTCCCCAGCGTAAAGAAAAAAACCGGAATCGGGTAAGTTAGGTTAGAAGTTAAGGAAAATGACGATGGGTTGACGCAACGAAGAAGAAAAGAAAAAAATTACACTAGGTGCCATTATGGAAGTAATCTGGAAAATTGTTTTCGTTTTTCTTACATTAGCATTATCCTTGTGCCAAAGTACCACTGCCCGTGGCTATTCTTAAGAAACATAGAAGAGGTCGCGCAATAAACGAGGAGGACTCTGAAAAAAGAAGAACGAGAAAATTAAGATAACGCCACGACTCGGGCACACAGTGTACACATCAGTAGCAGTTAGCAGAAGATAGCACAGAAGTCAGTGTATAGAAATATTGAGGGTCTTCTTTTAAGAGAGGGTGGCTTTTTGCTCCCAAGTTCGAGGACAACGACGACAACGATGGCAACGACAAACTACGAGTTCTATTAGACGAAAAAAAAAGGACTCTCTGTAAATATTCGAAATCTGAACCCAAATTAATATAAAAGCAAGCGGCTTGAATGGGTTCTTCTTAATTCCGTGTAATTAGCTCAATGGAATGGTTGTTGTTCGGGGTTGTTCATGTTGTTGTTGTTGTTTTTATTTCTCATCATATCAGGACGACGAAGTCATTTAATTTTTCTTTTAACGAGAAAACGTTTTAATGGAAAGTTGTGTGGATGTGGGGTGCTTTCGAATAGGGAAAAGAAAATCAATTTTGTCGAAAATTTCGACAATTGGTTTTTTTCTAAAATTAGCACCAACATTTTTTTTTTCGGTCCAAGTATTTAAACATTGTGCAAAACCCTGTCTTTTCTTTCCAGTTATCTATAAAAAAGAAATTAAAGGTGACTGGATTGCATGCGAATCAGGGAGAACGAAGTGTGCTACATCGGTTGCCTTATCACCCCGGGGAATGCCAGAGATTACAGTTAGCGCCTGAGTGAGCGGCTCTCCGCCGCGCTGTTCACCCAAATACCACAGATGTCAACATCTTGTGGAAAATGATAAAATAAATGCAAAAGACCCTGTAAAGGAAGAAAAAAGCATCCAGAGTTTCTCATATCTAGATTTTCTCATCTCAAAGGTCTAGAAGAGTCACGGTCCAAGAACAACATCCGACTTTTGTTCAAAAGGTCGAAGCAGTTAGCTTCTTTTTTCTTAGCAGGGACACAGGCTTTTCGTGTGTGAAGAAAACCTAGTCACCGAAGCACAGGCAATCGTATAGGTATTTTCAAGCAGCACTTCCCAGACCTAGTCTGGGATAGTACAGCACAGAACAGGTAGAAAGAGCCATCTAAAAGCTTAAAAATAACAAGTCCTCTGGGTCAGATGGCATACCTGCGGAAGTCTTTATATATAAAGGAGTGTTTTGATGAACCGCATGCACCAGGTCATCAACAAAGTGTGAGACGAAGAAGGCATGCCCACTGACTGTTCTATAAGCTCCATATGCCCATGTACAAAAAAAGCTATCTTATGTCATGCAAAATCTACCGAGGCATATCGCTGCTTAATGTTGCACACAAAATCCTATTAAACCTACTGTTCGAGCATTTTAAAGCGTTTTTAAACACAAAAATCGGCACGTTCCAGTGTGGCCTTAGGCCAGGCAGAATAACGATAGACCAAATATTCACACTGAGACATATCCTGGAAAAGACCAAGGAATTACAAGTCGAAATCAACCATCTTTTCATCAACTTCAAAGCTGCTTATGATAGCATATCCACGCCAAGAGCTTATGATGGCCAAGAGCTTATGAATTTCGGGATCCCGATCAAACTGATTGGGCTGTGCCGCATGACGCTAAACAATACGCAATGCAGTGTGCAAATGAACAACAGCTCATCCAAGTTGTTTCAAACACGACAGGGTTTAGGCAAGAAGATGCGCTGTCATATGATTTATTCAGCATAATTCTGGAGCAGATAGTGCGCCAGGCAGGTGTGAGCACGGTCGACCCAAGAGAGCTGTGCTTGAGGCCTTCACAGCGATAGAAGAACAAGCGGAACTCGAAAAAAAATGTCTGTCCACCACCTTGGACAAAACGTCACTGTTGGTAGCAGCAATTTCGAGTTAGTTCAGGAGTTCACCTACCTTGGAACAAACATGAACCCCAAAAATGACAGCTTAATGGAGATCCGACGAACATTACTCTACTTCGGTGGTTTTGCAAAATAACTGGGTTCAAAACTCCTCGAACTCGAAAGACAAAGTGTCTGATATACAAAACTATGATAAATAAAAAAGGGGAGTAGCTACTGGGCACTTTCGAAAGAAAAATTCTTCGACGGATTTTCAGTCCCGTTTGCGACGATGGCAAATGGAGAAGAAGATTCAACCGAGAACTGTACGAGCTGTATTAAGATGTGGATGTAGTCCAGAAAGACTAGAAAAGGCGACTTCATTGGCAAGGCCACAACGAGCGAATGGTCGACATCGCTCCAGCCAAGAAAGAGTTCTCTTCGCAGCCTCCAGATTCGAGATTACGTATCGATGTAAGGCTGTAGTGTCTCAGGCTGAGATCCTTTATGGATTGGTAGCCGGTTAAGTAAGTGAGTTAAAAATAAAATTGTGGTATTTGAACAGTTGAGTAACCCAAAACATTAACTCTCTCATACCATGACGTCTGTGGACTGGTGGAATCATCGGTTAATATTTCGTCGAAAATGAGGCAAATCAGAATGTGATCGTCAGGGGCAACAGTTGCGTCATTTCAACGGTAGTAATGGTAGGAACAGTTAATTTACGTGTTCCATTTCATAATTTCAATCAAACCCCATGATGAATCACTGATACACATGACCGCAGTAGCCCATTTTCAAAACTCCACTATTTAGCTAATTTTCTGGCATTGAGACTTAATAATACGCCCTAAGAAAAATATAAATTTAACTAAAAATGTCGATAATAAATCCATTTCCCTTGCATCCAGAGTTGCTTACGGCGCTTAACATAGCTTCACACAAAGTCCAATAAAAACATACCTTCCAGCATTCAACCAAAATCCCCAAATAAAGTAGCCAAATTCCACTACATTCAACTTTTGTTCTGAGCAAAAATTAAATTTTCAGCAAAAACCTGCTTAAAACAAAATAAATTCAATCAAAAATATCCATCAACTGAATTCAATAGAACCGATTAAGTTTATATACAAAATTTATATCCAAAATGAATCCATCGACAAAGCTACGTATATCTAATCTAACCAAGAACGTTTGCAGTAAATTAGTAAAATGCATTCAATTTTATTTCTCTTCGCCTTTCAATGAGTTGTTATAGAGTGGTACAACAAAGGGGAGCACACCGCTCGTCCTCTGCATGGAATACAATGCTTTGAATTTGTGTTTTTGTGATTGTGATGGGGCTTTTGCTGTCCGCACACCCTTAGGAAAACTGAAATGATTACCCCATCGCATTGACAAATCCCATTAAAATTCCTTTGTACTCAAAATAAAACAGATTTAGATACAAATCCATCAGAAACTACACAGTCATCGGTCAGCAATCTAGGACGAGTCGAGTATGTACACACACACACTGAGAAATGGGATGATTTCAGAGATACAAAAGCTGGTTCTATGCATTCAGTCTTTGTGCCCTCTACATGTCTGGTAGGTGGATCAGACAACTTATTGCTATAAATAAATGAACACTGCAAAAAGGAACAACTTCTATAATGTATATGCCAGCCCATCAGCCTTGTCATCATTTTGTATTCGGGAAGAGCTGAGGTAGACCGATTCAGAGAGACAACAAAACCAGGAAAAGGCTGCAGCGGCAGCTTTTTGAATTTGTTCCGTTCGGAGGTTTGTCCACTGACCGAAGACCATTCGTCCATTTTAGCATTTCCACACAGCCACATACACACAGATAGAAATGACAATGGACCAAAAATGTTCAATGATTTAATCGTCTCGGTTCATTGAGTCTGATTCGGTTATAAATGCGGAAATCAAATTGAATCGAACAAAACATGGGAAATTGCTGTAACGAAAACACAACAAGGACATGGCAACATGCGATTTTACACACCCCACACTCTCTTTTACAGCCGCCCGCCAGCCAAACTATCACCAATTGTATCGCCTTCGCCATACCACAGAGTCATGCTGCTCTCACCATTTGGTAAAGCTTTAGCTAAGGGTGCTTGTCCCAGTAACGATCCCACATAGTCCCACGGGCAATATTGATGGAGGACTGACAACAATTCCGAGGTAAATTTGGCAACCGCATTAAGGTGTATTACCAGCGGCTCCGATTCCAACCGTAAATAAGTATACAAAGCTAACATTACAATCGAACCTGTGCTGTGTGTCGAATGGCAAAGCGATATGGTGCGAGGTTCGTTTCCTATAAATATGGTCCGATCGACCAAGACCGAAACAAAATCAATTGAGGCCGAATGGAGAGGTAACAGGTACCTTGAGTATCGAATGGACGAAAAAGGTTTCATTGATGGTGAGATGGAGGCGATGATGGAAAAGGTGAACCAGTTGAATGGCATACAAAGAGTGCGCGATGATGGTCGATGATTGTAACTGTAACAGGAACGATGATGGAAAACGAAAGGTATATCAATTCATAGCTTGAAGAGTTTTAGTTGGTGCTTGCCATCGATTCCATCTTCAATTTGTGTTGGAACCTGGTTGCTTTGAGAATCGAAACACCTGTATCAAAAGGTGTTTGAGACCCGGATCATAACTGAAGGGGCTTGTATCGGCCTTATGTGTAATCTAAACTCTCCAGAGGTCTTTTGAATTGTTTAACGGATGTTAAGAACCCAAAAATCTGGACACTTGGGGTGGTATTGCAATTATTTCAATAACAACTGGTAAATCACGGACGAATCCGGTAAATCGCAGACGAATATGGTAAATCGCGGATTGATCCGGTAAATCGCAGACGATTCTGGTAAATCGGACGAATAAGGTAAATCACCTTTGAATCCGGTAAAGCGCAAATGAATATGGTAAATCGTGGATGGATCCGTTAAATCCCAGCGAATCTGGTAAATCACTGACGAATCTGCTAAACCACGGAAGAATCCGGTAAATCACGGACGAATCTGGTATATCACGGACGAGTCCTGTAAATCGCAGAGGAATGTGGTTTGCGAACGGATCCGGTTAATCGTAGACAAATCTGGTAAGTCGCGGACGAATCCGGCAAATCACGGAAGAATCCGGTATATCACAGACGAGTGTGGAAATCACGGACGAATCCGGTAAATCGCAAAAGAATCTGTAAACAACGGACGAGTCCTGTAAATCGCAGACGAATGTCGTTAATCGCGGACGGATCTGGTTAATCGCAGACGAATCTGGTTAACCGAACGAATCCGGTAAATTGCAAATGAATATGGGGAATTGTGGACGGATCCGATAAATCGCAAACCAAACTGATAAATCACTGACGAATCCGGTAAATCGCGGACGAATCTAGTAAATCACGGGCAAATCCGGTAAATCCACAGATTATACTGTGGTTACAGGGTTGATACGTTTGACAAGCAATTAAATCAATAAGCCGATGAGACCAATGACAAAAAAAAAACAAGAAAGTGTAGAGCAATGGAACAAAATAACAGATTTCTATTTTAACTTGATTTTATGACGGATTTGTTGAGAAAATTAAAATTCAGCCGTACGAGATTATCAACACGTCTATTCGCTCTCAATCATAACAAAATATATTGGAAAATATTTTGTCATCATTCCAAACCGCACGCAATGGTTCCACAAGTTGTATCAACTAAAATTTTGCACATATTCACACATAAAGAAAAAAAACTTTAAGCCATTGAAACAAATCACCAAATTGACAAAATAAAACAACACGAAAAATTCCCAAGGCCATCAACGATCAACGACAACAATAATATTTTTCATAGGTTCCCTCTTTACTCCGTTGTTGTTGTTGTTGGCAGAGCACAAAAGCCATTAATGGCAAACTAATGAAACTTAAATGGCTTTATCGTGGCAATAAAAAATAAATCACTCTTGAAGCTCAAAACTTCTAAATGAAAGAAATTCTTTTCTATCAAAAAACGAAATATACCAAAACATTTGTATATGAACGCGAGTCTCGACGGCTTACGTTAATGGGTACACATGCACTAAAAAAAAACACGAAAATATTAAACACGAATTACAAGCATTTTGGAACAAATCATTCGCCTCATAAAACTTCATAGATAACAATGCTCGTAATCGTAATCGTATAACCGAGGAACTACTGTACCGACACCAAATCGACCGACCATATATGATGGGTTGCTATTGAAGTTTTGAACTTTCCTAGGAGGTCCTAGTCAAGCCAAATGTCAGTTGTCTTATACCTAAAGTGCAACGCAAGCATTCTCTAGAAAATGTTTATCTTTAGAAAAAGTTATTAGCACGTAAAAGCGTGCAAAAATAATGACCACAAAAAGTTATATTCCCCTTCGAAATGTAAGTCGGACAGATATACGGGTCTCGGTAGTCGTCGTCGTTGTCATCTTTGTCGTCCTGTCTTCAGACTCCTCCGTGAACGTTTTATGAGTTCCAAAAGTTTTCCCTACACCAATTCGTCTATCGTCATTCATTGCTCTCGTGCCTTCGAAGTCACCATTCTGACAATCACATATGGTCTTGTCACCACCGAACTGCACATAGCCAGCTAGAGAACTCACTGAATATGGACCATTTCAAAATGGGGAAGGAAGGACTTTCGTATATTTCGTGAATGTTATGTGCAATTACAGTTCCAACAATTCGAATGCTGCAGTTTTTATGGAGACGAATAAAACCAAAAAAAAAATTAATTGAAGCTAAAACACAAAAATCCGGGCCAATGGAAGAATTTTTTTGAGAGTCAAGTGGACATTACAATGAATAATAAAAGAATCCTCGATGAGAGAGGTATCACGATTCTTTTACTTGAGAGATTCTTGAATAATGGCGCAGCATGAAATAAGTCGGAAATCGACTCATCACCAGAAAGTTTTATCGCTTAACTGCAGTTAGCCGCAATTAAAGTCCCTTAGTGGCGATGATGATGGTTGGCCGGTTTTTGTGTGTGCTTTTCTTAAAGCATCTTGAATTTTTTAAAATTAAACGATAAAACAGAGGGGATGAGACTTAAAACTGATTTCGGAACGACATACACGACGAATGATGAGCGATATGCAACGCCCAATAATGGCGGGACAAACACAATCCTGAATGAGTTGATCGCATTCATTTGATATTCATTGCAATTGGAACAACTGCATCAGGCTACAAGCGACAACAACGACAACAAGAATGGCTAGACAGAGGGAATAATAAATTTCCGGATGCACTGCATTCATCACTTTTGGGCGTGTGTGTGTGTGTCTGTCTGTCTGTTCCTGTGTTTTAATGGAGTATGGATAAACTTCACTTAAACACTCTTTCTATTAAGTACCTATATATACTGACTTTATAAATAAAAAAGGACATACTCGTATTATCTCAGTGTCGGCTTAATTAAGGCTACACAAAAGGCACACGTTCTTATTCAAATGCGCAACGGAGTTATTTACAGAGACTATAGAGTTGTCTGCCAGTGGCGCATTATCTTTCAAGATAATAAAAATTGACTCTTGGAAAAAACGGTATTCATACCAGTCGTCGTGGCGCTACAGTCCAGTTCGGACCAACACATCCAACAAGCGTCTCCAGCCAGCTCCTCGCTTCTGCGACGTCCTTCCGGGTTTTATTCGAAGACTCTACGAGCTGGAGCATTGTGTTCCATTCGCTCTACATAACCTAACCATCTAAGTCGTTGGACCTCAACTTTTCGAGCAAGGTCATGTCACTAAAAAGCTCGTTCAGTTCTTGATTGAATCTTCGATTCCATTCTCAATTTATGCAAACTGGACCAAAAATCACTAGAGGCATTTTTCTCTCTAAGCAGACCAAAGCGTTTTGAGCGGATGTTGTCATGGTCCATGTCTTTGCACCATACATTGGTACGGAGATGATAAGGGTTTTGTACAGTGAGACTTTAGTTGTCTTAAACCTTACAAATGTGTCCGTTAGGTTTTTTCCGACCAAGATGCAACAGCGTGGGTTTTCCATTGTCATCTTACACAGACGGACGAGTTTTCATGGGATACCAAAACTAGACATTGCGTTATATAGTTGGTTTCTATAGGTACTGTCATACGCGGCCTTGAAATCGATGTAAAGGTGGGTGGGTAGCGATTTGGAGTTCATATTTTTTCCCAGCATCTAGAGCAGGTTGAAAATATGGTCGATGGTTGACTTTCCTGGTCTGAAGCCAAACTGATAAGGACCTATTAGGTTATTGACGAAAGGCTTCAAACGTTCACACAGCATGGCAGACAAGATCTTGTAGTCGATGTTAAGGAGGCTTATACCTATGTAGTTGGTGTAGTTCAGCTGGGATCTTCTTTCTTTTACTAAGGCTGTATTCGTCGGGGATGCTTTCCAAAATTTGCAGATGAGCTGGTGCATGCTCCTAACCAAACCTTCTCCAGCTGCTTTGTACAGTTCGGCGGCTGTACCAGCGACTTTGTTCGACTTAAGTTTTGTTATCGCTATTTTCACTTCGTCAATTGGCCGATCTGCTCCATCCAAATTGAATGGCTCCACTGCGATGTTCCCACGATGGTCTCTACAATCTTCGGTTTGGGTTGTAAAACCACTGTTGTTTTTTTTACCATTTTCTTGTAAAACTTACTAAACTCGTTTCTCTGTCACATCCCTCTATCTCCACAGTCGCGATCTTCTCATGAGTCCTTCTTTACGGCGCCGCCGCCGTTTTATATCGTCAAATTAGGGGTTTCGTTGTGGTGGCCGTGTAAGCCCTTACACTTCAAAGGCCTCAACTCTGATGGCTGCTTGGCAGTGTTGCCACTGGTTCTCTAAATTTTGTGCTGGCAGCAGAGGACTTCTAAGAATGTTTTCGGAGGCACGATCAGACAAGGATCTAGCAATCTCTTGCTATAGTAGCCGTTTGATTTTTTCTTAGCAATTTCTGGTGTTGGCCCTGATCGGGATATCCGCATTCGTACAACAAAGTTGTGGTGCGAGTCGATGTTGGCATCTAGGAATGTGCGGACATCTTGCAAGCTAGAGAAGTGTCGTGCGTCGATCGCAATGTGATCAATTTGGTTGACGGTTGATTGATCAGGAGATTTCCATGTTCCCTTTGTGGGAATCGCGTAGCAAGCTAATATTAAGCCTCGGCACGCATCGATGTTTATTGGACTGAATCCGTTATTGGTGGTGTCATGTAGGCTAAGTCGTTCTATTATTCCACCTAAGATTTCTTCTCTGCTCAGCTTAGCATTAAAATTTCCAGTGACAATTTTAATGTCATCATAACTAGGGCATTGCTCGTAGGTCTTGTTAAAGAGCTCGTAGAAATTGTCTTTGGTGTTTTCATCTTTTTCCTTAGTGGGGGCGTGAGCGCAGATGACGTTGGTGAATTTAGCCTCGATTTCAATGAGTTGAAATTCCGGAGACCTGAGACCCAACTACAAATCCACATCCAATTAGACGTTGATTTTGTTCCCTTTAGCAGTCGCCATAATAGACATCACAGTCACTCATTTTTTGTCGAGCCTTAGGCTAATTATTTATGCGAATAAGTCGACATTTCTGAAAATTTACCCTCAACAGCACGAAGTTCCCCACTTTTCTTTTCATTTTTTGTCTTCCTTCATTCAGAGAATAAAAAAGAATAACAAGAGAGCTATGTACTCGTACTATCCAAAGATAAGACAAAACCTTCGTTCTCCATGATTCTCATGGAATCCAGTCACCTTTTGAAAATAAAATCGATGAACAATTTGGGTGCAAATGATTGTAGATTTTTAATTGAAGGCATTTTCAGTTTGAAAATTTTAAATTAAACAATTAATCAACTTTAAATTTCGGTTATTTTTGCTTGTGTTTTATGTTTGGTTTCAGATAACTCAAAACATTTGGTATCAAATTAATCTGATTCTTTTCACACAAAATTTGCGGAAAATACTAACATAAAGAGTCCAACTACATATTAGGCCAGGAACAATTGCTTTCAACTTCCTCGAATTCTTAAAATTTCGAAATCCAAATTTTCAAGTACCTAGAGTGTTCCTCCTATGAATTATTCATTTCTTCACGTAAAGCT
Organism: Sphaerophoria rueppellii; assembly: GCA_920937365.1. NCBI lineage: Eukaryota > Metazoa > Arthropoda > Insecta > Diptera > Syrphidae > Sphaerophoria > Sphaerophoria rueppellii. The sequence goes on along the minus strand of CAKKXW010000001.1, from coordinate 112,185,534 downwards.
TCCAATGAAAAATGCTCATTTTGCAAAGAAACGAGTTGAAATTGTATTTTTCGGAAATCAAAAACAAACATTTGCAAAGTCATTAAGAACAACAACCGCTCTAGAATAATTTAGACTTAAAATTTTGTCAACATGTGAAAGGGGAATGTTAATTCACAGACAAGAAATAAAAAGAAAATGGCTTCGTGGAAGTTCTAAAACTCAAAAGCCCAATAACTATAACAATCAAACGACAAAAAATCATTGAGACACTCTCGAGAAAAAATAGAAAACCACAGTTCAAATGAGACAAAATCTCTTTCCGGGCCATAGAGCATAGCGCAAATGAAAATAAGCCGTCCAATAATTTAGCATATAAATTGCCGACTTATTGCGAAAACACGCACAAATAAAAACGCAAATAAAAATTGAAAATATCCAAACGACGACGCTGTTGATTATGCAAAAAAAAAAAAAACAAACAAACAACAAGAAATGTGTGGGGTTGAAAAATCAACCACCCTGACTGATTTTTTTTAATGAAAGGCAATTGCTTACGCAACATAAATTTTCTATCGCCACCGGAACGACAAAAATGCCGAATAGTTTGTCAATGTAAGTTAAAGTTGATTTTAAGTTGAGTCTAGTCCCTCCGTGTGGGCCAACCCTCTTATTCGTTCCGCAGGCAATCATTCTTGAAAACAATTTCTGAGCAATGGCTCCCTTGTGACCTGTGCTGGTTGTTTGTTCCATGACCGTCAGATCTCCATCAGTGCAGTGCTTTTTAAGAACCAAATTAACGTGAGGGATGAAGACCAAACTACACCCCCCAATAGAAGGCAATCCTATGAAGTCTATAACTCAAGTTCTCTCTTGGAGATGGTGTTTCATAGAGCACTGCAGGCCATCAGAGCCCAGCCGCAGTCATCATTATTCTTTTGCTCCTGAATGGGCCAAGGGATGTGGCTGTATCAGCTGCATTCAGTATCCATGTGGTAAGTGAAACTGTTGATGGGGTCTGCCGGTCAAGTTACTGCAGAGCATATAGTTATAGAAGGTACTCTCCAGATCTCAAGCACATGTCTGTAATTTGTTAAAGCATCGAGACGATCCAGGTCCCTGCACGTTTAGTCGCAGGTCTCTTAATAGACCGTTTTGAGATGGGTCCATTTTATGCCCTGCAGCTTTGGATGGCTCCATCTCTGTCGATGGTGAAAGGTCTTGGCTGATGGTGCACACGTTGTTTGATGGATGATTAAGATATTACTTGGAGAGAGCACGGGAGATATGAAGAATTAAATTCACTACCATTGCATGATCCCCAAAGAGAAATGCCAACGTCCGTGGCATTTTCAACAGAACCAGTGGCATCGCAAGCGTTTTGCTTTGCCTCGAAGGCCCGAGCAATAAAGAAAAAACAACAAAGCGTTCTCATCGCTCGTCCGTCGTCGGTCGTCTTCATCGCACTGATACTTGTTCTGGATCGTGATGTGATGTGCAGGACCTGCACAGACAGACACACCATCAAAATTGTGCACTTTGGATTTCATCTTCTAAAGCAGCAAAAAAAAGCAACCAGCATCGCCAGCGTGACATAGAACACACAAAGCATAGCTCTGCGTTCGTTGCTGTAAGCTCTCGAAGAGCTGCATCATCATATAGTAGATGTAACCCAATTGTTATTCTTGGAGCGACTGGAATTTCGTATTCAGGAAACAAACTTTGCAAAACTCGCACAGACAACCAAGCGACAGCGAAAGTTTACGAAAAAGCGGAAGGAACGCACTTGGTTTGGTCGTTTTTATTATGGTTGGTGTACAAAACGAACCAAGGAGCAAAAGTAGGAGGTGGCACCAGTGAGTGCAACGTTTATGCGGAATTTGCAACGTTTTTGCTTAAGCATACCAAATTGCTGCGAACAAAATGAGATACTTCTGCTTTACCAGAAGCCCGCAAGGGAGTGGAGGACATACTTGAATATGCATCAAGTGCATGCCGAAGGACGACTCGGTCTGTAGGTGGTATCTTCTGTCTTTTGTGAGAAGCAATGTTTGGCTTTTTATTGTTGTTGCTGCTGCTTTGCATTTTGCTGCGGAAATGGACACTCCAAAATGAAATAATATGTTGTTAGCTTGCGTTCCACACAACACCTGAATTGCTTGAGTTCAGAAAGCGATGAGATGAGGAAGGAGTGGAACCATAGCATGTTTGGAAATATGTGCGAATTCAAGGCGAAATGATTGCAGCAATTGTAGTGGTTGGTATTGAATACATTTTCAGTTCGTAAGGAATTTTTCATTGAATTTAGAATTCTCAAAATAAAATGAAATTTTACAAAACGTGAATAAAATAAACAGATTATGGTTTTTTTAAGAATCGTTTGCTGAACATTCCGATAAATGTTCAAAATATTCAAACAGAAATACATTTTTTTGGGACCACCTTTTCGCATAAATTCTTAGAATTCCAGAAACTCAAAACCATGGGAATCATGGAGAACGAAGGTTAAATAATTCTGAATTCAAATTTTTGTTTGCTTTTTAATCAACCTTCATAAGCTTGTCCCGAAAATTTGCTCATTTCGAAGAACACTTGAACAGAGAGTTATTTCATTCGTTCTCCTTGATCCTCATGATTTTGAGTCTCTTTTATTGAAATAAACGGTTTGTCTTTTGCATTATTTTCCGACAAATTGTCGACTTATGCATCATAAGACGATGAAATCTGCTCGAAAAATTGAACTTCGTGAATTGTTTTCCTGGATTTTCAATAAATCCATAAAATTTCCACAAAATCTCTTTGTATCCAATTGTTTAAATTTTTCCTTCATAAGAAACGGCCTTCTTGGACAATTTTCCCTTCCATCCAAAGTGTGTTTCTTTTCTTATCACACGCACAATAGTATAATCATTAGTCATTATCTCCTTCAACCCACCACGCCAAAAACACGACGACGACACGAAAGTGACATTTTCCCTTTTTACAGAAGATGAATCTTTTTCCATAGAACTTTTCCTAAACGAATCGAAAACAATGATTAATTTATTAATTACATCAGCATCGTCCTCTGATTATTCCAACAGCAAGGAAACCGTTGGCGTTGGGCGGTCAAATCATGTGATTACAATAAAACCGGAGAACCGAAATCCTTGTGTCTTATTTCCTCGTATGGTCTCCTGTTTTGTTTTTATTTTTTTTTTGGAAAATAACCACATAACGCGGCATTAAATTAGATAAAACGTTATTTATCATCGAAAACAAAACAAGAACATCAGCCACACGACAAAAACAAAATAACAGTGGACTGGCAGGGAAAAACGAAAAACAGAAGCTGATGCTGCTGCTAAAGCCAAAAACAACGAGCGGACGCACATCATTATCAGCTTACAGATCCTGCCAAGGACACAAAACATTGCCTATTGTCTCCACACATAATGTATTATCATTAGTCATGCGAAAGCACAATGTATGTGCGTCCCGATGTAAGGAATTGCGTATGTGCCAAGGTGCGGACTTGCTATGAAAATCATGACTTTTGAACCCAACTAAATTTTGGTTTTGAAATATAACTCAATCGGATGTAGAAAGGCCGCCCCTGAAAGTCGAAATGTAGGCTTGGTTTTTTGCTGGTTATATATACTCCAATTGATTGCTTTGTCGACGGGCGGCTTACATTAAGCGGCTTCGGAAGTGCAAAAAGGATATACTAGAGAATATATATATGGGGACGCACAAAATTGTATACATCCCGTTGCTGTCTCAATGTCCATACCGCCCCTCAATATTATGTACGGTACGTATTATCACAATTGACAATGGTAAATTTATTTTGTTGTCTTAATGTGTGTTTTCAAAAGGATAAAGCTTTAATTAATGAGCACGCTCTTAATTCTAAATCAATGAGTGATTTTTCTTCATCGTTGGAAGATGGACATTCACATGGATTTGAGATGGATGATGGCCAAGGACAAGAAAATCACGAACAAGAACCAAACCAAACATCATTTTCTGTAATTCGTTTGTTGTTGAAGGATTTGTTAACCTCCCTGGAAGGACACCCACTCTAGCCCAAAATGGAAAAAGAAAGGATTCAATGATTTTGAAATTGATTGCAATTTATTTACAATTTCATGCAGTTGTGTGGTTGTTTGGTTTTCGGTTTTCACTTAGGGTCGGTCGATGTTCTTCGCAATTTTCAAGATATTCCTTTATTTCGGTCTACCCGCAATCATTGTCTTGACAAATCGTTGGGACGATATCTTCCCAAAAAGGGATTATTTTAAAGGGACATTTTTTTCGAACTAGATGTGTCTCTTCTATTTTGACGCGAGGCGAGCGAGGTTGTGGTTGTTTCCACAACAACAAAAAAAAAAAATAGAAAAAACCTAAAACAAACAAGTTTAAGGATAAAAATAGTCCTTTATCTTTATCGCATTTCTAAAAATGGTTGCGAATCAATCTGCAATCCCTGCAACATATATCTTCTTGCCGATTCATCGCTTTTCAAGATTCTCATATCCTTTTTATTGTTTTCTTCCATTTTTTTTGTTTGCTTCTTCTTGATTTCATTTGTGTTGTTTATTTACATTTTGTTGTTGTTTTTGGTCCTTGCTGTAGATTATCATCACAAAATTTTTTATTGGATTGGAACAGATCTCCCAAAAGCAGTTATCACATTTGATTGCTTCTGGAGAGCAATTCTAAAAATGCTCAACAAGATTAGGGGGATGTAATTTTTGCTCAAGTGTTTTATATGTTCCTATCTCTGTATGTCCTTGTGGAATCGTAAATGTGTTTTTGTTCTTTTATTTTTGGCTCTCGAAATAGTCTCAAGTGCGTTGATTGTAACAAAAACCAAATTAAAATGAGTCAAAATTTATCACATCCCTTCAAAAGGGTGTAAAGGATGATTGTGGCTGTCGGTAAGCGCGGAGGCAATGTTTCTGACCATCAAGGACATTTGTCAATCTAAACAGGGATAGGTACAACAGATCAACCCTTTTTCAGACACCCAATGACAATTTCTCAATGAAAGGGAACTTAAGGTCCTCTGAGCATTGCAGAACTCAAAGTATGAGGTACCACGTGAAAGTTTATTAACAAGGGTTACATTTTTTCATCAGTCTTGTCAAATTCTTGTTATCATTCTCGTCCATCATCTGTCGTGGTTCGTGCCCCGTACTCGTATTTCTATACAGAATTGGCTTCCTGTAGTCTCCCCACTAAAGTGTCAAAATATGAAGAGACTAGCGAACCAAAACGCCAAACATAGAAAACACCACAACACGGGCAACTGACGGACTGGCTTCCGTGTCATGTTCTGCCATTCACCTAAAAAAATAAAGGAAGAAATAAGACAAAAATGAAATGTTCAAATTCATGACCATATGTGAATTCTTTTCATCAAGGACATCATTGCTGTCTGTTAATATTTGGTGGGGGGGGGGGGGATAACTTGAAAAATGGAAGTCACCTCTTCCTTCTTGCTGTTTTTTCGTCAAACATTTTTCAATCTTTTTTCTTTTGGTGCAAGCAACACTTGCAACGGAAGTGCTCCACAACCACCACACGGCATGGAGCGTCCTCCATTTGCAACCAGTGTCTCGGTGTCGCCATATCATCACTGTCGTAGCAGTCAGTGTAGCGTGAGCAAGTCCTTCGGGGATGTGTGCTGGTGACATCAAAACAATTGAAATTTGTATTCCTCTCTCTCAAAAAAAAAGCAAATGACATCGGGTGACGGCAGATGGGTGGAAGGAATCGCAATCGATTGCCAACCAGACAGTCCTCTAAATTGATTGACAGACACTTAGTGAGTCAGTAATGGCAGTTTTCTCCTGCGAGTTCTGGGATATGGTTCAGATTCGTCTACAATCGTACTGGGTACATCGTTATGTAGCTACGTGTGTAATTTGCTCGAGAGAGGTACCCGAAAAAGTTGTGTGCGAGCTCCTGTCACATACAACAGGTTGGCAAGGTATTGGAAGGAACTCCCAAGGTAGCGGAAGACAAAAAAAGTTGGTAAAAAGGATTTCGATACACTGAACAACACTTTCGCCTTGATTCCAATAAAAACAAAAAAAAGTAAAGAAAATGACAACAAGGACGAAAACGACGACGACGAGGACGACTGTAAATAGCAATCACATTCTCAAACCGAATTGTCAATTGTGAAGCGTTTAGAGTTAGAATTTGAAATTGATTTACTAAGGGATCTATGGATCTCCAGGATATTCAGGATTAGACACGATATACACCCGCTTGAGATTTTTTTTTTGTTTGTTTCATTTTCATTGACAAGACATCAAGGTGGTAAAAGGGCAAGAAATAATATCACAAACGGGTTTCGTGACTCTTGACAATAGGGTGTGCGTCAAAGTCGTCATCCATCGGTGTGATGGTGTTCGGCTGTTCCTCTTCCTGTTAAAAATTCTGGAAGTTCATATTTTCAACTGCTGCTACCGGCTGCTGAGGGGATTGACAACGAAGAATGACGAAGAAAACGACGACCACGTTTGGTAACTTCTTTAACATCAGAAAAGATTTCTCGTTTTTGTTTTTGATTAAAATTGTGTAGCAGGTGAATAAGATTGTCGTTCATCTAAACGAGCAGGGGGAAACAGGAAAATTCGGGTGGTTCTGATTTATGAAAAGTTTTATGTTCATACATGGAATCGACAAGATGGAGAGAAATGTTTGGGATTGACAGTTGAACCTTTCATAAAGAGTTTTGGTTGTTAAGTTTTTTTTTATTCTCTGTTTGCTCCTTTTCTTGTTTGAGGAAAAAGGCAAAATTGAAAATAGATTTTCAGGCAAATATTGGCAGATATTTGCAAAAGATATCAGAGATGAGATTTGCACTTATTTGATGAGGAAGGGGGCTTAAGGAGAGATTTAAATATTAACCAGGATTAGAATCTTGTGTGTGATGGAATGAACTCGTGTGTTTTGTCAAGTTCTTCAATTATTAATCGGCTCTATTTTGAAGAAGCTAGAAAATTAAGTGACATTTGTGGGTGTTCTCGTCAAAGTCTTTCAAGTGATACCTTCATCTCTATCGAATGAATCAATTTTTCATCCTATTACAAGGTTGTTCTTAAAACAGACTTTTTGGGAAAACGATTCTCAACTTATTTCTATCTGGGTTCCAATGCCATTTTGAAAACTTATTTACTCGAGACTGGAAGCTTGAATATGCCAGAAAATGTTTTTGACAGAGAGGCCTTTTCTTAATTTTCAAATAATCCGACAAAAATTGAAATGAATTCAATAATTAATGGTTGCTCGACGCAAAATTGAATTCTTCATCTGGCGTTGCCCCTAGATCTAAAATAAGTACATAGAAACTCCTTCTCAGCAGGTGAACAGTTTCGAGTTATGACCATGAGGACATTGAAGGTACTTTAACATACCGAACCGAGGACCCATTTCATTTCAAATCTGCATAATTCCTTTTCCGCCGGTCCAATCGCTGGCTCCAACACAAATCAATGTCCATTCCTTTTGCCACAGAAACTGAACGACGACGACGACGATGTCCACAATATGGAACAACGATATCATAGTGGCTGGGTATATCTTGTACGAATACAACCTGGCTGAGCCATGTATCATTCACAATCCAATGGTCAACCACAGTGCCTCCAAAAAAGTCCATTAAACGGCCCATTCATTTAATAACGGCCACGAAGTAAAGTAGAAAAAAAGAACGAAAATTTGTGGTGCTACCATAGGGAAAAGGAGAACCCTATACGCGATAGCATATCGGATGTGTCCAGAGGAACATTTCACATCCGCATATCCTCAGTGGCGGCCGTAGGTCCCAGTCCACCTCTTGAATCTGAAATTATTTGCTGCTAGAATTTTGTAATTTTTGTTTTTGTGCAAGAAGACACCCCTAATTCCTCAATCCACATCATCTTTATGTATATTTCCGTCCATTTTTATGCCCAGTGGATTATAACCAAGCCGCTTGTCTGTGTTGGTTTTGGTGAAGGAGGCAATGCGTCTGCTGTCGAAGCGATACGGTCGGCCTCCCAAACCACAATCGAATTAATGCTTTTTTTTCTTTATTTATATCCTTTTTATTCGAGAGTCCCCATTTCAATCGCATCGGTTGATGGGTTTTCCTACGTTGCGTTGACCATCACCAGGGGGACAAGCGCAATTAGGGTGACCACCAATGCAAATTAGAGGCTGTTAATTCGTGCGCAAAGTGTTTTAATTTTATCAGTTGTTTTATTCTCTTGTTTTGTGTCCTTAAAAATGTATGTTGATTTTTTTCTGTGTGCATAGTTTTTTGTCCTCTTTTTGTATTTGTTTTTTTTTTTTTACATTATCAAGACACAAACTTAAAGCGCCTGTCTGTCTGGCGTGTTTTGTATAACAATGAAAGTAATCACTCGAGCGGTTAACATTTTAATTGAACAAAATTGAAAAGAATGACATTTTGCCGGTACCATACAAAAGGTCCTTCCTGCTTGATTCTGTTGGAATGCTAAAAGGACGTAAAAAATAAATTGAGTTTTTCTTTTTTTGATTCAGATGATAGTGCGCACTTTAAAAAATAATACCTAGTTGAGAGTCGATGTGGATGTGGAGCTGAATTGATTGAATTGAAATATTGGTAAATTAATATATTGTTTGTTTGTTTTGGTTACTCATTGTGCTTCAATACGTAAATAAATTGTACTTACTTACTTTAAGGGTGGCGCTACAGTCCGGTTGTGGGACTTGGGCCTCAATCAACAGGCTCCGCCAGCTAGCTCGATCCTTAGCTAGTCGTCTCCAGTTTTGCACTCCGAGTTGATTGAGGTCCTCTTCCACTTGAGTGCGCCACCTGAGTCGCGGTCTTCCTCTCCTCCTACGTCCCTCGGGAATAGTGTCGAAGGCTTTCCGGGCCGGAGCATTGGTGTCCATTCGCTCTAAATGACCGAGCCATCTGAGTCTCTGGACCTTGACCCTTCTGGCTAGGTCCATGTCGTTGTACAACCCGTAAAGTTCGCTGTTGTATCTTCTTCGCCATTCCCCTTCAATGCACACGGGGCCAAAGATAACCCGAAGAACTTTCCTCTCGAAACAGCCTAAGGCACTTTCATCCGATTTTGTCAGGGTCCATGCTTCTGCACCATACAGCAGGACTGGGATGATGAGTGTGTTGTACAGTTTTACCTTAGTTGCTCGAGAGAGGGCTTTTCCACTCAATTGCTTTCTAAGCCCAAAGAAACAGCGATTAGCAAGAGTTATTCTTCGTCTGATCTCGGCGCTGGTGTTATTGCCCGTGTTTATAGCGGAGCCTAGGTAGACAAACTCCTCTACTACCTCGAAGTTATACGCGTCTATTGTGACGTTCTGCCCGAGCCGTCGGTGTTGGGTGTCCTTCCTCGAAGACAGCATATACTTCGTTTTTCCCTCATTTACCGCTAAACCCATTTTTGCCGCTTCTGTCTCAATTCTCACAAAGGCGCCATTGACATCACGCTGTGTTCTTCCCATTATATCAATATCATCGGCGTACGCGAGAAGTTGAACAGATTTTTGGAAGATAGTGCCTCTGGTGTTGACGGTGGAGTTCTGCACTATCTTCTCAAGAACGATGTTAAAGAAATCGCATGACAGTGCATCGCCTTGTCTGAATCCTTTTTTGACGTCGAAAGATTCCGTGAGCTCGTTGCCAACCTTGATGGAGCAGCGTGAGTTCTCCATCGTCATTTTGCACAAGCGAACGAGCTTGGCAGGGACGCCAAAACTAGACATAGCTTTGTACAGTTCGTCTCTGTAGATGCTGTCATACGCGGCCTTAAATCGATAAGGGTGGGTATCGATTTGGGTTATAGTATAGTCTAATAATTGTACCACAAGAAATTTCAAGTCTAGTTCCTTTTCACTAATACGAGCTTGGTATCCAGTTCAGTTCAGTTTAGTTCCGTTAACCGGCTCTCAATCCATGAAGAATCTCAACTTAAGACACTGCAATTTTCCATCGTGAACGGTCCCTCGCATGCACTTCTCCCAGTCGCAGTAGGTTCGGTCTTTCTTGTCGTCTTGAACCTGGGGCTGCGCAGAGAAGACTTCCTTGGCTGGAGCGATGTCGACAATTCGCTCGATGTGGCCTAACCAATGTAGTCATCTTTTCTTGGCTTTCTGGACAACATCCACATCTTGGTGAACCTCGTACAGTTCTTGGTTGAACAATCTACTCCATTCTCTATCAACACATACGGACCGCAAATCCGTCGAAGAATTTTTCTTTCGAAACTGCCCAGTATCGATCTCCCTTTTTTTTACTTATCGTCCAACACTCGGCGTTGTAAAGTAAGATTTGTAAAATCAAAGATTTGTATAGCAGACACTTTGTCTTTCGAGGGAGGAGTTTTGAACCCAGTTGTTTTGCCAAACCGAAGTAGCAGCGGTTCGCTAAGGTAATTCTTCGTCGGATATCTACTAAGGTGTCGTTTGCGGAATTGATGCTTTTCCAGAGGTAGTAGAACTTCTTTACTATCTCGAAATTGCAACAGTGACTTTTTGTCTTAGGCGGTGGACAGATGTTGTTTTGTTTGTTGGTAGCATGTATCTACTTTGTTTTGTCCTCATTCACATCAAGACCAAAGAGTTTCGGCTGTTCTTCAATCGCTGTGAAGGCTTCAAGCACAGTCTGTCATGTCTATGTCATCCGCATAGCCTAAAAGCAGAGTGGTTTTATTGACGATAGTGTTTTCCGTGCTCACATCTGGTCTTGCGCACTATCTGCTATGTTGATGAAATCACATGACAGCGCATCTCCTTGTCTAAGCCTTGCGCATGTTTGAAACAACTGGAAGGAGCTGTTACCCATTTGCACACTGCTCTGCGTATTGTTTAGCGCCTTGCAGCACAACTGGCAGCGGTGGATCAATCATAGGCAGCTTTGAAGTCGATGAAAAGATGGTGGGTATCGACTTGAAATTCGTGGGTCTTTTCTAGGATTTGCCTCAGTTGAATATTTGGTCAATCGTTGTTCTGCCTGGCCTAAGGCCACACTGGTATGTGCCGATTATTGTGTTGCAGAACGGTTTAAGACGCCCACACAGTAGGTACGTTGGATATAATTTCGTATGCAATATTAAGCAGGGAAATGCCTGGGTAGTTTTTGCATGACACAGGATCGCCTTTTTTGTAGAATTGGCATATGGAGCTTATCGACTAGTGAGTGGACATGCATTCCTCCCACACTTTATTGATGACCTGGTGCATGGCGATTCATCAAAACACCCCCTCCATATTTAAACAATTCCTTATAGGTATGCCATCCCACCCGACGGACTTTTTGTTTTTTAGCTTTTGCATGGCTTTTTCTACCTCTTCTGTGCTGGGGCTGGGACTGGGTTTGGGAAGTGCTTCTTAAAAACATGTACAATTCCATGTGCTTCGGTGATTAAGCTACCTTCACTGTTTCGAAGAGTCTGTGTCCCGGTTCTGAAACCAGAAGCTAATTGTTTCGATGTTTTAAAAAAAAGTCGGGTTTTGTTATTTGCCTGTGACTCTTCTAGATATTTGAGCTGAGAAACTGCTGATTCTTCTTCCTTCGCACTTTCTTTTTTTTTTCATTTTTCTTTTTTGTTCGATACTCTTCCGTTCGCTGCTCTCGTTTTCAGTTGCAACATCTGCAAACGTGATTTTCCCTCTCTCTTTTCAATAACGCGTATTCATCATCGTATCACGGGTTCTTTTTCGGGGGTTCCTGATAAGTGATAACTTATGGTGGTCTCGGCTACATTTTTAATTATTTCGCGATATTGATGCCACAAGGTGTTGACATCTGTGGTATTTGGAGGACGGAGGAGAGTCACTCACTCAGGCGCTCACTGTAGTGTCTGGCATTCTCCGGGATGACCTGTTTTTGTCATTTGATAATCGAGCTCTAAACTTAGCCAGGAAGTGGTTAGAGTCAACATTTGCTCCTCGGAAAGTGCGCACGTTTTAAAATGTCGGATATGCTGTGTAGATTTCTCGTCTTGGAAATATAGTGCTGAACTTGGTATCTAGCCCACCGTATTCTTATAAGCTAAGTTTCGTTTCCTCACTAACTGGAATTTTCTCTTAAACGAAACTAATAGTACAGAATCAAGATTTTGACTGATCACACAAGTCTCGAATCCGTAAGTATAAATAAGTTGTTATGGGAAGATACCACGATTCCTATTTAGTGCATAAGTCGTCAGAGACCTCAAACAACTGAACGATTAAAACTCGTGAAAACTAAAACAAAAAAATGCCTGAAATAAATCACAGGAGTAACAAGACGTCCGATCAGTTCGGAAGTATATACGGTCGAATTCGAATGAATGATTTATTTTCTTTCTTCTCCCAATACCCTTTCTAAACGGTTGTCTCCCTTTCCTTGTCATACATTTAAATTCTTCCATTTTATTCTGGATCTTGAAGTGCTGTCATAGTTGGTATGCTAGCTTTAGAGACCGATCTGGCTGGGGACTCTAGCTGCAAAATGTCCGCTTGGTCTGAGACTGTAGCGACTATTCAAGTAAAGGGTTTTTCAATAGGGACGCTACAAAAGTAGACTGATAGGAACAGCAAACGACGCCATTTTTTTTTCGTTCTCTTAACATTTCTCTTCAGTAAGGTTTGCCATTTCATCATGGAAAGGTATACGATCCAACAACGAGTCAAAATTATTAAAATTTACTACCGAAATTCGGAGTCAGTGGTCAACACTTTAAGAGCGCTACGTACAATTTATGGTCGTCATAATCGTCCTGCCAGATCAACAATTGAGCGTCTAGTGGAAAAATTTGAATCCACAGGCTCAGTACAAAATGTTCCCGTGCCAGTGAGACAAAGAAGTGCCCGTAGTGTCGAGAATATTGCTGCCGCTAGCGCATCAATTGCGGAAGACCCAAATCAGTCTCTCACACGTCGTTCTCAAGCGTTGGGCATCTCTGTGACGTCGTTGTGGCGAATTTCGCGAAAAGATCTTGGCCTACATCCTTACAAGATCAAATTGACGCAAGAACTGAAGCCGCTTGATCACCAGAAGCGTCGTATGTTCGTGAATTGGGCTGAGCAACAACTTGAAAATGATCCGGATTTTCATCGAAAAATCATCTTCAGCGATGAGGCTCATTTCTGGCTGGATGGCTTCGTCAATAAGCAAAATATGCGTTATTGGTCAGGCAGCAATCCACATGTGCTTCACGAGGCACCATTACATCCCGAAAAAATCACTGTTTGGTGCGGTTTACATGCTGGTGGTGTCATTGGGCCGTACTTCTTCCGTGATGATCAAGACCGGCACGTTACTGTGAATGGGAATCGCTACCGCTCAATGCTAACCGATTATTTTTGGAATGAATTGGATGATATGGACTTGGACGATATGTGGTTTCAACAGGACGGTGCCACATGTCACACAGCGGGCCAAACAATCGAATTATTGAGAACGAAGTTCGATGAGCGCATTATCTCCAGAAATGGACCTGTGAATTGGCCGCCTCGTTCATGCGATTTAACGCCGTTAGACTATTTCCTGTGGGGCTACGTCAAATCTATGGTTTATGCCAACAAGCCAGCGACGATTGATGAACTTCGTACGAATATCGAACGTGAAATTGCAGCACTATCGGCCGATTTATGCTTGAAAACCGTCGAAAATTGGGTTCAGCGTTTGGACTTCTGCAAGCGTGCCCGTGGTGGCCATGCAAAAGAAGTCGAGTTTCATACATAATGGCATCAAAAATAAAGAAATGAAGAATTTCATTGAAATGCAAAACCGTTTTTGTTTTATTTAAGAAGACTTTTGTAGCGTCCCTATTGAAAAACCCTTTACATACACATTTCTAGTAACTGTTATAAGTTTTTAAAATTACATTACAGAAGAAAATGCAAGGGATTAAAGTTCTGAAAAGGATGCATAAAACTTTTTTGGCAATGGTAAAGACATTAAAAAATTACACCTTTCAAATTTAGCGACAGGCACATACACATCCAATTTCAATAACATACAATAGACCACTTCAAAAATTCGGGTAAAATGTTAAATCATAAAATATTTTTTATTTTTATTTATCTGGATTCAATTAAAATTAATTAATTTATTTGTTGCCTTTCCAGGAACTCGACAGCGCTGGTGTCCAACCAAACTACAAAGAAAACAAAAACACAGCAATAATACCCCACAAAATGGACATTTAAAAATATTTCTTGCACAAACATTTCGCCTCAAAATCGATGAATTTTAATTAATGTTGGGTTTACACATTATTTTTATTTTCATAAGCCTACATTTTTACCTGTTGCTGGAACAAATTTTTAATTTTTGTTTTTTGTTGATGTAATTGTGTTGGTGTTCATATATATTTGGCAGCTGTCAAAGTGAAAACGCAGGAGATGGAGTGCACGATATAATATACATACATATAGCCCGCGTTAATGCTGTGGAATTCAATTCACGCTTCGCATAGTCCTTAAATAAAAATAATTTTTAAAATACCTGCAGCAAGTGAGGAAGGTATTTATTTTATATTTCGAAAATCCTTTTTCAATCGATTTGGTTGAATATAAAGGATTCTTACATCTGGCGAATTTTTACACGCACATTCGAGGGACCCGCGCGTAAAGTGAAAGTCGATTGTTTTGCTGTTTTTCTTTTTTAAAAAACCAACCGCTCGGCTGGTGGTGATAGGAACACCTATTGTACGCAATTCTAGGAGTGCAAAACGGTCGAAACTCAAAACGTTAAATTCCCATTAATTTTAAACTGCTGCATTTGCTGGAGACAGGAAGGAGTTTTCTTTTGAAAAAAGGATCCAACGACCGCCGATTGTTTTTTTTTTACAAAAAGAAATAGAGACTCGGAAAAAAACGATGCCAATAAATTATCAACGGTTGTCAATTTTTAATTGCACTCCATGGAGTAATTTTTTCGGTTTTTTTTCTCACCCATGAAATTCTGTTTTTCAAGGAGAACACCAAAAAATTAACTGACGTCTCTATGTTCATGAACATATTCTAATTTCGTGCTCAGCTTTTTTTTTGTTGCCGTTGTAATTCATTCAGAAGACTGAGTAAGTCCCGTAAATTAAAAGACATAAAACGAGGTTGTGTATAAATGTGTCTGTTTTTTTTTTTTTTTTTTTTTTTTTTTTTTTGTGGAAACGAGAGCAAAAGCGTGGAAGGATGTTATAATTGCACGTCAAGGATACGAATGAATAACATGAGAGTGACAGCGACACTGAAGATTTAAGCTACTTACGCTTGGTTCCTAGAGCAGCTCCTACAGCATATATAAAGAGTCGAGTTGTAGCTCATTGCCCATCATCATAAACTCTGTAACGAAATGAATATATTACAGTGAACAAGTCAGAGGAGAGATACGAAAAAATGTATGTAACCACTTACAGTCCGGGAAACAGGAATGATGAGTATTCTGGGAAATTTATTTGGAGTTGTATGAATTTTTGATTTGTTTTTGCTTGGACTGAAATTATGTCAAATTTTAATCGTGTTGGAATAAAAGAAAAATAGAAGTAGGTACCCGTGGGGTGATGGTGCGTGCTTTCAGAACCTATACTCTTGCTTAAATGGTGTCCTCCATCTAAAATGGAAACTGCGACTTGCGGATGATTGACAAAATTTCCAAGACAATTTGTCACGAAAAAATTGCTCCTCAGTCCTCAACTTAGCCATGCGGAATCGGACTTAAACTTCTCGTACCCTCAATTCTTCGCTCAATCCAGATATGTTGAGTAATTTTACATTCAGGCCTTGGTTTTTTCGGTAGAATAGTGCTCAAGGGCAATTTCTTGGACCACAAAAGTCTTGACATGACAACGGACTTTTAAATCACCAATTCTCATACACGATAGGTAATGGTGCAAGAGTGCGCACTTTAGACAAAACACCAATTAAAACACTAACAAACTGGATTTAACCACTTTATTCATATTCACTTTTTGGTTTATAATTAAAGGAACAAAAAAAACTTAAAACTAGCAACAAAAAAGAATTAATTCATTAGTTATAAACAAAAAATCACGTAAGGCTATTTGCGTACTCTTATCCATGTTATTGTGTAAGAGTGCGCGGCTTAGTTTGTAAGAGTGCGCAGGAGTTAGTTTACACAAAAGTCACAGATAAAACTGCCTATCTTTGAAAAAGCAGTGCATTTTTCGTGCCACCACTCCTTGCATGAGGAACATTCTATCCAGTCTTCGAATAATGGCTCTGAGTAAATTTCAAGACATCCTGGGCAGTACCATTCGCTTCTTCCTGGGGTTTTGACTGGTTTTTTGTTTTTTGTAAAATTTTTCTTTGGTTTCTTTTTGGTAGGAGTTGCTTCTTCCAGCTGCTGCTTGAATGGAGAGCTACTTATTATGTCCGACCTCTTTTTCTTTCTATTTGACCTTGTGAGATCCCCTCGGGGCAGGGGCGCAACGTCAAATACCGATAAAAACGAATCATTATTTGATTCGGATCCACTGGGTTTATTTTGTAGTGGGTCAGTGGCTAATTCTGACACTAGTTCTTGTGCAGAATTGTCCAAATGATCAACTGATAGATGAAACATAGGCTCCAAAACTGATGCACAAGCTGCAGCTTCAGCCGGCTCCAAAATTGGTGAAGATGTCACTGCGTCTGGTGGTAGAATTGGCGAAGAGATGGACCCAGCTGGTTCTACGAGTGATGTGGTGAGTGTATCGACATTCGATGTTGTTGGCTCTTCGGGAAACGGCCTTTCCGTTACAGTTGTGGCTAAGAAATCCTCTTCTGTAAAAACGTCGGGATTATATGGACAAATTCCAGTCACTTTGAAGCCTTGGATAGCATTGGATCCGTTCGCTGCTTTTAAGTAAGCTGGGGTAAAAATGGAAACAATTTGTTCCATTGTAATTGTACGACTTGGATGGTTCAAAAGCCACTTCTCACATTCTGACGTATAAAATTTCTTAAGACTGTTGAAAAAGCATCGGTCAAGGGGTTGTGTTTTGTGACTACTATGAGGAGGCAGCGTCAAGGCATGAATGTTATTTTTCCGATAGAATTCAACAGCATTAAGAGTGCAGTGTGAAGCATGGTTATCCATGATTAAAAGAATCGGATTCTCGTTTGATGGCTTAGCATGTTCCTTGAAATGCTGGAGCCAATTTGGAAAAATATCGCCATTGATAAAGCTGGTATCAGAAACCATGCCAAGAGAAGAAGGTGGCCCACCATCCAACAAACTGTCTTTCATTTTCTTGCGTTTAAATATAAAGGCAGGTGGAATGAAATGTCCACTAGCACTCATTGCACATACAACGGTCACATTCTGCCCTCTTTCAGCACTTGAAATCTTATTTACACATCGTTTTCCCCTCGATGAAATAACTTTTAATGGCTTATTTGGAACTGTTGATATGCCCGTCTCGTCCATGTTGTAAATAGCATGTGGAGAAAATTTGTACTTTGTCATCAATTCCAAAAGATTATTAAAAAAACGATCACATTGTGGCTTATTAAATCCAATAGCTCGAGCTACACTAGTTGAGGTAGGCTGTCTAAGTGAGAGTTCAGGATGTCTTTGCATAAAGCCTCTTAGCCAATCTTTCCCTGCCATTTTAGTGCTGGCGTTAAAACGATTAGAAATCCCATTTCTTACAGCGAAAGAAAATGCGAGTTGTCTGAGACCCTTTGTAGTCAATCCATAAAACATCCCGTCAACCATCTTGATATATTTACAGAGGTCTTGCTCCATCTCATTTGTAAAAGTTTTGTCAAACCTCCCCAGCTTTGTAGCCGGTTTCAAGGACTTCAGTCTTTTTCTCAGCGTAGATTCCGACATTTGAAATGATCGAGCCACAGACCTTTTACTTTCTCCTTGTTGTATACGTAATCGGGCCTCTTCAATTACTGAAACAGGGCACAGTTTTCTTTCAGTTGTCCTTTGCCTCCTAGACATCCTGCCATTAAGAAAACCTTCTTTAAATAAGTTTAAACAAATAATTCAACATGTCGTATAAGAGTGCGCACGCGTACTCTTGTCCTTCCTCATGGTGCGCATTCTTACACGTTCAGACATGTATTCGAAAAATATATATGTATTTCACCCTGCTTTCATAGCCAAACTTACCTGTGCCCTAAATGTTTTCTATTTGTTGACCTTTCAAAATCCTGTGCCTTGTTTGTTGTTATTATTTGTAATACAGCTGAAAATTTGATTTGTTTTAGAAGAAAAATTAAAAGAAAAAGAGCTGCAAAATTAAAACGTACCTTACACCTCTGTTTACAATCGCATTTTCATGAAATTTTGACAGCTGTTCAAACTTATTTATATCTCTCCAAAATGAGTGCATTCAGTCTTATAGGTCTTTTGAAATTGTAGAAAATCGCTTTGGCGCACTCTTTACCAACCGCGCACTCTTACACCATCCTACCCTATGTTTCAATAGCTTAATGTTGTAGAGAAATATCCGACGCCACAGTTGAAAGTTGGAGTTTCCGAAGAATCTGAAAAAAAAACAGGAGGTGTACCTCAGGGAAGCGTCTTGATGCCTTTACTTTTTATTACAGTCCTTGATCGGTTAAATGATCGACCCAATCATCAGTTATTGTTTGCTATCGCTGACTAGAACTATCATGAGTAGTTGTATGCAACAAAATCAGCTACCATTGGCCTCACAAATGGAACAATGCAAACCCCGGTAAACCACACAGGCTGTGGTGTGATTCACAAATGTGGGACATTAAAAACAAAAGAGGAGAAGATCTTTTATCCAAACCTCTACCATACCAAAGTTTCTAAGAAAAAAATACCCGACACAAAGTACTTTGAAAAAAGTTCTTATCACTTCATATAAACGATAAATTACTCCCCCACCTAAAAATAATGTCCAAAAATCAAAGGACTCACACTCCCAGGAGTTGCTGAAGATAAATATTTCGGGAAAACCATATCAATTCCTTAATGCCAACACCTTGCAAATAACACATCAAACACTCACCCAAAACTACTTTCATCCGATAATAATGACACTCCAATCCCACACTTACGACCACACCATCCTTTCATATCAAGGACTCAAAAATACTCTCCAAAAACTTTATAGTTTTCTCTTCAAATAAAATAAATTATGAGATTATAATCTCTTTCTCTATCTGTTCTGTCATTTATGGGACTTCATTGAAAATTCAAAAATCACAACAACAACACAAACACCACTTTATAATAATTCGATTTGAGGCAATCAAATCCTCTGCAGCTATTTTATTCCCTTTTACATGAATATGTGTCAGATTTTGTCGTCTTATTGTTATTTGACCCTATCCACCCTGTCCATTCATATCCATCCATGCGACTCGTTTATTTCCTTTTTCAACAAATTTGAATCACAAAACAAGGATATTCGAGTGATTAAGGACCTTAATATCAAAACTATGCACTATTTCGGTGTACAAAGGACAAATTATATTTTACATCACCACCACCAGCTATTTAAATTTTTGCCCCAAAAACAAAATCATTTCCAAGGACGACCGTTTGTCCGTTTGTCCGTCTGTCCGTTTGCCAGTGTCGCATTGTAGAAAAACAACAACAACTCACACCATTTCGGATACCTTCCCACATTTCTGGACTAAATTTTGCTTTTGTCCTGGAGAATTAAGAACACCAACAACAACGACGAAAACGATAGATAGCTCCTCCAACCGTAGATTTCCATTCAAATTGAATGGGTGCCATCCCCGTATCTGATATGGTGAATCTCAACGCAAAACCATAGATTGTTTCCTCTGTCTCTCTCGCCTTTAGTGGAAAAGCAAGTGTTATCCTGAATCAGGAATAGTGACGACGACGAAGACGATATTGTTGTCGTTCGCTGATAGTGTTTGTTTCGGTAGTGTTGTGCCGTTTGCCAGTCGACCATCCCATACCCCCGAACCCTTTTCAATATACAATTTCGTTTTATCTGTCTTCCACTCTTTCGGGTTGGTTCAAATAGCTACTATCAATATATCCAACAGGATAATTTGATCCTTTTTGCTATTGAGCTTGAGCCATAGCGATATATTGTCCATCGTAGTCGTCGTTCATCGTATTGTTGTTGTTGTTGTTTTCAAAATGATGGCCATATCAAGAAAATCGGGGTATAGTGAGATATGTTTGGGCCTTCGGGGTTCTCACTGCCTATTGTTTTCTTCCATCGGAAAATTATTTTTTCTAATAGTCGATCAGTTAAGAACGAGCATTGTTGATTGGTCCTTTTTAGTTCAATAGATAAAGTCTATTTGTATTTTTGGAATGATATGATGGAATTTTCATAAGAAAAATTATTCAGCACATTGTAAAATTTAATTGCAGTTTTATCTCACATTTATTTCGGGTTTCTCGTCGTGATTTTGGACCCAAACTACTAAAATTTTAATTCAGCATTGAATTGAGATATGAACACTATTTTGGCGATGATGACAAGAATTGAATTTATGATTTTATTCATAAAAAGGAATCAATGCTGGTTTGAGTTCTAGAAGGGAAGTAGAGTAATGGGTTATCAAAAGTAAGGAGGAGTTAATGTTCCATTAAAAGAGTTCTCAGTTCAGATTTGTGTTATGGAAATCTCAATAACAGGGTTACGAGGTTTTTGGTATTGTTTACAGTTTATGAAGTCTGAATGGTACTATCAATAGTTGTCCGCATTTCAAAGGGAGTAGATAGTAATTTGACAAACTGCAAAGCTATTCGTTTGTTTTCTAATCAAGATTGGATTATTCTTCAATATAAGGCGTGTTTTTTCTACTACTCATTTTATCAACTCACTTTAAAAATAGAAAAAACGGTTATACTCACTTTATACACATTTTAAAATATTTTATTTAAACTGTCATTGAAGAAATCCAATTTGATAATATTTCCTCAAACACGGCAAATAAATGGATAACGAAACAAAAAACGTAAGAAATCTCAAGATGAGTTTTTGAAAATATTAATTTTTTATCGGCACAGATACTTTTGCAACTACTTGACTCTTCAAGCGATGAAGATGGTAATGAATTCAATTTTGAACACTTTTTTCGAAGAAGGTTAAGTTCAAATGACTCTGCCCTTGATTTGCAAGATGGTCACTCAAAAGTGGAAAACTTCATTGGAACTATAGATGCATTCAGTGAAGAAGATTTCAAGTTGCATCTGCGGCTGAACCGCTTGACTGTAAATCAATTAACAAGTACATTACTTCTTTGAGAATTGCTGTACCTACTATTTTTATTTAACTGCGTTTTTTTTTTTGTTTAGTTGAATATTCACAGTCGGAATTCATCTCAAATCCATCAACTTCGTTTTATGCTGGAAAACCTAGAATTGGCGCAAAAAAAGAGGTACTAATCTATGTATGGTACATAAGCAACACTATTACTTTTAGGCAATTGGGGAATCTATTCGGTGTATCAAAATCTTCAGCCTGGGGTGTTGTGGGTCGAGTAAGCAGCTGGCTTGTTTCCAAAGCAGATGTGTATATAAAGTGGCCACAAGGAGAACGTATCTCTGAAAACTGCCGTCAGTTCGAAGCAAAAAAGAAACTACGAGGTGTAATCGGTGCCATTGATTGCACGCATATTACGATTGCTGCACCAAAATTAAACAAAGAGTGCTATTACAATCGTAAGCAAAACTTTACCATTGTTTTGCAAGGGGTCGTCGATTATGAAAAAAAATTCACTGACATTTGTGTTGGCGAACCAGGATCTTTACACGATAGTCGTGTTTTGCGAAGATCTGCTTTGTATAGAAGAGCCCACTCTAACTTTGCCCAATTGTTTCCCAACAATACATTTCTGTTGGGTGATTCAGCCTACCCTGCTTCAAATTGGATAGTTCCACCTTACAAGGACTACGGCCAACTTACAGACCAACATCTAGCATTTAACTACCTGCATTCAGCTACAAGAATGGTAGTTGAAAATGCATTCGGCTTGTTAAAAGGACGATTTAGACGCCTAAACAAGTTTACTGAACAACGCAGCCTTGAATCGGTAAAGAAACTTACTGCGAGTGCATGTATTTTGCATAATATATGCATTGCAAACAATGACGAATTTATTCCCAACGATCAAGAAACTTCTTATTTACCCATGAATCATGAAGAACCTGGAAGCAATTCAAATATCCGAGACATTTTGTTCCAATACCTATGCCGAAAAAATATAATTTGAAAAAGGCCAATATTCTATCATGCACAATGTGAATGTTAAAAATAATAAAAAAAAACAGTTTTTTATTTATTCAAAATTTGTTTTATTAATTCAATTTTTCTATCCCTGTATTCACAGTTTTGCTTCCATCTTTCCGAAACACCTTGCAGATCCCGTTCTCTTTGCTCTAACCGCTTTCGAAAATAATTGAAACGGTTACTTTTAGGAGCAACTACCGTGCGCGGTGTGGGAGCCATAGCTGGTCCTGGTGCAACTATTTCAGGAACGATTTCTACCGGGAGTTCCAAGTCCTGTAAAAAGAATTAATAAGAAAAAGTTAAACCTGAAAAATGTATTGCAAGAACTGAACATGTATTATCTTACAACTTGTTGTTCCAAAGATGTACTGGGCACTTGGTCCGATAAGTTCACTGGTATGTCATGAGGGTTTCTATCCAACATGCTATCTTGGTTTACGGATGGACGAGCATTTTTTGTGTCCTGTAAGTTAGAAAATTGAATTTAAAAAAGAAAATACAAATAGGTCACTAAAAATGTCTTACCTCAAATAATCCTTGAGCACCAGCATTAAATGCGTCGCTCTCGCTATGGATTGGCTTATCCCCGAAAATTTCATCCATTTCTTCCATAAATGGTGGAGGACAAGGAGATGCGCCCGTTTTTCCTGCGTTGTCCTTTGCAGTCTTGTAGGATCTCAGCAGCGTTGTCATTTTCACTTCCAAATGGTTAATTTCTATACCAGAATCCTGAAAAAATAAACAATACTTCAATTTCTGCATTTACACATTTTCAATATTTTGATCCTTACAAAGCCGGCGGATATCATATCCTCCAGTATATGACCATATGCAATCCTTTTTTTTCGGCTATGAGGCTTTTGAAATTCATTTTTCCTTGCGCTATAAAAATGCAGAAATGCCTTCGTTTCTTCTTTTGTCCAACGTTTTGAAGGCCTAGATTTCAAATTTATTAATTTAATTCAAATTATTTTATTTAAAATTTAAAATACAAACCTTTTTGGCATCTTGAAATGTTCTATTTGGAAACAATTCTAAAACAAAAGCTTAATAAATACTTTTTCCGTTTGACATTAAATTTCTTTATTGTTTCGAGCGCTGCCTGGATTTCAATATTAATATTTTATTGTCAGTATTCGTTTACTGAAAAAATATTACACAGTTTCGTTTGTTTTTGTTTTTCGATGAAAATAAAAAATGAGTAGCTACTAAGTAATAGAAAAAACACGCCTATATGTCATCTTTTTTACCCGATACACTTGAACCAACTATGGTACAACATTCTTAGCCCATCTGCAAAAGACGCTTTTTCGAGTAAGCTTGATGATCCTCCTCAATCGATTGAAATTTCTGCCCAGCGAGTGACTCCTCCAAGTTTGGAAACAAAAAGAAGTCACTCGGGACCTGTGGAGAACAAATTGGATGGGGCTGTAGTTTGTTGCCCAATTCGACCAATATGGTCGGGCAATGGTGGAGATGTGAGTCGATGCACTTTTATCTTCACCAATGTGTCTTTTTTCATCAGTTCAAAGTTCAACTGGACCAAATTTTGACAAAATTTCAATTTTTGTCTAGTTTTGTGCCTTTTTTATGGTGAATTCTGGTGTTCTAGTCCATCTGAACTGTGGTGATCTCCCTTACTGCAAGTTAGGGTTGCAAAATTGATGGAAACGGCCAAACAGGTGACTGCAGGTAACCAATGGAACAGTTTACGGGTACGTTTTATCAACGGAAAGAATTCTCAGACATCGCGGACAAATCCGGATATTACGGACGAATCAGAAAATCGCAGAAGAAACCATAATATCGCAGAGGAATCCAGTGAATCACCGACGGATCTTGTGAATCGTGGAAGAATCCGATAAATCGACAGAACAAATTCTGGTTGAGGGGGTTAGTATGTGTGACAAGACCCCTTACCACTGATGGGGGGAAGTCTATGTGCGATTAGTCTGGTTTTGTACTTACCACTCCGGACGACACGTCTGCTTGCTTTGAACTACTGGATTCAACTGATTTTTCCAAGGCTGATAGCTGGCTATTTTTAGGCTGCCCAATGTGATGATATAACTTGTCGGTAGCGGTAGGTTAGCAACTGCTTGATGTTTGCTGGAGTTTGGTAAATAACCGGTTTGCTTCTATTTCAATTCGGTTAGCCACCGTTTTGTTACTAGTTCGGTGCTATTGGTAGTTGAATGCTTGATGACTCGGCGGAGACTGATGTTTATTCGATGTTAACTGGACTGTAATTGGTGGGCAACTTATGATTGTTGCGAATTCGGGGGTCTTTTTACACCCCGAACGGGAGGCACATATGTGGCTTGTGAAGAATGAAAATAGGTGAATGGCGATAATTTGTAATGACTAATGAGTTATTCAACACTTTGTGCATCCCAAAAAACGGTGGCCATCACCCTTCCGGCCGATGGGACGCTTTCTTCGGAACAAGTTCGAAATCTGAAGTCCATCGTTTTGCCTATTTCTTGGTCTCTGGTCAGTAAACGACGCAGAAAGTACTTACGATTACGCTTAAACATCTGAAAACGCCTCCCTGAAGCGATATAACGGTTGCGTATGTTGTTCGGAGTGAGGAAACGTGGCACCCATATATCTCATCCAGCTTTCTGTTGCTAGAAATTTCATGCAAAATAGTATGACCCTCATAATCTTTTGAAATGGATTTTCATAACTCATAAGCATCTGGACGTGGGCCTTTCCGTAGCTTGAACTAGACAACAATTTTAGAAAAAAGGCACTTAGTGTCGCGAAGTCAATGCATCACCAGCCGGGGACCAAATGCGCTACTGCAAAGTCAATACCGCTTGATGAAACCAACACATCACCATAACAACTTCATTCTACTTCTCCACGTTTGAACTCCTTGACTTTATTGCATCAAAACCATAATCGTAACAAATTTGCAACGGTAAATATTTCAGCTCTCTAAGACAACAAAAATTCCCATCATTCTTTATTATCCTTGAAACTCCTGGATTATCGTTAACGGATAGAAAAATAAACTTAAAAAAAAAACAAAACTCTTAAATGAAAGAAAAAATAACAAATCCGAACCCTACAACAAACAGCGAGCTCCGGTAATTACTGTGCTTAAAAAACTTCGTCCTTTCGCCATTCGTTTCTGCATCTTTGGCTCGGGATATATGGGGCTTCCCATGCCGCCGCGATATTCTATCCAGGGTTAATGTGCACACTTAAAAATAAACCGTTATAAGTTGTGTGCAATTTATGCCGATGCGGAAATCTCCAGGTAGTTAAAAAAAAAAAAATCAACAACCCACACCGCCTTTAATAGACGACGATGATGATGGAATGAAAGGAGCTGAAAAAAAGATAATCTCAAGCTCAAGTACACCGTAATGGCTTCTTAAGTGGCGGTGATGGGCTAAATTAGTCCCGCAAACCTCTCATATACCATTATCGAAAAATCCTAATTCGCTGATGAGAGCTCAAGCCAGCCAGGAAGGATGTGATGTACAGAGATTGAAGGGTCAAATTTTACGGAGTTCTTACCCGTAAATTTTACGAAAGCCAGCAATATAATCGATTGCACCGCAAACCACTATCACCGAATCGGTGGTGATTTAAGGACATCGACACAGCCTCGTGGAAGGGAGACGTAGAGTGTGGGAAAGCATCTAATGGCTCCTTAGAGCATAGAGTATCCATCGCAGGAAGGTAATCGCCTGATAAGAATTTAAATTCAAACCCGCGAATTATTGCCCCTTCATCACTTACATGAACACAACCCAAACACCAACTAACCAACATCGAACCTGCGGGATATGGTTGGGAGGGCTTTGATAGATAGGCAGGCAGAGTGCTGCAAGTTTCGGTATTTCGAAAAACCATGGATGAGATTAAGGAAGCCCACAACGTTAATGGCGGTTTGGTTTGCTTCGAAAGGAAAGACACTGCCAGGACGATGATAATAAAAGCAATCTAAGAAGTTTTACCCTCAGTAAAACTTTTTCAGCTTCTCGCGGGCGCTCCGTGGCTGGTGCGTCATCTTTGTGTCTGCGAGTGCTATACCGTGTTTGTTGGTAAGGCCGAAATTTTATTCAGCAATTTCGATTTCGGTCAATGATAATCGTTAAAATATGCATCCAGTTGATGATATTTTAATTAAGTTTTAATTTGAAATTATTTTTTGACTTTTTGCGTGGCTCGAAATTTGCACATCGATCTTCGGGCGGCCTCTGATGGCAAGATAAAGGGTTTAGTTTGGTTTCCTTTCGAATTTGGATTTATGTACCTTATTCCACCAAAACGAGGAAGAGTTGAGCAATCGGTGGTTTCCCTGAAGGTGTCGATGGTTGGAAGACTCAAAAGTGAATTAAAATAACCCAAAGATTATTGAAGAAAGAGGCACACCCACCTCACCGAAAGAGGGAATTCGAGAATATTTTGAAAAGTTGTGGTTTTCTTAATTTTGGTTTCGGCATCGACTTTAATTGCTGAGTTAGCACTTTCAGACTTTCACTTGGTATTTGTGTTTTTTTTTTCTTCCCTGAGTCCTTGTGTCTGTCTCTCACTCACTCGAGTTTAAAGAAAGAATCGGCTAACTAAAAGCAGTT
Source organism: Sphaerophoria rueppellii (assembly GCA_920937365.1). NCBI lineage: Eukaryota > Metazoa > Arthropoda > Insecta > Diptera > Syrphidae > Sphaerophoria > Sphaerophoria rueppellii. Next base: position 112,158,767 of record CAKKXW010000001.1, on the reverse strand, counting down.
AAGGTTTATGCCAAAAAAAAGCACTTGTAGGAGTTTAATGTTGTTTAGGTGGTTTGTGGGGCCTTGAAACCTGTAGCCAAATAATTAAATCATGATTTGTGAGTTTTTCCAAAGTTAAGTAGTTAATTTGTTTAGTTGGGAAAATCTTTTAAAATTATTTAAGGCTGGGAAATCGGATTTTCGTTTTGTTTTTGTAAGCGCCTGGGGGATAAAAAAGGACTGAGTAATTGAAGAAGTTGTTCAAGAACTTTCGGCAATACTTATGAATTTATGTCAAATATTCTGTAAGGATAAACAGACTTCTTCAGAAAAGTCCTTAAAAAAGTAAAAAAAAGACCACACAGACTTAATGGTTATCTGGTTCAACAATGAAATTGCATTCAGGGAACATATTTTGCCATCAAACCAGTACGCCTAGTACTTCAAGGACATAGTCGTTTGATTGGTCCAGCCCTTTGAACTAACAACAATGGTTGATGAGGTTGACACATCCACTCAGCACAAAGGAACAGAAGCTGTGCGGTTTGATGACACTTTGCCAGCAGATGATCCGAAGGACAACAAGTTTGCATTCAAGAAGACTTAACAGTAACATGTGATGCCTTGAAAGCCAACTTCAATAGATGAGGATTCAGAATCCACACTTTTAGGCCAGAAGAAAATGCCCATTGTGATACCACATGAATCTAGGGGTTACTAGTCGATTCATTTTGAGCTTTTTATGAAGCGAAGAAGATATTTAATATCCTTGTTAGCTACTTCACTGGGATTATCGTAAAAATCTCCTAGATGAAGTTTGCGTCGTAGGGAAAGAGCAGAGGGCATGTGCAAAGAATGTGAAAGATAGATTCCTATTCCTTTTCTTCTTCATCCATACAGCACCTGCAGAAGTCATTTAAGGCCACACCAAGTCTATTGCGTGTCTGCCTATAAGACAGAATGACGGTTCCATTTTTAGCGAGTTTATCGGCTCTATAATTTCTTGTGATGTCTCTGGGTCCCGGCACCCAACAGAGGTGAATATTAATTTGCCATCTCCTGAAGAGATGATAGATAATCGAGGGCCGTTTAAGAATTGTTGAGACACGATCGAGAGGTTTTATTGCAGCCTGACTGTGAGAGAATATGCGGATATCAGAAGTTGATATAACGTTTTCTCATAGCCAGGAAAGAACTTTTTTAATCGGTGAGATTTCCGCTTGGAAGACGCTACAATGCATGCCCGATGAATGGAACCTCAGCATTGTTTGCCCGATCCTGAAAAAGGGAGATCCTCTAAACTGCGCCAACTATAGAGGAATAAGTCTACTAAACATCGCCTTCAAGATCCTCTCTGCCGTAATATGTGAACGTCTGAAGCCTTTCGTCAACAATCTGATTGGTCCTTATCAATGTGGCTTCAGGCCAAGAAAGTCAACCATCGACCAAATTTTCACGTTGCGACAGATCCTGGAAAAGACCTATGAACTCCAAATCGATACCCACCACCTTTTCATCGATTTTAAGGCCGCGTATGACAGCATCTACAGAGACGAACTGTACAAAGCTATGTCTAGTTTTGGCGTCCCTGCCAAGCTCGTTCGCTTGTGCAAAATGACGATGGAGAACTCACGCTGCTCCATCAAGGTTGGCAACGAGCTCACGGAATCTTTCGACGTCAAAAAAGGATTCAGACAAGGCGATGCACTGTCATGCGATTTCTTTAACATCGTTCTTGAGAAGATAGTGCAGAACTCCAACGTCAACACCAGAGGCACTATCTTCCAAAAATCTGTTCAACTTCTCGCGTACGCCGATGATATTGATATAATGGGAAGAACACAGCGTGATGTCAATGGCGCCTTTGTGAGAATTGAGACAGAAGCGGCAAAAATGGGTTTAGCGATAAATGAGGGAAAAACGAAGTATATGCTGTCTTCGAGGAAGGACACCCAACACCGACGGCTCGGGCAGAACGTCACAATAGACGCGTATAACTTCGAGGTAGTAGAGGAGTTTGTCTACCTAGGCTCCGCTATAAACACGGGCAATAACACCAGCGCCGAGATCAGACGAAGAATAACTTTTGCTAATCGCTGTTTCCTTGGGCTTAGAAAGCAATTGAGTGGAAAAGCCCTCTCTCGAGCAACTAAGGTAAAACTGTACAACACACTCATCATCCCATTCCTGCTGTATGGTGCAGAAGCATGGACCCTGACAAAATCGGACGAAAGGGCCTTAAGGCCCAACTATAATAGACGGACGGGAACGGAAGGTAGCGTCAAAACTGAACGAACCGTTTCTTTCCGACTGTCAATTGCATCCGCTTACCCATAATTGAACGGAAAGCTTTCTATCATTTTTATTTTTTTTTTTTATTATTTTTTACTTTTTATTGTCATTTTCTTTTTTATTACGATCGTAATAAAAGGCATCCCTTTTATCATACAGCAGTTTGTTATGCTGCACCAACGAAATTAATAATGATATAAAATCATTTTCCAAAAATAAAAAAAAAAACAAAATTTAAAAAAAAATGTTTGATTAACCACAAACCACAAACTTTTCTTTGACAATTTTTTTTTTTTTAATTTCTTTTTAGAGAAATGTCAAATTTTCGCACGTAAATTGAGAAAAAAGTGAGTTTACGTCCGAAAACAAAACTGAACGAAACCGAGCAATCCGCTATTATGGCTGCGATATCTGATTTGCAGGTATTTGGGAATTTCCGTACGTCAACGTACGCACCCTTCCGACTATTATAGTTGGGCCTTAAGGCTGTTTCGAGAGGAAAGTTCTTCGGGTCATCTTTGGCCCCGTGTGCATTGAAGGGGAATGGCGAAGAAGATACAACAGCGAACTTTACGGGTTGTACAACGACATCGACCTAGCCAGAAGGGTCAAGGTCCAGAGACTCAGATGGCTCGGTCATTTAGAGCGAATGGACACCAATGTTCCGGCCTGGAAAGCCTTCGACACAGGTGGCGCACTCAAGAGGACCTCAATCAACTTGGAGTGCAAAACTGGAGACGACTAGCTAAGGATCGAGCTAGCTGGCGGAGGACTGTTGATTGAGGCAGTCCAACGGACGTAGCCCCTTAGTGTAATAGAGCTACATAGTTGAAGGCGGAATGAGAGACTTAGATTAACCTTTTCTGAGTACACTCTTTCTTGAATGTAAGGTTTCCAACTTAATTTTTTGTCTAGTATCAGACCTAGATATTTGGCTTCATTTGTAAAATTATTGGTACACCTTATATTGAAGAAGGTACAATTTCTGGAATTTTGTATTTCCGTGTAAAAAGGACAAGGTCTGTTTTTTGAGGTTTTTTTTTCCTGTGACAGCGATCGGCCTAAGCAATCACTCTGTAGCCTTCCTTCTCGAGGAATATTAGCAGTTCGTTCACGGAACACCACCTCGAGGAGTGCCTCTGCCGGCAGACCTTCTCGTAGAAAAATTGATGATCCTGCTTTTTACCATTAGATTAATCAGCTCGCAGAGAGACTTTTCGATGTTCAGGGTTGTCATAGCAGAAGTGATGTGTCAACGTTGCGCAAGGAAAGCAATCATGGTATAATCCTTTTGCTTTAATGAGTATTCGAAAGTATGCTGAGACACTGATAGTCTCTTGTAAATGCTATTACTCGTTCCAGAGTCTTAAGATGTGATGTAAAAATATCCACAAGTCTTGATGATAATTTAGCATCGTCGTCGTAGGTTTGGTTTGGTTAATGAAGTATTTGCCATAAAATTCTTCAAAACCGAGCCGGGATTTCCTTCAGCAAATTCATCCACCTACCCGATCGTTGGTTGACACCATTCAATTTTGCACTCATATCTTTGGGCAGTAGGCGTCGCCATCCTTCCAGCAATAATTAGGCTTGTCAGGCTGTCCCCTATAGCATGAGCTGTACCACAAGAGAATTACCAGCCGGATTCTCTTTACTAATAGGTACTAGCGAGCTAATCTTAATTTCAGCATAACAGCTGATTTGTTGTCGATTTTATGTCATCGTTGGGTTGGCTATTGAAGTTTCTCCCTTCATCTGCGCCACAACCGGGATCCGGTCCGGACCTCCTTCAGTAAGTTCTTCCATGTATTCCGATTGTTGGCCGACGACGACGCATCGATCGCCAGAGCATGAATTGATTAACGTCAGCACCTAGCAATTAAGCCTTATCTGACGTGTGACCACTCACACAGGTGTCGTTTATAAGTGTTGTTATTCACCCTGATGATCCACCAGCTACAAAAGCACACCTCAACTTTCAAAAGAAAGAAGCGGGTACCCTGCAACCAGATTCACACCAGTACCAATTGAATTAGTGCCAGCCCTTATTCATCTTGGTTTGATTCTAGACTACTATTCAGGCAAAACACGGAACTGCACTCAACCCTCGTTTACCGAAAGAAGAGCCGTTGTCCGGTCACGGAAACTGCACTCAACTTTCAGTCACCGAAAGAAGAGCCGTAACCGCGATTTGCGAACAGCAGCTGAGGCCAAACTCAGACAACCACAACCCCCGCGAAGGTCCATCCCACTAGTGAGTTGGCAAATCCTCACTACCCGCGGTACCCAATTGCCCCTGGGTGAGGGTTGGTGTCACATTTTGGTTCTGTATAACCATTCGTTATACAGACATTGTTTCATTTTTGTGATCTTTTGAGTTTTGCAGCTTTTATCAACTGGCAGATGAGGGACAACCGCTCACCCTCTGTCAAGTATATCCACTTTGATTGAAGGGATGAACCAGCCAATCAAGAGATATACCCAACAGGCGTCTAATTTCATTAACGTCTATCCACATTCGGTATTCGTTGATCGTATTTCCTCATTTAATATATACTTAGATATATTATCTGTTAAGGATCGTATCAATCTTCATTATACGTCCTGTTTCAATCCGTCAATTCCATTAGACTAAAGCTGCCTACGTCCGCAGGTTCATGCCAATAAATTGTGAGTTCCGCACAACAAGATAATTATCATTGTATTCGATACGAGTGTATCTCGGTCATGCTGGATAATTTGATGCCAACTTCAACAGGGAATACCTACCCAAGTACTTTTTGGGACCTGGTACTCAGAACGACCAGTTCTGCTGTCATTTCACTGCCACGCTGTTTATTGTCGTTACTGTTCTGATGGGATCTCAATTTTTTGCTTGTAAACTGCCCGACCCGACCTATTTTTGCGTTGAAATTATTACGGAAGATTTGAACGGGGCATGCCTTGGGATTTGAGGTTCCTTTCTACGAGCCATCTATAGGTACCTATGCGGACTTTCAGTAGGAGAGCATTGGCTCTTCATATACATTTTCCTGAAGCCTGATATTGTAGGCCTAATACCTTTTTGTTGACTAGAAAACCTACCAGCCTGGCCAGCGTATCTCTTGCAATTCTATTATTCAAACCTTACCTTGCTTAGAAAAGAATAGCCACATAATATTGGCCGTTCGCTAGGATCCGAAATTCTGTATTTTTGGCACAGGCTCAACAAATAAAGATGTTAGATGGAAAACTCATTATCAAGCTGGTTCTGCAGGCTTACAACTGCTTGAGGTCGTTGAAATTCCAAGAAAAAAATGAACCTTCGTTCTCAAACTACCAAAATGGGGCTACGAAATGACTCTGCGAGTCGAAAAGCATTGTTAATCCCGTTTTACGGAAAATGTCGTCCAAAAACGATATGTGTACGTACAGTGTACATCCACTTCTATTTCCCCCATCAAACATTTGTAATTCGCAAAAATTATTTGAATTAACATAATTTACTTCCTCTTTGTTTATAGCTGTCAGCAATTATAAGTTTGGTGAACTTAAAAAGTTAAACAAAAAACCCTGTACGAGATGATGATGAACTGGCAGTTGTGTATTTTGAAGCACTCATACCAGTCTAAGCCGCCTTCAGCAAGCTCCACTGAACGGCGAACATTTAAATAATAATCCTTAATGCGCAACTTGCGTTGCGACTTTGACAAGGGTTTTGTCATCGTTCCTCGTCTTCGTCGACTCGACATGGCAACAAATGATGATTTGCACATATCCGCCTTTCCTTCTCTAAATAAAATGCGAATAAGTATCTTTTCGAAAAACCTCTAAGGGTTGGACTTTTTTTGTCATCATATAGGAGCTGGTATAGTCGTACGTTTTGTACGAGAAATATGGGCGGAGGTTCGGAGGAGGTGGCATATACTCAACTTGTGAATGAATGGCAAGACAGCAGCAGCGCCCGGTGCGCCGCGCTGTGCGGTGAAAAAGTGAAATTTAATTAAACCATGTCAACGACTTTTTGTTAGAGAACAGTTTTTTTTTTTTTTTTGCTTTATGGACGACGGGAAGACTGAGGAGAGCTTACTCCCATTCAATGCTCGGATTTATCCAGAAAACAGAGGTAGACTAAAAAATTCACAAAAAAAAGTGAAGAAATGAAGAGCGTGGTTACCATTCCGTCAGTCATCTTGTTTCTCGATGACGAGCAACAAAATTTGGCCCCTCAAAAAGAATAATACAAGAGTGTAAGATGTTTCGCGAGATCCTGAGTGAATGTCGTTTGGCAGGCAGTTGTTGGCAATGGCAATGGAATGAGGAAGCAGACGGAAGCGCTTACTTGTTGTACCTTCTCGTCATTGTGTGTCGTCTTCTGTCTTCATCGTTTTGCGAATAAAGAGGACCCGCTCGCGCCCACCACGTGACAACGATGATGAGAGGATGATGACAGAAAAGTGGAACAAGCTGGCAGCAGATGTAAAAATTCACTTCGACACTAAATGAACCGAGCAAGTTATAAGAAACAACTTTCTGCTAACCAGGGGTGAGGTGGAGGTGGAGGAATTTGGAATTTACGTTTCATCGAAACGAAGCGAAACCCATTCTTCCGGGTTGGGTGCGGGTGCGCTGAGAAGATTATGCTTAATACCTATTTGAAGCCGGCAACAGTTGTCATATTCTCAGCTGCCTTCCTTCACGTCGCGTCGTTGTCGTCCGTTGTTCGACAGCGTCGTTGTTTGTCACAAAAATTCCATCATTGAGAGGAGCTTGCTTGCAACCCCACACCCTGACAAACCGACCCCTTTACTTATTTAATTGCTCGCTTGAAGTGATTTTTACCTGTTGTCGCCGCCGCCGCGCCGGCCGTGTCGCAATGAAACGTCGCGTCGTCGACGGCGGCAGCGGGCGTTGTCATGACAGATAAGAACGGATGTGTAAATACTCTAAGAGAGTATATTTTTTTCCACCCTCCTTATAAGTCCGTTTGTTGGCATTGTCGTCGGCCTTAGTTCCCCGTCTTCGACAGTCAACGACGACGGCGACGACTGTTCTCATCGTCACATTTTCGTCGTTTTAGACTTAATCACTTTTGTTTTAGGCTCTTGTCATTCATTGTGTCACTTCAATTTCAAATTCCATTTGGATGGGAAATCTTGTAATGCCTTCAGATTGCGACTAATTGTCTACGTTATTCTATTTTTTTTTTCTTGTTTCGTCTCATGAAATTTGAGAGGGTATAAGGGGACAGCTTGAAGTTTACAAAATAAAAACGTACTTAGGAAAGGGGAAATGACAAGGTAAAGGCGAATGGGTATATAGACTCTTGAAGATTGGAATTTTAATTTTATGAAGAGGCGAATAATGACGACGGAGGGGGATGGGAGGGGAATTATGAGTTTCCTGATTTTTATGATATCCGTTGATATTTTCAAATGAAAAGGCTTTCAGCATAGAAGAGGGAATTAAAGTTGAAGGTTTAAAAATGGGGTTAGGGTAATGTAACACCGAAAGAAAAAACATTGTTGATTTAAACATACTTCATTGTTAATCAACAATTTGACGATAGTTGTGAAATTAAACAAGCTTTGTGATTGAAACAAATAAGATCGCATATTTAAATCAACAATGCAGCCGTGATAAATTTTTATTTTGGTGAGTAACATTAAAATGTTCAAATTAAGCATGTTTTAGTTGATTTGAATATTTTCTTATATTTAAGCAAGAATATCATTGTTGAATTTATACTTGCTCAACAAGAAACGTGTTTGATTAACAATTCAACTTAGTTTTATGAAAAGTGACAATGATAAACAACGTTTCATATTGAAGTATCAGTAATAATGTTTGATCAACAATGAAAGTATTTAGTCAACCACAAGAATTTTTGAAGCTACACATAGGTCGTTAAAAAATCACTTTGATATAAAGTCACATTTTAATATAAAGAGCACAAAAAACGTTACTCCCTTTAACGGAATTACAATTCTAATGCTAGCAAAAAAACTGTTGAAAGAATAAAAATCCTATTGAATTCTCACGGATATGCTCGATCAACAATGTTCATATTTAACGAATCACCATAATTGTTGAGGCAACACAAACGTTGTTAAAGTGTCGCAATCATTTTCAATTTGAATACTTTTCGAACTTGAAGTATCACGTGTATGTTCAATAGAATAGTTGTATTGTTTGGCTAGCAATAATCTTGCATATTTGAGTTTTAATGCATTTGTTTCAATGCTCATTAGTTTAGCTTGTTTTTTGTGAATATGACGTGTTTGTAAGGTGAATAAGAATGTGTAGAAAAAAACATTAATTGCTTAACAAATAGAATGAAAACAACACCAGCACCAGAAGTGTAATTTCTAAGGTAAGTTTTTGATTTATTATATGATTAAACTATAAATTAACACGGAACTCTGAAACTCTATCTTCTCTTCGTCTCCCCATACGAACAATTTTGTTTAAATTCATAAAATAAAATAAATCAAGTCTAAATCTTGTCCAATAGTGTCCGAAGCTTAGTGGTTAGGTGCGTTGGCTTCTAAGCAGAACGCCGTCGTGGGTTCGAGTCCTACTCGTGTCCATAGTTTTTATTTCATATTTCACGGGCACTGCCCCTTGCGAAGAAGTGACAAACTTCAAAAGTATCATCTGTCGTGAAAAAATGCTTCTCAGTTAAATTGTAGGTCCCCTCAATTCTTCACACGCACCTAGAGCATTGATGATGAGATCAGTAAGCCACTTAGGCCTTGGCTCTTCAAGAGCTGTCACGCCACTCTTTTTATTTTTTTATTTTTAAATCTTGTCTGACATTATTATGTTATTATATGCAGGACTTAATTATGGTGTTCTCAGAGTCTGTGCTAATTTTCATCGATTTGGTGGTTCCGAATTTGAAAAATATAAAAAGCAAAGATTATTAGTGTACATACATTTTTAACTGTATTTCTTAAACAGAAAATAATTTGTTCCACCTCAAAGAGGACCAAAGTGAATCCATCAGAAGGTAGCAGGTTCTTCAATTCTTAAAGGCAGAGAAAAATAAACGTTGATATCTTTCACAAGCTCTCCACGGAAGAAGTTTTTAAAATTTCAGCTCTGATGAAGAGTTTTAAGCATCTGAAGGTAAGTGGTTTCTTATACTATAGTTTCATGTTTATTTTTGTTTGCTTCTCAACTCATCAACATTATGTTTATGTTAACAAAGCTCTCTTGCTGAAAAAAATGTCTTCAACTTCAACTTTACAATGAACTGCGGGACGAGGTTATATTGAGGAGGAAAAACATTTTTATGACCTAAGAAGAGAAGATGTTAGTTTATTGACCGCTTTTTAAACGCTCTGCCGGGAAAAATTTGGTAAATTTTGCATTCTTTTCCTTTATATATTTCATTAGTTATATTGCGCTTTAAAAAGTATCGCATATCATCATCAAATTAATGCATTTCCGAATCACATTAATCAAGTATCTAATAAAACTGATGAATAGTACTCATATGTATTTCAAACATAAACATTAAACTGTGTTAAATTTTGAATTGATTGTGACGGTTTTTCATTTCCTTGAATTTCTCAGGTGGAAAAAAACTGTAAGTATTCTTATATCGACAAAGAAAATCTTTTTCTAGCCACTTTCATTGACGATTTAATTGTTTTCTAATATCACAAACGATATCTAACAACATAGAACACCCTATTTTTCTTTTTAATCTATAAGCATAATAATTTTCAACGAAAAGTTTTGAACATTTAAGGAAACAACAACTAAAAACGTTTTTGATCAACGACCAAATTCGTATTAATTCAAGCACAAAAATTGTAACTTTATCATTTCTCATAGTTAAAGAAACACTAAAACATTGTTGATCAACAACGATATTGATTAATTTCATATTTATTCAAGCACAATGATTGTCAGGCAAGAATGCTTATAATCTTTAAGTGAACACCATTTTCATGTTTCTAAACTACAAACGTGATTGGTTAACAATGAAATTGACAATGGCATTTTGTTTTGAACAGTGAAAATTGTATCATTTAAATAAAAAAATAACAATGCCAGCATGTTCAAATTAAACATATTCGTGCTTGAAGCAAAAACAAACAAGAATATTGTTTGATTTTACCAAGGTTTTTTTTTCGGTGAAGTCATTGATTTTGCGAATGTTTCTGGTATGAAATTGTTTTAAACATTTAAGATTTAACATTTGTCGGATTGGGGATTTGACATCGATTTTTGGTTGATTGAAGTAGAAAATGAAATGTTACGTTAATGGTAGAGCTCTTGGAAGTCCAACATTTCTTACACTCACGTTAGACTTCATTAAAATAAGAGTGATGTGATGTGTCTATAGGAGCTGAGGTGATTTATGACGACCAGAACTAAAATATTTCGTCAAATTTAATTTATAGCAGTGGACGAATCTCGGCAGTCAACGGACGAATTTGGGCAACCAACGGACGAATCCGGTTTAATCCGGATACAATGTAAGTATGTTTTGACAAGACCCTTTACCACTGGTGGTGTTACGTATATAACGCTAGAATTCTCCATTTTATAAGCCGGACTCGGGAACCATCTGCGAATTTGTTGCTAATTTGCTGCTATTTTGTACTGAAAGAATTGATTTTGTACCTCTCTTAGTTAACGACAAACGGCTGAGGACCTGACGTAATATTACGCTCCAATCTCCCCTTTTATATCTAGACAAGGAAAGCACCTATCAACTTGAATCCAACCCCATATTTTGTTGCTATTTTGTTTGCTGAGAAGTAGGCCAGCTACATTTGTCGGAATCATAACCCTTCATGGGGGTGGGTGGTACACCTAGCTCTGTAAATACGAGATAGAGAGTATCTTGTAAACCAGAGTACCTAGGAACACGAGACCAGCGGCGTATTTTGTTGCTGAGAAATAGACCAACTATATTTGTCGGAATTATAACCCTTCACGCGGGTGTACCACGCCTAGCCCTATAAATAACGGGATAGAGTGTATCTCGTAAACCAGAGCACCTAGAAACACGACATAAGCTGCGTTGCTATTAACTAAATATAGCCTATGTTACTAAGTGTGAATGTAGCTTTCTACAGGTGGCGGCTTATCTCGTGTTCCTAGCTGCTCTGGTTCATGAGATACACTATATCCCGTATTTATAGGGCTAGGGGTGCTACACCCCCGTGAAGGGTTACGATTTACGATGGCAAGTATTGAATTCGTAAAAAAAAAATTGAAATGAGGATGAAATATGACATTACGATGATAGAGAAGTCGAAAAAAGTGGGTCCGGCGATTCCTGTCTGTCTGTCTATCGGAAGTTTACAGGCATCTACAGACTTAACTACTGGTCCGATTGACTTCAAATTTGAAAATTAGAGGTTTGAGCAAAAACTCATATCCCAGTTGTTTTTTATTTTTGTTAAGTTTTTTTTTTTGAAGGTACGTATATAATTTTTCAAATAATATTTTGTATTGAAAAACATTTAAATTTTTTTTTCTGGATTCTTAAAAAATATTTTTATTTTTTTTTTTCAAAATTCTGTATCTCAAAAACGGATCAATTTTAAAAATTAAAATTGAAGTATAATATGTATATTTACATGGTCTTGAAGACTGCATACCCAAATTAATTTTAAGACATTTTTGAAAAATTTTATATATAAAAAATTAATTAAAAAAAAAACGGCTCCGACGATTTTCAAAAAAAAAAATCAATAAATCAAGAATAAGGTTTGAATTTGTTTGGCATTTAAATTTTTGGAATTAAATGTATTTACGAGGTACATTTTCAAATTTTAATTTTTTTAATAAATTCTAATTATTTTTATATATTGAGTTTTTTTTTTTGTGAGTTAAGTGTAAGCTGTAAGTAAGAGTGTAATCAGAATTGCTGAAAGTATATCTCTTATTTAAGCACTACTTTTTGCAATTTTTGGAACATAGAAGTAATCATAAATATTTAGTTTTAGCATGCAGGAGCAAGTTCGTACGACCCAGTCGTGCACATTTTTTCTTATGCCTTTTTTATTCCTCCAATTTCTGCTGTCTCCTAAGCACACGTCCGCTATCGGCTAGATGGCGGTTGGTTGCTTACTGACATGCAATGTGTTCTGTGTTGATTGGGACGGCCGGCGTGCTCAAACCGGTTTATGTTGAGGAACAGTTGATCGTCAATTGGAGGTAAAATCATGGAACAGGAAATTTAGAAAGGAAACATGTTTCCGAGTACATATTCCCAGTAAGTGAACGTGCTGACCTACACCTTCTTGCGGTGGTTCTTGTCAATTTATTGGCATGAACCTGCGGACGTAGGCAGCTTTAGTCTAATGGAATTGACGGATTGAAGCAGGACGTATGATGAAGATTAATGCGATCCTTAAAAGATAATATATCTAAGTATATATTAAATGAGGAAATTACGATCAACGAGTATCGAATGTGGATAAACGTTAATGAAATTAGACGCCCTGTTGGGTGTGTCCCTTGATTGGCTGGTTCATCCCTTCGATCAATGTGGATATACTTGACAGAGGGTGAGCGGTGTCCCTCATCCGCCAGCTGGATAAAAGCTGCAAAAACAAAACAAAAGATCACAAAAAACAATGTATGTATAACTAATTGTTATACAAAAAAAAAAATGTGACACCACCCCTCACCCAGGGGCAATTGGGTACCGTGGGTAGTGAGATTTAGCACCTCACTAGTGGGATGGACCTTCGCGGGGGTTGTGGTTATCTGAGTTTGGCCTCAGCTGCTATTCGCAAATCACGGTTGACGGCTCTTCTTTCGGTGTGGAAGTTGAGCAGTTTCCGTGACCGGACAACGGCTCTTCTTTCGGTGACTGAAGGTTGAGTGCGGTTCCGTGTGAATCAAACCAAGATGAATAAGGACTGGCACTAATTCGTTTGGTACTGGTGTGAATCTAGATGCAGGGTACCCGCTTCTATCTTTAGAAAGTTGAGGTGTGCTTTTGTACTCTGTGGTGGATCATCTGGAAGAGGTTTAGTGTCCTCTTAAATAAAACATAGTGACACTGCTGACTTCTGTTGGAAATTGTCACGCCGGAAGTGTGGATAGGTCTACCGTCAGATAAGGCTTAATTGCTAGGTGCTGACGTTAAATCTTTCTTACTTCTGATCGTCAATTGGTAGTGTTAAGGGTTTGGCGATCGGTGTCGGTGGGCAACTGATCTAGCTTTGTTTTCTGTTCTGGTCGGATGACAGCAGGTCGATGTTAATAGTAGGACGGAGGGAAAACAACGGCTGATAAGGTCTTTTAGTAGTGCGGTTAGGAGGCACGTTGTGTCACCTGTATTTTTTTCAATGTTTTAATAATTGGAGGAAAAAGGGAATATGTAATGTGTCATCACAAAAGGCAAATAACTCTTCAAGCTTTCCCCGATAACCTTGTTTTTCCTTAATGTTTGATTCCTGATGTAGGGCAGTTATTACCTCTCACCTATATGTATTTCCATTCACCATCAGTCATCCCCAAATCAAACTTGTTGCCCAAAAAATTTTGAGTGCTTACTTGCACTAATATCAAACAACTTGTCAAACCGCATGACTCCACACAAAACCAACTCTCCAAATTTGACCAGCCGACCAACCGTTTTCACCCACCTCAATCCACTTCCGGATTATTTTCCGAATACGATTATTGACTTACTTTGGATGAATCAACAATTTGAATATTTCTGTTTGTTTGTGTGTTCGAACTGATGTTTTTGTTTTGTGTTCTCTTTTCGGCTTTGGCATATCGACCTTACAGGGCTTATGGCTCGTCATCCTCGCAAAATAAGGTAACTTTATGCTAAACAGACAACCTTTCTTTTTCTGAGCCTCCCCCGCATCCTCCCATCGATAGAAAAAGGATGAGAATCGTAGCAAGTGGCTGTCATTGAGAAAACCACCCGAAGCCTCCTGACATCCTTCGATTTCCAGATTCGGCCAGTCTGTCTTCGTCTCCGTCAGTAATTTGCAATACACACAACAGAACATTGTGCTTATGTTGTGCCTTGGAGTTACTCGCCTCAAAGATCCAAGCAAAATGGTAAACAGGTCCTTTTTCTTTTTCTTCCTTTGTGGACTCACAAGTGGATCGATTCCTCTCTTGTAGGAGAGAGAGGCAGAGTCTGACCGAAAAATAAATTCAATAAATTTGCAAAAAGTCAAAAGCCCTTGAAGTCAGGCACAAACGCCAACAAAAGAATGAGGAAAGTAGGCGCATTCTTCGATCCGATATAGAGTTAGGCTGATAATCAACCCCATTTATAAGGGTTAAATCAAAGGTCATCGTCTCCATCAATCAACTTCCATCTTACAACTTGTTCGTTTCGAAGTTTTTCGCAGAAGGAGTACCTGTGCCTCAGCACTTAGTCTCGGCGAAGGAGGAGGTCAGAATGTCCTGCTCTGTCTTGATGTACCCATTGACTTGAGACGAATATAATTCTGTTGGAATTTTAAACTAACCTAATTCTTCTATAGTAACAAGGAGCAGGAGAAGGAGAAAAGGAAGGTAAACATTGCTATCTTCTTCTCTGTCAACCGAAAGGTCCTTCGTCCTTGCAGATTCTGTTTGTTGGGAGTAGGAAAATAAGGTGATTAGGTTTTGCATAGTGCTCAAGCCGTGGCATGGGACTTGGAAGTCCTTTCTAAGTTGTTTGTTCAATGTTCATGCCTCATCAAGAAATTCGTCCTTATTGACTTCATCCATCCTTTATTTTTTCTTGCTGTATAACTGTTGCTTAAGGAACTCGCTTAGGATATCATTAAACCGTGCACTTGCCCCGGTAGGTTAGTCCTTAAGAAAACAAAGTAAGTGAGTACCGCTATTCTCATTATTTCCAAAAGTTCCGGTCGATTCAAGCCAACAAAAAAAGGATGTTTGACATCAAAAGCTATTTGAGTTTCGACTTTAAAAGGTTCCTCTTGAATGGCAACGACCAACCGTCCCCCTACCGACGCGACACGAAGATGTCGTGTTCATCAACAGTTTCGAAGGCATAAAATTCGTTTTTGTCGGAAACGAGTTTTTGAAAAAAACCGTACCGCAAACAGAAGAGGTGCGGGCGGAGGGTGGAAAAAGAACAATACCAAGAATGACGAACGAGTTGGGGGACAATTGAGTCCCAAGAAAAATGAAAGATTGAGATTTTTGGGTTGATACATTTTTTTTCCTCTGATTTCAAAAAAGTTAACTGGGAAAAGGTATTTTTAGGGCTTAACTTGGGCCTCCTATCGAAGAGACTGCTTGAAAAAAAAAAAACCAAACGCTATCAAAGAAAGTGCAAAATATTTTGTGACTAGAAAATGTCACAGCTTGTCGTCGGCGACAGGTTTGTGATTAAGGTCGACAGACTTTGGTAAGACTTAAAACAAAGTCTCACATTCAGATTTCAGGAGATGACGTCAACAGGATGAGGAAAGGGCCTTACAATGAAGAAGACGTCTGTTAAGGAAGTGAGTGAAAAAAAATTAACATTTCACTTGGGAAAATACACGATTTGCGGGTCGTTTTCCCCCAAAAATAAAAAAAATTGTTGCTTTGTTTGTTGTCATTCACCCCCTACTCCCAAGTGACAATGTTTCATTAAATAATTTAGATTTTTTCCGTTTTGTTGTTTTTTCTGCTTGTACTGCGCCTACACACACCTTTATCCATAATAAAAATATATAAAGTCTGCGTTGATTTCGGGTGTCTGTTGAATTGAAAACACCGAATGATGACGGATTATGTGTGTTTTTTTTCTGAATAGGGTTTCCGTGGTTGATTTTTCTTCCTCCTTCGTTTTGATTAGATACTTTGCCTTTTCGAACGAAAGAAGAACACGCAGTGGTGGCGTGGGAGTGACATTCGATTTTTGTGATTTTTTTTTTTTTTTTTTGGAAAATCGGCAACAGAAAAAGGTTTAATTTATGTGTGTTGTAGGTCATGTTATAGGGATCATACCAGAATGTTTTATTTATTTAAATGCGTTTGAAGGAATGGTATCATCGGGGGAAGAGGAGAGAGGGGATTATGTGGCCCGTTTTGAGGAAAATCTGATAGGAATATATTATTATTTTATGATAACTAGATGGTTTAAGGTTATAGTCAACAATGGAGTCACGTTCGAAACGGAAAACTGTTTTGTTTTTACCCAAACCCTCTTTAAGTTATTTTTCTTTTAGATTTGAGGTAGGATTTTGGGGAATTTAATTCTCAAGTTGTTGGTCAGGGAAATTGTAAATTTCGGTGCATAAATTGATTTCCCCGTTAGTGGCTGAAATCTTTAATACAGCTATTTTAAAAGTTTTTTCTTTATGTGCATTTTCCGAGTTTGAAAGGAAATGGGGCACCACACGTAAGATTGCAATAATAAAGCAGATTGAGAGGAATCACGCATGATCTGTCCAAAAAGTGTATTCCGAATCCTTTAAACAAAAATGATTGATAGAAAATATGTGAGCCTAAAGTTTTAGAAAGTATTTATCTTTAACAAAAATAGTAATCCATGAAGGATCTCAGGATTACACTGCAGCCTTCCATCGGGTACGGTGCCTCGAATGCACTCTCCAGTTGCCAAAAACCAAGCGCTCTGGCAACCGCAGTCACTTGGT
Source organism: Sphaerophoria rueppellii (assembly GCA_920937365.1). NCBI lineage: Eukaryota > Metazoa > Arthropoda > Insecta > Diptera > Syrphidae > Sphaerophoria > Sphaerophoria rueppellii. The sequence goes on along the minus strand of CAKKXW010000001.1, from coordinate 112,141,911 downwards.
CCTTGTACCGTAGGTTCGGTTTTGTTTGTCGTCTCGAACCTGGGAGCGGCGATGGGAAGACTTTCTTGGCTGGAGCGTTGTCGTCAATTCACTTGATTTTGCCGAGCCAATGTAGTCTTCTCTTCTTGGCTTTCTGGACTACATCCACCTTGGTACAGCTCGTACAGTTCGCAGTTGAACCTTCTTCTCTATTCGCCATCGTCGCATACGGACACTTTGTCTTTCAAATGAGCAGTTTTGAACCCAGATCGTTGGTCTTTTTCCAGAATTTGCCTCAGTGTGAAAGCCACACTGGTACGTGCCGATTATTGTGTTGCAACATGCATGATGACATGAGATCGCCTTTTTTGTAGATATGGCAAATGAAGCTTATCGACCAGTCAGTCGACATGCATTCTTCCTCTCACACTTAGTTGATGACCTGGTGCATGCTGTTGTTCCTCAAAATACCTCCTCCACATATTTAAAGACGTTCCGCAGGTATGCTTTTCGATTACTTTTTCTACCTCTATTGTACTGGGACTGAGTCTTCATTGACTGGTCTCGCTTCTATTTCGTCATTGGCTCGCTCAACATTATGCGATATACAACAGCTGTTGGAAGTGCTGTTTGAAAACATCTACCACTCCTTTGCTTCAGTGACTACGTTTCCTTCACTGTTTCGTGGAGCCTGTGAGCCGGTTCTGAAACCAGAAGCTAATTGCTTCAACTTTTTATGGAAACGTCGGGTGACTCTAGTAGATCTGTGAGCAGAGAAACTGCATATGCTCTTTTCTTAATTCACAGGGTCTTTTTCTCATTTCTCCTTTTTTTCGTTACCCTTCTCTTTCTGCTCTTGTTTTCCGTTGAAACATCTGCAAACGTGCATTTTCCGTCCCAATTTGTAAAAGCAAAGCAATTATAGCAAGTATACACCGTAGTGTCCCAAGGATTAGACTCTGATCTGGTATGCAATTTTGGCGCCATTACTCAGAGGAATATTGAAAATTAAAAATCATTTCGTTAAAAGTTCAAGCCTTTTGAAAGATAGCTTATTGACATAGATATATTTGATCCCGAGGGGAAAAACAGATTCAACACGGAACTTTATTAGCTGTAAGGCTAGATCTGGATGTATTTCAAAACCCTATGACTACGTATGTACCTAAAATGGCTGGTCTACATCCAGCTCCTGTTCAAAGAAAATTAATCTTGTTTAAAATGATTTTTTGAGCACTTTCCGTCAAAAATGACAATCTTCCTTTCAACCTGTTTCTGGAAAGATACCTTTCATTCAAAAAAAAAAAAAAAAAAAATTGACATTGAACGCTTCATTCTCGACGAACTAATGACAAACTCGTCGTAGGAACACCGAGACCACAATGATAAATGACACAGAGAATAGAAGAACAATGCACCCACAAAAAATAGCATTAAAGGAAATCTACTACCAACAAAGAAGAACACAAAGAAAGAAAAAAAAAACTTCTACATCATTGGCAATGACTTTCATTACTCCACGATGACATCATCAATCGACTCTCCCATTCCAATCAAAATAATAATCAAGACCAACTCCTCCCCCACAACCCTCCCAACCTTACGTCTCTAATCGAAAAAACACACCAAAGTAAAAGTCGAAACAAATGGGAAAAAAACACAGGAATCAAGACTCTGCGAACCGTTAACGTTAAGAGAAATTGATTTCCCATTGATTAATATGTCAGAAAGCTGATTATACGTCGCACTCACGCAACAACAATGACTCCTCATATTTGATGGCACCCACAAAACGGTACCTGTTCGTCGATAAATAGAGGAAGCACAAGCAGTCAACTAATGATACACCATTCAAGCCAGGATATATTGGGGCGACAACGATCAAGGTGGCATCCCCATCATCATAGTTCGTTCTCGTCCTTGTTGTCATCGTAATTATCAACTTCATCAACATCATCCATCCGTTTGGTTTGTGCAGCAGCCAGCGTTAAGCTATTAGGATTCAATTGTATGCTGCTGATTGGATGCCAAACGGTAAAGTGCGTTCGTAGAAACGGACCGTAATCTTTGGCCGCAATATTTTCGCTGACAAACATCCGCAAGTATCGCCACCGCCCCATAGCTTCCGCAGACCCAATTAATTGCGGACGTTGTTATTCTCATTGTCGCGTCGGTCGGTCGGTCGGTTTGTGTTGCGGTGAGTGGAGCTGGCGTAAATGGATTTTTTTTTTTTTTGTACGAACTGTCTCGCTTGCTTCTCTATCGGGCAGGTACACCTCGGTGTGATTTCAAAAGAATTCGCTTGCACAATGTCTGGCTCCAATTTTAATTCCCAGTCTCAGTCTTGGTCCTGTCATGCTAGTCGTTGTCATTTATGTTCCTCGAACTCGGTCTGCGCACTTTTTTGCATTTTTTTTTTACCTTTTCGGAACGTTTTGTTTGCTTCGTTTGGCTCAAGTTTTTTTACGCGTTTCAAACTTCTGTGACGAACGACCTGGACTTGTTCGAGAACGAGACGACTCTGATAAGGACTCTGTTCAAACGAGACATCGAGGACAAACAGCTGCAACAGGACTAGGACGACGACGACGGACGACAAACTTGCCCAGGGTTAAAAATTATTTCCATTTGAATCAACTTCCGAGAGTCGGCTTCCGATGCGTAGAGAACGGTTTCTTAATGCTCCCCTGTTGCTGTCGCTGTCACTGATTTTCATCCTTCAGCTAGCCTCCACCCGTGACAGGAGGAGGAGGAGTGTGCTGGGTGCTGCTGTCGCAGAGGCCGATAGTAATTAATATTAAAAGGTTCATTAAGAGAAATGTGCACACAGAGAATCGCCTCTGTGTGCCGACAGTCGGTCTTCATGTTTTGGACTTTAAGAAGGTGAGAGGCTCACACCTCGTCCTGTGAATCATTGTTCCAGCGCGCGTATGTGTTCGTTTTTCTTCTGTCTTCAAAGTGGGAAACTCAAAGTTGTGTTTTAGTCCCTTATGAGAAAAACCCCTTAAAGTCACTGCTATTGCCATTGAAAAGTACATCCCATGCGGGTTTTGTCGCCATCGGCTAGACGCAAACAAATTCTTAGCCTGAAAGACACCCGCTTGGGGTTCAACGCAGACGACACGGCGACAATGTTGAATGTTGTGCTAGACTGTTAGTCTACTGAAATCTTGGCCCGCGTCCCGCATCATAAATTTAAGCTTCCGTACAATTTAGGCTTTGAATTGAAAAGCCTGCTTCTCTAACAGTAGAAACGCTTTACGAAAACAATAGTCTGGCCTCGAACAACGAATCGTTCCATTGTCTCAACCAGCCCGTAGCGCATGCAACATTGGGGAGACTTTTGAATGGTGTCTTTGAGCAAAGAAGAAGACCGGGACTTGAAAATTAAAATCGCAAGTTATGACAGCATGAACTGGAATGGGCGCTAAGGGATGGGTGGACTCATTTTTGATAATTCGCTGCAAACGTGGCATAATTATCGCGTTATCTCTGCTTGGTAAGGTTTTCGTTGTAAACAAATAGAGTGAAATGCAAGAAGTTGAATCGTCCTTGTTGAAAGAAATAAATCGTCTCAAACCAAAAACTGTCGGTTGGGTTGTTGTTGTTGTCATCGGGAGTTTTCATCATATTGGTTGGCTTTGGTGAGGCAGGCTTTTAAAGGCTTTTTATCCACTCGTATTTTAAGGGATGAGGTGCTTGTAGATCTTTTCACGGTATATTGTAATATACAGTCAGGTAAGAAAACAGACGAACAGAATTTGTGAACCCTCAGGCTATTGTTTTATAATTGTTATCCAAGTACCAAACATTCGGCTGTGCACATACCTAGCAAAACTACTTACAGATAAGTATGAAATAGAGACCAAAAGGTCATTAAGAACAATTTTAGTACTATCGAAACAAGTTTGAACGAACGCAATTTGTTACAAATTTTGGTATAAATACGCCGGCACATCAATTTCAAAATCAGACATCTCAGAAGCGAGTACTAGTTCATACCTCACTAGCAGCGTTTTTTGAGAATATCAAAGTCCCTTAACAAAAGTCTTCCTAAGACAACATCACCATGAAACTCTTCGTTGCATTCTCAACTCTGCTAGCAGTTGCTTCTGCCAGTCACTTGTACTTGGCTCCAGCTCGCCTTCTTGCCCCGGCTTCAAGTCAATATCACTCTCAGGATGGCATCGGCCAATACGCCTACGGATACAACGACCATCTCTCAACCAAACAGGAAGTCAAGTCGTTCGATGGAACCACCCGAGGATCATACAGCTACATTGACTCGAACAATGCGCTCCAAAGTGTTGACTACATTGCTGATGCTGGTGGATTCCGTGTTGCCGCTACCAACCTGCCAAAGGCTGTTGAAGCCCCAGTCCAGGAATCCCCAAAACAAGTTTCTGACACTTTTGAAGTTGCTGCTGCCAAATCTGCTCATCTCGCCGCTGTTGAACAAGCCAAATTGCAACTTTCTGCACCACTTGTTATCGCTGCTCCACAACAAGTTCTGGACACACCTGAGGTTTCCGCTGCCAGGCTGAACATTTCGCTGCTGTCAATGCCGCCAAATTGAAGCTTGGCTACCAGGCTATTGCTATTCCAGCTCCAACTGAACTTCCCCAACAAGTTGCTGAAACACCAGAAGTTGCCAAGGCCAAGGCAGAACACTTTGCCGCTATTGAGGCCGCTAAGGCGCGTTACACCGGATACCAAGCAATAGTTGAGCTCCCACGACCAGTTGAAGACACTCCCGAAGTAGCCAAGGCGAAGGCTGAACATTTGTTGGCCATCGAACAGGCGAAAATTGGAAACTCTCATAGTGAAATATCGTTGACCCAGAGGGCACCATTGATTGTTGGACAATATGGTTTGACTGGTTATGGTTATACCCTTCCTTCGACTGGATTTGCATACTCGACAGGTGTTTGGGATGGTTCAAAAGTTCTGAAGGCTCCGATTGCTGCTCCAATTGAACTCCCGCAACAAGTTGCTGAAACACCAGAAGTTGTCAAGGCCAAGGCAGAACACTTTGCCGCTATTGATGCTGCCAAGGCGCGTTACACCGGATATTCAGCTGCAATTGAGCTCCCACGACCAGTTGAGGACACTCCCGAAGTTGCAAAAGCTAAGGCTGAACATTTGTTGGCCATCGAACAGGCGAAAATTGGAAACTCTCATAGTGAAATATCGTTGACCCAGAGGGCACCTCTGATCGTTGGACAATATGGTTATTCTGCTTATAGCTTGCCTTCGACTGGATTTGCATACTCAACAAGTATTTTGCATGGTTCAGAAGTGCAGAAGGCTCCGATTGTTGCCCAAGCGATTCCAGTCTCATTGCCTTCTCATGGATTCTCGTACTCGACCAGCGTTGTCGATGCCCCTGTTTCTCACGTGAGGTATGCTCCATACTACCGTGTCGATGGCCAAGGTTGGTAAGGTCCTGAATCTTTTGAGAGCAGAAGTTTGTTAAATTTGTTCAACATTTTATTGTTCATATTTTGTTTAAAGTAATGAATAAAAAGAATTTGCAAGAATATTTCTTCTTCTTGATTTAATGGAAGTAAATAACCCTTGCAATGCTGGCGGTGAAGCTAATTTCTAACCGGCCAACCCTCTTACTTAGAGAAAATATCACTAGTTTCAACATTTTCTTCTTCTATTATGCATTCCTCGTCTGCAAACGAAAACTTAACTACATCAACCCTATAGTCTCTGGGGTAACCTTCGACCCTAGATTCACTTACGTGCTCATGGTATTGTAATGTTCAAAAAATCATAACATGTCTTATTTCTTAAGAAAACACGACCTCCTCCAACTCCCAAGCTTGACCTTCGAATAGATAAACTTTTCCGATAAAACGAACCCCACGTATCAATTATTGTATTAAATTCTATAACGATGTATAAATTAGCATATCGAGGACCTTTTCTTGTGGTTCCGTGTGGTCAATATATTATTTTCAAAGAATGAAAAATGATAACCCGTATCAGCTAGTGAACACGGGATCCCACCGCATCATCATGTGCACCAGACCATTTAACTCGGTCTCCCATTCGAAAGTACAAAGAAGCCACTAAGAGAACTTTTAATTTCCGCCTCTGGGAAAATACTTTCAGTCCAGACTTATCCTTTGAAAAAGAAACTTTTCCGGAACTTGATTCTGTATCTTTTGGAATTATGAACGTTTATATAGTCTTGACCAAAGGAAATGTACCGAAATTGCAATCAAGTGGAAAATTTGCAACGTTGCCATCACAGCAAAATCGAATTTCACATTTGATCCCGGTTCCTTTGGAAAAAAAAATCCCCCTACGAAGCATTCCGAAATCTTTTAAGTCAGCTGCAATTGTCGATTTATTAATAAAAATGGTGGTACAAGGGGAGGCTTTGTTTTTTGGACATAAGAGAGCTAGAATGAATTCCGTATTCCACATGCATCATAGCGGAAATCTTAAAGCCTGATAGTTTATGAGAAATTTCCCGAAACATGGTACGCACCATCTGCTAAAATATGGGGTGTCCTATTTCCAGATGGGTATAGCTCCGGAATGGGTAATGACGCCCCCATTCCAGCATCATCAATGCCATTTTCAACTTCTTCGTCTATTTCATCGTGTGTCTTCAAAAAATAAAAAAAATATGAAAAGAAGTATCCTCTGCTCTCTAAGTGAAAACGAAATCTAATCCCGAAGAGCAATCAAACCAAAATCGAAAATATAGAAATCCATTAAGGTTGCTGATAGCGTTATCTTTTTTCGGAGTCGGAGTCGGAGAGTGTGCGATTCACTTTGAACCCCCCAATGACGAGGACGACGACCGATGATGACGACTTCTAACGAAATGGCTTTTCTTTCATTTCACCAGCGTCACCGCCGCCACCGCACCAGATTTGGTCCAAGTTCCGATAACTCCTCGTCTTATTTCTTGCCTTGGCACGTAATAGTTTACGGCCATTACAGCATCAGCGGCGGCGGCGGCGAGGGAGAGGGTAGAGGACCCACATGCGTTTATGAGAACCGCACACATGAATTCATTATTCTTCTTCTCCCGTTTCCGAGGTTTTCGGGGACACAAACTGACGCCGCCATATCGATGCGATGATGGCTCGGAAAATTGAGTTCCATCTTCGAGGCTCTAAGCGCTGATGATGATGATAATGATGATGATGGCCGGAGAGTCCTTGATTGGAGGGCGGCGATAAGTTTTTCTTTTTTTTTTGTTATGCTTGTGTGTCTGTCCGAGTCCTTGCTGCAAAGACTGTGTGTCCCTCATCCAAAAAGAAGAAGAATAAAAAAAAAAAAATTAAGTAACCGAGGCCAGTTCGATATAAACGGTTTCCGAAATTCGATCAGTAGCGTAAATGGATTATATAGATATCAATTTTTTTCCAATCCCCCCATTTCGAGGAATTTCTTTAATATTTTTTTTTGTCGTTGTTGCTTTTCTCTTTTTTGTGTTTTGATGTGAAATCCACCCAAAACAAGTGTTATTATGTTTTTCACCATACCCATCATCAGTTCGAGATAAAAAGGGGTGGGGGGTTGAATTTAAGTTGCGTTCTTCGTTTCTTTTTTTTTTTGTGGACTTCTATTGTCAGTTCGATTATTGCCTTTTGTTTGGTTGGGGGAGCCTCAAGGGCCAAAAGCTAGAGTGTTGTAACATCATTTCGGACTTTCATATCTGGAGGCAACAATCCTCCCCCCGCCCCCGTTTGCAAACCATCAACAAGATAAATAAATATATATAACACGGTGCTTTCAGAAAATCATCAACAGTTATCCTCTTTAATGTTGTAAGTTTATGACTTAAGGACTTGCGGCTATACACATTTTATTTAACTTTTTTTTATGATTTAGGGCCAGCCGGAAGGGGAGAAGAGACGGGGAGAGAAATTGTTCGATGTGTGCTTGGAAGTTAGTTTCGTGCTATGTGTGGGTATGGGTTTGGTTTCAATTCTCTTTAATTTTGTTTTTCAACTTCAATTTGTTGATGTTTTTATTTCCAAGATGAAGAATGGTGTTAGGAGAGAAGGGAGGGTTAATAAATTCACCTTTGGCAGTTTTAAACTTCAAAATCTTTCGACGGGAAGTGTTCTATTTTTGTTTCATTACCGAAGAATTTTGAGAAAAAAAAAGTTTGCAATCGGAAAAATCATGAATGCACATGTGAGTGGTCATATAAGTGGCGCCACTGCGAGACGGAATGGAATGGAATGGAAGGAAGAGTTCTCGCGGATTGTGGAAAAATGCAAATCGAAGATACTTTGTTTGTCGAAAATTGCTTAAACGTTTTTCAACGTCGAGGTGCCCCGAAAAGAGTTACCTTATCTACTTACTTACAAAAATGAAAACAAAAATAAAAATAAAAATAGAGTGGCGCGACAGCTCTTGAAGAGCCAAAGCCTAGGTGGCTTACTCTCATCAAGAATTCTCTGGGTGCGTGTGAAGAATTGAGGGGATCCACGCCGAAAGATTGATACTCTTGGAAGTTTTGTCAGTTCTACGCAAGAGGCAGTGCCCGTGAGAGATGAAATAAGAACTATGGGCACGAGTAGGACTCGAACACACGTTGTACTGCTTAGCCATCAACGCACCTAACCACTAAGCCACGGACACTACTACTTAACGGACCTACTTACTTAACCGGCTCCCAATCCATCGGGAACGGTCCCTCGCATGCACTCTTCAGTCACCTAAACAAAGCGCTCTGCCGTTCGTCTCGAACCTGGTGGCTGTGATGAGAAGACTTTCTTGGCGAAGCATTGTCGTCCGTTCGCTCGATGTGGCAGAGCCAATGTAGTCGTCTTTTTTTGGCTTTCAGTTCAGGCTGGTACAGTTCGCGGTTTAATCTTCTTCTACATACGCCATCGTCGCATACGTTACCAAAAATCCTTCAAAGAAATTTTTTTTCGAAAGTGTCCAGTATCACTTCCCCTTTTTTACCTACATTCCAACATTCGACACCGTAGAGTAGGACTGGTATAATCAAAGTTCTGTATAGCAGACACTTTGTCTTTGGAATGAGGAGTTTTGAACCCAGTTGTTTTGTCAAAACCGTGCTCTCACCTACCTGCGCACTATCTGCTCCAGGACTTTGTTGAAGAAGTCACATGACAGCGTATCTCCTTTTCTAAACCCTGCGCATGATTGAAACAACTCGGATGCACACTGCACTGCGTATTGTTAAGCGTCATGCGGCACAGGTGGATTAGTTTATTGGGGATCCCAGGGTTAATGCAGCTTTAGAGACGATGAAATGATGGTGGGTTTCGACTTGAAATTCGTTGGCCTTTTCCAGGATTTGGTTCATTGTGAATATTTGGTTTATTGTTGTTCTGCCTGGCGCAAAGCCACATTGGTACCTGTTGATTTTGTGTTGCGGACCGGCGGACCTTTTTCTACCTCTTCTGTGCTTGGGACTGGGTCTTCATTGACTGGTCTCGCTTCTCTTTCCTCATTGGTTAGTTCGACATTATGCGCATTCAGCAGCTGCTGGAAGTGCTGCTTGAAAACATCTACAATTCCCTGTGCTTTCGGTGACTAGGTTTCCTTCACGGTTTCGAAGAACCAGTTAATTGCTTCGACCTTTTTAATAATTGGTATTGTTCTTCGCATGAGACTCTTCTATAGATCTTTGAGCTGAGAAACTGCGGATGCTCTTTATCATTTTTCCTTTTTGTTCCGTACTCTTCTATTGCTGCTCTTGTTTTCCGTTGGAGCATTTGTAAAAGTTCATTTTCCGTCTCTCTTTTCAATAACGCGCATTCAAAATCGTATAACGGGTATTTTTTCGCGGGTGGCTGGTAACCTATGGTGGTCTCGGCTACATTTTGAATTATTTCGCGAGTTGTAGAGTAGTGTAGCGCAATCCAAAAGAGTTTCTGCGTATTTTAGTCTCAGTCAAACCAAAGACCAGGGAACAGTCGAAACAGTGGATTTCAGCTCTCAATACTACTCCGACAAAGGCCAGAAAGATGATGGTCATGATGGCCAGATGCAGATAAGGTTAAAGATGGCTTTCCAAATCAGAACCGGAATTCGTTGCGACTCTCAATACTCTTCGATACAGAATTATTGCGTTTTCAATTATTGTTGATTGATTATCTCTCTGCTATTAAACATTTTTTTAACTGCTCAAAACAAAAATGGACACAGATAAGAACATTTCCTGGTTAGAGTCGTTCGGGGTAAGTGTGCGCAGCGGGGTGAGTGTGCGCATAGCGATTTTTTTAATGCAGAATTGAGTAGGTATCCGATCTTTATTAAGGTTTGTTGTGTTTGCGCTGTTGTAGTAATTAGTGCGTCGTAGAAAGACAAAAGAAAAAAAAGGTAAGTTTCACTAAAATTTTTCTTAATTTTCAAAACGTGTCAGTGATCTCTGTTTGTATTTTGATGCAGTGAGTAGTGATTTTTTATAGAATATATTATTTGAACTTTACGCTTGAGTGGATATTTTACTGATTTGGACAATTATTTATTTATATTTTTGCAAAAACAATAAAAAAGTGCATTCGGGGTGAGTGTGCGCAATCATTTGGGGGCAAGTGTGCGCTTGCGCACACTTACCCCATACTCATTTTTCGGAGTCACAGAAATTAAGCCACATTATTAAGTTTCTAATTTTTATTGAATTTCGCTGCAAATATTTATTTTCTGACGGATATACATATATATTTTTTCATGAAACAGATATGCCTCGAACATATGTGAGGAAAAATCCTAACAAAAAGCTTGTTACACAAGCCCAGATTGATGAAGCTAAACGGCTCATAAATCTAGGCTCTAGTAAGCGTGCGTCCGCAGATAAGGTGGGAATCAGCAAAGCGGCCTTGAGAAAACGCCTGGTACTGAACACTGCTGCCATTTCTCTAGGGTATTATAAAACCACATTTACTCCAAGCCAAGAAACTGAAATAGTGGAGTACTGCAAAAAATGGACAGCCTGTTTTATGGAATGAAAGTTGCTTTTATGTTTATGTGAAAAAAATTCATTTTTCATACAAAAAAAGTTAATTTAACAATAAAAATATCGTTTTATTGCCAAAAACAATTGTTTTTTGTTTTTACCTGTTATATTTGTGCACTCAACTTTTCTAAATAAGGTATTAAAAGGAAGTGTTTACATTGTGTTTACCTGCGCACACTTACCCTACATCCTGCGCACACTTACCCCTTCATAGGGGCAAGTGTGCGCAATTTGACTTGTTTTGGTTTTCATATAAACAAATTATTAAGTTTATAAATAATTGATGTTTTATACTTCAAAGTAAGTAGTAGAAACATGTAGGTTCGATATTTAGTTAACTTCTTTTGTGTATACTCTATATTTTGAATGGCATCCTTCTTCAAAGTCAAAAGTGCGCACACTTACCCCGAACGACTCTAATGCCAATCGCAAAACAATTTAATTAAAAATCGAAACGAAATTATATTGCCAACAACTTAACAGTCAGTGACAACGACAACGACAGCAAAAACACAAAGTTGTGTATAATTATGAAATCGAATGAATTGGCTTAAAACAAAACAAAAATTACCCCGCCCTCTCGTTGTTGTTGTGTCGGTCTGGTCATATCCAAAACGAAATCAACACCCCTTGAGAGGTTAAAAAATTTTCAATTTGAAAGAAACAATTGGATTGCGCTACAAGGGTGTTGATGACGAACGGGGGACCAACTACAGGTACATGTTTGAAATTGGCCATTTCACATGGACGAACAGCGACACCCCGACATGACATCGAGGACAACGACGACACCAATGACAGTAATCACATCGGGAATGGCCCCTCATTTCCAACAACTGCGATAAACACAAAAATGCTACAACAATAAAATGGAAAAACAAGTTAAAAAAAAAACTCGAAAAAACAAAGAAAACGAAAAAAAAATGGAACGAGTCGATTGACGGATGTCATCATTCTGAAAATGAACAATCGAACTTTAGATCGAAATTTTTTACCCTCCTCTTCTCCCGGCAAAAATTCCCGCACAACCAAATAGAAAACAATTCCTTTTCCTTTAAAGAACTTTTATGAACACATCCCCGAGGCGACACCACCAAACCCAATCACCCATCTCGCCACCAAACGGCCAGTAAGTGAAGTTCAAAATTCTTTTATTGACCACCGTTGCCGCTTTGAAGGAAAACAATAGCCATTTCTTTCAAGAGCTTGGGGTGGTCTGTGGTAAATTTTGATAGCTCGAGAGGATGGGTGTTTTTTTTTTTTTTGATGGAAGAGCGGGAATGCGGTGAAACCTGTGGTCACAGTTTGGGGGGTCTTTGAGAAAGAAAACTTTAATTTACAATTGATTACGTTTCCTCAGGAAACGAAAAGTATAACATTGGAATTCTTTTGGTTTGGTGCAGTCAGTTGTCATGCGAAGAGGGAGAAAGAAGAAGTTAACTTCCTTTCTTGACTTTGTGGTGACAGAAGAAGATATAATGTTGAATGACATGACCGATGTACCGATGACAGTTTTCAATACTATTTTGACAGGAAACAGAGTTGGAGGGATGACAAAGATTGACCCAGTACAACAAATGGAAGTTTACGAAACAATGCCTACTTTGGATTACCAGATGTACCTACTTTGGATCTTGACGAAGTCTTGAAACACTTTTGATTCAAAAAGAACCGGGTTTCACAAAATCAAAAGTCAAATCGGTTTTTAAATTATCTGTCAAATGTCGGCGGAAGGTACCTGTTTGGCATTCTAGATGTTCGAAACTTTCCGAGAAGCCAATATCGACTCGGACCACTCGGCCAAAACAAGGCAATGCTGCAGGAAAATCCGACATCGGTCGGCTACAATTGCAAAAGATCGCCATATCCTTCTCTGATCGAGTGTCAAGAAATCTCTTAAGGAGCCCTATGCCGCAAACATCAAGTATCGAGGAGAAATGGCAACATTTCCAGAAAGCAGCTAATTAGTTTCTGGGTTTTAAGCAGCCACCAAAGCGAAACCTCCGGTTTGACGGAGAATGTAAACAGGAGCATACAGCCAAGCAGGAGGCATATTCAAGGCTGCGGCGCTGCATAGAAGGAGCGACTCGTGCAAAAGAGGAGAGACGAACGCCGGCTTCTCAGGAGAAAAAAAAAAGAGGAAGGATCAGAAGCGTCAGATCGAGGATGTTGAGAAAGCCAACAGCAGGAATGAAGTTCAGAGGTTTTACCGGAAGGTAAAACAGCTGGCTCAAGATCATCGAGCAAGAACCGATGCCTGCAGGGATAAACAAAGGAACATTAAAGTAGAATCGTAGTCGATGCTGGAAATTTGGAAAGACCACTTCTGTAGACTTTATAACGGCATACGGCAACGACCAACTAAATCTGTCAGGCAGGAGCCATTCATGGGACACGATGATAGCCAACGATTCCAACAATTCCGTGAACCCGTCCTTGAAGAAGCTGACAGCCAACAAAGCGGCAGGAGTAAAAGGTCTATCTGCCGAGCTGTCCAAAGCGCAGACGACACGATCTAGATAGGAGCATGCGCCAAATCATCTGTAAGATATGGTCGGAAGAATGCATGCCCGTTTTCGAGAAGGAAAGATCTGCGCGTCATCTTTGAGCCTGTGAGCAATTGTGCGAAATAGGAGAAGAAGATACAGCAGCGAACTTTACGGTCTGTCATGTCCACGACATCGGTACTAGCCTGACGTCTCAAAGTCCAGAAACCCAAATTGCTCTGTTATTTTGAGCGGATGGACACCAAAGCTCTGGCCCGGAGAGCTTTCGAGACTTTTCCCGAGGGACGTAAAAGTAGACGAAGGCCGTGACACAGGTGACGCAGCCAAATGGAGAGGACCTCAATCAACTTGGAGTGCAAAACTGGAGACAGTCAGCTAGGGACCGAGCTGACTGGCGGAGACTATTGCTTGAGGCTCAAGTCTATAACAAACTAGTAGCGCCACATTAAGAAGAAGAAGAATCAAATGACGAAGTGATAGTCATCAAACAATATGGAAGTGACGTCACAAGGTGGTAAATTTCAAACTGAATAAGATTGAGGTATCGACTTTCTTACAGTTTTTGCGTGCCTTTTGACATAGCTAGAATAAGTGCTCTATAAATTGCGAGACAATTGTCAAAATTGCGTGTTTCTTTTTAAATAAATTTGACATGAAATACCTCGTGACGTCAAAGCCGACTTGAAAAAGTCACTCGACTTCATTGAACATTGTGGCATGAACTCTTCGACAGCATTCTCTCGTCCAGTCTTCCTGCAGTGTCTTACATCCACATTTAAAGAAATTAATTATTTTTAAATTACTGAACCTTAAGAAGTCAGGGGGGGGGGGTTAGTTTTTATTCTTCGAAAAGGTTAGTGGCGATTCAAATCCTAGCTATCTAAGTTGGGTGATTAAATATGTCAAGGGTTATACGGCAAAAGATTGTTGTTATCTATGTGTAAACTGCTCCAGAGACTTATACCACAAGAGCGACGGAGACACACACACACTCCCTACCCATGATGTCAAATTCTCTGTTTTGCCAGAGTGAAGGTATGTGTGGCATCAGTGTCATCAAAGCCAAACGCGCGCCATACAATCTTCCTGAATCCTGATGCCAGAGAGGCAAATTAAGAACTTGTTCTTGTGATGGTATCTCATCTCATTATAGGATAAAGCAGGATACACATTTGTATCTTCATCTTTTCATATTATACCAACATATCCTCCTCAACATCGCATTGGCTTTGGCTTTGCCTTTCTTGATTGCGATACAAATAAGACTTCATACTCGAACTCATCTTGTCCCCCTTTCCAATTTCAATGGCAATCCTTAAAAAAGGGGCAACAGAGTCGCGAGGGGAGGGTAAATGAAAGGCGGGCCCGAATGGTTTTTTTTTTTGTTGCTGGCAAAATTAGGGCATTTGTATTCGAGGAGGATTTATGTCGCTGCTTAAGGGTTTTTGGTGTGAATTACACTCGCTCGATAGGTCTGCACACACGCATACAAACAAACACTCGGAAAAGATAGCTATCAAAAAAGCAGCGATTAATCTGAGCAATGCGATGGATTAAATCGAGGGACATAATTGAATGTTGGATCTAAGACGCGTGCTTGCTGCGAGATTGGAGAGCCACGGATGTTGCCCTGTGGCATTTGTGGAACGAATTTTAAGGGTTACACTACCCTGTTCATGTGTGTGTTCGGAGTATTGTTCGTGCAACTGATCGGCATAATCGTGCCGTTAGACGTTAATTAATGTGTGTGGTGTAAGCTTAAAGTCAATTGGAATCTTATTTTGGGACATTTACTCAGGACTTGGTTAATGTAAATTATCCAACTCTTCAGAAAGAGTATAGTTTTTGGTCTTACTTCTTATAGAACAATGGAAATCAACAATAGACTCATATATTTTGAGAGAAAAACATGCTTAATCCAGATGGGCTCAACTTTCCATTACGGAAACCTGAATTTTGACAAAAAAACACTTTTATTTGAAAGATGTATGTATTTAATAAACAAATATAAATAATTTGAGGCGAGGAATCAATTCTTTCTATTTTTAATTAATTTTTAAAGTTTCTATTTTCCCTATGAAAACACAAGGAAATGAACAAGATGGATGTATTTTGACAGTTCTTCCAAACACAAACACATAGCAATGTGTATAATTTTCGTCCCTTAAGTGCTCGTATGGGTAGTGTATTATTGGTTCTTTTGGGAAATATTTTGGGAAATTTTTGTTATTTTGCTAAGTTTTTAAAGCAAAATGTTATTTCTTGAGGGTATATTATAATTTGCACTATAAACTTGAATGCTATTCAAAATCAAGTTTATAGTGCAAAAATCGCGCGATTTTTTCACTATAAACTTGATTTTGAATAGCATTCAAGTTTATAGTGAAAAAATCGCGCGATTTTTGCACTATAAACTTGAATGCTATTCAAAATCAAGTTTATAGTGAAAAAATCGCGCGATTTTTGCACTATAAACTTGATTTTGAATAGCATTCAAGTTTATAGTGAAAAAATCGCGCGATTTTTTCACTATAAACTTGAATGCTATTCAAAATCAAGTTTATAGTGCAAAAAATCGCGCGATTTTTTCACTATAAACTTGATTGTGAAAGCTGATAGTGCAAATTCAGTAAACACAAATGTAATAAGTCGGGAACAAAAATTTCCCACCACCGAGCACTGGATGAAAGGTAATGAAAGTGAAGGACAAACAAAAAAAAAACATTTTTTGTTGTTCATTTTCCGTGATTGTATTTCGGTGAAAAGCGCGAACTTTAAAAATTGTTTAAAAATATAAATACAGTAAAATTTGTTTTAAAAAATTGTTGTCTGCTTAGTTTAAATATGTATTAATTGAATAACACAGTTTGCATATCCCTTTTTGGGCAATTTTTGTAGAAATAAGAAAAATAAAAAGGCCCAAATCGGAAAATTAAAAACAATTTTTAATCAATTTCCCGGGGTTTCCTCGCCGTAATATTTTAAATCTATTCTATTGAGATGCCTACCTCACTGTAAAAAAAAAATCAAGTTTTTAGGGGGGTTTCCGTAAAGGAAATCGGCCCCATAAAGAGAAGCCTTTTTGTGGTTAAGGAAATAACACCATCAAACTGTATTAAACCGGGAAGCTTATTACTTGGAAAAATTGGTTTTTGTTTTTGAACGGCTTGATGGCCGAAAGCTCGTTTCAATTAGTAATTAGTTGGATATGGGAAAAGTTTAAGGAATTGTTTAATTTAATAGAAAAAAGGAAGAAGATGGGAAGTTGACTCTTCAAAGTCATCAGAATCGGAAATTGTTCTTGGTTTTTTTTCTATATTTTTAAACCCTCTATTTGCAGCAAGGACCACAGTGGGAGCATCAGGAAGGGGGAGAGTTGCAATGACTGCGGATGACAGAGTATGGCAAAGAGTTCCACATTCGTGTAGTTCTGCTAAGAAACGCATCTCTGTACTGATGAGCATTGTAAGAAATCGGGGTTAGAATCATTACCGCTCATGGAAAGTATCACAGGAGATATTTCTCGCTTAAAAATCAAGACAACATTAGGTTTTAGAAGCACTGGAGCTCGAAATGAACAAATACGAAAAGCTAAATGTTACTTTTGTCAGCTTAACAATTTATTTCATTAAAAGTTGCAGGAAAACCGATCTTTTGTAAAAATTAAAAAGATCGTTTGGGCAAAATGGAACCCTGGGGCATACCAGCTTTAAATTTGTCGTTGACTTGTTGAAAATATAAGAGTTATATGGAAGAACTTACGTAAGGAATTGCGTGGAAAAACAACTCTTACTTACTTACTTAAGGTGGCGCTACAGTCCGTTGTGGACTTGGGCCTCAATCAACAGGCTCCGCCAGCTAGCTCGATCCTTAGCTAGTCGTCTCCAGTTTTGCACTCCAAGTTGATTGAGGTCCTCTTCCACTTGAGTGCGCCACCTGAGTCGCGGTCTTCCTCTCCTCCTACGTCCCTCGGGAATAGTGTCGAAGGCTTTCCGGGCCGGAGCATTGGTGTCCATTCGCTCTAAATGACCGAGCCATCTGAGTCTCTGGACCTTGACCCTTCTGGCTAGGTCCATGTCGTTGTACAACCCGTAAAGTTCGCTGTTGTATCTTCTTCGCCATTCCCCTTCAATGCACACGGGGCCAAAGATGACCCGAAGAACTTTCCTCTCGAAACAGCCTAAGGCACTTTCATCCGATTTTGTCAGGGTCCATGCTTCTGCACCATACAGCAGGACTGGGATGATGAGTGTGTTGTACAGTTTTACCTTAGTTGCTCGAGAGAGGGCTTTTCCACTCAATTGCTTTCTAAGCCCAAAGAAACAGCGATTAGCAAGAGTTATTCTTCGTCTGATCTCGGCGCTGGTGTTATTGCCCGTGTTTATAGCGGAGCCTAGGTAGACAAACTCCTCTACTACCTCGAAGTTATACGCGTCTATTGTGACGTTCTGCCCGAGCCGTCGGTGTTGGGTGTCCTTCCTCGAAGACAGCATATACTTCGTTTTTCCCTCATTTACCGCTAAACCCATTTTTGCCGCTTCTGTCTCAATTCTCACAAAGGCGCCATTGACATCACGCTGTGTTCTTCCCATTATATCAATATCATCGGCGTACGCGAGAAGTTGAACAGATTTTTGGAAGATAGTGCCTCTGGTGTTGACGTTGGAGTTCTGCACTATCTTCTCAAGAACGATGTTAAAGAAATCGCATGACAGTGCATCGCCTTGTCTGAATCCTTTTTTGACGTCGAAAGATTCCGTGAGCTCGTTGCCAACCTTGATGGAGCAGCGTGAGTTCTCCATCGTCATTTTGCACAAGCGAACGAGCTTGGCAGGGACGCCAAAACTAGACATAGCTTTGTACAGTTCGTCTCTGTAGATGCTGTCATACGCGGCCTTAAAATCGATGAAAAGGTGGTGGGTATCGATTTGGAGTTCATAGGTCTTTTCCAGGATCTGCCGCAACGTGAAAATTTGGTCGATGGTTGACTTTCCTGGCCTGAAGCCACATTGATAAGGACCAATCAGATTGTTGACGAAAGGCTTCAGACGTTCACATATTACGGCAGAGAGGATCTTGTAGGCGATGTTTAGTAGACTTATTCCTCTATAGTTGGCGCAGTTTAGAGGATCTCCCTTTTTCAGGATCGGGCAAACAATGCTGAGGTTCCATTCATCGGGCATGCATTCCTCTGACCATATCTTACAGATGATTTGGTGCATGCTCCTATCTAGCTCGTCGCCTGCTGCTTTGAACAACTCAGCAGCTAGTCCATCTGCTCCAGCGGCTTTGTTGGATTTCAGCCGTGATATTGCGGTTTTCACTTCTTCTAGGTCGGGTTCACGGAATTGTTGGCTATCATCGTGTCCGATGAAAGGCTCCTGTCTGACGGCGGTATTTTGTTCGTCGTCGCCGTTATACAATCTACAGAAGTGGTCTTTCCAAATCCCCAGCATTGACTGCGATTCTACTATGATGTTCCCTTGTTTATCTCTGCAGGCATCAGTTCTTGCTCGATGACCTTGAGCCAGCTGTTTAACCTTTCGGTAAAACCTCCGAACTTCATTCCTGCTGTTGGCTCTCTCAACATCCTCGATCTGACGCTTCTCATGCTCTCTCTTTTTCCTCCTGAGAAGCCGGCGTTCCTCTCTCCTCTTTTGCTCGTAGAGCTCACGAGCAGCTCTTGTCCTTCTATGCAGCGCCGCTTTGTATGCCTCCTGCTTGGCTGCATGGGCCTGCCTGCATTCTTCATCAAACCAGGGGTTTCGTTTTGGTGGCTGTGTGAAACCCAGCACATTAGAGGCGGCATCTCTAACTGCTCTTTGGCAATGTTGCCACTGGTCTTCGATACTTGATGTTGGCGGCATAGGACTCCTTAAGAGGTTACTTGACACTCGATCAGAGAATGATCTGGCGATCTCTTGCGATTGTAGCCGTCCGACGTCGAATTTTCTTGCAGCATTTCCTTGTTTTGGCCGTTGTCGGGATATTCGTAGCACTACCTTGGCTACGACGAGGTAGTGGTCCGAGTCGATGTTAGCTCCTCGGAAAGTTCGAACATCTAAAATGCTGGACAAGTGCCTTCCGTCGATCGCAATGTGATCAATCTGGTTGACGGTTGATTGATCAGGAGATCTCCATGTACCTTTATGGATGTTGAGATGAGGGAACCAGGTGCTTGCTACCACAACATTTCGCCCCGCAGCAAAATCGATCAGCCTGAATCCGTTATCGGATGTGGTGTCGTGCAGGCTGTGCTTTCCGACCGTTCCACCAAAGATGTCCTCTTTTCCCAGCTTTGCGTTAAAATCGCCGAGGACAATTTTAATGTCATAACTAGGACATTGCTCGTATGTTTTGTCGAGGAGCTCGTAGAACTCGTCTTTGGTGTCGTCCTTTTTCTCTTCTGTGGGGGCATGCGCACATATTAGGCTGATGTTGCCGAATTTAGCCTTGATTCGGATTGTCGTGATGCGTTCGCTCACACATTTGAAGCTCAAGACTTTTTGCCTGAGTCTGCTTCCCACGACGAATCCGCATCCAAATAGTCGCTGTTGTTGCTCTCGGTAACAATTACCATAGTAGATGTCGCAGTTTTTCATCCTCCTTTAGCCCGGTCCATCCCATCGCATTTCCTGGATAGCGGTAATATCTGCTTTGTAGCAGTTGAGGTTCTCCGCTAACTGTTCGGCAGCACGCGGTCTATTAAGGGACCTAACATTCCACGTGCATATCCGAAAATCGTTGTCCTTTGTACATTTGCTTGGGTCGTCATCAGTGTATCCGTCCGTTTCCGAGGCCTGTTGTTGCTTCGCAACTAAAATTTTTTCTACGTGGTCGGGAAGTCACCCAACGCACAACCCCAACCTGGAGTCCAGGCACTTGATGTGACTCAAGTGCAAGAGCCGGAAAAACCGCTCCTTTTACGGCCTGGGCTTCAAATAAGTCGAAGTAGCCCGTAAAGGTGTTCACCAAGTAGTTCGGCCTAACTGGAACTGGAGACGCCACCGTTGATTCCAAAGAAGAAATTCATTCGCTGCCGTCCCTCGGTGGGAGTGCCTTGGTGGGAACACTCCTTCGTTGTGGGGTAATTGGTAGTAACAGCCTACTCCGCTTCGACCTGTCGACCATGGGAGGCCCTTCTGCGAAATCAAGTTTCGCGATCGCATAGCTCTAAGCTTCATAGTAGTAGTTACCGTAAGCCGCTCCGCCACGTCAAGGCTTACCCCGTGGAGGGGAAAAACAACTCTGCAGAATGAAAAAGGGAATTCTATCAAGACCAAAGGAGTTATTAATGTTGAGATCACTTAGGATTCTTGTTAAAGCAAGTCCTTTACAATCAATAAAATTCTAAAGAACTAGGGGAGTCATGACACTCTCTGGTTTCGTAGAGTTGGTGGCTAACTGGCTGCCAAAAAGGTTAGATTTCGCGAGAGAAAGCTATAATATTTGTCATTTAAAAGCTTGGTGCATCGAATATATGCATTGCTGGCATTTCTGACTTTCTTGGATCTTATTGCGATTCGCAGTAGAGTTGGTTCTTTTTTTAGGTAAAGTATCTATAGTGGTTCTCTACAAAAAGCCTGAAACACAAAGCGATCATTAAGTGGATAGAACACTTTGTACATATTTTAACAAAAAAAACTACCCTATTGAATAATCCTTCTGACGTTGTTGTCATTTTCCCAATAAGAAGAAAAAACAAACCACACCATGATTTTAACATTAAACAACAGCTTTACCCCCTCCAGTGAGATTTCTTGAGAAATATATTTGCAACACGCACGCAACGGCAACTGGTATCTAAAATTAGCTATAAGCCAATCGCCCTGCCCTATGCAATAATATTGGGCAAAGGTTATTATCTCCTGCAACCAAAACACCTTACGTCACAGAGTGGAAGGTATAAAAGCCCACGCAGTAAACACATTCCTCAAGGATATTCCCATTCACATGTTACTCGATTTATGGCAACATTTTGTATAAACGTAGGAAACCGCCCGACTGAAATTACGAGTGCAATTTCTGCTGTAACTGCGGAAATAGGTCCTAGATTTTACACCTAGGCGCAACCATTCTCGCACTCGCAACTCGATTCAATAAATTATTATCCTGCAATGAAATTAATTTCAAATCTTGTCTTGTCTTGCAAAGTGCATACCTGCAATGCAAAGGATTCAGATTCTTGTGATGCAAATTAGTTCTCCTCTTGCTGACCCCACACACACTCATATCGTCGCAGATAATCGCATAGAGATAAAACAAGCAAATTGGAATCGGATCTGGCAAGCAGGATATTCGATTGTGCGTAGCAAAGGCGCGTGACGTATGAATACGCTTCCTGTATTATATGCACCTATAACTGCCAGCGGACTTTGCTCAAGAACAGAATTGTGTTTTGTGCAAAGGTGCTCCCTTCGTTCGGGGCGTGTTCTGCAATCACTCTTAAACTGGCTGGCAGGTGGTTATCAGTAGATGATGGTGGTCAGTTGAGTGCTAAACGCGGAAAATCACTAAGGAAAGCCCACATTTGGCACGCACCTTAATCCAATGTTAAGGGCTTACACACATACCTACGTATATGAGCAAGAGCGGCATTTATAATTACTCGACTGAGCTTTAGCTATGTCTGGTGCGAAGTTCGATGTGTGCTGGTGATTCAGCAAACATAACATTCATCCAACTGAAAGTAATTACTAGGTCAAGCTGGCCAGAACCCAAGCCGAAGGACTGGCTGTCCGAGCGATGATAATGGTGTATGGTGCGATTTTGATTCTATCAAATCGAAATTTATTTCATTTTCTATTTTTTTTTTTTGTTCCGTTATCAATGGAATTCGCTATAAGAATGGGGTTCTGTGAACTATTTAAAGGTCTAAATTAACTTTTGCCTATACTCATCGCCATCCCGCTCGCCGAACTCGTAAATAAGGTCTTCCTATTCTTTTAACGTATTCATTAATAGAAAATAGCCGATTTGGAGGTCCGGTTGAGGTTTTATTCGGTTCGGTGAGTGTTAATAGCCATGAGGACTCTCTTAATGGAAAGGCATAGCTTTGGATATACCTACCTTGGCTGAGATTGGATTTGAAATTAATTATGTGGTATACTATCCGTTTTGGCTGAGTCATCAGAGGGGTCCAGTAGCTATATTGCAATGTCATAAATATATATACCCGTAGAAGGAAAAATAGGGTTGGAAGTTGATTAAAAGAATTGCATACTAATCTGGGAACTTTTGGGGTGTGGGAGGGGACTACTGAGGGACATTGTCCTGGCGTAATTGTCAGGAAGTAATGTGCACATGTATTTTAAGCACACAAATAAACGATCGGGAGGGGGAGGCTGGTGAAATGATAATAATACATCTAGGATGTGGTAGAATCAAATTGCGCCTTAACGGTAGCTGTTACAACAACATAGCATGTGCCAGTCTGGTTTACAGCTGAAACATAGTTCAAAACCATCATCATTATCAGTAAGAGTTGCCCTGAGTGGGCACCTGAGTGAATGTACTTTCCTCCGTATTCCCAAATACCACAGATGTCAACACCTTGTGGAACCAATATCGCGAAATAATTAAGAAATGTAGCCGAAACCACCATAGGTTACCAGACACCCTGCGAATTAATAAAAGAGCATCCGCATTACGCAGTTTCTCAGCTCAAAGATCTAGAAGAGTCACGCGGCCAAGAACAACACCCGACGTTTCTCCAAAAGGTCGAAGCCATTAGCTTCTTGTTTCAGAACCGGGGCACAGGCTCTTCGAAACAGTAAAGGAAACCCAGTCACTGAAACACAGGGAAAGGTAGATGTATTCAGGCAGCACTTCCAACAGCTGCTGAATGCGCATAATATCGAGAGCCTATGACGAAAGAGAAGCGAGACCAGTCCCAGCCTTAACACAGAAGAGGTAGAAAGAGCCATCCAAAAGCTGAAAAATAACAAATCCGCCGGATCGGATGGCATACCTGCGGAACTCTTTTCATATGGAGGAGGTATTTTGATGATCCACATGCACCGGGGCGTAGTGTCCGTAGTGTCCGTAGCTTAGTGGTTAGGTGCGTTGGCTGCTAAGCAGAACGTCGTGGGTTCGAATCCTACTCGGGCCCAAAGTTTTTATTTCATCTTTCACGGACACTGCCTCTTGCGAAGAACTGACAAAACTTCCAAGAGTATCATCTGTCATGAAAAAGTGCTTCTCAACTATGCCGTTCGGAATCGGCGTAAAATTGTAGGTCCCCTCAATTCTTCACACGCACCTAGAGAATTGTTGATGAGAGTAAGCCACTTAGGCCTTGGCTCTTCAAGAGCTGTCGCGCCACTCTATTTTTTTTACATGCACCGGGGCATCAAAAAAGTGTTGGTCTGCAAAATATGTCCGTGTGGCGGGAACGAGCATTCGACTGAAATATCCGATTTTTTAAGTTTGGAAACAAAATGAAGTCGCATTGAGCCAAATCTGGCTCGTTGCCATGGAGGTGTGAGCCAGGGCGTTATCGTGGTGATTTTGAAAAATGATGCGTTTTGAAGCCACTTGTTTGTCATGTCGAAATGATTCCTAAACACCCGAAAAAACTCCCTTCTTCAAGAACAACCATAACCAAAGCTTTTTCAAGTACTTCAAATTAAGTAAGCATATTGACCTATGTCTTAATTACATAAAACCTCAATTAATAAATCTAAAACC
Organism: Sphaerophoria rueppellii; assembly: GCA_920937365.1. NCBI lineage: Eukaryota > Metazoa > Arthropoda > Insecta > Diptera > Syrphidae > Sphaerophoria > Sphaerophoria rueppellii. Next base: position 112,117,764 of record CAKKXW010000001.1, on the reverse strand, counting down.
ACCAATCTGACTCGTCTTTTCTATTTCCAATAACTATTTTCCCAACTTCAACTAATGAACAAACAAAATAGAGTTTTCATTTCATGGCCCACTCTCAAAACACAACTCCCACTTTAAGATGTAATTACTTTCAAGCGTTTAAGGCGTTTATCCAGCGCTCAAAATGTGTTTATTTTCATTCTCCAAAATCTACTTAAGCACTCGTATAGTTGAATTTCCGAAATTGTCAAATGACATCCACTTCAAGGCACTCAAATATATATCCCGAAGGCTTCCCGCATTCAAGTAGTAGCAATCGCGAACTCTTGAATTTGAAACGCCATCCTATCTCAAAGTCGTAAGAGCTTTCCCACTGACGAATGGCAATATATCAAAACTAACACCTTTTGGCCTCAACCCCACCCGCCAATATTGTTGCTATTGCCGTACTTTGGCGTGTTATGAGACGCACAGATAACAAGCAGAAGAGTTGAGGATACCCTTTAATATCTCCAAAAGGCAATCGAGGGAAAGGATTCCGTCTAAAGTGAACGAACATTTATTCCAAAAGACTCACGATATGTCTTAATGGATAAACAAAAACAACAATTTTGGGAAAAAATTTGTGTTTATCCTTTTTTCTCTTCGCGAGCTGATTCTTCCCGATTGACGACATATTCGTACAAAATCCCCCCACCCTCCCTCCCTCCCTCACTGACAATTCTTAACAACTCGAGTGTGGATATAGAGATTTGCTTTTCTCATCGGCCTTCAACCCATCAACCAAACAGAAACCCCTTTTGACTCACGCACAATATATCTCCGGAGATATATAATTTGGACTTAAGACTCCCCCAACCCCTCAAGCTAAAACGCATAAACTCCCGCAAGGATATCGAACGGTGTACAAACACTTGAACCCCGATCCCAATCCAAATCGTCAAATTCTGCAGATGAGGGTGCACCCATTGACAGTAAATCCCAAATTCAATGTTGTAGTTTGGATAAGGAAGAACTACAACACTCCCCCAACCATTTCAAGCAGTTTAATGTCATGATTGCCGGAACTTTCAGGCCTGGCAGAAGCTACAGCACCAGACCAAACATGATGAAATGAAACTGTTGAGAGATTGTGAGGAGGGGAAGGCGGGTGCGAGCAATGCGAGAACGACGATAGGAGCAAAATTTAAATAAGACCATAAAAACTTATGATATGTGAAGAAATATTACGGCATTTACCGAATTGCTCTATTTATTCATTTATTTATTCTCCCTATTCGTCCTTGCCTTGCCTCTCTCTCTCTTTCTCAGTTTAGCAGCTAGCTTTATTGTCTGGCTCATTGTCATGTGAGCTCCGATAGTGGTAATCCGGCTCCGCATAGCTCTTCGTTTTTTTTTTACTACTGTCGATTGGATGGGGGCGCCACTAGTCACAGTGGTGTAGTACTGGCACACTGGCACACAAAATATAGCCGAAGAGAGATTTTACGGATTTTGGAAAATGTATCATTTCTGTGCGCCCCCTTTTAGTTCGTTATTGAGCCGATAAAGGATATTTGGGAATAAACACAATTGGGGGTCGTCCACATCGTCCACGTTCTTGTGTGCTGAGTTTGGTGCAAACGACACTCGTCATTTTGTCGTGCGTCGTCGTTGTCTAGTGTAGTAAGAGCTCTCGATAAATTCATTTTCATTCCTATTTCCTTGTGATATCTTCATAAGGACATTTTTCTCTTCTTCAGGATTCGTTTTTTATGGCGGTGTATTTTTGTATTTGTTTGTTTACTGACGGAATTCTCTAGTTTACGGCAGCAATAGAATATTATTTTTCATGGAAATCCGTGCGGATAATTTCAATTCTTCGGCCTGTGAGAGGAGAGTGTTTATTATTTATATCCCCTTTTTTGCCCTTATTCTATTTTGATCTCATCGAGCTAAGGTCGTTTTCTAATTTTCGTTTGGACGAAAATTATCCTGTTTTTCAATAACACCACCGAAATGAAAAGAGGCTCAACACTGTTTTGTGGGAATTTGTTAAGTCTTTTGTGTGTTGGTAAATTGTGTCGGTGGTGGTTTGAATTAGGGTTTCATCAGTTAAGGCAGTTGTTTGTTGGAGTTTTGAAAAATAAATTTCAAAACAATTTTTTGTTCTCGCTGTGGGGCGTAAGCTTCCAAGTGGTTTTCAATTATTATTGCATATTGAAAACTTAAGCTGGTGGTATTTGAAGGGCTTCAAACTTAAACGGGAATTGATTCCCATCTTCCTCCGAATTGAATTTTGGTTGGAAGATGGCTTTAGTTGGGTCAACTTGTTTGTTGTTTGTTTTGAGATTTCAACTTTGAAAAGAAAAGAAGAAAGGTGAGTTATTTGATCTCGAGTCTACTTATACCAGCTCGCCGAAACCTGCTAGAAATAACTAATTAAGATATCATTACTGTTTGAAAAGTGAATTGGAAGGTATTAGAAATGAATTTGGGTCTTTTAGAACAGCTTTGCTACGAAACCAATTTTTCGGTATAAATATGACTGTACTTCACTTTCAGAATCAGACATCTCAGAAGCGAGTACTAGTTCATACCTCACTAGCAGCGTTTTTTGAGAATATCAAAGTCCCTTAACAAAAGTCTTCCTAAGACAACATCACCATGAAACTCTTCGTTGCATTCTCAACTCTGCTAGCAGTTGCTTCTGCCAGTCACTTGTACTTGGCTCCAGCTCGCCTTCTCGCCCCGGCTTCAAGTCAATATCACTCTCAGGATGGCATCGGCCAATACGCCTACGGATACAACGACCAGCTCTCAACCAAACAGGAAGTCAAGTCGTTCGATGGAACCACCCGAGGATCATACAGCTACATTGACTCGAACAATGCCCTCCAAAGTGTTGACTACATTGCCGATGCTGGTGGCTTCCGTGTTGCCGCTACCAACCTGCCAAAGGCTGTTGAAGCCCCAGTCCAGGAATCCCCAAAACAAGTTTCTGACACTTTTGAAGTTGCTGCTGCCAAATCTGCTCATCTCGCCGCTGTTGAACAAGCCAAGTTGCAACTTTCTGCACCACTTGTTATCGCTGCTCCACAACAAGTTCTGGACACACCTGAGGTTTCCGCTGCCAAGGCTGAACATTTCGCTGCTGTCAATGCCGCCAAATTGAAGCTTGGCTACCAGGCTATTGCTATTCCAGCTCCAACTGAACTTCCCCAACAAGTTGCTGAAACACCAGAAGTTGCCAAGGCCAAGGCAGAACACTTTGCCGCTATTGATGCTGCCAAGGCGCGTTACACCGGATATTCAGCTGCAATTGAGCTCCCACGACCAGTTGAAGACACGCCCGAAGTAGCCAAGGCGAAGGCTGAACATTTGTTGGCCATCGAACAGGCGAAAATTGGAAACTCGAATAGTGAAATATCGTTGACCCAGAGGGCACCTCTGATCGTTGGACAATATGGTTATTCTGCTTATAGCTTGCCTTCGACTGGATTTGCATACTCAACAAGTATTTTGCATGGTTCAGAAGTGCAGAAGGCTCCGATTGCTGCCCAAGCGATTCCAGTCTCATTGCCTTCTCATGGATTCTCGTACTCGACCAGCGTTGTCGATGCCCCTGTTCTCACGTGAGGTATGCTCCATACTACCGTGTCGATGGCCAAGGTTGGTAAGGTCCTGAATCTGTTGAGAACAGAAGTTGTTCAAATTTGTTCAACAAGTTTTGTTTAAAGTAATGAATAAATATAATCTGCAAAAAAAGTATTTTATTTTAATTTTTAATCTTTGAACAAAAAAATTACTTCCGTATTAAGACAAAACTCCAAATTAAGCATCATTAAATAGTGCACTAAAAACTGTTTAACAGAAAGTTTTTCAAAGTTCACAATAATGAAAGTATTTCTCATAATTGTAATGTCGTCGTGAGGATTCAGAGATTTAAAAGTCTGCATTACTTTGGTAATGTAGTCAGTAAATCGCAGTTAATTAACTTATAAAACCACTTTAACTGGAAAGAAGTAGTCACCAGTGAGTGCTAAAAGTTAATTAAGTGCATTGCTCTTAAACTGGCCCTAATAGTAAATAAAGTCAGTAAAAAGTCATTTTACTTAATAAATAATAAATACAGACTAAGCGAAGGTTTAATTCTTAGTCTGCGGTTTAGTGGAAAATGCTATAAATATAAAAAAAATGCCTCTTAAGGGAATAGGGCATAGTTTTTATTGGTTTTCGTCATTGATAATTTTCATTTAGGTTTTAAAAGCAATCAAAGAAGAAAAAATTGTGAGGTTTGGTATCAATCAAAATATTCAATTAAGTCCAAATATTTTGTTTAAAATTAATTTTAATTTGTTCAATGATGTAATCGCTCTCAGTGGTCAGCTGATTTGTGATTCCGTGTTTCACAGTGCCATCGGACTAATGAAAATGATCGAATTTCTTCCAAACTGTCATGTCAGTAGTTCTCTCGGTGATCTATTTTTACCTCAATTCTCTTCTATATACGTACATATAATTAAAGAACAGCTTTTTTTTGTGTTGTTCACTAACCGGCCAAACCGGTTGACTGATTTTCTTAATTTCTTTTAAACCAAGGAGGAGTAGTGGTAGAAAGTTAAGATAAAACAAAATTGATATTTTTTAAATTACAAACGTTGCCATTGTTAACAAAAATACTTTTTCACTACATCAATATACAGCGGTGCAAGGCCGCACCCGAAAAAATGCATTTAAAAGAAAACCTACAATAGGAGTGACTATTTACTATTTTTTTTATTGAGTTGCATCACTGATGAAGCAAATTGACAAGAAAATAAAGTACCGTTAATTCCTCTCCTGGGGTTAAAAAATTAAAAACAGATTTTGATGATTCAATCAAGTGCTTTCAAATAAAAAACAACAATGCCACGCGGTACGCATCTAAGCGAAATTGAAAATTCCAAAATCTTGCCTTTTCGGTCAAGCGGCTTTAGTCTTAGGGCTATTGGAAGACGAATTTCACGATCGGATCGTGTCGTTCGAATTTTTTATAAATATCCAGAATGTTATGGGAAAAAAATAAGACCCGGGTGTCTGCAGAAGCTGAGGCGTTTAATCAATGCTGCATCCAATTCGGTGTATTCTTTGTCGGAATTTCGTAAAGAATTGGGTTTAGGAGTTTCATTTTCAACCGTTTCGCGTGCTTTAAAAAGCAGTGGAGTGATTGTTCGGGGCAAAATGGTGCCAGCTCCAAATTTAATAGCAGCCCACAAACAAAAAAGATTGGAATTTGCCCGCCAAAACATAAATCGGTATTTGAAAACCGTAAGTGACTTTCTATTAATCTACACTAAAATCTCGTTATTCCAAAATACTGGAATTAATGTTTTTTATTAGGTTATTTTTAGTGATGAAAAAATGTTTAATCTCGATGGTTTTAGCGGATATTGGCATGATTAGTGGAAAGAGAAAAAGTTTTTTTTCCAAGAGGAACTTTTGCACTTGCCTTCACCTCTACCAGAATGAACATTTCTGTCTACACTTCGGTCCTTGAGGAGAACTTGGTACCTTATTTAAGACAATTTCGCCGAGTTGAGCATAATATCTTCCAGCAAGATATTGCCCCAATTCATGTAAGTCGTCAAAGTTTGGATTGGTTCGAATCGAAAAACATTAATTTGATGAAGTGGCCGTCGCATTTTTCAGATTGCAACCCTATCGAAAATCTTTGGGGAATTTTAACTCGCAAAATGTACGCCCATAATAAACAATTTGCTAGTGTTGCTGAGGTGCGAGAGGCAGTTGTGACAGAATGGAACGCTTTAGATTACTCCATATTGAAAAATCTAGTTAATAGTATGCCGAAAAGAATTCTAAGATTGGTGGAAAATAGAGGCAACAAAATTGCATATTAATTTTTTGTTAAAAATGAACTTAAAACAAAGAAAAAAAAAAACAACAAATGCGATTATATTTTTGCAATACATTAAAATCTGTTTTTAATTTTTAAACACCAGGAGAGGAAATAACGGTACTTTATTTTCTTCTCAATTTGCTTCATCAGTGATGCAACTCAATAAGAAAATAGTAAAGAGTCACTCCTATTGTAGGTTTTCTTTTAAATGCATTTTTTCGGGTGCGGCCTTGCACCGCTGTATATTGATGTAGTGAAAAGTATTTTTGTTAACAATGGCAACGTTTGTAATTTAAAAAATATCAATTTTGTTTTATCTTAACCTTCTACCACTATTCCTCCTTGGTTTAAAAGAAATGAAAAAAATCAGTCAACCGGTTTGGCCGGTTAGTGAACAACACAAAAAAAGCTGAGGTAAAAATAGATCACCGAGAGAACTACTGACATGACAGTTTGGAAGAAATTCGATCATTTTCATTGGTCCGATGGCACTGTGAAACACGGAATCACAAATCAGCTGATCACTGAGAGCGATTACATAAATCAAAATGAATTTTAAACAAAATATTTGGACTTAATTAAATATTTTGATTGATACCAAACCTCACATTTTTTTCTTCTTTGATTGCTTTTAAAACCTAAATGAAAATTATCAATGACGAAAACCAATAAAAACTATGCCCTATTCCCTTAAGAGGCATTTTTTTTATATTTATAGCATTTTCCACTAAACCACAGACTAAGAATTAAACCTTCGCTTAGTCTGTATTTATTATTTATTAAGTAAAATGACTTTTTACTGACTTTATTTACTATTAGGGCCAGTTTAAGAGCAATGCACTTAATTAACTTTTAGCACTCACGGGTGACTACTTCTTTCCAGTTAAAGTGGTTTTATAAGTTAATTAACTGCGATATACTGACTACATTACCAAAGTAATGCAGACTTTTAAATCTCTGAATCCTCACGACGACATTACAATTATGAGAAATACTTTCATTATTGTGAACTTTGAAAAACTTTCTGTTAAACAGTTTTTAGTGCACTATTTAATGATGCTTAATTTGGAGTTTTTGTCTTAATACGGAAGTAATTTTTTTGTTCAAAGATTAAAAATTAAAATAAAATACTTTTTTTGCAGATTATATTTATTCATTACTTTAAACAAAACTTGTTGAACAAATTTGACCAACTTCTGTTCTCAACAGATTCAGGACCTTACCAACCTTGGCCATCGACACGGTAGTATGGAGCATACCTCACGTGAGAAACAGGGGCATCGACAACGCTGGTCGAGTACGAGAATCCATGAGAAGGCAATGAGACTGGAATCGCTTGGGCAGCAATCGGAGCCTTCTGCACTTCTGAACCATGCAAAATACTTGTTGAGTATGCAAATCCAGTCGAAGGCAAGCTATAAGCAGAATAACCATATTGTCCAACGATCAGAGGTGCCCTCTGGGTCAACGATATTTCACTATGAGAGTTTCCAATTTTCGCCTGTTCGATGGCCAACAAATGTTCCGCCTTAGCTTTTGCAACTTCGGGAGTGTCCTCAACTGGTCGTGGGAGCTCAATTGCAGCTGAATATCCGGTGTAACGCGCCTTGGCAGCATCAATAGCGGCAAAGTGTTCTGCCTTGGCCTTGGCAACTTCTGGTGTTTCAGCAACTTGTTGGGGAAGTTCAGTTGGAGCTGGAATAGCAATAGCCTGGTAGCCAAGCTTCAATTTAGCGGCATTGACAGCAGCGAAATGTTCAGCCTTGGCAGCGGAAACCTCAGGTGTGTCCAGAACTTGTTGTGGAGCAGCGATAACAAGTGGTGCAGAAAGTTGCAACTTGGCTTGTTCAACAGCGGCGAGATGAGCAGATTTGGCAGCAGCAACTTCAAAAGTGTCAGAAACTTGTTTTGGAGATTCCTGGACTGGGGCTTCAACAGCCTTTGGCAGGTTGGTAGCGGCAACACGGAACCCACCAGCATCGGCAATGTAGTCAACACTTTGGAGCGCATTGTTCGAGTCAATGTAGCTGTATGATCCTCGGGTGGTTCCATCGAACGACTTGACTTCCTGTTTGGTTGAGAGCTGGTCGTTGTATCCGTAGGCGTATTGGCCGATGCCATCCTGAGAGTGATATTGACTTGAAGCCGGGGCGAGAAGGCGAGCTGGAGCCAAGTACAAGTGACTGGCAGAAGCAACTGCTAGCAGAGTTGAGAATGCAACGAAGAGTTTCATGGTGATGTTGTCTTAGGAAGACTTTTGTTAAGGGACTTTGATATTCTCAAAAAACGCTGCTAGTGAGGTACGAACTAGTACTCGCTTCTGAGGTGTCTCATTTTGAAAGTGAAGTGCATTGATTTTTATACAACAGATTTGAAATTTTTTTTGTTCGATCAAACTTGTTTTTCTTTTCACTTTGAGTGAAATAGCAATATTAAAACGCTTCACATTCATTATGAGTGATATATTCCGAGCGCATTTTTTCTAATTACATTTAAATTCGTTTGGGTTATCATTCCAAATCCCAAGAATGTTGCCTACCAGCTCTCAAATTAACAAGTTTATCATGAATATCTGAATTGATGAGCTATTTTTAGACAAGCTGAAAATACCTTTAACTAGGTTCAAGTATATTATTGTTAAGCTTCGTTCTTCCGTAGTCACTTTTTTCAATCGTCAAATTTAATCTTATTTCAGTAATAATGGCCACTTCCCATTTGTCAGATTGGATATGTCGTGTTCTACTCAAAATCAATAAATCCATTTGTTGCCACAATAAAGTGTCACTTAAGTTTATAATTGTAGCTCTAAGGTGAGCCAAGAATGGTTGCTCGGTTCCCCACATACTCTAACCGACAAACACACAAATTACAGAAAAATATCCCTTCGTTCATAAATCACCTCAATGTCATAAATCTGTTAAGGGACAGCGCAGCGGCGGGTGGTAGCGGTGTTGGCGTCATCGGTCGACCGAAAATAAGAAGGGGTCGAGATTGCTAAAAATAAAATCAGTGCCAACCAATTCGGCATCTACTTTCACTACTGTGGCCAACAATACGCCTTGAAACACACGCTAGAAAAGCACTTCATCACACATTTTGGATGATTCCCAAATAAAATTTTGTTAAAACAAATCAGTACCTCTCATGGCCGAAAAGGACTCTCAAACTAACACAACTAAAAACCGAGCAACCAGTAACGATAACCAGAAACCCTCTCTCACCCCTCTAGAGGTCTATGAAATGTTGAAAATTGAATTGGAATTAAGATAACAAATGTTGCTGCAACCTCAAGCCCGCAACCTACAGTGGCAGCGGCCAACAAACCCTTTCCCTCTTTTGTCTTCTATGCCATCTCGTAACTGGGACCTGTTTGCAGCTTTATCCTAAGGATGCATTGTAATATATTAGTTTTCGAATTCATTGAACAAAATAATCCACTCCCCTCTGGAATGGGGCACTCTGGATTTGTTTTTTCGAACTGGCACAATTTCAAACGAGTTTCTATCCTATGCCAAAATCTGGCCGCCCCAAAAAGCGACAAAGACCCACAGTCACAATACACAGCTCAGGCACTGGATATAGTGAAGTGCATTCGAACTAAAAACCATTAACGTCCAAAATGCGACTGTCTGGGTCTGGCCTTTTATGTCCTGTCCATTCATTGGTCGTCGTCGTTGTCTCTGTGTTTTCAGTGCTCTGTTTTATGACTTCTCCGTATACTGGCAAAAATATATTTTAGAAGGTATCAAGACTGGTTGAGGTTGTCACTGCATTGTTCTAGATTTATTCTTGGAATAGATTTTTCGAGAGATAGTTGATGTGCCAATTGTAAACGGATTCTGTTCTATTGTCTGTATATGTCTCTCTGTCTGTTTCGGTCTGTGTTTTTCTGTTCCCAGAAAAAACATGGTGTGGTTAACTATTTCAATCGATGAAATGATGCATGTTGTGTCTGATAGAGAGATAATAATTCAATTGTTGCATTTTGGGGAACTCGAACAATAGGTGTGGTTGAGGTGAATCGGTGTTCAGACCAAAGGCAATCACACGTTAAAGCTAAGTTGGAGCTTTTAGTGGACTTGGCTGGGAAATTGAATGGAAGATGGCTTTTTTGACCGGAAGTGATGCGGTGATGTTCGGTTTTCAGGTGAAGTCTGGTGTTGGTTTTGACTGTTCATATTTGAGTTGTTATTTTGACTTAACAGTTCATACAACAGTAGTGTCCGTAGCTTAGTAGTAAGGTGCGTTGGCTGCTAAGCAGAATGTCGTCGGTTCGAGTCCTACTCGTTCCCATAGTATTTATTTCATCTTTCACGGACACTGCCTCTTGCTAAGAACTGACAAAACTTCCAAGAGTATCAATCTGTCATGAAAAAGTGCTTCTCAACTTTGCCGTTTGGAATCGGCGTTAAATTGTAGGTCCCCTCAGTTCTTCACACGCACCCAGATAATTGTTGATGAGAGTAAGCCACTTAGGCGTTGGCTATCCAAGAGTTGTCGCGCCGCTCTATTTATTTTTTTAGTTTATACAACAAGGTTAAGGAACTCGAGAACGAGACTGAAATGAAAATGTGAACAAAAATTTGAAACTGTTTAATTCTATAAGGCTTGAATGTTTGGCAAACTACATATTAAAATTATTGTTCTTTGTTTGTTAACTTTTTTTGAAAGCCTTACTTTGACTTCTGCATTGGAGAATAATCTCCTCAAATCAGCATTTTTAATGAAAAAGTAAGTTCTAAGACAAACTACAGGGCTTTACATCAGCTTTATAAACTAAGCGGTAGTTTTCCAAAAGAAGTTTCAAACAGTCCCCACAACAGCTGTTTCTTTCTATCAAGAAATTTGAAGCAGACTTCAAAACAGCTTCCAAAAAGAAAAGTAGCTTCTAAGAAAATCTACAAGGCTTTGCAACAGCTTCTTTAATTAAGCAGTTATATCCCAAAAGAAGTGACAAGCAGGCCTTACAACGGCTGTTTTATGAAAGCAATATCTTCTCACAAGAAATTGCAAGTGACCTTATATCTGCTGCTTTCAGGAAGCAAAAGTTTCCAAAAAGAAATTGAGTATGGTTTATATGAGCTGCTTTAAGGTAGCAAAAGCTTCTCAAAGGTTACTAAAACAACAACTCCAGCAAAGCCAACATGGCATGCATAAGAGCAATTGCGAGGAAAACTGTGAGCAAGAGAAAGTGCAGCATTAAAAAACAAAGGTTATAATCAAGGTCGAACAAAATTTGATTTCCTTAACCATTTTTTCTTTAATAAAAAACCCCAGCAGAGGTCCACCATAAGTCTTCTATTGTTCAAAAGTGCCCACCAAACACCCACTTTATTTTATTCCCCAAATCGAACAACAGAAGGTCACTTCGCATGAATACCAAATAAAGCAGACAAAAACAAGATGCAGCCAAAACAGAACTTTTGCCATATCGAAACTACGAGCTACGACAAAAAGAAGCAGACATCGACGTAGCAGCAGCAGCAGCAGCAGGACCATCAAAACACTTCAATATAACATCTTCCAAATGTTCATTCACTCCTCTGTTACCGCCTGGCAGCCATCGAAGCCTTTCGTCGTCGTCATCGACTTTTAGACAAACCACTACACTATCTGCTAGAAACTTTTCATTTCTCAAGCATCCTCAAGCCATGTGGATACGAATGTTATTAAATATGATTATTGAACACCCCCAAACACCCTAACGAATAGCTTGGACAATATTGGCCAACTGCAGCTAAGTGCAGTAGTTAGCCGCGTCCGGCCCGTTCCCTTCCACATATTTTATATTTGTTCAGCTTTCCAATGCTTCAATTCAGCACCATTAATGCGAAGATAAGTACACGACCGAAGCCTGATGTCAGAGAGTTGTATAAGCTGTCCATAGTGATGATGATGATGAGTATTCAACTCGGATTGGAATTGGGATGGCGGCGGCGTCATCATCTTCATTGACTATGCCAAATGGCATGGCGTTGGGGAATCCGAATGGCGCGACTGGCTTTGTCGATTTTTCGAATAAATTCAATTCGTTTGAACAGCACTTCACTAATGTTATTGCTTCTTCGGTGTAGGGATGGTTCCGAGTCATCCATTCATTCATCCTCTCCTCAGCTATTGAAATTATATCCATTTTCTCATCTTTTTTTTGCAAAAACATTTCATATACCAAGTGAGTGTGAATGAAAAAAAAAAGAAACCGAAGAGGATACTCTTCGCCCTCAAAAAGTATAAAATGGAAAAAAATAACTAATTGATTTCTGTTTTTCAATTTGAGGATTGCTTTAACTATCGATGGTTGTTGGTTTTTCATTTTCATTTTCATTTTTTCTTTTCTTTGTTTCATGATTATTTTCCCGCCAAAATGACTGACGAGGGAAATAATAATAATAAATTGAAGTTTGTTGGTTTAATGTGTGGAAATACGGATGTGTTCTTTTTTATTCGTTTGGTTCAAGAGGAAGATTTTGAAGTTTGTTTTGATGAGGAATATGAAGAAGACAAGTTTTTGTAGAGGAGACGAATTCTTGTGATGTTGAATTGAAGAAGAAACTGCAAATAAGTTAGAATGGTGCTTGTAGGGAACTAAGTGAAGCAACCAATTGAGAACAACGAGTAAGGGTGTTCTTAAAGCGGGGAGAAATTGGAAAGTAAGTTATTGTATTGGAAGAAAATACTTTGAAGTTGTTCTTAGAATAAGTGGGATTTTTTTTGGACTTGTCAACATTATTAAGAAATAGGTCAGTTTGCAGTCGTGACTTTTTTTCCAAAAAGTAATTAGGCTCATCGCTGGATGGCGCAAGTTTCAGAAGAGCAATTTATACATTTCTGTAGACTGCAACTGTGAACATTTTAGCCGGATCAGACTTGTAGAAATATTTTGAGAGCTATTGAAAACAGAAATGTCTGTGTAATTGTCTGCGAAATTGTCTGCGGAATTGTCTTCAAAATTGCCTGCGGTAATTCTTTTTTGATTTTTTGAAGTGACATCGCTCAACAAAATCAAAGACCGCTTGGATGTTGTGTTCGTTGACTCTACTCCTTCAAATTCAACTTTAAAAATTTGTTTCTAAAAAATCTTCAGAGGATTAAAATCCACGGTTTCGTACAGGCAGACCGCCGATTGAAGGTTCGCGAGATAACTGAGTCAGTAAGCATTGCAAAAGATCTTCTGGATCAGATTCTGCTCAAATTTTGGGCATGTGGAAGCTGTCGGCGCGATGCTCACTCTGGATAACAAGCGCAAACCGAAAGTGTTTTTGCATAGAAGAAACATGGATGCTCTGGTACCTTTACCAACACACCAAGCCCGAGGAACAGTCGAGACAGTGAACTTCAGCCGTCGAGCGTGTAAGGCTTGGGTTGTCCTTTCGGGCGGAAAAGTGGGTGGGTGGTCTTCTTCATCTTAAGATTCATTTATTCGATGCTCTTCCGTTAAATAGTCAAAATATCAAGAAAAATACACTTGAAAAAATAAAGTGGGAAGGCAGGTAAGAGGAGAGAGGCTACTCTGAAAAAATGTTAATGTGGACTTTGAATTTGAAGGACAAAAGGTGAGTTTGTCTTCTTGATTATATATATCGCTTTTTTATTTGTCTAAGGATAGTTTTTTTTCGTTCTTGCGAAACTAAACCAACATCCTGAAAATCCTGACAATGAAAGAAGAAGAATTGCATTTTTACGAGAGAACTTCTTGAAGTGTGCAAACACCTTGCCATGCCAACGATGATGACGCCGGACGACGAACGACAAAACTTTGCATTTTTTATATCCTTATTGCCGGCCATTTTTCGAACTATCGGAAGAGATAACTCTTTCTTCTTTTTTTCTTGTCTCGTAAGAGATGACTGCTCCGCACCGGTAATACCTGTGTGGACTCGGTATCCTCATAGATTTAGATACCTATTGGGTACACATATTTTTTTCTAACAATCTCTTCCAGTTGCCACTTGGTCGTAATTCCTTTTGCTTGTGTATAATGTCCTTTTATTGCATAGCCCCACATCCGTCGACGACCATCTCGTCCAAGGAATAAGTTCCGATTCAAGGCACAACCACCGACCGGCAGTATAGCAGCAGAAGCAGTTGTCTCAGTGTTTACTTCCGATTTGAACCAATGATTATTTTATGGCCATTGATCTTTTATGGACGATTCCGTTTTGGAGAAAACGTTTAAACGCACCTGAGTGGCCTCCTCGACCTCGGGCTTCGGCTGCTTTCAATACTTTTCTTTTTTCTTCTTTTTTTTTTTGTTCATTTAGCTCATTTTTCTTTCAGCTAGAAAAAAATATACAAAGGACCTCTTCGGGCTAGAAAGGTTGTTCGATGATGTTGTGTCGTAGTGCAGTGCTTTTGTGCGCACTGCAAAATGGAATTTGTTTTTTATGACTTTTTGTTTTTTTTTGTTTTGTTTGTGTCGAAATCTTTTGTTGAAGCTTTCTGTCTAGTGGTGTGGTTGGTTTTTTAGGAGAATTCTTTGATATTGGAGATTTGAGTTTTTTCTATACTCGAGAATAGCAATTAGAAGACACGTCGTAGTGGCAATCATGAATGCTTACAAGTAGACGCAAAAGAATGCATATTTTTGAAGCACATAGTTGGTCTCCTTTAAATTCGATTCACTTGCACCCAGCTTCTTTAACCCGTCTGGAACATTAAAATTACAGGAGATTTCACAATTTTGCCATAAAAGAGAGAATTCAATCAAAAACCATCAATTTAAGGATCCTTCGAAGTGACATCATTGTCGTCATTTTCATTTTTTTTTTGTATTCAAACCCATTCCAAGCGAAAGATCAATAACTCGAAAGCGTATTTTCCTCCGCGCGCTCGCCGACAGAACTCGAAAAGTCACTGTTGAATGCCATTCTTTTCCTGCCATTAAGCTTATTTTTAAGTGCGTTAAATAACCATCAATTTCACATTTATAACTGTCTTATTCTTATGTATTCGGAAAGGATAAAACGTTATATATAACGATTAAATCCAGCCGTCTCCTTTCCACAGATATTTTAATGTTTTTTTTATTTTTATTATTTCCCATTTTTTTCATAATTCTTTTTTTAATTTTGGAGCAAACAATAAACAACCAATAAATTGCTGACTGCAGCAGAAGCAGCATCATTGATGACGATAGGAACGATAGGAACAAACAAGCCGTAACGTCCTTGTTCTTGTGGCTGATTTATCTTCCAACAATACATCAATGAAATTTAATGCACATTTAAACAATAATTTCGCGAACTTTATGAATCATAATATCCCCCCTCCCGCTGTGTTCTTTGTTCGGCTGCTGCGAGAAACTCTCCATAATCCATGCCAACTCCATGCAAACAGTGAGAAAACTGTGTCCTTCCGAACGGCCGTGGCCGCCACCTTCAAGAGCACGAGACGGTCGAAACACTGGCTGAACGAAAAACGGATGCCCACCATTTTGTGCTATCAACATTGCATTATAAATTCAAAATGTCCGTTTAATTATGTAGATGCGTACGATATTCGACTGCGAACGACATCGGTTGACGTATAATCCTGTTATTAAGGACACACAATTTACTGGCCACAGTAAACACATCACACATAAACTTTCACACACACAAAAAGTTCAACAAGGCTTGTCCTCTCTCTGATGTACCAGCATTTTATAAAATAATAACGAACCCGCGAACTCGCACCACACTGATCCTTGGGGCCGTAATAATTTTTGATAACCGCATTAAAAAGCGATTGTAATTGAAATATGAACAGAACGAATAACGGTACTAAATGCACATTAAGCAAAAAAAAAACAAAAACATATATACCCGGAAAGAATGGCAGAGGACAAAAATTGGCCAAAATGAGGACATGCTTGCTGCTAAAACTAAACTATAAAATGTAGGTCCTCTGACCGCAGGACATGTTTTCCAAATGATGGAAAATTGACTGCGATGCAGTCCGCCAAACATACATATATTGCTAGTGCTACTGTACCACAAAAAAAAAAAAAAACATCGAAATAAATGCTCTCTATTGCAAGCCATAAACTTGATGCGATCTAAGTGTATTTTGTTTCACGCAACAACTAGTCGAGTAAGCCAGTTTCCCGGCGACAATATTTACGGTTTTGTTGTTCAACCGAAAATTCGATTTGATGTTTTTTTTTTCTTAGTAGAGTTGAGGCCATTTTGGATGGTGCTTCGCTTCCTCTTATGGAAAGTCAAGTGTTATAATTCTTAAACTATTTCTAAATTGTTTTCAAGATACAATCTGAACGTCAGAGCTATAGAGACTTAAATTACACTCGAGTATATATACACGGATGCCTTTTAACTTTATCAAAGGAGGATGCAAGGGGATTAAGGGGGGTTTTCCTTCTCATCTGGTAGGCAAATTGCTCGGATAGATTGGTTTATCTTAATACAAATCTTTGAATATTGCTTAGAAGAAAAGAAAACAAAGCAATTTAGAAAGTTCATATTTTTGGGACTGGGTTTGGCCAGAGTAAAGAGGCGGTGGGATTTCTAATTCTCAGAAACAAAGAGGAAATAATTTTGTGACAAATGGTCTTATATTCAATAACGTAAATCAAATTTAATAAGGAAATCTGTTTGTGATGAAGATTGTGATGTATTTTCTAAGAGAACTTTTGGTGAACTGAATTACGTAAGCGGCCATTATGAAATCCACTTCAGTTGCTGTGGTCAATTATAAATGAGATTCTACATTCAAGTGTGGAAAGCCTTTCGGTTTTCTTCATATCATTTCACAATCCAATGTGTTTTCATAAAGTAAACACTGAATAGTGAAAGTTACTGATTTATCACTTTTTTTATGGTTGGGGTGGAAAGACTACAAAACAAAGCCCAAAAAATCTTAACTTTTTCTTGAGAATCTACTCCTTTTTCGTCAATCGGACAGATAGGTGCCTTTTAAAAAAAAGAGACAATGCTGAGAATCATGAAGGACGAAGCAGCACTGCCGAAACTACTACCAAGGGAGTATTTGTACTCCCTTTGCGTTCAGTTTACTCCCATACTCCGCTTTACTCGAAAATACTCACCTTGGAAACTTAAAGTAACGTTATAAAATTATTATATATTAACTACCGGGCTTACATATTTATTTTTATCATTATTTTTGCGAACACAAATAGTCTAGTTGTGTTAAATCGCACGAACGAGGTGGCCAATAGACTCGCTCATTTCTGAGGTAACTCGCTAATCAAAGCTACCGTTCAATAAACTGATTGTGAAGTGTGCTTTGTGGCTTGTATCAACATCCTAACCGGTAGCCATCGTGCGATAACGCTGGAGATTCAGAACGCCATGGAATTGAAATTGACTGATTTGGATCATTTGCTACGGACGCCGGAACGGTAGCGATTTTTTCGACACTTCGACCAGTGTCTCACTGACACGGCAACATCACACAACAAATATCAGCATACACGATTTCTCCCCGGTCAACTAGGGCGAGAATTACCACCGAAAATTTTAGATATTAAGGGGGGGTCTCACGAAAATGCAAACTCAAAACTCAAGTAAAAGTGTGCGCATGTATTGGTGCGTTATATTGCTCTCTTAATTGCAAGCATTTTTTGTGTTATGAAACTATGAGAGCAAATATTTTCCTTCTTACTTCTCTTCATTATATTCCATTTTGCTTTCGTATAGCGGATCTTCATAAGTAGGTACATACAAAATCAAAGATCAACGAAGCACCAAGGCGACAACGATGTACGATGTCTATTTTGATGTCTCCTGTTTGTATTCGTAGCATCACGTTTCGGTGTCGGCCGGCGCGGCGGCGCGTGTTCGGCCGGCGGGCGGAGCGTTGATCTTCGTTGTTCGTGAATATTAGAACAAAAAACAAGTTTTTATGTTATGTATTTCTTATTTTGTTTCACTTATCGTAGGTACATGGACGATGAAGTGCAGTCTCTAATTTGTCATTTGTTGCATAAGAATCCTTTATTTTATCTCACGCTTATTGGACACAGTGTGTCTAGTTCATTTAGACTAAAACCGGTTTTGTAAGCAAGGGAAGCAAAGTATGAATCGCACTGAAGACGAAGACTAAAACTAACACATTCACAGAAGTTAACCAGTTTTAGGTACTCACACATACAAGGCAGGTTCACGTATGCATTTCTTCCCTCAGACTAAAATCGTCTTGTGTTACAAAAATGTTTCGTCTTGTGTGTGCAGTCCATTCCATTGGCCTAGTGCTATCTCCATTTGTAAGCAGGAAATATATAGGAATATACATAATGTGCATGCAAATAATTTGTACATTATCGTAAGAGTAAATTTTGTTCAATTACATTTTTCATTGAATATTGAAGAATATCTGTCGTTTTGGTGAGAACTTTTATATCAGCTACTGTAGCAGGCACCTACAGTGGTTTGGATTGATTGATAAAATAAATAAAAAACGAGATTGGATATTTTAGTACTGTTTTTTTTTATTTATTTAATTTTTTTTTTTTATTATTATACACATTGAAAGAATGAGAAAATAAATTAATTCTGGAGCACTGTTTCAGGTGTTCTTTTTTAAAAAAAATGTGGAGACATGCTGTTCCGGGTTTGTATTCATTTTTAATTTCCTCTTCAGTATTCCAAACACGCATGTTTCTTGGTACTCTGGGGTCACACAGTTCTAGAAGTAGATGATTATTGTAGTACGAAACAAGTTTTTCTTTCATTTTATGCTGCCAGAATTCGTTGTCTTTTACAATTGTTGTTCATGTGAAATCACAAGAAGACCATACGCCAAAATAACATTTTTCGCGGCCAGTAATATGTATTTGTCCTTGAACTTGGTAATAGTAATCGTGTGTTTTTTGAGCTCCCAATTATCACCTTGTTTGTGCAAATAAGCTATTTTTTTCAATCCTTCAGTTCGTCTATTGTCATAGCTTTTGCAGACGAAGGACATTTTACTTCACAAATAGCTGAATTTCCCACCAAACGATCAGGTGTTGCTCCAAGAAAATGAATTTCACTATCAATAACAAAGCCACATTTTTCCACGTGAATATCTGCCTTATCTCCAGTTTTTCTATTTCTTTGTTTTCGTTTTTTATTTCCCAGGCGACACTCCAATAAAACCGCATACCAGAAGAACACTAAAGTGTACTTGTTGT